>CM051234.1:521299205-522000038 GCA_027917425.1 Gastrophryne carolinensis | reverse complement strand
GTTTTTTTGGTGGGGTTTAGCACCCCTTTAAGGCAGTAATTGTCAAAGGTTGTCGTTTTTTTATGGGTGTCCCCTTGCTTCAATACGGAGGTGATCCAATGATGTACTGTACAGCCAGCATGTTCGAGGTGATCCAATGATGGAGGAAACTAAATAATGGTGGGGGGGTGCATGCATTAGGGAGATCGTCAAGAGATAGGACTCCCCTGTTAGTGGTGAAATCATGAACCCTTCTTAATGTATTTACGGTCCACCAGTCAAAGCTAAAGTCTGGAAGAGAATAGAGGATCCTCTCTCAAGGACAAAACAGGGAGATGAGGAGAAAATGCAGCAGGAAACATCTTGATGTGTTCCTTGCAAAAAAAAATCCTTCGACATATTAAAGGTTTGATATTACTTATTGCTGTTTCAGGAATCAAGAGTCAAGTGTCAGGGGTAAATGAACCATGAGTGTGCTGAGGGGGTGAATTATAGCTCCCTGCATGTTACATGTCAAGTAAAAAAAAAGTGCGACTACAGCATCCAGTTCTCCTGTTTTACGCATGTCCCCATTCCCACATATGTACGGAGCTTGTAAATGTATATGATCTGGTTGATCTTTCTTTCTTAAAAGGGATATATACGTTTTACTTCCAAAACAGCATTTTTTTAAGTGTCATTCACTTTTATTCTCCACATACTGTAGGACACTTGCACGTACCTCACTAGCGCACTTTGGTTCAACCTTGTACAAGAATTAGCAAGCGATTTAATACACATTTACTGGGTTTTGTAAACCAGCAATTATCATTGCAACAGAGAGGCTCCAACCGGACAGGTTTTTGCTGGCACAGGGATCTCTTCTCCCGTAGGCTACAATAGACATATTATACAGCATGTTGTTTCGCTCATTTCTTTTTTTCTAACCAGGTTTTGTCCATGGTTTGGAAAAACGGCACTAGCCCAAAAAATGTCAATTTACAATAAAAGTGTTTTTTTAATATATCTTCGATGGTGGGGGTCATGCTAATTATTTGGTTAAGCAGGTTTAACTTTGACTGCTTTTGGGTGTGATTTTAAACTTTAATACACACGTAAATGCAAAAAGAAAAGAAATGTAGAAATATGAAGGTGATTTTACTTCTGGGTTTAAGGGTTTGTTTTCAACTATAACACATTTTAGTTACCATATACTGTATATGTTGCTAGCACTTGACTGTGTCTGTCATGCCATAAATCATTTTAGCTAATATGGCTTAGCGGTTAAGTAAAATCATGGTGCAGTCAGGTGCAGTGTGTCTTTTACTAAGCAGAGCCTGTGTACAGCAGTGTACCTAAACTGAGCAGATGTCCCACCTTTGGTGGAACAGTCCTACTTTTAGGCAATTTTAACCCACTGACCACCCCAAATTTAGACTGGACTTTCACTTTATATATGAGTTGGTGAAAAAAATATTTTGACAGGTCAAAATGATTAAAAAGTTAAAAATCCTATCAAAAGGGACAATCTTCTTTTGGGTTGCTAGTAGCAAAGAGTTAGCTGATTGAAACTGTAACTTAGTGACCACAATATGTTATGTGATTTATGTACCACTTTTCTGGTCTCTTTGTCAGGTGACAAAAATGAAGTACGCTTTGTATGAAGCAACAAATCAGCTGTTGGCGGGCTTTAAACAGGAACTCTTAGGTTCTTTTCACTCTTATCCATTGCACTTGCGTTTTATTAAGCTTAGATGTTTTGTTGAGTTGAATTTTAGCTCTGTCAGAGAGGCATTGTATTAGAATGTGTGCTGTGCTTCTAATGCATTTCCATTGGACTTGCTTTAAATTGTCACTTTAAAAAGCCCTTTAGCTACTAGCTCAGTGCACCAGACCAGATAGGGGTTGGTAACCCAGGGCTGGCTTCTGGCCCAGGCAAGTTACCAACCCCTTTGCTCTTCAATACAGGTACAGTGCTCTTCTAGGGGGACCTCCAGGTCTTCTAATGCCGGAAGCTTTAACAGCCACTGGCATCCAGAATTATTAGGTAGGTTCACATCTACATGTTACCTCTGGGTTGTAGCACAGTCACAGTATAGACAAAATGCTGGGCATTACTTTCTTTTCAAAAACAGTCAAGTCATTTGTGGAAACATCTTGGTGGGCTGGGAGCTCATTTTAAAACGTTAAAAACAATTAGCTATGCATTAGGGGCTGTATATACAGTTTATTCTTTTACATTTGGTAACATATATACTATATGTTGGTCTGCATATGTAATTGAATTGTTGCATTTTCTGGGAAGTTTTAAGAATTAAGTAACAGAATAGGTCATGTAAATCTAAGCACCAGCAATAACACATCTGACCAGTGTCGGACTGGGGCCAAAAATCAGCCCAGGATTTTACTAGCACCTGGCCTGCCCATGACCATCTCTGCTGCTTCCTGGCCAGTCAACCAGTGTGATCCCAGATTATGGCTATATCATTAGGGTGAGGACATGGCTGGGGTTGCATGGGTGAGGGGATAGAGTGGTGAAGGGGATGGCGTGCTGGGATTGGATATAAGAGTATTAGTAAGGGTAGCAGCCCAGACTGACCCAAAGCAGTGTGGCCCACCGGCTCTCCTTATGGCCAGTCTATCCCTGCACCTGACGGGGAGGCCGATTCATTAATAGCGGCAGGTAGCGACAGTTGAGCGACTGTAGTGGCATTTTCAGAGCGCCCGCTAGTAGTCGCTGTGCTTGGCCGTTGTTCGGTAGTTGATAGCGACTCAATCGGTTTGCCGTAATGTTGAATATTGGGTGAGGAGTCGCTATTTGACAGGTTCCACGCTGTATGGGAGCGCATGATAGCGACTGGCCCTAGCGACCGGCTCCCACCATATTCATTAAAAAATCACGCTCAAAAATTTCTTGCGCTGTAAAATGCATGTTTAAACCCCAGAGCGTTGGCGGCGATGGGTTAAAAGTAGTTTTTTAACCCCCAAACAACCATATTTTTTGAAACCAAAAAAAACAAGTTTTTAAAATAATTTTGTAATATGAATACATTAATATCAGACCTGTAATATCAATTCTGTACAATTTTTTTTCTTTTACCTTAAAAAAATGATCTAAAATGGCAGAAGTGGTCACAGAATTTTTTACATAAAAAAAAAAAAAAAAAATTAATAACAATTAATTATGAATATTTAAAGATTGTTCCATTGAAATGCATTGGAGCACGCCAGGTAGCGAGAGGTCCTACCTGTCGCTGTTCAAGGTCGGACGCTGGCGCTGTGGGCTGAGGCTGGAATAATGATGAATGAGTGGCTATATGGCGCTATCTCAGTCGCTAAGCAGGATTGGCTTGATAAATGTGTGATTGTGGTGGGGAGCCGGCGTTCTCGTGGTGGGGCCCGTCATTACCAGCCGCTTACCTGTCGCTATTCCTTCATAAATAAGGGCCTAAGACAGCTCCTCATTTTGGCTGTGTGCTCTTGCTGTTGCTTGGAGCCTAGCTGGCTTTGATTAGCACATGTTCTTATATTCTTGAATGATGGAGATAAAAAAAGAATGGAGACGATCAATAACAGAATGTCATACCTTGTGCTAATTGTTTTACGTTTTAAAAGCATGTTCCCTTCTCTTTTTTTGCATAGAGACTAAAACACAGAAGAAGTGCATGGAGAGCAAAATTGCATTTAACAGAGGCAGCCCAGACTGCTTCTATTACTATTATGGAGTTGGAAGACAAAATAAAGTGCCTGACTGAAGCCATACAAACCTCTGGAGGTAATTATCTATATGTGACAAATGGAGGAAACTGTCTATTCCAGTAACAGCCCTATTTCATTCTATCATGTTTGTCTTATTTTTGTAGTAAGCTGCTATAATGTTGCCACAGTCCTGTGCCAGTCTTTTTAGCTCCATACAAATGCTGCCTGTAATGGCTGTGTTAGCTTATCCCCTGTTCTTCTACTATATATATAAATAAATATATATATTTGAATTGTAATTACTAAAATATGTATATATCGTAATGGCCGCTCTTTGTTAGCCAGGCCTTCAAACAAGAAGGATTTAAAGGTACGGATATCTGTCAGTCGGAAAATGAGTGGCCAGTTTAGCCAGGTAGTGAGGTAGGTAAAAAGGTAGAAAGCAAGTATTGGCTGCAAAGTGTGAGGAATCACCATTAGGAAGAGGGAGATTGCAATGCTGCTGTATAGAGCTGTGAGACCACATCTGAAATAGAGTACAGTTACTTCCCCTATAAAAAGACATTCATTAAGAATAACAAAACTATCAAATTCATTTAAACATGCCTGGGATAAGCATCCATCCATGCCAAGAACACACACATAGGAGTCCATTCAGAGCCAGGTGAGAATTCTCACGCTTTTTTTTAGAAAGGAAAACTGCCCTTCACTTTCATTGCCTACTGAGGCCCTTATTTATCACGGGCTAGCGCCAGGTAGTGTCTGACGAGCGCCAGGTAGCGGCAGCTAACGGCGACTACCGACTCAAGTACGCCCGGCGGCGGTCACAATGGCGCATTTATCAAGCAAAATGAGGCTAGCGCCGGCGAGAGCGACGGCTAGCGCGGCATTCATCATGAAGCCGCCTGGACCGAACAGCGCCGCTGCAAATTCCCTCACAGCGCCAGGTATGAGCTGTCGCTCCCTGGCGATGTCCAATGCATTTCAATGGAGCAATCTATAATTATTCGTAATTAATTGGTATTAATTTTTATTTTTATTTTTTTAATGTCAAAAATTCGGAGACCACTTCTGCAATGTTAGGATTTATTTTTAATTAAAAAAAATTTAAAAAAAAATTTGTGCAGAATTGATCTAACAGGTCTAGATTAATGTATTCATATTACAAAATGATTATAAAAACATGTATAATGTTACATTCAAAAAATATGGTTGTTTAGGGGTTAAAAACTAGTTAATACCCATCGCCGCCAGCGCTCTGGGGTTTAAACAAGGAATGGACAGCGACAGCACATTCGGAGCGTCATTTTTTAATGAATATGAAGCTAGCCGTTCGCTCTGGCCATTCGTTGTCAGGCGCACACATACAACGCTGAACCTGTGAAACAGCGATCCCTAAGCCCGTATTCAACATTACCGCACACCGACTGAGTCGCTGTCATCAAGCTAACGCCGGCCAAGCACAGCGAATACTGGCTGGTGCTGAAAAAATCACGCTACAGTCGCTCATCTGGCGCTACCTGGCGCTATTAATGAATCGGCCTCCCCGTGTAAATTTTCACCTGGCGATGAATCAGCCCCAAGGTAGACAGTGATATCCAATGATTTTCTCTCCTACAAAAGGAGTGAGAATTCTCACCTGGCTCTGAATTGCTCTCTTTCTGCTATCAACCTTCTATGTTTCTTAAACATTCTATGTTTCTGGTACCGGTGAATGAAGGTAAAGATCAGAGAGGATCACTAAGCATTGTGGGGGACATTTAGTTAAAGTGGTCCTTACCCTTGGACACCCTGATCAAGGGTTGCTCCGCTGTTTGAAACCCCTCAGGTTGTCCCATCTGATTTAGCCTTGCCATGCATGCGCAGCCTCTCGTCCAATCAGCATGCTTGATTGCTCACTGGTGGCCACAACTCCCGCTACCCTCTAACTGGGAGCGTTCCGGCCATTCACAAATGCCTGGCGCTGGCATGCACCCTGCTGAAGGCGTAGAGGGGATGTCGCCGCTGCTCGCACATGCGCCGTTGGACCGGAAATAAGATGAGTTTCTGGGCGACCTGGGGGTTTCACACAGCAGGGCATCCTGATTCTGGATGACCTGGTGGGAGGAAATCTAGCAGCCCTGGAATCTTATATTCCACCAGGCCATGGCTTTGGTCCATTTTAAATACAAATCCTGGGAATAGTTGCCTTTGGTTTTAGATCAAGGGCATAGTGTTGCTTTATTGGTAGGTAGAATATATAGCTCTAAGAAGCATCAGGCTTTCTGTACCTCATGGGTCCCCAGTGTACAAACAGCTGATTCATCATTCTTCCATATTATAAAAGACACTGGAGATGGTTATAAATAGAAGGGAAGACGTTAATGGTGAGTCACCTAGGGAATATCATGATGCAATATAACCCTCACAGCTAAGCTGTATTGCTAGAAGCATTTACTGTGCTATAATGCCTGAAAATGTATTCCTCTTCATTGTTACATTAACAGTCACAGAGCCTAATATATAAATATCATATGGAAATCCTGCTCTGTTGCAACTGATAATTTTTTTTCTAACACTTTGCAGTGGAGCACAGGGAGTGTAATTCATTTAATAGAAAGACTGGTGAAAACTGCCTAGGCTTCCTATTACTCTCAAAGAATGGAGGTACCCAATTTGGAACCCCACTTTACATATTCCCATGCGGCAATCCCAGGCATCTGATACTTGTACCTTCTGTGTTCAACACCCCATAGGACCTCCATGAGCCCCCATTAGGTTTGTCAGACGGCTTTGCACATTACTTGATGCCCGTCAGCACTGCGAATACACTGCCAGTGGTCACATGTACGGGTAACATTGCTGGGTCACTGAAGTTGTAAGTATCTGCTACCCTGTTCCTGGGCTTGCCAGTTGAGGATGTGCAATGTGACATTGCAAATCAGTATACCCCATGTTGCTGTTAAAGGAAATCCAGTTCATTTTCAATGGACTTTCTCTTCAAGTTTCACATTTCACATTAACCCCTCTAAACTTTAAAGGAGGTGTATCGCTAAATTGTATAATATTTAAAATCCATATAAACACAATGGCTAATGAGACTTATACACCTAAACTGAATCCAACTCCCACCAAGATTTCTTCTCCTGGTAGAAATAAAATCCAGGGGTGCTAGGTCTGAGTGTATCGGGGAAATAGAACCCGCCACCAGCCTGATTTCCTCTTTCTGTTTCAATAGTTTTTAGTTTGTTATGTGTAAACATATACAGTACAACTGTGTAAGAATCACAGTTGTATAAGTATCAGAAGTTGCAAATGAAGAGAAAAATAAAAACTACATATTTCAAATACCATATTTTTCGCCCTATAAGACACACATGCACATAAGACGTACCTAGGATTTGGAGGAGGAAAATAAGAAAAAAAATAATTTTAAACCAAATGTTGTGCTAAAACTTCCCATTACAGGCAGCGTGGCATCCCCCCATCCATTTCCACATGGGCATTGTGTCATCCCCCCTCCTATTCCCCATAAGCAGTGTGGCATTTCCCCCATCCCATTCCCCATAGGCAATGTGGCATTCCCCCCTCCCATTCCATAGGCAGTGTGGCATTCCCCCCTCCCATTCCATAGGCAGTGTGGCATTCCCCCCTCCCATTCCATAGGCAGTGTGGCATTCCCCCCATCCCATCCCCATATAGGCAGTGTGTCATTCCCCCCATCCCCATATAGGCAGTGTGGCATCCCCCCCATCCCCATATAGGCAGTGTGGCAACCCCCATCCCATCCCCATATAGGCAGTGTGGCATTCCCCCCATCCCATCCCCATATAGGTAGTGTGGCAACTCCCCTCCCATTCCCATAGGCAGTGTGGCATCCCCCCATCCTATTCCCATACGCAGTGTGGCATCCCCCCTCCTTTTCCCCATAGGCAGTGTGGAATTCTTCCCATCCCATTCACATAGGCAGTGTGGCATCCCACCCATCCCATTCTCCATTTAGGCAGTGTGGCATCCCCCCTCCCATTTTCATAGGCAATGTGGCATGCCCCCCTTCCATTCCCCATATAGGCAGTGTGGCATCCCCCCCATCCCCCTAATCAGTGTGGCACCCCCCCACCATCCCCCTAATCAGTGTGGCATTCCTCCAACCCCTCAGTAAAAAAGGGGTTGGGTCGGTGTGTGCTGACAGCCGAGTCGGGATCCAGAGCGGGGAAACTGTCTGTCCAACCTGCTCCTGCACCCTCCACAATCTCATTCAACCCGCTGACACAAACAGACACTCGGATGTCAGCGGGCTGAATGAGATGCAGCGGAGGGGGTGGGAGCCAGAGCGGGGACAGACAATGGGAGGGAAAAATAGTGTGTCTTATAGGGCGAAAAATGGTAATACTCTATGTATTAAAATGCCTATTGTTCATAATGAATACAGCAAAATATTCAAACCAATTTACCTACCCATCTGCCTGCCATCATGTCCATCCACCCACCTGCCTGCCTGCATGCCCACCTACCCACCAACCTGCCTGCCCTACCTACCTGCCACCTACCACCCACTTACCTGCCCACCCACCTACCTGATTGTCCCAGCCAGCCACCCATCCATCTGCCTACCTACCCATCTGCCTAACCACCCACCTGTCCACCCACCTACCTGCCTGACCGCCCAGCCACCTACTGTTCCATCCACCCAGCTCGCTACCTATCCACCCAAACATCCACCCATCTGCCCGCCCATCCACTTCTCTGCCTACCTGCCCTTCCACCTACCTACGTGCCTTCCTGACAACTGGAACACAAGGAGGGACACAATATACTGATCCTTTAGACTAAAATTAAGGGGTTAAAAAACATTTCAGAAACCAGAGCTATGCTCCACCTTTATTCATATGTGACATAGATTCCAGATCTGCAATAAAAAACATATTCGGGACCGCTTATTCAGTTTCTGTGTCAGTTAAGTGGTTAGTTTTGACTATAATTTTAACTGTAAGTGACAAAATAATTCTGTATTAAGCAAAGATTTTTCTGCTACTAATGTTGAGAAAGGGACAACACCCTTATTATTTAATAAATAAAAGAGGGGTAATTCCAGCCTTAGTCCAGTGATCAAAAGTATCCTGGGTGGAAAATAGGTGTCAATTTAGACAATGGTAATTGCAGTGTAAACATTGAGAGAGCGCCAGACTACTTACCCAAAACCAGCCATCTATTGCCACCGGGGTACATTCGACCGCCTCTAGGCTTACCCATAACTGATATTCAGTTTTAGAATGATACTGTGCCAGCTGTGCAATTTGAGCAACAATGTAATACCTAGAAAATAGTGGAACTCCTGGACCCCCTGCTAACTTTCATCGATGTAGAATTTAGCTTGCAATACAGCGTCATTTACCCTCCCAAATGCATAAGACGAAGGTAAAAGGTAGGTACCGGCACTGGTAGTACTCTAAACAAATAAAGAATCTTTGGAATGAATCTAAATTTTTTTTTCAGCCATAGGTCTCAGCCATGATTTGTGATAAAATGATGTTGTAACATTTTCTTTAAATTAGTTCACCTGGAACATATCAGCTGATTTTTAAATGCCTTAAATTTCAGGATGAAACAGTTCTTCTGTGGTTTACATGGCATGCAGCAACCCTGGGGCATGATCCTGGATGTACTGTGGCATAGGCAGGACCAGAAAGTATTTTTGGTGGGCAATGTTTTGAGTCTGGCTGGTCTGGATGTAGCCTCCATTATACAGTCCACCTCAGCTGGAGAATGTGCTGGAATTCACCCATTCCTCTTTAACACCTGCCAGCTTCTCCAATCTATATCTGGCCCACTGTAACACCCCCAGCCCATGTACTGCAATGATATAGCCTGCGTATTATGGCTATGGGGGCATTACCCACTCTTGTACCATTATCGGGCTACAATACTAGACAATACTAAAATGACTAAAATGGCCATATCTACCATACCCATGAACTGGCCCTGCACTGCTAAAGCTTTGCAGTGAGTTTACTGACTTGTGGTCTCTGAAGCCAATGGAATCCTGGAATGATTTTTGGCCCCATTTTGCCCCTGCCTACAGCTGCACTCTACTGCTCATAGGGTAGTTCAGTGTTAACATTTCTAGCTGTCTCCTTGTGATTAGAGCACTCAGTTAGCTACTGCCATGATTCCCCAGCCCTGTGACCTCTGACTGGCCAATACCAATTGGTCATATACATCTACCCTAGTTCCAGTTTACCTACCTGTGATGGTATGCCATTGCTGGGGTGTGTTGTTGCGTTTAAGAGTTTTTACAGTTTGTTTGCCTACTGCCCAGACAGACCTTTGTCTGAACCTGACTACTCTGCTGGATTCCCTTTTTGTGGAACACTTCCTGCTTATGGCTTTGGCTAGACTTCTGCCTGGATTCTTGTGTATTTCTTGGTAACAATGCTCCCAGGACACCATCGCTGTTACGTCCTCAGTTTTATCTTAACTTTAGTGCATAGCGGTCATCCTTTGCATAATTAAAGTGGGCCAACTGCCTATTAGCCCTCCCGGGTTTTGCACCCCTTCCTTTACTGGGCATGGTGAATTTGCAATGACCAGCGTCTGAAATCCACCTCCCCTAGAGCAGAGAAATATTCTGCCCATAAGATGCACCTAGGATTTGGAGGAGGAAAATTAGAAAAAAAAATATTTTAAACCAAATGTTGTGCTAAAACTCCCCATTACAGGCAGTGTGGCATTTCCCATCCCATTCCTCATGGGTAGTGTGGCATTCCCCCTTCCTATTCCCCATAGGCAAGGTGGCATTTCCCCCATCCCATTCCCCATAGGCAAGGTGGCATTCCCCCCTCCCATTTCCATAGGCAGTGTGGCATGCCCCCATATTCCCCCCTCCCATTCCCCATATAGGCAGTGTGGCATTCCCCCTCTGGCACAGGAAGCTAGAGCAGGGACGCTGTCTGTCCCCGCCCTGTCCGTCCCCGCATCTTGTTCAGCCCGCTGACAGACGACTGTTTGTTTGTGTCAGCGGGTTGAACGAGATTCTGTGGAGGGGGCGGGGGCCATAGCGGGGCCAGACAGCATACCTGCTCTGGCTCCCGACTCCCGATTCAGTGCGCGCTGTGGAGCCGGAGTGGGGACAGGTCTCAGGTAAGTATATTCTTTTTCACTTTTTTTTTTTTTTTTTTTTAACATTCGCCCAATAAGACACATTGAGATTTTCCCCCGCTTTTGGGGAAAAATTGTGCGTCTTATAGGGCAAAAAATACGGTACCTATTCTACAGGGAGCTAGAAGGGAAGGGGGACACAGGACAAGTGCTGCACACACACCCCTCACCAAAGCAGATCTGTAGCCAATTGAGATTTAGGCCTCGATTCAGTAAACTTTCCTTAAAATGTCTCATGAAAAAAGGGCCATTTCAAGCTTTAATTCAGAATTAGGCATAATATAAAAAGGCATGATTAAAAAAAAAAGAGAACATTGGAGGTGTTTATAAATAAAGAGGAAAAAGAATCTCCTAAAAACTCTCCTTCGTTCCCACAGTAGTATGCGCAGACTCCCATTCCATTCAGATGTTTCTTGCCGCTCTGAAATCTGAGCTAGAGGGTGTGCCACCAGGTGCATCCCTGCTTACCTCTAGCTGTGGGGCGTGCCTACGCTAGCCGTTCAGTAATGCATGGTGCGGGTATGCGTCTTGGCTAAAGCAAAGTTGGGAATGCACAGGGATAAGGTGCTAATTATGGTCTAATTCCTTCCTTTAAATGAAATAAAACAGTCCTAAGTTTTCTTTTAGTTGTGGAGGGTAATTCTGGAGGCTAGATTGAGCAGGTTTCAGTAGATACAATAACCCATCAACCCAGAAGCATGACTTTATGGGGTCAGGGGGTGCGATCACACTGGGGCCCAGAGGGTCAGGGGGCCCCATCATTGTTGCTTCTCGACATTATTTATCATATTTGTGTTCACTTGGCATCATTTAGATAAAGGAACCAGCATTCATCTCTGCTTCAATCTTTAGTTGTCTTGCTGCATCCAGCTGAGTTAAAAGACAGAAAAAGTTTACTGTATGAAAGGGCCCCATTTAATGCCTGTACCAGGGCCCCTTCACCTTTAGTCAAGCCAGTGCATTATTAAAAATAATAGTATTATAGATGCTGGCATTATACAACATACGGTAGGATATGGAAAACATTTTAAACCAAGATCTCATACACATATTTATTATATACTGATGTCACAACTGAAGATTCATCTAATGAGCTGTGACAGCGTTTTAATTAGTTACATGGAGCTGAGGGAGATGTTATAATAATTGGTGTAAAAAAGGAGCATGCTGCTCCCCAGTGCTCAGTTTGCTGCTGTGTGGACATGTGTTGTCCTGCATAGTCTCTACAGAGCTGCTTTAATTACAGTGCTGATTGTAACCCTACTTCATCTGTATTGTTGCCACCAGCGCTATTACAAATTACTCACAAAATTAGTGCCATAGGTTTACCATGTGAATCACTTATTGGATTTAATTTCTTCCCCTGTATGTGAAGCAACAGCTGATCTGACTTACGCTGGCTTGATATTGTTATTAACACATACAGTAGTAGAAACATCAGTTTATAAAAAGCAAATAAAGTGTAAAATCGTAATGACTATTATTGTCAGAAATGCAAATGCACTGGAAATACTCCACATTCAATTGCAAATCAAAACAATTCTAAATGTATCCAGTTTGTGTTAATCCTTTAGGTTCTGTTCACACCTCTGCACTTTCTGTGCGTTGGTTGCGCAGCATCGCAATGCAGTTACAATGCAGAGGAAACATTGTAGGTTATTCTAGATGGGATAGTTCACATATCTGCGCTGTGTTATGCAACGCATTAAATAAGCGTTGCAGACACCTAACAGCGCAGGTTAATAGAAGTCTATGGCAACACAAGCACAACACATGTATAGTGCAGTGTATCTTCGTTGTGTTTGCGTTGCACTTGCATTGCCATAGAATTTACCATTTACGTATTATGCAAAAATGTTTTTCTTTTAAAAACCGCAACACAAACACAGTGCTCGTGCATCAAAAGCGCAGCGTTTGTTTCGATACATTGCCCCTACATTTACAAAAAAAAACGCAACAGAGGGGTATGAACAGAGCCTTTACAGAATGAATAGAAAATGAATAGAGAATGTTTCTTTAAAAACTCAAAAAAAAGTTTGAGATTACACCTTACGTTGAAATGCTGAACTAATATTTAGTGGCATAACGATTTTTAGGATTTGCTTGACATCTAGGTTGCATGGATTTGTCAAACTTCTGGAACAGGGAACAGGTTTTCCAGTCCAGGATGATTGGATTACATTAAACAGTTCTGTATTTTTGGGTTTTGCCTCATAAACCATATGTTTTATGTCACCTCACAAATTCTTTATGGGGTTGGGATCAGGAGATTGGGCTGGTCACTCTATTACCTCAGTCCTGTTTGTCGGTAACCAAGATGTTGTTCACCTACTGGTGTGGGTTAGGTAATTGTTGTGTTGAACACCCATTTCCAGGTCGTAGGGCATTGGGCAACATAATTACCTCAGATATTTTAATATATTCAAACTGATCCATGATCGTATGTTATAAATAGGCCCAATATTATGGTGTTGAAACATCCCCATATAAATTTAGGACCACCATGATTTATTGTCTTTGCATTTTACTGTGGCTTGAATTCTATGGTCAGGGGTTATAAGATAATACTGTCTGTGGCCACTCGAGCCATAGACCCAGCTAAAAAATTATGGGGACCAGTAAGTAATGACATTTTACGGTAGAATAATAAATGTATTTTTGTGTTTTTTTCTTTGGCCTACACTTGTGGTGAATTGGTGTGGGTGACATTGGGGTATCCCATCTGATTACCCGTACCCCCATTTGGGACACTGGGGGAAAAGCCCTGTACCCACCGGTATGCTCCGAACCCATACTGAAGGGTATAATGGCTGCTAAACTGCAGGGCCAGGGGCTGCCTGGATGGCCTCTGAGTCCTGGGTTAGCAGCCCTTATGCCTGGTGCCAAAACTAGTTCTCTCTAGGGGAGGCACTTTGTTTTTCTTTATTTTAGAAACCTAGCCAAAAATATTAAAAACAAATACTGGCTTTCATTTTCATTGATAAAAACCATACTGGCTATTGCTGCATGGATTTTATCAATTAAATAAGCATGTCCATTAATTTTACTCCTGCTATTAGTAAGAGTAAATTAACGACTCAAAAAACCCCGTTTGTACACACATTTCCCCCTACAAACTCCCACAGCAAAAAGGAAGGTAGGATGTTCTCATCCAGTCAATATATAGCAGTCAAAGAGGTGCTGGAAGGGTGTGACCTCACTCAATAGACAAAGAAGAAATGTAACCCTCTGTACACTCATACTATAGGAAAAGCTAGCTATCACTTGTTAAAAACATGGACTGTTTGTTAACACAGATTGCAATGAATGTAAAAGCGACACAACAAAGCCGTCCAATTTATACCCTGTTCCTAACATTTCATGAATTGCATTGCCTGTGCACACACAAGTAAAGAAGTAGCAATGTCTGCACAAACTCTTTTCCCCCTACAAACTCCCTAAATCAGTAATGCACATGTGAGATCTGCACCTTTACTCAATAAAAATGGCGCAACAAAAAAGGCTTGCTGAATCGAGTGTAAAGGGAAAAATGTGAGTAAATTTTTTTTTACTCCTGAAAAAACGTGCGCAAATGCCAGGTGCTGAATCGACCTTTTAAGTGGGTTATTGGGAATATGTAAAATACCATGTAGACTGTATTAGTAACTGTGAAGACATTGTTTTATGATGCAGATAGAAAACCACATAATCTAGAAAGTAAACTCTTGTGAATGACAGAATAGGCCCAAGAATGTGCACATGATTAGATTATGTTTAGACAACTAGGAACAATTCATTCTTGTCTGTGAACAAACATGTAGGTGGAAGGATAATGTAGTCAGTGTTGGACATGGGTTTTTTGACTGCAAAACTGTGAAGGCATCATTTATGGCAGGAAGGCAACCTACAACATACTATGAGGAATTACTGGACCCATGACCCATTACTTAATTTATTTGTTGCCATTTTCAGGCAACAAATTAATAGAACAATGTGTTTTTTAGCTGTAAACAAAAAAACAAAAAAAAATGAATACTAATATAATCTTTTGCTCAGCCCAAAGTAAAACCTACCAGAAAAACAATTTGTCATTTCCAATATTCATACCACAGTCTCGTTCTGTCAAGCAGTCAATCCTCTCCTTGAGAGCCACAGATGGGCCAGCTTTTTGCAGATCTCCACACAAATCCACGGGTGGAGTAATTAGTGCAGCAGTAGAGCTGTGGAGGCTGATTCATTACTAACGCCAGGTATCAGCAGATGAGCGTCTGTATAGCGGCACTTAGAGTGACTGCTAGTAGACGCAGTAAGCGGGCGCTGTAACAGAGCGCCTCAGTTGCTGTAGTAACCTGACCGGCATAGATTAATGTGATGTATGCTGGCCACTCTAACACCAATACAGCATTGCAGCGAGCGAAAGGTAGCGCCAGCTCAGTGCCACGACTCTCGGTGCTCCACACACATACTATATATCAGAAAAGGACACACACACAGCGTCGGCGCTCTAAATCTGGTCGCTATAGCATAGAGCACCAGACGCTGATTAAAATCTGTTTTTGAACACATATACACCAGTAACAAAGCGAAAACACATGGAATGACATTGTTTTAACACTGTGACAATAACACTTTAGTGCCAGACCTGTAATGACCTGAATAAAAATATAAAAAGTCATAAAAGTTTCTAAAAATGTTTATTTGCAGCTAGGAGAGGTCACACAAAAAAAATTAAAAATCAAACACGCTGTTTAAACACAAACAAATGAACGGCCATTGAAATGTATTGGAGAGCGCCAGTGAACGAAACGTAATACCTGGTGCTCTGGAAGCTAGAGCGCCAGTGCTCTACGCTGAGCTGCCTGTAATAATACATCAGACACTACATGGCGCTGTTAGAGTCGCTCACCAGATTCGCTTTCATAAATGTGGTTTTGCGTACAGCGCCCAGCATTCACCAGACGCTGCCTGCCGCTACTGGGCACTACCTGGCGCTATCCCTCCTTAAATATCCCCCATAGAGTCGCCTGCATGGAGATCCAGAAAACATGACCTGTTGATGGCTCTCTAGAAGCGCCCGTAGATAGATTACTATTGGCAGCTTTTCACAGGCGGAGGCGTTCCGCATCAGTGCTGGTGTGAAACCAGCCTTACAGTATAGATAACCTCACTAAAGGACCCAAGGCACCAGGTTACATCACCCCTTATCCCCTTTTGATATAATCAGTAGCAAAATCTAGGAACTTATACCAGCTCATAAAGCTTCTTTCTGCTAATCTGAAAATGAAACACTGCATATTGCAGGTTATAGCATTTTACGCAATGTATTTATTATTGGGGTCATACTAATTATTTGATGAAGCCAGTGTGAATTGCAGTGCGCATTTGAGGTATGGATTGTAATCTGCATTTCGGTGAGCTTTTCAGCCTTAACATACAAAAACTTGTACAAAAATGTTTTTTTTTCAGCTTTTCACAAAAAATCACCTGTAATGAGGCATTTTTACAGGTGAGGAACATCATATTTCCAATAAGTTAAGGATTTTTTTTTAAGCTTGGAGATAACAGCGCCCTATGGGCTATGCTAAAGAATCCCTTACTTTTTTATATATAGCCCATAGGGTGCTGTTGTTACCAAAATTTAAAAAAGCATCCCTATCTCATAGGAAAAATAATGCACCTCACCTGCAAAAATGCACCATCACAGGTACAGGTAATTTTTGGGGATCAAAGGTAGAAAAACGTTTTTTTGCACTTTTTTGTGTCTAAACGCTAAAAAGCTCACCGGGATGCAGGTTGCAATCCACACCTGAAACCAGACTGCAAGTCACACTGGCTTCACCAAATAATTAACATGACCACCATTGTTTTACTGAAACCAAGTATCTAAAATCGTAAACAAATTAAGAAGTACTCCAGCAATCATAATTATGGTACACATTACAAGAAAATTTTGAAATTGAACGTTTATTATTTTAGGTTTTGCAGTTTCCCTTGCTTGTCTCAGTAGCTCAGACTCACTGACTGCACAGTTGTGGGTCAGAGCTAAATGAATCAAGGGTGGGGATAAGTAAGAGGCAACTGGATGTATGGCACACGTGTGCTGAAACTTGTGATACATTGGGGGTTGTCATGACTGGTGGATCCACTGTCTACTGGTGAGTCTACTTGAGCGCAGAGTCTAAGGGACAGCTAGGCCCTCTGTGGTACAGACCCAGTTGAGAAAGATGGGCTGGGGAAGAGGCTGTCCCAAGGTCGTGACTACCAGGGTTTCCAGGACAGAGTTGTGTCAACAGTAAACAGTCAGATAGCTGTTCCTGGATAAACTCAGCTGAACTGCAAAGCAGGTTCTGAAGGTCTAGGGTAGAGATGAGTGAATTTATGAAAAGTTCGATTCAGCCGATTCGCCGAATTTTCAGGAAAAAATTGTTTCGGTCCGAATTTATTCGCGGCAAATTGCTATTAAAAGAGGCTATTTCTGGCCTTCTGAGAGCCTCAATAGGGCTGTAGAACATTTTGCTATCCTGTAACATGCATAGGATGCGTGCTGGGTTAGTGAAATAACAATGTAAAGAAGTATGACATGCAGATCAGAGGCATTGCTATTAGAATCGCTGTCACAGAGCGGCACAATTACAGAGCCTTGAGGTGGCATCAGCATAAGGAGTCCATATATTGCCTGAAAAACACACCCTGGAGTTGGCAGCAGCATGGGGAGCCCATATATTGCCTGAAAAACACATCCTTGAGTTGGCAGCAGCATAGGGGGGCCCTATATATTGCCTGAAAAACACACTGGATTGGCAGCAGCATAAGGAGCCCATATATTGCCTGAAAAACACACTAGAATTGGCAGCAGCATTAGGAGCCCATATATTGCCAGAAAAGCACATTGGAGTTGCCAGCAGCATAAGCAGCCCCTATATTGCCTGAAAAATACATTGGAGTTGGCAGCAGCATTAGGAGCACATATATTGCCTGAAAAACACATTGGAGTTAGCAGCAGCATAAGGAGCCCATATATTGCCAGAAAGGCACACCCTGGATTTGGCAGCAGCATAAGGAGCCCATATATTGCCTGAAAAACACATTGGAGTTGGCAGCAGCATTAGGAGCCCATATATTGCCTGAAAAACACACCCAGATATTGGCAGCAGCAGCAGCATAAAGAGCTCATATATTGCCTGAAAACACACTGGAGTTGGCAGCAGAATTAGCAGCCCATATGTTGCCTGAAAGACACACCCTGGAGTTGGCAGCAGCAGCAGCATAATGAGCTCATATATTGCCCGAAAAACTCACTGGAGTTGGCAGCAGCATTAGGAGCCCATATGTTGCCTGAAAGACACATCCTGGAGTTGGCAGCAGCAGCAGCAGCAGCATTAGGAGCCCATATATTGCCTGAAAAACACATTGGAGTTGGCAGCAGCATTATGAGCCCATATGTTGCCTGAAAGACACACCCTGGAGTTGGCAGCAGCAGCATTAGGAGCCCATATATTGCCTGAAAAACACATTGGCGTTGGCAGCATCATTAGGAGCCCATATGTTGCCTGAAAGACACACCCTGGAGTTGGCAGCAGCAGCAGCAGCATAGGGAGCCCATATATTGCCTGAAAAACACCCTGAAGTTGGCAGCAGCAGCATTAGGAGCCCATATATTACCTGAAAATCACACTGGAGTTGGCAGCAGCATTAGGAGCCCATATATTGCCTGAAAAACACATTGGAGTTGGCAGCAGCATTAGGAGCCCATATATTGACTGAAAGACACATTGGAGTTGGCAGCAGCATAAGGAGCCCATATAATGCCTGAAAGACACACTATGTAGTTGGCGGCAACAGCAGCATTAGGAGCCCATATATTGCCTGAAAAACACACTGGAGTTGGCAGCAGCATTAGGAGCCCATATATTGCCTGAAAGAAACACACTGGAGTTGGCAGCAGCATCAGGAGCTACCATGAATCAGCTACTACCATGGATCAGCCATTGGTGGGTGAAAATCCTGGCTGATCCATGCCTGATTCATCTTCACAAAGGTGAGTCTCTCCACATTTTTCATTGACAGACGAGTTCTCCTTGGCGTGACTATGGCCCCCGCTGCACTAAACACCCGCTCAGCCACACTACTGGCCGGGCAGGACAGTTTTCCAGCTGCCCAGAAGTCCAGCGGATCCTCAAGATGCGTTGGCAGGGTCATTTCAAGGTATGACACGACCTGCTGGTTCAGGCCCTGCTCCAGGTCTTCCTGCTGCTCATGAGTAGCCTCACTATGCGGGTGAAGAAAGCTACTCATTAGCGACTGAAGACTGAGGCTGCTGCTGATGGAGCTGCTGCTGCTCCTGCCACCCCCCCAGCAGCCATGGCAGTGGAAGGTGAGTGCAGAGGTCCCCCTGAGTCAGACCTGCGAGAGTATGGACGATGGTGCAGATAGGCATCGGCCAACTGACTACGTAGAATGTCTTTGTAGTAGGTCAGTTTGTCCTCCCTCCAGTGGGTGTAAAAAATGTCCCCCATTTTGTGCCGGTAGCGAGGGTCCAATAAGGTGGAGAGCCAGAAGTCATCCCGCTGAAAAATGGAGACAATTCTGTGGTCACTACGCAAGCACGTGAGCATTAGAGATGAGCGAACTTTTGAAAAATTCGATTCGACTGATTCGCCGAATTTTCCGACAAAAATCGTTTCGACCCGAATAAATTCGCGACGAATCGCTATTAAAAACGGCTATTTCTGAGCCTCCTACAGCCTCAATAGGGTTGTAAACCATTCAGCCTTGCTGTAACACGCACAGGATGCGTGCTGGGTTTGTTAAATAATACTTTGAAGAAATATCACATGCAGATCAGAGGCATCGCTAATAGAATCGCAGAGCGGCACAATTGCAGAGAGTTGAAGTGGCATCACTATGAGGGGCAGAAGGAGCCCAAATATACACTGGAGTTGGCCTCAGGAGCCCAAAAATTGGATGAATCACACCCTGGAGTTGGCAGAAGTTGGCAGCAGCAGCAGGAGCCCAAATATACACTGGAGTTGGCTTCAGGAGCCCAAAAATTGGATGAATCACACCCTGGAGTTGGCAGAAGTTGGCAGCAGCAGGAGCAGGAGCCCAAATATACACTGGAGTTGGCCTCAGGAGCCCAAAAATTGGATGAATCACACCCTGGAGTTGGCAGAAGTTGGCAGCAGCAGCAGCAGGAGCCCAAATATACACTGGAGTTGGCCTCAGGAGCCCAAAAATTGGATGAATCACACCCTGGAGTTGGCAGAAGTTGGCAGCAGCAGCAGCAGGAGCCCAAATATACACTGGAGTTGGCCTCAGGAGCCCAAAAATTGGATGAATCACACCCTGGAGTTGGCAGGAGTTGACAGTAGTAGCAGCAGGAGCCCAAATATACACTGGAGTTGGCTTCAGGAGCCCAAAAATTGGATGAATCACACCCTGGAGTTGGCAGAAGTTGGCAGCAGCAGCAGCAGGAGCCCAAATATACACTGGAGTTGGCCTCAGGAGCCCAAAAATTGGATGAATCACACCCTGGAGTTGGCAGAAGTTGGCAGTAGTAGCAGCAGGAGCCCAAATATACACTGGAGTTGGCTTCAGGAGCCCAAAAATTGGATGAATCACACCCTGGAGTTGGCAGAAGTTGGCAGCAGCAGCAGCAGCAGGAGCCCAAATATACACTGGAGTTGGCTTCAGGAGCCCAAAAATTGGATGAATCACACCCTGGAGTTGGCAGAAGTTGGCAGTAGTAGCAGCAGGAGCCCAAATATACACTGGAGTTGGCTTCAGGAGCCCAAAAATTGGATGAATCACACCCTGGAGTTGGCAGAAGTTGGCAGTAGCAGCAGCAGGAGCCCAAATATACACTGGAGTTGGCTTCAGGAGCCCAAAAATTGGATGAATCACACCCTGGAGTTGGCAGGAGTTGACAGTAGCAGCAGCAGGAGCCCAAATATACACTGGAGTTGGCTTCAGGAGCCCAAAAATTGGATGAATCACACCCTGGAGTTGGCAGAAGTTGGCAGCAGCAGCAGCAGCAGGAGCCCAAATATACACTGGAGTTGGCTTCAGGAGCCCAAAAATTGGATGAATCACACCCTGGAGTTGGCAGAAGTTGGCAGCAGCAGCAGCAGCAGGAGCCCAAATATACACTGGAGTTGGCTTCAGGAGCCCAAAAATTGGATGAATCACACCCTGGAGTTGGCAGGAGTTGACAGTAGTAGCAGCAGGAGCCCAAATATACACTGGAGTTGGCTTCAGGAGCCCAAAAATTGGATGAATCACACCCTGGAGTTGGCAGAAGTTGGCAGCAGCAGCAGCAGGAGCCCAAATATACACTGGAGTTGGCCTCAGGAGCCCAAAAATTGGATGAATCACACCCTGGAGTTGGCAGAAGTTGGCAGTAGTAGCAGCAGGAGCCCAAATATACACTGGAGTTGGCTTCAGGAGCCCAAAAATTGGATGAATCACACCCTGGAGTTGGCAGAAGTTGGCAGCAGCAGCAGCAGCAGGAGCCCAAATATACACTGGAGTTGGCTTCAGGAGCCCAAAAATTGGATGAATCACACCCTGGAGTTGGCAGAAGTTGGCAGCAGCAGGAGCAGGAGCCCAAATATACACTGGAGTTGGCCTCAGGAGCCCAAAAATTGGATGAATCACACCCTGGAGTTGGCAGAAGTTGGCAGCAGCAGCAGCAGGAGCCCAAATATACACTGGAGTTGGCCTCAGGAGCCCAAAAATTGGATGAATCACACCCTGGAGTTGGCAGGAGTTGACAGTAGTAGCAGCAGGAGCCCAAATATACACTGGAGTTGGCTTCAGGAGCCCAAAAATTGGATGAATCACACCCTGGAGTTGGCAGAAGTTGGCAGCAGCAGCAGCAGGAGCCCAAATATACACTGGAGTTGGCCTCAGGAGCCCAAAAATTGGATGAATCACACCCTGGAGTTGGCAGAAGTTGGCAGTAGTAGCAGCAGGAGCCCAAATATACACTGGAGTTGGCTTCAGGAGCCCAAAAATTGGATGAATCACACCCTGGAGTTGGCAGAAGTTGGCAGTAGCAGCAGCAGGAGCCCAAATATACACTGGAGTTGGCCTCAGGAGCCCAAAAATTGGATGAATCACACCCTGGAGTTGGCAGAAGTTGGCAGTAGTAGCAGCAGGAGCCCAAATATACACTGGAGTTGGCTTCAGGAGCCCAAAAATTGGATGAATCACACCCTGGAGTTGGCAGAAGTTGGCAGTAGCAGCAGCAGGAGCCCAAATATACACTGGAGTTGGCTTCAGGAGCCCAAAAATTGGATGAATCACACCCTGGAGTTGGCAGGAGTTGACAGTAGCAGCAGCAGGAGCCCAAATATACACTGGAGTTGGCTTCAGGAGCCCAAAAATTGGATGAATCACACCCTGGAGTTGGCAGAAGTTGGCAGCAGCAGCAGCAGCAGGAGCCCAAATATACACTGGAGTTGGCTTCAGGAGCCCAAAAATTGGATGAATCACACCCTGGAGTTGGCAGGAGTTGACAGTAGCAGCAGCAGGAGCCCAAATATACACTGGAGTTGGCCTCAGGAGCCCAAAAATTGGATGAATCACACCCTGGAGTTGGCAGGAGTTGACAGTAGCAGCAGCAGGAGCCCAAATATACACTGGAGTTGGCTTCAGGAGCCCAAAAATTGGATGAATCACACCCTGGAGTTGGCAGAAGTTGGCAGCAGCAGCAGCAGCAGGAGCCCAAATATACACTGGAGTTGGCTTCAGGAGCCCAAAAATTGGATGAATCACACCCTGGAGTTGGCAGAAGTTGGCAGCAGCAGCAGCAGCAGGAGCCCAAATATACACTGGAGTTGGCTTCAGGAGCCCAAAAATTGGATGAATCACACCCTGGAGTTGGCAGAAGTTGGCAGTAGCAGCAGCAGGAGCCCAAATATACACTGGAGTTGGCTTCAGGAGCCCAAAAATTGGATGAATCACACCCTGGAGTTGGCAGGAGTTGACAGTAGCAGCAGCAGGAGCCCAAATATACACTGGAGTTGGCTTCAGGAGCCCAAAAATTGGATGAATCACACCCTGGAGTTGGCAGAAGTTGGCAGTAGTAGCAGCAGGAGCCCAAATATACACTGGAGTTGGCTTCAGGAGCCCAAAAATTGGATGAATCACACCCTGGAGTTGGCAGAAGTTGGCAGTAGCAGCAGCAGGAGCCCAAATATACACTGGAGTTGGCTTCAGGAGCCCAAAAATTGGATGAATCACACCCTGGAGTTGGCAGGAGTTGACAGTAGCAGCAGCAGGAGCCCAAATATACACTGGAGTTGGCTTCAGGAGCCCAAAAATTGGATGAATCACACCCTGGAGTTGGCAGAAGTTGGCAGTAGTAGCAGCAGGAGCCCAAATATACACTGGAGTTGGCTTCAGGAGCCCAAAAATTGGATGAATCACACCCTGGAGTTGGCAGGAGTTGACAGTAGCAGCAGCAGGAGCCCAAATATACACTGGAGTTGGCCTCAGGAGCCCAAAAATTGGATGAATCACACCCTGGAGTTGGCAGGAGTTGACAGTAGTAGCAGCAGGAGCCCAAATATACACTGGAGTTGGCTTCAGGAGCCCAAAAATTGGATGAATCACACCCTGGAGTTGGCAGAAGTTGGCAGTAGCAGCAGCAGGAGCCCAAATATACACTGGAGTTGGCTTCAGGAGCCCAAAAATTGGATGAATCACACCCTGGAGTTGGCAGAAGTTGGCAGTAGCAGCAGCAGGAGCCCAAAAAATGGCCTAAAGACATAAATATGTTTTGCACCATTTGTAAAGTGTAAAACGTGGCACCATGCTGAATCTAGTCGCATGCATCAGGCATTGGTGGGTGGAAATCCTGGCTGATCCATCCCTGATTCATTTTGACAAAGGTGAGTCTCTCCACATTTTTAGTTGACAGACGAGTTCTCCTCGCCGTAACTATGGCCCCCGCCGCACTAAACACCCGCTCAGATGGCACGCTACTTGCCGGGCAGAACAGCTTTTCCAGGGCAAACTCTGCTAGTTGCGGCCACAAATCAAGTTTGGCTGCCCAGAAGTCCAGCGGATCCTCAAGGTGTGTTGGCATGGTCATGTCAAAGTATGACATGACCTGCTGGTTCAGGTCCTGCTCCAGGTCTTCCTGCTGCTCATGAGTAGCCTCACTATGCGGGTGTAGAAAGCTACTCATTAGCGACTGAAGACTGAGGCTGCTGCTGCTGATGGAGCTTCTGCTGCTGCTGCTGCCAACCCCCCCAGCGGCCATGGCAGTGGAAGGTGAGCGCAGAGGTCCCCTCGAGTCAGACCTGCGAGAGTATGGACCATGGCGCAGATAGGCATCGGCCAACTGCCTACGTAGAATGTCTTTGTAGTAGTTGAGTTTGTCCTCCCTCTCGGTGGGTTTAAAAAATGCCCCCATTTTGTGCCGGAAGCGAGGGTCCAATAAGGTGGACAGCCAGAAGTCATCCCGCCGACAGATGGAAACAATTCTGGGGTCACTACGCAAGCATGTGAGCATGCTTCGTGCCATTTGCGCAAGTGACTCGGATGGACTACCTGTCTCCATCTCCACTGCATACTGCCACGGTGTGCCCGGGTCCTCTGTCTCTCCTTCCTCAAAAACCTCTAGCTCCTCTGGCTGCTCCTGCTCCTCCTCTCCTGTCCGCTGACTAGATAAACCAGCCATTTCGCCAAGCCTAAACTGTGTTTCGCTGGGCAACTCCTCCTCCTCCTCTTCCTCCTCCTCCTCCTCCAGTTCAGCTCCAACGGGGTTCATGTGGCCGTAAGATGTAAACGCCATGTCTCCAGTGCCCTGACCAGCCATGGTTTCCAACATGTGCTGTAGTACATGAAGCAGTGGAATCACGTCGTTCATCCCGTAATCCTGCCGACTGACAAATAAAGTGGCTTCCTCAAAGGGCCTGAGCAAACGGCAGGTGTCACGTATGAGCTGCCACTGGTTGACATTGAAGTTACACAGGGGAGTCCCCCTATCTGCTTGGATCATCAGGAAATCCGTGATGGCTTTTCTCTGTTCATATAATCGGTCCAACATGTGAAGGGTGGAATTCCAACGGGTGGAAACATCGCAAATCAGACTATGTTGGGGGATACCATTCTGACGCTGTAGCTCAAGAAGGGTGTGTTTGGCGGTGTAGGAGTGGCTGAAGTGCATGCAAAGTTTCCGTGAAGTTGTTAGGATGTCCTGCAGATGGGGGGAACACTTCAGAAACCGCTTGACAACCAGATTGAAGACGTGAGCCATGCAGGGGGCATGGGTCAGGCTTCCTTGGCGCAGCGCAGACAAAATGTTCTTCCCATTGTCGGTAACCATGATTCCCATTTTAAGTTTTCTCGGAGTAAGCCATGTTTGGATTTCCTGATGAATACATTTAAGCAGTTCCTCCCCTGTGTGACTCCGTTCGCCAAGACAAACCATGTGAAGCACTGCGTGACACCTCCGTGCCCTGCACACATGGTAGACTGGAGGGGCACTGAGACTTGAGCCTACAGTGGAGGGTGAGGAGATGGCGGAGGATGAGGAGGCCGAGTCGCACGGTGTCACAGGCCCAATGGGCAGAGAGCGCGGAGGCCGAAGCGGCGTGACCTGTCCAAGTTGCTGCTGCAAAGGGACCACATTCACCCAGTGGGCCGTAAACGACATGTACTGCCCCTGACCGTAGTTACAGCTCCAGATGTCGGCGCTGCCATGTATTTTGCTACACACCGACAGGCTCAAGGACTGGCCCACCTTCTGTTCAACAAAAGTGTGCAGCGCTGGTACTGCCTTCTTGGCAAAGAAATGACGGCTTGGGACTCTCCACCTCGGCTCGGCACAAGCCATCAGTTCTCTGAAAGGTGCAGATTCCACCACCTGAAAAGGGAGCGACTGCAGCACCAGCAACTTGGACAGGAGCACATTCAGCTTCTGCGCCGTAGGATGAGTGGGCGCATACTGCTGTCTCTTGGACATGGCTTCGCTGATGGATTGCTGGCGGGATGCATGACTTGGAGGAGGAGGAGGAGGAGCAGGAGCGACAGAGGATGGGTGTGACGCACAGCTGCCTTCGGCTGAGGTGCTGGAGCCTTGGCTGGCAGAAATTGGGAGCTCACTTGGTGAGGAAGCAGACTGGACCACCCCTTGGGAGCCTCGGTTCTCCCAGGTCGTTTTATGGTGACGCATCATATGTTGACGCAGGGCCGTGGTGCCAACATTTGGACCCTGGCCACGCTTCACCTTTTGCCTACATATCTTGCATGTGGCCATGTTACCCTCCCGCGGATGCCTCAGGAAAAACTGCCACACTGCCGAGTAGCTACTTTTCCCACCCCCTGGCCTCACTGATTCACTGCTGCTGTTGCCAACTCCAGGAACCCCTGCTCCACTACCTCCCGATAAGGTAGACTGCCGCACAGCAGGTGCTCTACCCCGGCCCCGGCCCCGGCCGGCTCCAGCCTTTGGAATTGTGCCCCCATGCTGACTGCTACCACCTTGCTGCCTCAGCTGCTGACTCCGGGGCAACCTGCGCCCCTCTTCTCCTGATGATGACGATGAAGCCCCTTCATCACCCGGCTCCCAAGTGCGATCGGCTTCATCGTCATCATCATCATCATCACCGGGTTGTGGCTGTACGTCACTGATGTTCGTGGATTCGTCAACAGTGTCTGGCGCAGGAGCTGGAACGCTCGCAGCACCCACGACACTGTCCACATCACTATTTGTCTGCCTAGCTAAAGAAGCCACCTCCATTTCTTGGCTGGGCAGTAGCTGCTGACTGTCCTCCTGTATCTGATCGTCCTCCTCACTAAAGAGTGGAGCTGAACCCAAAGCATAGGATACGTCGCTGGGGGAGGGAACGGCGTAGGACAGAGGCAATGGGAGGACAGGGACTGCTCTCGGGGCATGCCAACTCAGGGTTGTGTCAGAGGAACCTACCGACCCTAGACTGGGGGTCTCAGATGTAAGTTGTGATGATGTTGTTGATGAGCGCGTCAGCCAATCTACCACGGCAGATGCGTTACTGGTGGAGACCCGACCGCTAGCAGATACTGGCAGATTAGGTCTCTCAGCGTGACTCCTGCTGCTACTGGCCCCCAGTCTGATGCGAGCTCTGCCTGCGGAATCTTGGCCTCTGCCACTCCTCTTTTCACTTCCAGGCACTTGTCTGCCCGACATAGTCTAACTGGCGTGGTAGTAGGTGATATTTTAAGAACCCCCAGGCAGCAGTGGGTCTATATAAAACAGAATATAATGCACACCAAAAGTGAGCAGTAACACTCAGCCTCCAACAGGCCTGCTTAGTGTAAATAAGAGAGCTGCTTAGTGTAAATAAAGAGGGGTATGCTATGTTACAGAATGGGATGCCTCAACAGAAGTGCACCTGGCAGGCAGCAGTAAGCCTATGCCCAGCAAAAGTGTCTTATAATATAAATATAATAAGAGCAAATGCTTATATGGTCTTAAACAGAGGCTGCTTTAGTCACAGAATGGGATGCCCTGGGCAGGAATGGACCTGGCAGGGTCCAGTAGGGCTTTGGCCAGCAAAAGTGTCTTTATCAGGCTAATTTCAAATATGATAAGAGCAAATGCTTATATGGTCTTAAACAGAGGCTGCTGTAGTCACAGAATGGGATGCCCCGGGCAGGAATCGACCTGGCAGGGTCCAGTAGGGCTTTGGCCAGCAAAAGTGTCTTTATCAGGCCTGATTTCTATGAGAATAAGTGCAAATGTTTATTATGCTATTAAATAGAGGCTGCTTTAGTCACAGAATGGGATGCCAGTGCCACAAAAACCAGAGAGCATGCACAGCAAAAGTGTCTTTATCAGGCCTGATTTCTATGAGAATAAGTGCAAATGTTTATTATGCTATTAAATAGAGGCTGCTTTAGTCACAGAATGGGATGCCAGTGCCACAAAAACCAGAGAGCATGCACAGCAAAAGTGTCTTTATCAGGCCTGATTTCTATGAGAATAAGTGCAAATGTTTATTATGCTATTAAATAGAGGCTGCTTTAGTCACAGAATGGGATGCCAGTGCCACAAAAACCAGAGAGCATGCACAGCAAAAGTGTCTTTATCAGGCCTGATTTCTATGAGAATAAGTGCAAATGTTTATTATGCTATTAAATAGAGGCTGCTTTAGTCACAGAATGGGATGCCAGTGCCACAAAAACCAGAGAGCATGCACAGCAAAAGTGTCTTTATCAGGCCTGATTTCTATGAGAATAAGTGCAAATGTTTATTATGCTATTAAATAGAGGCTGCTTTAGTCACAGAATGGGATGCCAGTGCCACAAAAACCAGAGAGCATGCACAGCAAAAGTGTCTTTATCAGGCCTGATTTCTATGAGAATAAGTGCAAATGTTTATTATGCTATTAAATAGAGGCTGCTTTAGTCACAGAATGGGATGCCAGTGCCACAAAAACCAGAGAGCATGCACAGCAAAAGTGTCTTTATCAGGCCTGATTTCTATGAGAATAAGTGCAAATGTTTATTATGCTATTAAATAGAGGCTGCTTTAGTCACAGAATGGGATGCCAGTGCCACAAAAACCAGAGAGCATGCACAGCAAAAGTGTCTTTATCAGGCCTGATTTCTATGAGAATAAGTGCAAATGTTTATTATGCTATTAAATAGAGGCTGCTTTAGTCACAGAATGGGATGCCAGTGCCACAAAAACCAGAGAGCATGCACAGCAAAAGTGTCTTTATCAGGCCTGATTTCTATGAGAATAAGTGCAAATGTTTATTATGCTATTAAATAGAGGCTGCTTTAGTCACAGAATGGGATGCCAGTGCCACAAAAACCAGAGAGCATGCACAGCAAAAGTGTCTTTATCAGGCCTGATTTCTATGAGAATAAGTGCAAATGTTTATTATGCTATTAAATAGAGGCTGCTTTAGTCACAGAATGGGATGCCAGTGCCACAAAAACCAGAGAGCATGCACAGCAAAAGTGTCTTTATCAGGCCTGATTTCTATGAGAATAAGTGCAAATGTTTATTATGCTATTAAATAGAGGCTGCTTTAGTCACAGAATGGGATGCCAGTGCCACAAAAACCAGAGAGCATGCACAGCAAAAGTGTCTTTATCAGGCCTGATTTCTATGAGAATAAGTGCAAATGTTTATTATGCTATTAAATAGAGGCTGCTTTAGTCACAGAATGGGATGCCAGTGCCACAAAAACCAGAGAGCATGCACAGCAAAAGTGTCTTTATCAGGCCTGATTTCTATGAGAATAAGTGCAAATGTTTATTATGCTATTAAATAGAGGCTGCTTTAGTCACAGAATGGGATGCCAGTGCCACAAAAACCAGAGAGCATGCACAGCAAAAGTGTCTTTATCAGGCCTGATTTCTATGAGAATAAGTGCAAATGTTTATTATGCTATTAAATAGAGGCTGCTTTAGTCACAGAATGGGATGCCAGTGCCACAAAAACCAGAGAGCATGCACAGCAAAAGTGTCTTTATCAGGCCTGATTTCTATGAGAATAAGTGCAAATGTTTATTGTGCTATTAAATAGAGGCTGCTTTAGTCACAGAATGGGATGCCAGTGCCACAAAAACCAGAGAGCATGCACAGCAAAAGTGTCTTTATCAGGCCTGATTTCTATGAGAATAAGTGCAAATGTTTATTATGCTATTAAATAGAGGCTGCTTTAGTCACAGAATGGGATGCCAGTGCCACAAAAACCAGAGAGCATGCACAGCAAAAGTGTCTTTATCAGGCCTGATTTCTATGAGAATAAGTGCAAATGTTTATTGTGCTATTAAATAGAGGCTGCTTTAGTCACAGAATGGGATGCCAGTGCCACAAAAACCAGAGAGCATGCACAGCAAAAGTGTCTTTATCAGGCCTGATTTCTATGAGAATAAGTGCAAATGTTTATTATGCTATTAAATAGAGGCTGCTTTAGTCACAGAATGGGATGCCAGTGCCACAAAAACCAGAGAGCATGCACAGCAAAAGTGTCTTTATCAGGCCTGATTTCTATGAGAATAAGTGCAAATGTTTATTATGCTATTAAATAGAGGCTGCTTTAGTCACAGAATGGGATGCCAGTGCCACAAAAACCAGAGAGCATGCACAGCAAAAGTGTCTTTATCAGGCCTGATTTCTATGAGAATAAGTGCAAATGTTTATTATGCTATTAAATAGAGGCTGCTTTAGTCACAGAATGGGATGCCAGTGCCACAAAAACCAGAGAGCATGCACAGCAAAAGTGTCTTTATCAGGCCTGATTTCTATGAGAATAAGTGCAAATGTTTATTATGCTATTAAATAGAGGCTGCTTTAGTCACAGAATGGGATGCCAGTGCCACAAAAACCAGAGAGCATGCACAGCAAAAGTGTCTTTATCAGGCCTGATTTCTATGAGAATAAGTGCAAATGTTTATTGTGCTATTAAATAGAGGCTGCTTTAGTCACAGAATGGGATGCCAGTGCCACAAAAACCAGAGAGCATGCACAGCAAAAGTGTCTTTATCAGGCCTGATTTCTATGAGAATAAGTGCAAATGTTTATTATGCTATTAAATAGAGGCTGCTTTAGTCACAGAATGGGATGCCAGTGCCACAAAAACCAGAGAGCATGCACAGCAAAAGTGTCTTTATCAGGCCTGATTTCTATGAGAATAAGTGCAAATGTTTATTATGCTATTAAATAGAGGCTGCTTTAGTCACAGAATGGGATGCCAGTGCCACAAAAACCAGAGAGCATGCACAGCAAAAGTGTCTTTATCAGGCCTGATTTCTATGAGAATAAGTGCAAATGTTTATTATGCTATTAAATAGAGGCTGCTTTAGTCACAGAATGGGATGCCATTGCCACAAAAACCAGAGAGCATGCACAGCAAAAGTGTCTTTATCAGGCCTGATTTCTATGAGAATAAGTGCAAATGTTTATTGTGCTATTAAATAGAGGCTGCTTTAGTCACAGAATGGGATGCCAGTGCCACAAAAACCAGAGAGCATGCACAGCAAAAGTGTCTTTATCAGGCCTGATTTCTATGAGAATAAGTGCAAATGTTTATTGTGCTATTAAATAGAGGCTGCTTTAGTCACAGAATGGGATGCCAGTGCCACAAAAACCAGAGAGCATGCACAGCAAAAGTGTCTTTATCAGGCCTGATTTCTATGAGAATAAGTGCAAATGTTTATTATGCTATTAAATAGAGGCTGCTTTAGTCACAGAATGGGATGCCAGTGCCACAAAAACCAGAGAGCATGCACAGCAAAAGTGTCTTTATCAGGCCTGATTTCTATGAGAATAAGTGCAAATGTTTATTATGCTATTAAATAGAGGCTGCTTTAGTCACAGAATGGGATGCCAGTGCCACAAAAACCAGAGAGCATGCACAGCAAAAGTGTCTTTATCAGGCCTGATTTCTATGAGAATAAGTGCAAATGTTTATTGTGCTATTAAATAGAGGCTGCTTTAGTCACAGAATGGGATGCCAGTGCCACAAAAACCAGAGAGCATGCACAGCAAAAGTGTCTTTATCAGGCCTGATTTCTATGAGAATAAGTGCAAATGTTTATTATGCTATTAAATAGAGGCTGCTTTAGTCACAGAATGGGATGCCAGTGCCACAAAAACCAGAGAGCATGCACAGCAAAAGTGTCTTTATCAGGCCTGATTTCTATGAGAATAAGTGCAAATGTTTATTGTGCTATTAAATAGAGGCTGCTTTAGTCACAGAATGGGATGCCAGTGCCACAAAAACCAGAGAGCATGCACAGCAAAAGTGTCTTTATCAGGCCTGATTTCTATGAGAATAAGTGCAAATGTTTATTATGCTATTAAATAGAGGCTGCTTTAGTCACAGAATGGGATGCCAGTGCCACAAAAACCAGAGAGCATGCACAGCAAAAGTGTCTTTATCAGGCCTGATTTCTATGAGAATAAGTGCAAATGTTTATTATGCTATTAAATAGAGGCTGCTTTAGTCACAGAATGGGATGCCAGTGCCACAAAAACCAGAGAGCATGCACAGCAAAAGTGTCTTTATCAGGCCTGATTTCTATGAGAATAAGTGCAAATGTTTATTGTGCTATTAAATAGAGGCTGCTTTAGTCACAGAATGGGATGCCAGTGCCACAAAAACCAGAGAGCATGCACAGCAAAAGTGTCTTTATCAGGCCTGATTTCTATGAGAATAAGTGCAAATGTTTATTATGCTATTAAATAGAGGCTGCTTTAGTCACAGAATGGGATGCCAGTGCCACAAAAACCAGAGAGCATGCACAGCAAAAGTGTCTTTATCAGGCCTGATTTCTATGAGAATAAGTGCAAATGTTTATTGTGCTATTAAATAGAGGCTGCTTTAGTCACAGAATGGGATGCCAGTGCCACAAAAACCAGAGAGCATGCACAGCAAAAGTGTCTTTATCAGGCCTGATTTCTATGAGAATAAGTGCAAATGTTTATTATGCTATTAAATAGAGGCTGCTTTAGTCACAGAATGGGATGCCAGTGCCACAAAAACCAGAGAGCATGCACAGCAAAAGTGTCTTTATCAGGCCTGATTTCTATGAGAATAAGTGCAAATGTTTATTATGCTATTAAATAGAGGCTGCTTTAGTCACAGAATGGGATGCCAGTGCCACAAAAACCAGAGAGCATGCACAGCAAAAGTGTCTTTATCAGGCCTGATTTCTATGAGAATAAGTGCAAATGTTTATTATGCTATTAAATAGAGGCTGCTTTAGTCACAGAATGGGATGCCAGTGCCACAAAAACCAGAGAGCATGCACAGCAAAAGTGTCTTTATCAGGCCTGATTTCTATGAGAATAAGTGCAAATGTTTATTGTGCTATTAAATAGAGGCTGCTTTAGTCACAGAATGGGATGCCAGTGCCACAAAAACCAGAGAGCATGCACAGCAAAAGTGTCTTTATCAGGCCTGATTTCTATGAGAATAAGTGCAAATGTTTATTATGCTATTAAATAGAGGCTGCTTTAGTCACAGAATGGGATGCCAGTGCCACAAAAACCAGAGAGCATGCACAGCAAAAGTGTCTTTATCAGGCCTGATTTCTATGAGAATAAGTGCAAATGTTTATTATGCTATTAAATAGAGGCTGCTTTAGTCACAGAATGGGATGCCAGTGCCACAAAAACCAGAGAGCATGCACAGCAAAAGTGTCTTTATCAGGCCTGATTTCTATGAGAATAAGTGCAAATGTTTATTATGCTATTAAATAGAGGCTGCTTTAGTCACAGAATGGGATGCCAGTGCCACAAAAACCAGAGAGCATGCACAGCAAAAGTGTCTTTATCAGGCCTGATTTCTATGAGAATAAGTGCAAATGTTTATTATGCTATTAAATAGAGGCTGCTTTAGTCACAGAATGGGATGCCAGTGCCACAAAAACCAGAGAGCATGCACAGCAAAAGTGTCTTTATCAGGCCTGATTTCTATGAGAATAAGTGCAAATGTTTATTATGCTATTAAATAGAGGCTGCTTTAGTCACAGAATGGGATGCCAGTGCCACAAAAACCAGAGAGCATGCACAGCAAAAGTGTCTTTATCAGGCCTGATTTCTATGAGAATAAGTGCAAATGTTTATTATGCTATTAAATAGAGGCTGCTTTAGTCACAGAATGGGATGCCTCACAGCAGACTTAAGATCAGTTCAGTATATATGCACAGTTAGTTACTATAAGCAGCCTGAAAACGCTAACAAAGGCTGGATGAAAAAAAAAAAATCTCCCTGTCAGCCAGCTCCGTTTTTCCTACCTTTCCCTGGCTTTCTGTCTGTCTCCTGTCTGTCTCCTGCCTGTCTCCTGCCTGTCTCCAGCCTGTCCCTGTCTGTCCCTGTCTCCAGCCTGTCTCCAGCCTGTCTAACTGCCTCAGCTACACAGCGTTCTGTCTGTCTGTCACGAATGCAATAGAGAAATGAGGAAAAGCAAGATGGCCGCCGTTAAATACCGCTGTGTGACGTCACCGGGCTTGCTGGCTGCTGATAGGCTGCATGTGACTGCCCCAGCTTGCACTGGCGCGGGATACATGTCCAGACATGTCCCGCCCGCCATCTTAGAATGCCTGTAATGTAAATGAATGGATGTTAAAGGAAAACTTCGAGTGATCGAATCGCGGGGAAATTCGGATTCGATCCGAATCGAATTTTTCCTGAAATTCGGATTGAATCCGGGTTCGTCCGGATCGATTCGCTCATCCCTAGTGAGCATGCATCATGCCATTTGTGACTCGGAGGTACTACCTGTCTCCATCTCCACTGCATACTGCCAAGGTGTGTCTGGGTCCTCTGTCTCACCTTCCTCACAACCCTCTGGCTGCTCATGCTCCTCCTCTACTGTCAGATGACTAGATAAACCACCCATTTCGCCAAAACTAAACTGTGGTTCACTGTGCTCCTCCTCCTCCTCAGCTCCCATGGGGTTTATGTGGCCGTGAAATGTATGCGCCATGTCTCCAGTGCCCTGACCAGCCTTGGTTTCCAACATGTGTTGTATTACATGAAGCAGTGGAATCACGCCGTTCATCCCGTAATCCTGGCAACTGACAAATAAAGTGGCTTCCTCAAAGGGCCTGAGCAAACGGCAGGTGTCACGTATGAGCTGCCACTGGTTTACATTAAAGTTACACAGGAGAGTCCCCCTATCTGCTTGGATCATCAAGAAATCATTGATGGCTTTTCTCTGTTCGTGTAGTCGATCCAACATTGGGGATACCGTTCTGACGCTGTAGCTCAAGAAGGGTGTGCTTGGCGGTGTAGGAGTGGCAGAAGTGCATACAAAGTTTCCTTCCCGTTGTTAGGATGTCTTGCAGATGGGGGAAGACTTCAGAAAACGCTTGACAACTAGGTTGAACACGTGTGCCATACAGGGCACATGGCTCAGGCTTCCTTTTCGCAGCACAGACAAGATGTTCTTCCCATTGTCAGTCACCATGGTTCCCATTTCCAGTTTTTGCGGAGTAAGCCATGTTCTGATTTCTTGATGAATGAAATTTAGCAGCTCCTCCTCTGTGTCTTCGTTCGCCAAGGCAAACCATGTGAAGTACACCATGACATCGCCGTGCCCTGCACACATGGTAGGCTGGAGGGGCAGACTTGACCGAACAGTGGAGGCTGAGGAAACGGAGGAGGATGAGGAGGCGGAGTCGCACACTGTCACAGGCACAACAGCCTGGGAGCGTGGAGGCCGAAGTGTCCAAGTTGCTTTTGTGGCTGTGCAGGAACCACATTCACCCAGTAGGCCGTAAAAGGCATGTATTGCCCCTGACCATAGTTACAGCTCCAGATGTCAGCGCTGCCGTGGACTTTGGTGCACACCGACAGGCTCAAGGACTGGCCCACCTTCTGTTCAACAAATTTGTGCAGGGCTGGTACTGCCTTCTTTGCAAAGAAATGACGGCTTGGGACTCTCCACCTCGGCTCGGCACAAGCCATCAGTTTTCTGAAAGGTGCAGAGTCCACCACCTGAAAAGGGAGGGACTGCAGCACCAGCAACTTGGACAGCAGCACATTTAGCTTCTGCGCCATAGGATGAGTGGGCGCATTCTGTTGTCCCTTGGACATGGCTTCGCTGATGGATTCATGGCGGGATGACTGACCTGTAGAAGGAGGAACAGGAGCATCTGGAGAGACAGAGGATGGGTATGACGCACAGCTACCTTCGGCTGAGGTGCTGGAGCCTTGGCTGTCTGAAATTGGGAGTGGCGTGGCACTGGCTGACACAGCAGGCTGGACCCCCACTTCGGAGCCTCGGTTCTCACAGGCCGCTTTATGGCGACGCTGCATATGTTGCCGCAGGGCCGTGGTACCAACATTGGGGCCCTGGACACGCTTGACCTTCTGTCTACACATTTTGCATGTGGCCAGGTTACCCTCCTGCGGATGCTTGATGAAAAACTGCCACACTGACGAGTAGCTAATTCACTGCTACTGCCGCCAACTCCAGGAACCCCTGCTCCACTACCGCCCGGGAAGGTAGCCTGCCACGCAGCAGGTGTTCTACCCTGCCCCCGGCCACGTTTGGCTCCAGACATCCCAATTCTGCCACCATGCTGACTGCCAACCATACTACCACCTTGCTGCCTCGGCTGCTGACTCAGGGGCAACCTGGGACCCTCTTCTCCTGATGATGATGAAGCCCCTTCTGCACCGAGCTCCCAAGTGCGATCGGCTTCATCATCATCATCGAGTTGTGTCTGCATGTCACTGATGTTCTCCTCGGTTTCCTCAACAGTGTCTGCTGCAGGAGCTGGAATGCTTGTCACACCACCTCCCACGCCACTCTCCTCCTCAGTGTTTGTCTGCTTAGCAAAAGAAGCCGCGGATGTGTCCTCCATTTCTTGGCTGGGCAGTAGCTGCTGACTGTCCTCTAACACATCATCCTCACTGAATAGTGGAGCTGAACCCAAAGCATAAGATACGTCGGCTGGAGGGGGGGCGTATGACAGAGGCAATGGATGGACAGGGGCTGCTCCCAGGCCATGCCAACTCAGGGTTGTGTCCGAGGAACCTACTGACTGTTGACTGGGGGTGTCAGATGTCACTTGTGATGAGGTGGATGACCGCGTTAACCAATCGATGACAGCAGATGCGTTGCTGGTCGAGACACGACCGCTAGCAGATACCGGGAGGTCAGGCCTCTCACCGCGACTCCTGCTGCCACTCACCCCTAGTCTGCTGTGACCTCTGCCTGATGAATCTAGGCCTCTCCTCAGTGCACATCCTGGCACATCTCTGCCTGAAATTTTTACTGCGTTTAGGTGGGGAAAACAATACACTACACTACACCTAAAACAGTACTTTTGTAACAGCAGGTGTGTAGAAAAATTGGAGCAAAATAGGCAGACACTGTAGCTAAAAGCTAATGCAAAAATACACTGTCAGATGGTCTTACACAGGATGCCCCTGGTCAGAGTTAAATGCACCACGGGCAGTTTTAAAACATGCTTTTTGTTTGAAATGTAAAAGGTTAAGATGCAGGTACTCTTAAAAGAGAAGTGGTAGCACTCAGAATGCCCCCTGTTAAAAGGCAATGGCTGCTTTAAATGTGAAAAAGTGACTTTTTTTTTACAAAATGCAAAAGGTAAGTAGACAGGTACTCTTAAAGATAAGTGGTAGCACTCAGAATGCCCCCCGGTGAAAGACAAAGGCTGCTTTAAAAGTGAAAAAGTTGCTTTTTTGAACAAAATGCAAATGGTTAGCAGACAGGTACTCTTAAAATATTTATGATAGTATTTGGTATGCCCCCTGGTGAAAGGCAAAGGCTGGCTGCTTTAAAAGTGAAAAAGTGACTTTCTTTACAAAATGCAAAAGGTTAGTAGACAGGTACTCTTAAAATATTAATGCTAGCCAGAAAAAGGAAAAGCTAAATAGGCAGGTGTGTTATTAACACTAAATAGGCTTGAAAGCTAATCACTGTCACAGCCTCTCTACTTCTCTCTCTGTCCCTCGTTCCTTCTGTTGCTTGCTCTATCTATCTCTCCCTCGCTGTATCTATCTATCTATCTATCTATCTGTCTATCTGTCCCTCTCTCCCTGCGTGATCCGCTCTGGCAGCAATACAGTGCCGAAATGAGCTTCCGCAAAATGGCCGCCGCTTATATAGGGCTGTGACATCATTGGGAAGCCTGGCTGCTGATAGATAGCATGTGACGCCTACCCAGGATTCCTTGCCCCATGGGACATGTCCTGACATTTGGATCCACCATTTTAGATGACCTGGATAGTAGTAAATGGAGTTTTAAGGAAGCGATTCGAGCGATCGAATCGCAGCGATATTCGGAATCGTTACGAATCAAATTTTTCCTGAAATTCGTAACGAATTCGGGTTCGTCAGATTCAATTCGCTCATCTCTAGTCTAGGGTATTGCAGGAACAGCTTCAGCAGGAAATAGATGCAGAAACAGAGAAGAATGCAAGGTGGGGTAGACGAGATCTCAGGATTACTGGAGCACATAGAACATACAAGTTGTTCAGACACAGGCCTCAAGCCTGTGTGTGGGATTTTGAATGCAAGACAGGAAGCGAGATGGGCCATTGTGTGGTTGTTCAGAGCATCCCCAGCATCCCTTTAGATGTGCAATCTTATTTGCTTGGAGAGAAGGAATTAGGATTGCACATGTCTCCAGGATGCATTGCCGCAACGCAAAAGCAGCGTTGCTTTCTAAAGGTTTGGTAAACCAAGTTTACCTTTGGGTTTGATTTTAGGTGGGAATTGAGACTCGCTAATAAATGAGCTTTTTAACTTCTACAAACTGAAAAAATCTATAAAAATGATTTGTTCTAACCTACTCAAAAAAATCAAATACCCCTGTGATGGGCATTTTTACAGGTAAGGTTCATCATTTTTCCAACAAGGTAAGGATTTTTTTTTGAAACAACAGCTCCCTATACGGTATGCAGAACAATTTGGCAAATACTTTAGCATACCACATAGGCTGCTGTTGTTTCCAATCTTTAATCTCGTTGGAAATATGATGCTTCATCACAGGGGTATGTGATTTATTGGGATAAGTTTACCAATTCTTTAGCATTACCCTCACCGTCTCCAGATGGTAATAGCAGAGTTTCAAAACAGCTTGGAAAAAAATAAGCACAGCAAGAGATAGCTGACACCAGTCTCTTCTATACCTACCAGGTATCATGAAGGCCACCCAGAGGTAGCTCCTTTTCCTAGTTACCTCCTCTAGGAGGATTGTTTTGTCTCAGCTGTCAATTTGAAAGTATAAACATGCCAACAGTGTTACTTTGAAAAACCTTTTTTGGTAAAATTAATGTATAAAAAAGAGCACTATGTGCTTAAAAGTGGTTGCCAGCAGCATTTTTGCTATGCTGGCTTATGCTGCACTGAATATGAAACGCGTTCAGAGAAATGATAAATCAAAATTTCATCTAATATAAACACTGTCTGTCAGGTTCATCAACATAATTAGATCATGAGTTGAAACAGCAAAATAATTTCTATATAGTTTATACAGATAATTAATATAAACAGACCATAACAATCACTATAAGAAATACCGTATTTGCCGGCGTATAAGACGACTGGGCATATAAGACGACCCCCCAACATTTCCACTCAAAATATAGAATTTGTTATATACTCGCCGTATAAGACTACTCCCTCTTCCGCACACTTTCCACACACCAAATGAGCTACAAACCAAATAAACAACAACCAAAAAAACAACCTGAGCATGTTAGCAGGGCAGTTAGCAGTAAAGTGTCATGGCGACATTTATTCCTCTCCTCTGTGCTGGAAGCAGAAAGCCATTTAGCTGTCCCTGGGTCACCTCCACTCAAATTCCATCTACCAATAGGAAGAGGCAACAGCCCGGCCGCGCTGTCTGCTGGGATAGGGAATGGGGGCGGCGAGAGCAACCCCTGCGGAGGATGCATAGCTGCATGGTTTTTTGTGCAGAGCACCACCTGCAAACAACCCCCTGACCAGTGGTCTACAGCATCATGGCGGACGCTTCCCTCTGGCCATGCCAGAGCCGAGTCACAAGAAAATGGCCGGCGCTCATTAATAATAAATGGGCATAGGACGAGGCGGCCACGCCCTCAACCCACAAACCATACCCACATGTTGCTCCATTGTCACATCCTCACTAACGGAGCTGGGAAAAGAGAGATGGGATGGGACAGAGCTGGGAAAAGAGAGATGGGATGGGACAGAGCTGGGAAAAGAGAGATAGGATGGGACAGAGCTGGGAAAAGAGAGATGGGATGGGACAGAGCTGGGAAAAGAGAGATGGGATGGGGCAGAGCTGGGAATAGAGAGATGGGATGGGACAGAGCTGGGAAAAGAGAGATGGGATGGGACAGAGCTGGGAATAGAGAGATGGGATGGTACAGAGCTGGGAATAGAGAGATGGGATGGGACAGAGCTGGGAAAAGAGAGATGGGATGGGACAGAGCTGGGAATAGGAGAGATGGGATGGGACAGAGCTGGGAATAGTGTTATGGGATGGGACAGAGATAGGAAAAGAGCGATGGGATGGTACAGAGCTGGGAAAAGAGAGATGGGATGGGACAGAGCTGGGAAAAGAGAGATGGGATGGGACAGAGCTGGGAATAGAGAGATGGGATGGGACAGAGCTGGGATGGGACAGAGCTGGGAAAAGAGAGATGGGATGGGACAGCTGGGAAAAGAGAGATGGGATGGGACAGAGCTGGGAGAAGAGAGATGGGATGGGACAGAGCTGGGAGAAGAGAGATGAAATGGGACAGAGCTGGGAAAAGAGAGATGGGATGGGACAGAGCTGGGATGGGGCAGAGCTGGGAGAAGAGAGATGGGATAGGACAGAGCTGGGAAAAGAGAGATGGGATGGGACAGAGCTGGGAGAAGAGAGATGGGATGGGACAGAGCTGGGAGAAGAGAGATGGGATGGGACAGAGCTGGGAGAAGAGAGATGGGATGGGACAGAGCTGGGAGAAGAGAGATGGGATGGGACAGAGCTGGGAGAAGAGAGATGGGATGGGACAGAGCTGGGAGAAGAGAGATGGGATGGGACAGAGCTGGGAGAAGAGAAATGGGATGGGACAGAGCTAGGAGAAGAGAGATGGGATGGGGCAGAGCTTGGAAAAGAGAGATGGGATGGGACAGAGCTGGGAAAAGAGAGATGGGATGGGACAGAGCTGGGAATAAGAGAGATGGGATGGGACAGAGCTGGGAATAAGAGAGATGGGACAGAGCTGGGAGAAGAGAGATGGGATGGGACAGAGCTGGGAGAAGAGAGATGGGATGGGACAGAGCTGGGAGAAGAGAGATGGGATGGGGCAGAGCTTGGAAAAGAGAGATGGGATGGGACAGAGCTGGGAAAAGAGAGATGGGATGGGACAGAACTGGGATGGGGCAGAGCTGGGAGAGGAGAGATGGGATGGGACAGAGCTGGGAGAAGAGAGATGGGATGGGACAGAGCTGGGAGAAGAGAGATGGGATGGGAATCATGGGGCAAAGCTGGGAACAGAGATGGGATGGGACAGAGCTAAGAAAAGAGAGTTTAAGCAGGGAAAGGTGGGTTTTTACAGGTGCCCTGGGGGGTTCACACAGTGGGGGCATCCCGATTCAGGATGCCCCAGGGAAATGCTGACTGGCGATAAAAGGCGCGCTCAGTCATCTGCAACTATCCCAGGAGGCTCCCAGGAGGCGACGCACAATCATAAACGTCCTGCTTCATGCACTGTTTTATATCCGCTGGGCAGCTGCAAACAGAACTATGCAGGGCCAAACTAATGCATAGTCCTGCTTGTTGCTGTCCGGAGGATATTAAGCAGTGCACTGCAAAACTTCTTTTAATTGAGCGCCGCTCAGCCTCCTGCGATCGAAGCAGACAGTTGAGCCGGCTGCTCCTCCATAAATCACCCACCTGCTGTCTTGCCTCCCACCCGCCGTCTTTCCTCCCGGACTGCCGGCCCCGCCCACTGCCTTCCATCCTGGCCGACAGCCCCGCCCACTGCCTTCCGTCATGGTCTCCGACCCTGCCCACTGCCTTCCCCCACGGTCTCTGACCCCGCCCACTGCCTTCCCCTCCACCCAGCCGCCGGCCCCACCCGCTGCCCCTCCCCGTCTTCAGCCCTGTGCGCTGCCTTCCCTCCCGGCCGCCTGTGACGATATCCAACGACGCCCGTCTCTGCTCCCACCCTCCTGGCGGGTTGAATACCCCTGCCTTAGAGGGAACAGTGCCGTGCACCCGGCGTATAAGACGACCCCCCCACTTGTAAGCATGTTTTTCAGGGGCAGAAAGTCGTCTTATACGCCAGCAAATATGGTAGTTGACTGTGGTCAGTTAACTTTACATGTCTATGGCCATTCGGCAACTAGTAGTAGTCAAGTAGGAAAGTGTCATAGGCGCCAAGCTTTCTCATCCACTTGCATTTGCGCATGTGCTGTTGGCCGTAGCAGCACAATCTGTTGTTGCTGCGCGATTATGCACGTGCATTTGTGCAACGTGCGATTCAACGGACTGTGCACATGTGTGATTATGTGCATGCATAATTGCTATGCAAATGCGCGCAGGGGCCTTTAAATACTGTCTTCTCTCCTGCTTGTCCCTGGGTTCCAGTCCTCCATTCCTGTGTACCAACCCAGCTTGATTTTGACTATGCTCATGTTCTCCTGACGACCTTGGCTTGTTTATGACCTCGATCCAGTTCTGCCTGCCCACGACCTCGGCTTGTGTATGACCTCGATCCAGTTCTGCCTGCCTGCTTGTCCCATGTCTCCAGTCCAGCTCTGGTCTGTCCTCTACCCAGAACTTAGCAATACCCACTCCTAGGTTGCCTAACCTGGTGCCTTCATGCAGCCCAACCTATCTTCACCTTTAGAGGCTCTAGTGAAAACCAGGTTGGTCCTTAGATTCCAGGCTTCCCGGTCGAGAGGTGAGCCGGTTCTTAGTCTCCACAATCAGGGTTTATACCCGGTAGTCCGACAGAAAGATCATCAAGAGATGGAACAACCAACTTGCGAGGGGCTATAAAAATACCATGTCTTATCCCTAGCTTTGGCCTATTTTCTACTGTCAATGTTATATTCTGTTGCAGTAAATGCATGAATGACTAGGACATGAAAGCAGTTTAAATTGATTGATTTTGCTCCTTAAAAGCAACGACTTCACTGCAATGGTGGCCATATTCTCATTTTATGGGGCATATATATATGCTACGTGCAGAAGTATCATTTTGCCCCTCCCCCCCCCCCCCCAGTTTATCTCAATATATATATTTCTAAGATCAGTTTTGTCCTGTCTGTAGTTTCTACATTGTACAGTGTCACAGAGGATTACGGCGTTATAAAAATTAACAATAATAATATTTATAGTAATAATAAATTGATGTTTGCTTCGGTGGTTCTATTTTTAAACCAATACGCCAGTATATTTTTCTAAAATTACATTTTGCTAAAACGCTTATGGAAACCTATTACATTAAATAGATTTGAATTTCTAATTTGTCCATGCCAAGTCTTGTTAAGAAATGTGCAAGGCCTCTTGTACTTAGAACATGACCCCAGCAGGTGATGAGTGCACAACAGCAGAGCCTGCTGTGGCTACTTTGTGGTCTTGATTCCCTCCAAAACAAGTCCTGTGGCTATTAGAGGACTTCAAAGGCTTCTGATTGTGAAATAATTGCCCACCCTGCTGCACGCCTGAACCCAAATAAAGGTGGAACTTTAAACTGGTAGAACATTGTTTCCAGCTGTTTTTTGTTCCATCCATTATTTAAAGGAGCAGTATCGCGAAATTTGCATTAAAAGATAAATAATTAAATAGCCACACAATAGCTTCTAACATGTGTATAAATAATCTGGCAATAGAAAAAGGAAAAAATATATGCCTTTCTTTTAAATTGTATAATTACAATGGCTCAGTCCATTTGCTGAATAGGGGGATCTGCTGAGTTGTATTTAGTGAGCTGCTTCATTTAGCCCACTGGTCTCCTAGCAACACTTTACCTCAGAGGCTGACACTGTAATCAGTGGTAACGGCTGTGTGTGTGTGAGGTGCTGCTTTTGTTATGAGACCAGGTGACTCAAATGTGTAAAATCTATACAAAATAAACTAACTGACTGAAAATAACTGAAATTCTTTTTGAATAACTGTGCAGGAAAATCTAAAGGTATTAAAGTGGAACAAAACCCTGAGTTGCCGACCCTGAAGTCTATAAGACCCGGCCATTGACCTTCCCCCTTGGGCATTCTAAATCAGGATGCCCCACTGTGTGAAACAACCCCTGGATAACCACAGATCCCCCCATTTTTCTGGCGCGCTCACGCAGATAGTCATTTAGACAGGCCGGGCGGCCAGGAAGGTTACTGCTCAGGCTCCCCATCTGAGTGCAAACAGCGCTGATGGGACAGGCAAAGGTACGTTTTCACAGGCAAACTTGGGGATTTCACATATCAGGGCATCCCAAGTCGGGATAGGGGCACAAAACAAACTCCGGATAGTGAAAATCCTGGGTTGGGCTTTGCTCAAAACACACAGAGCTGAAAGAAAGATCATATGGAAAAATGTGTTGAGAAAAGAGAGAGAAAATGGTAAACTGAAAGATTCTGCAGCAGAGCCAAAATGAAGGGAAAACTGTCAAAATCAGCTGAATGACTTCTAGAGCTTTTCTCTCTGTTTTAGATATATAAGTTCTGGCCAGGCAATGTTGCAATGTTGTTATCTTATGCTGGACGGCTGCCAGCACTGAACAGCTGATACTTTGATACATTGTTTCTCCCTTCTCCTCAGCGTGGAACAGGCCAGAGTGTCGGGCTCCGACACTCAGAAAACATAAACATGAGCTATTAGTCTCCAGCTGCTCAACACACACATAATTTTTTTCTAAATTTGTAATTCTTACTCCAACACTTACCTATATTCAAAGAACCATTTAAATATAAGTCACCAAGAAAAATTTGCGATACTGCTCCTTTAATGATCGTGCATAAAATTCCGACTCTAAACTTCGTATGTATTGTGCAAATGATGTATGTCAGGATGATAATACTAAGAAAATGCCCACGCCTGAAGGTAATTTAACTTGCTCTCCCTTTTAATATATCTCAAGTTACTTTAAAATGCTAGCAAATTAACACTTTTCAAAAAAGGCGTAATCAAAATAATATTACAAAATTGTAGAGAAACACAATAAATTATAACAGCTCTGGCTGGAATTCCCATGGTGAATGTTAATCCTAAAGAATAAGTTGTTTTAATCAATTTCTTGTTTAGCTTTCAAGACCAATTTTAGATCCACACACTTCACCTGTAGTAGAGCCCATTCAGGGTTGGAAGGAACTATATGCCATCCCACCGCATGGTTCTCCTCCAGGACATTTATCCAGGACTGGTGAGGTTACAAGGACTGATAAAGGCCAGGAAAGTCCAGACCAGTTCATACAATAGTCAACCATCAGGGGAGCCTCATTATCAAGGGGTAGCACCACAGGCTGCTCACCAGGGTAGCCAATAGTAAACAGGAAACTAGTTTATTTAGCAGCATTGATGAGGGTAGTTAGGTTGAGGCCAGCAATGAAACAGAAGGTGAAAGTCAGAAACGACACACCCTGGCAACAGAACACTGTCAGACATACTACAGAGACTTTAAAGCCCCCTATGCACTACCAGAGGGCATATGTGGTTCCTGTGCATGTCATGCCATGAAAGGGCAGAACGAACAACCTGGGACTCGTGGTGGATTGTGCTTTGGGAGCTCCCTTCTGTCAGTAGATTGGTCTGAATAACTGGTCGGGATTTAGCAACCAGAAACAGAGCATACTATCCACATAAGTATGTCCTGCTAGGTCTAATTTTATTTGAAACATGCTCACACAAAGTTGCCTGAATCTCTGCATATAAAAAATACTTTATAAATAAAGATCCTTATTTATCCATGTCATGGTATAGCTATATTAATACATCAAGGCAACTGGGCTAGCTGTTCCACAAAGATCCTGTGCTTTTCCAAAGGTGCCCTTATACCCCCACCTTGGCTCTTTTTATAGGTCCAGCACTGGGCAGTGCAATCCTCTGTCGCCCACTGGGGCCTCTTTCACTGACAGCAGCAGGCAAAGTGGCCACTCTGCTAGTGTTTGAGCTCCAGGGGCACACAGGCTCTTGTATCCTAAAAAGCACTGACTGCTCACGTCCCCCAGTAGTAGAGTCCCCTGGATTCCCTCTAGCATTACAAACAGCTACGGGGTGAGAGGAGAATCCCAGGATATCCACATATCACACTCCAAGACAGATGACAGAGTAGGCTATTACTCAAAGGCTGTAGCTTTTTTTTTTGGACCTTAAAGCCCCAGTCCAGGCACACACTGACTTCCTACCACATTATCCTTCTTGGAAACAGTGCAAAATTAGCCTTTTCAAGACATCCTTAAATCTCTGAATACATGTAAATACCTTGTGTGCAAAATCACTTTTGCTTTCTTTGCTTGAATTTTTGGGTCATTAGCATGCTCAACTGTGGTCAGAGATAGCTGTTGAACCATTGTGGCTTTCATTGAGAGCACCAAGGGACAGAGTTGCTGTTAGACTACTTTTTTGTGTGGTCCTGAAAAAATACAACTTTGAAGCCCTGCTACAGTTTCTACCTGGCGCTGCTGGAAATATGGGAGACGCACATGGGATGGGCATAGGGTAAGCAGCTTGCTGCCATATTATTGTTGTTTGGTTTACAGTCCCTTTAACACGCATAAACTTGAGAACTGGTAGACAGTCCCAAGTCCCTATACAAGTTCAAAGGAAAGGGAAGCTGGCAAGTCACTTGCTGGCAGGGACCACTGACTTGCTGAAACCCCTCCTTCCTCACAGTTAATCTCATCCTGGACACTACAGGTGCAAAAGATTCCAGTGCCCATGTATTTGACACACCTGGAAAATCACTGGACCTGTAACAAAGGGTTATAGGAGCTGTTTCATTGAAAGGGCTGGGGGTCAGCCACTCAGGTCGCAATGATACCTGGTAAGACCTGCTGGTGGCCTCGGGAGGGGGGGGTGAATTTAATACTGACCCCTAGGTCCCTTTACGCTAACCTTTTCAGACAAGCCTATCATCTGGCCTACGCAATTGACCTCTCAGTCCTGACATACTAATATTTACCTTCCTTTCATCTCCATCCCTATATTCTCCAGATTGTCATATTGTATCTAAGTATCAATATGTATTTGTGCATTTCTGTCACATCTGACTCATAATACCCTGTGTATTATTTTATTTGTTTTATAATACTAATAACCAAATGCACTGCAAACCACTGGTCCTTCTTAACTAGTTTTTGTGCATATGGCAGAAGGTAGGCCTTATTGGAATAAATACGTTGGTTTAAATGTTTTCATTGTAGATATATTAGAGGAGGGGTGGACTAACCTGAGGAAAAATAAAAGCAGAATGACAATGCATTAGGAGGCTTTTATAAATGCATGCTTTTAGAGGGCCAGATTTGGTGAGAGTTACGTATGTTAAAAATATGGATTATTCTCTGTTTTAATGAGCAGCTTTTCAATACTGAAAAGAGTGTAGCAATGTTTTCAGTTCTAAACTTCGTTCTCTTCAGTAGCTGAGACATGATCATCACACTTCTAATTCAATTTCATGCTTAATAATATCATGAGACACGTGGAAAAGCTGTCCTTTATGATGTGATGTTTGTTGAAGTGTGCGACATTGTTCTGGAAATGCTGGATAGATTTACTGGTGCTCAGATGGAGGGAAATTTGATGCAATAAACATTTTCAGCCTTGGGCTTGTTACTTTGTCAGCCGTCCATTGCCAGCTAGTCCATTCACTTGCATTTTACATGATTTCATAGTTGGCCTGACCTGAATAAAGGCACAGTTTCTTCTGCTAGACCCACAAGAGAACTGGGATCACAGGGCATGTTCTGTCACAGTAGTTGTGCTCACCAGACCTTAACTGATATGATGAAACTTGTTTGCCCTTTTTTCATTGCGTTTTAGGTCTTGGCATGTTACTCTAGGTATAGCGATTTAGGTAACTAGTAATGTTACCGTGTTAACCTTTCATTCACATAATCTCTGCACTTTGTGGTACCTGTATGTTTCCTTTTGTAATGAAAGGTAAACAATTTGACTATATATATTGTGTATTTTAATGAATTGTATTTCGAAAAAGCAAATTGTTACATATGAACTTTAGGGACTAGAATGATGTATACATATTACTATTGGGTAGGTGGGCAAATCTTTATGCAGGACTAATGGGTTCCAAGGTTAGGCCTCAAAATATGTTTCTTGGAGGTCTGGACTGTGATTTAAATTAGCTTATTCTTTTTTTTCTGTTAGTTGACTGGCTTTTTATCGTTAGCTCTAATGCAGGAGTTACCAACCTGTGGTACAATTAATATACTATCAGGTTTTACTCTGCCAGGTTACGGACTGATTGGTACCCTAATCTGATATGCCTTCTTCTAAACTTTACTCAAGTAAATTTGATTTCCACCACTTTATAACGTCTGCAAAAGCTAATAGAAACTATGGCCCTTATTTATGAAGGAATAGCGACAGGTAGCGACAATCACACATTTATCAAGCCGATCCTGCTTAGCGACTGAGATAGCGCCATATAGCCACTCATTCATCATTATTCCAGCCTCAGCCCACAGCACCAGCGTCCGACCTTGAACAGCGACAGGTATGACCTCTCGCTACCTGGCGCTCTCCAATGCATTTCAATGGAACAATCTTTAAATATTCATAATTAATTGTTATTAATGTTTTTTTTTTTTTTTTTTTTTAAATGTGAAAAATTCTGTGACCACTTCTGCCATGTTAGATAATTTTTTTAAGGTACAAAAAAAAAAAATTGTGCAGAATTGATATTACAGGTCTGATATTATTGTATTCATATTACTAAATTCTTAAACATTTTTTTTTTTTTGGTTCCCAAAAATATGGTGGTTTGGGGGTTAAAAATTACTTTTAACACATCGCCGCCAGCGCTCTGGGGTTTAAACATGCATTTCACAGCGCGAGAATTTTTTGAGCGTGATTTTTTATGATGAATATGACCAGTCGCTATCATGCGCACCCATACATCGCGGAACCTGTCAAATAGTGACTCGTCACTCCGTATTCAACATTACTGCACACCGACTCAGTCGCTATCAACAACCGAACAATGGCCAAGCACAGCGACTACTAGCGGGCGCTGGGAAAATACCGCTACAGTCGCTCAACTGTCGCTACCTGCCGCTATTAATGAATCGGCCTCCCCGTATATGCATTTCTGTGCATTACATACACTTGCTATAGTTGTTAGGAGTTTTTGTTTACACTGTTTTGGGTGATGAAAACCCATACTTACTACCCGGGTGTTATTTGAGATAGACTGGAAAATGGTACCTGATGAAAAAAGGTTGGGAATGCCTGCCCTAATAATGGTGTCTTATAGTATTGACCGCATTTTCATATTATATATGTGTGCAATAATATTATTAATTTTGTTTTTGTATTATGTGTACCATTGGCTATTCTGGGTTTAAAGAGGACTATCTTGGGTGTATATTGGGAGCTTGCCAGGTGGATAAAACTTGATGAAGAAGTGGTATGTACCCATGTTCTTATGGCTTGCCCGGTCAGCTAGGCGTGCTGCTTATAATATTGGGAGCATGGGATAATGGGAAAGACTTTTCTGTTTACTTCCTAAGATCTGGTGGTTTAGGAGGTACATTTAAAGCAGGGCTAGATGTGGTGGGCAAATGTGCTTGTACTAATACAGTATGTAAGGTTATGCTGTAATGATGAGCATGAAAAATCTGCTGGAGTTATTAAATTCTACAGTTGTGGGAAGCCTGGATTTTTTGTACTGCATAAAAGGTTTTGTTTGAATGCTGGCTTTCCCTTGAACATATTGTTATATAAATGTACTAGAATATTATAATCCTGACTGTAGTTCCCCTTAAGCAAAAAATCATGCAAAATCTTTTATTCTGTGAAATGTAACTGTATCTTGACACACTGACATCCTAATGCACTAAAATTATTATTTTTTAATACATTTTTAAATTAACGAGTAGGGGCTACACTAAATATAGACAGCATTTCCTAGAGATCAAACTAATTAATTCTATTTTTTCCTCCATATAAATGACCTATTGTGCATAGCATCCATATGACACAGGGCTTAGAGACCATGTCCGGTGCATGTTTTAATTATACTGACACAATCTGTCATATTTCTCTGTCATTTGTTTCTAAAGTGTAGTTAATTTATCCAGCTTATTTAAATAATATCCCTTAAATTCCATTTCAGGATGGAACCAATTTAACACAATATAATTAAAATACAAAATACTAATTGCATGAGTAATATTTTGTATCTGCATATGCCAAACTTGTTGCCCACTTGTTGCCTCACCAATAAATGCAGACAACAAGTAGTTTTTGTCTGCATTCAGAAATCTGCCCCTCCACCCCATTATTATTGCAGATTTGGGCCGTAATGAAATATTGTTGCATCACTTTTAGTGATTAGTACACACAATTACTATATGACTTTGTGAGCAAGGTAAATACGATAACACTGGATATGATAGGAAAGTGTGCCATTGATACTAAACATGATACTATACATAGTGCTATGGTACAAATAGTATGAATAGTTATAGTTTGCCTTTCATATAAGCCAATATCTAATGCAAACTCTAACACACCTTAGATATACAGCAGCCAGATGTATGCACATTATTTTGAGGTTTCAAGATGCAGACCAATAAAAAACGTAACCAATATTAACCATTTGAGACATACCATATATTATTTCTTAGGTTTAAAAGGCTAAGAAAATAAGAGTTATTCCTAAATTTCCTAAAAGCTTTCTTGAAAACCTTTTTTTGATCAATTTTGCATTCTGAGTTAATTAGGGCACATTAGGTCAAAGTCTTACTATCACACTCCTATTGAGCAACATTTAAACATAGAACAATTTTGGTGGGGGCTAAGCTTGATTTTCTTGTAATATCAGTGAACTCCCTCATGTTATTAGGAGAGAACGCGCTCTTGTGCCTTTGGACAAAGGTCCAGCCTGAATAAGGTAAACATCTGTCACCATAGATGGGGGCAACAGGAGGAGGGGCTTTGTTTCAGACAGAGTATATGTCTCACCATAAAGATTGTAGGTTCATAATAATAATGTCATGAATGACTTACCTTCAGTCCGTGCCCGTGGTGTCCTTAGGCAACTGGCCGGGGTTTCTCCTGCCCAGCAGCCGCTTCCGCCGAGCGCGCCCTCCTCCCTCATCCAGTGTCATTCGACTCGTGCTTGCGCGCAAGTACAGTCAGTTTATGTCCTCTGGTGGCGCTGCACACAGCACGGCCGCTGGAGGCTGTTTAAAACAGCTACGACTAGGAGGTCCATTTTTGGCCTGTATGCCTTTAACCCTTTCTCTGCCAGCCTACCTGGAGTTTTTGTCACCCTTTGTTGCCAGACCATTTTGCACTATTTTGCGCTCCCCATGTTCAAATGTGATTTTTGAAGGGATTTCCAGGTATTTCCCAGGAAAATTACATATTGCTTTTTTCAGCATAGTATGTATGTTTGTCATTTTTTAGGTGTATTCTTAATATTTTTGGGTGAAATATGTGCAAAAAAAGAAAAAAAATCTATTTTTTACAATTTGTAGTGTTTTTTTGTAATAAAAAATGTAAGTTTGTCAATAAAATCTTATTGCGTGTGAAATCCCAATTTCTTCCGGTTACAGCGATACCACATATGTATAAGGTAGATGCCCTTTCCTGCCCAGGAGACTCCCCCAAACTGAAACAGCGCTTTAGGGGATTTTCAGATAAAATACAACTGTGCTATGCACTATGAGCACCTTGCAGTTTTTCCAGAAAAACAACCCTTTACATTTGAAATACCCCCCACAAACTATATATTCTCTGGAAGTACACACCTCAAGCTTTCTAGGTGTACCAGGCTTGTTGATGTGGCCACAGTTTTCTGGAAGAAATCCCTCAATGTATTCTTTGGTTGCAAAGAGTCTCCCTAGAAAAGGATAAAAAAGCAGAATCAAAGCCACATTTTCCTAAAAACTATATACAAACAAGAAAAAACAAGTTTAATCTGAAAAAGCAACATCCCCCGAACAGAACGATACCCAGCATGCATAGCTACTGTCAAGGGAAGAGTTGCCAAACACCCCAAAGTAAAGCATGCGCATAACAGTAATTTTACTTGAAAATTTCAGCTCTGCAGACAAAGTTTGCACCTTGCGATTTTTCAACCAAAACAACCCTTTACATTTGGAATATCCCCCATAAACCATATATTCCCTGAAAGTACACATGTTAAGCTTTCTAAGCGTTTCCAGCTTGTTGTAGTGGGCTCATCTTTCTGGAATTAATCCCTCAAAGAATTCTTTGGTTGCGCAGGGTTTCCCTAAAAGATGTATAAAAAAGCTGAATAAAAAACACCTTGTCCTAAAATATAAATATGCAAACAAGAAAAAACAAGCTAAGTCTGAAAGCGCAAGGTCCCCTGAACAGAACAATACCCAACATGCATAGCTATTTTTAACCCTTTTAATTGACAGCCTACTTGAGATTTTGTCACCCTCTGTTGACAGGTCATTTTTCCCCATTTGTTTAAAACCCTTAAAAATCCCCCCAAAAAATGACATGGGGTCCCCCTTACCTGAAGTAACCAGCCCGGGACCACCTATGCAGGGCTTGTAGAAACAGGGCGCAGGGGCAAGCTTTTGTGGCCCCTGCAGGCTAAAAGCCCGCATAGCCCGTGGCCACGGGCTCTTCTGCCCCCCCCCTGGGCTTTGGGGAGGCAGGTAATGGGGGTGCTCAGGGTTAATGGCAAGTCACCCGCTAGCCGCAGGTGACTTGCCATCCCCCAGCCTTGTGAACTGGTATAGGGGTCATGGACCCCTTACCAGTTCACAAGGGGTTAAATGTAAAAAAATAAACACACTGACACAAAGACAGAGAAAAAAAATGACATTTTTTTTTTTTTTTACTGTACTCACCTCCGATCCTGGGTCCCTCTCCACTGTCCCGCGCCGCTGTCATCTGGTGACAGATGCCGATAGTGATCGTCGCAGGGCAGGTGAGAGGCGAGGAGGCTCCGATCGGAGCCTCCTCGCCTCACACCCGCCCTGCTCCGATCACCACCGGCATCTGACGGAGGGGGTATAGGAGGAGCGGGATGGCGTCATCCCGCTCCTCCTACAAAGGGCGGGGCTAGGGGCGGCGGCCATCGCCGCCATTAGAGAAGGTGAGGAGCCGGAAGAGGGTCCTTACCTGAAGCCTGCGGAGCCCAGGTGGGGGGGATCGGACCCCCCCCCCCTGGTGGAGAGAAGACGCGGCGGAAGGATCGGGCACTGAGGTGAGTGACTGTCATTGTTTTTTTTTTTTAACAGATTTCGGCCCCCCTCCTGAAAATGGAGGACAACGGGGGAGGGATCGGGTGCCCCCCCCAGGAAGAGGGGACCCCCAGCTTCACATTGATACCAGAGGTAAGTGTTTATTTTTTTATTTTTTTTAACTAGCAGGGGGAAAGTCAGGCACGTAGATTCTACGTGCTTGGCACTTAAGTGGAGTAGAAGTGAGCACGTAGAATCTACGTGCTTGGCACTGAAAGGGTTAAAGTTCAGATGGGGCAATCAGCCCAGAGCTCTCTAAGTACACCAATCAGCACACAGATCCGAAGTGCACCAATCACAGTCACTGCCTCCCTGTCCAATCCACCCGGGTTCAGTCCTATAAAGGGATTAACCCTTCAGTGTGTCAATGCCTGTGATAGTGTTTAGCTGGCTTCGTGATTGCTCCTGTGATTTCCGGTGTATATCGTTATTGACCATCTGCTTGAATCTCGACCACGTCTCCGTCTCATCCCTTTGTACTGCGCAGCTCTCTGACTTCCTGGTGTGACCCTTGGCTTGACATCTGACTTTGCTTGATTTCTCCTGAGCACCCGAATTGCTTCCAGTACATACCTGTTTCCAGTACTTACCTACCTCGCCCAGTCTGACCTTCGGTTTATCTGTCTTCACTGAAAACTGAAACAAGTACTTTATAACATTTGCAAATAAAATACAACTACCATCCACACTACAAAGGGTTAAATCGAGAAAAAAAAATGACATAGGGTCCCCCTTACCCGAAGTAACCAGCCCGTGACGAACTATGCAGGGCTTGTAGGAACAGGGCACAGGGGCCAGCTTTTGTGGCCCCTGGCCCTGCAGGCTGCAAGCCCGCATATGTCGTGGCCACGGGTTCTTCTGCCCCCCCGGGCTTTGGGGAGGCAGGCAATGAAGGTGCTGGGGGTTAATGGCAAGATCCTGTGATTTCCGGTGTATATCGTTATTGACCATCTGCTTGAATCTCAACCACGTCTCCGTCTCATCCCTTTGTACAGCGCAGCTCTCTGACTTCCTGGTGTGACCCTTGGCTTGACATCTGACTTTGCTTGATTTCTCCTGAGCACCCGAATTGCTTCCAGTACATACCTGTTTCCAGTACTTACCTACCTCGCCCAGTCTGACCTTCGGTTTATCTGTCTTCACTTCCTGTGAGCCTACAATCTTTGAGCCATCAAGTCCTGGGGGCAACCGTGTCCGGCGAGGTGTATATAGCGTCCCGGCAAACGGGGGCTTGTCTATAGGTGAAGCTGGCTCTGGAGATTGGGGGTTGCAGGCTCACAATGAAGAGTTCTACTGCATAGGAAATCTGGCTTTTGGCACATGCTTTCCTATCTCGTTTTTTAAACCTCCTTTCAACTGGTCTTTAGAAAATGAGCATTCTAATATTCCACCCGGCCCATCAATGCAATGCATGATTCTGGCATTCTAAGAAGATGCACACCACTGCTTCTCCAACAGAATGCACCTAGATGCCAAGTCACCAGGCCACTGAGGTGCTGACAGAAGAGCTTCCACTGTTTGGTTGGGAGCAGTGCATAGAGTATAGATGCTCCCAGGGGATATTTACCCTCCCTGGCAATGCAAGTTAAAAAAAGAGGGTTGGGAAATACTTCTGTAGACCACACATACACAAACATAAATGGTGTACATATACCCAAATAGGAGGTTTATGTCATCACCTTCTCACCTTCACGTTCTCCCACATGCTAATTCATTCAGTTCCAAGGTAAACTGCCACATAATGACAGTTATTATAACTGATAAGGCTGACCCTCAATGCTGAGCAGTGTTTAACTGAAGTAAAATTGCTGGAAATCACCAGGGAACAATATGGCTGACCATTCGAGCAGCAGACTGCATCCGATTTGTGCCTTTATAAATATTGGGCAAAGTCTTTAGTAAAGAAACACAGGCAGTTTTAGGGGTTGGGGATAAAAGGTGATGACAAGAACTTCCTTTCTGGGTATAGGATCACTTTAGGCTACTTAGAGGCGCTCCAGTGAATGTAAAAGAGGTGCCTTGGGATAGTCCTGCAGCTTCCACATACATTTGCAAACCTCTCTGCAGATTGTATGATTTGTTGCAGGCATGTGGGTTTTTCAGTGCAGGGGTTTCTTTGTTTTGTTTTGTCTGTGTCTGATTGGCCAGCCCCTTGTGCATCGCCTAATTCAGCTTTGACCTTTTCAGTGCCAGACAACCTAGAGATATTGCCACTCTCTGTTGCCAGGCCATTTTTCAGAGTTTGTCTTGTTTGTAATTTTTTTGTGTGCCTTTTGTGAAATATGTGAAAATGTTTTTTTAATGTAGCATTTTTTTAAAATAAAAAAAACAGTTTTTGTTGTCCATTTTAGAAGGTGAGGGTATAGGTGCAATAAGAGTATCTTTTATTGTTATTTATAGGTTGTACAATCTAAATAAAAGTAGCTTTTGGCTTTTTGAAATTTAGTAGGTGGGATTTGTTGCAGGCTGGTATGAATTTGAGTGCTGGGGTAATACTTTGTTTTGTATTTCATAGATTTACTAGTTTATTACCTTTTCAATTTTTGCTCTTGCTCTGACCTATAAAACCTATTATGCACCTTTTATCCTTTCAAAATTAACTTACAAATCTTACAGCATCTTTGAGTTTACCCAAGAAATGTAAAAAAAAAAAGTGGTTTAGTTGGTGTACCACTAATACCAAATTATAATCTAAGGGGACTAGTGTGCTATAATGGTAGTTCCCTTATAGGAATACTCTAAGGACAACTGCACTAAGCCGCCAGAGAACAAAACCCACAGCACCAAAAGACCCCCGAAATATAATCAATTCCAATTCATAAATTTAATTTATTAATAATAAAATAAAAAATACATCCACTACATCATAAAAACACTCACTCACATACATATATAATTACATGGCAGGGGACCATATGGGCCAAAAGAGAGCAAAAACAATCTATCCCTATTAAATAGTTAATCAAGCATTAATAGTTACATAAAAATTATTAAGTGCTAAATATGATTCCAAATGTAATCTTTGAGTTTACCTTTAAGCGGAAGTACTTTTGTGACGTTGCGCTCTGACATTTGGCACCGCAATGTTCTAATAAATCAGTTTTCTCATTGTTAACTCAAGTCAAAGCAGTAGACTCCAATTTGAATTTTGACCTTCATAATGTTGCTGCGACTACCATAAAAACATTAATAACTGTTAGATAAGAATGACAGTTTAATGATATCCTTTAGAGTAGGCTGTATGTGTGGGTGATAACTACAAAGTTAAAATTTCAGTTATGCTTTAAACTAAAGGAAGTTTACATTGTATTCTCTAATTGGGTAATTAAAGGAACATATTTTGCACATACCGGAGGCATGGCACTTTATTGTTTTTTTCTGCCATGAACTTATTGTGGAAATGTTGCTTTCTAGTCTGCAGTGATAACAGGATGTTGATTTTTTGGGGGATTAGTGGGCTGTCAGTGGCACACAAATCCAACATTTTCTGCTCATCATTGTCCCTTTTCTCTCATCATAAGGGCTTTAGCACCGCATGAGGTTAGAAAAAAAAAAAAAACTTGCGGGTGAACCACCCTAGCATTTCCCACATGTGAGAGATGGTGGGAACTCGCATGCAAGATTTTTTATGGCTTACATGGCAGTTTTTCATTTGACTCTTGCATTAGTAAAATGACTGACAGTATGCAAGTTTTTGCTTTATTTACTGAATAAAGCCATGCAGCAAATGTTTGCACGTTTTTTTCATTGAAAAATATGAACTTTTTTTATGTTATATATTTTTTGCCAGGTGCCTGGAGGAACACCAGCCCATACTGATGGGCAACGTCCCGTTCTCACCCCTTGTGCCTCAGGAGAGGGTGCTGGTAATCAGAAGCAGCAATTCAGAAATCCTGTAGGGGGCCAGTGGCATTGCATTGTGATTGGACATTAGCTGAACCAGGATCACAAATCCCCTAGCTGTGTCTTTCTCTAGCCACTTCTTTCTTGTTTACTATTACACTAATTTAACCAGGACCCTCCTAGCATCTGTGTGTGTCGCTCCTAGCACTAGGATATTCCCTTTATATTTACGTAACCCCCCCGCCATGCCTTCCTTCCCTGGGGCTGGGCACAGGCGGCAGCCGCGCACGCAGTGCATAGAGCGGGATTCAAGTTAATGGACAGTTGGGGCCACACACAGAGCCAGCAATGGCGCTTTGTGCATTCTCTCCAAGCTGGCTGGAGTGGTGCTGGATCCTGCTCTAGGTCAGCCCTTTGTTTTGTACCCCCTCCTCCTATCCTGCCTTTGCGCCAGGGGGAGGAAGACAAGGCAGGGTAGTTACAGTGAGACTGGGCATACGCAACTCTTTCCCCACTGGCTACTCTTTTCACTTCACCTTTCCCCAGTTCGCAAACTCTGTTCTGAGTTCTGGGTTTCTTTATTCCCCATTCTGCCTATGTTGTAACTGTTATCCTCTAGTCCCCCACTCATTGTGCTTGGACACTCTACCACAACAAAGTCCTTATATGTACAGTATTTAATGTAGATATACATGGCAAACAATGTATTGAATTTGAGGTTAACCAATTAACATGTAAGAGATTTGCTTTAAAAAGACATGAAAGCACCCATGGTCTTTACCCTTCTACTTTATAGTATTTTTGCTGAAAGATCTAATCTTTTCCAGAACTTGGATAAAACCCAGCAAAATGTTTTAACCATTAATCTTAGGTGTACTGGAGGGAGAGATTCTGCAGTCCTGATAATGAGCAATAGGCAAATAGGGCTCTCCTAACTATTTGACCTTTCATTGCTATTGCGGAATGCCCTAATAACATTTCAAATAGCTAATCTGTAAGGCTAAATTGCACGCTATTCAATTAACCTCTGCACAATAACAATTTTCTACCAGCCCTAATTTGATGATAAATGTTTTTTTATGTTGGCACTAGGGACACATTCTTAAAGGGAAAGTCTACTTTTGTTGACATTTTTGAAAGTGTATATTTTTTTCCCAAAAGGATGTCCTTGTGGTGCTGACCTGATCTAAAATTTTTATTTAAATGTATGTTTTATGGAAGCAGTTTTCAATATCTACCTTGTAAAGCGCTACTGAAGATGATGGCAGTATAAAAATAAACATTATTATTATTAATAATAATAATAATAATAATATCTGCCAGTTTTTACTGGCAACTGTACACCAAGATCTACAAGACGAGAGATGGGGGGGGTGGACAGTTGGGGTTCTTCCCTTCACAGCTCAGGAGAATGGCATCATTCCTGCACACTGCTGGCCAGCTTAGAGTTTGCCGGGAGGCCATAAGTTGCTGTGTAACCCTGGGTGCATTGGGCACCCTGATAAACTACTTTTGCCTGATCCCCTGATTCCATGGGCACTCGATTTGGGGTATTTGCTCCCTGTATTAGCTGCAAGTAGACAAGATGTTTTATAATTTTAGAAGCATGCTTATGGATCACACCATCATGGCAGATTTAAAATTAAAATTACGATCTTGCTGTGCAATCTATTTTCCAGTGATTATGCAATCTGCTGATGTGAGAGTTTAATGGGAAGTGTGCTCCTACAGCAAGCCCTCTTGTTATCTACATCTTCCGTCTGAAAGAATATCTCCTGACCTAAACACTCTTGTGGCTGTAAAAACCAAGTTAATCAGAGCAGGGATGTCCTGTATAGCCACACATGACAGTTCCAACCCAACAGAAATCTGTCCAGATACCATTCACATTTGTTTATTGTGTACCAGAAAGAAAGGTGGGAGAGAAAGATGGAGCCATCAGGGTACACACACACGCTTTAAAATGTATGCAATACTTCTAAATACCATCCTCAATGTGAACACTGACCACTAGAATGTTCTCAAAAGCCAAACATCCCTTTTCGTCTTCAACAGGAATTGGGAGGGCTGCCACACTAGTATGGGTATAGCTTCACTTTTGACCTTCTGCAACAATTTCGACTGTGCCTACTGTTACATATTCACATATCTATACCAATAAAGATTAATACATTCATTTCAAACCTCCTTCTGTCCATTCCTGGACAAAGTTAATGGTATTAAAAGCATAACATTCTTCCAACGTGTTTCACCCGAGGCTTCTTCAGGTATGATTTTCACTCCGCTATTACACAGCAATTTTAACTCATATTCCTGCAGTTGTTGCCCTTTGGGGGTTATTTTTAAACATTCCCACATGGAATAATGAACTTTAGAACATGGTGCTTGGTCTAGTTCTCAATAGACATGCACTGGGAAGTGCTCTCCAGTTGGTTATGGTGCCTTTATTTCTATAGATCTATCTATTATAACATTTTATTTTTAGTCACAGTGACTATTGGGTAACTGAAACCAATGAGAAGTAGTTGGAGAGCATCACTACTCAGGAAACTCATACTCAAATCAAATACGTTTTAAGGGTTCCCTCCTCCCCTCTCCCCCTCTGAAACCGGGTCTTGCAATTGGCCACTGGCAGTCACATGGTGGTAGCTCAACACTGGGGAATATACATGCCATGTTTGTGTTTCACTGTCATAGGTTTCCCATACTTGCCCGTTTTCACTTTCCACATACTGATTTTTCATCTGACCCGGCAGGTTCCTGTCATTAGAACATCAGCATTACACTGCTGTGCTGGGTGAAGAATCAGCACGGTTTCTTTTTGATGATGCCATGGGGAAGTGGAGTGGATCATATCTGCAAGTAGAAGCAGAAACCTTTGCCACAGAGTATGGCTTCCCAAAAACCCATTGGTCTGCTTTAATGGAAATTCAGTAACTAAAAACAATTTAATTATGTGACGCTAGATTTAAAAAGTCAGACAATTCTCACACTCTCTGAATGTATACGTATTTCCAAAGTGACCCTGAACTAGACTATCTATCTGTTCTGATTATTTTATGTTTTAGAAAACAAGCCCAGAGAAAACTGCTCTCATGAGGAGGATGATGCCTTTAAGGATTCTAAAAGGCATGGACTTATAGTAGAACTGTCATCTCAAGTTTCTATGCAGCAACATAGGATTAAAGAACTGGAAAACATGCTGGAGCATAAAGACAAAATGATACAAGAGCTTGAATCAAAAACTTACATATCCACTGGAGAGATCTCTGGAAACAGCAATGATCACCCTCATGCCCAGCTGATGGAATAAAGAGGGATCCTTATCCAGCATTTAAATTGCTCAAAAAAGAAGCTCCCTGGAGGTCACAATCTGTTATTTCAAGGCTATTTTACAACTTGATTAATATATACAGACTATATATATATATATATATATATATATATACAAACAACTAAGACATACTGAATATGTATTGCTGCTGTCACCGAAATGAAGTATGAGAATTCAGACGAGGTTAGACCTCCAAAATGGGGAATGCCACTTCTTTAATGGAGACAGATTTCAACCTAAATTGAAATTTCAGGGAAGGCCCCAACTTTATTAGTAGAAACGTTTGAAAAATATTTTTGTTTGCAGTAAAAAAAAAAAAAAAAAAAAGCATTTTTCTATTGCATGTGTAAAGATGCAAGGAAAAAGAATGTATGTTTTTTTATTTCATGATTTACTGTCCATGGTGTGACAATGCCAAAGTCACTTCAGGAAGGAAAGAATGCAGGAGCTGATGCGCTACAGAAGACAGCTGATAAAAAAGCAAGACCTCTTCTGCTGTCAGTGCAGCACTGACTACAAATTAAATTACATTTCAAGCAAAAAATAAAAAAAACTATACTCACCTTTTCTCCCACACAGACCATTGCTCCTAGTCCAGGGCTTCAGTGCTTACCTGAAACCATTCATCCAGGGCCCTCACCACCCGGCCTCATGCGCAGCCATGCAATGCAATGCAGGGGGGCGTGGCAGCTCACCATGACTGATGGCGGTGAGTAAAGCTTTTTTAAATGTTTTGCCTGAAAATGTACTTTAGAGGCCCACCTCTGCATGTGCGACCTCAGTGTGGGTGTGTGGCCAACTTAACACTCTGGTCTATCTCAAATATGGTTGTTGTCCCCCCAGTAGCATGGTGTGTCATTGGATGCTCACTGTGTTGCAGGCTAGAGTGTGCAAGGTAAGTAGAAAGGGCAGATGTAGAATACAGAGAGCAATGTTAGCCGATTGCTCAGGCGGTGTTCTGGACACATCTTGGTACTGTTAAGCTTTTCCTCCTATTAGGGCCCACATCAGGACAGTGCAATCAAGATGCCAGCACGGGGCCTGCAGGGCCTGGCCACAAAGGCTGAACTCAGGGCCTGGCCCTGATGGTAGCCCTGATATTCTGCAATCCTTTTTTGGTGCTCTGCACTATTGAATCATCATTGCCGAGCACAATAGCCAGCATGGGACTGAAGAATTCCCCGGAGGGCCCTGCAATGAGATGGGGGGGGGGGGGCAGGCCCCTGCAGCATGTAGTGGCATTGTTAGTCCAAACCTGATAACTTTGCAGAGACTACACTTTTTTCACCATAACCAACACTGTGCTTGATATTGGCTAGGAATGTGTATGTATTAATCCAACATCATCAGCACAGGGGCGTGTCCAAGCCAAGCTGTGACATCTGGGAAGTATTTGTAAAGGTGCGTGTAGCCAGGTACGGCAGTGATGCTGGTTTAGTGGGAGCTGGGTCATAATTGCATCACGTAGAAATTAAAGTCTATATCTTTTAATTATGTATTTGTTATGTTTGCTCAGAGTTCTATTCTTTAGATCTACTTTATATGCTTTCATGTTCGAACTAAAGGAAAAGCGTCCAGGCGACACGGATCAGTAATCTTGGTAATTTCTGTTTTCCTCCTCCTGTTTTCTATTGGCAGCAGATATGTGAACACGGTGGGGGAGTGCAGGAAGGGGGAGGATAAGAATGACTCAGAAAAATAACCTGTTATCTGACCCCAGACAACAAGATACTTTACCAGCTTCTGAATAGAAATAAAAGGTTGAGATTCAAGAATAGAGCCAAACACACACTTTGATTGAACTCTTGGAAAAGGTGGGTTGGGTTTATTAAACTGTTGACCTCTCAACGATCTGGGTAATTTCACACAGATCAAATACAAGGAAAAACTATAGCCATGGTAATTATGTAATGTTTCTCCTGCTCCTTAACCCCTAAGGTGACAGTTCAGGCAGCGGCAGTAATAAGGCAGCAAGCAGCTCACCTGATGCCTGTCCCATGTTCTCTTTTCTATTTCCTGCAGTAGCAGTGCTCTGAAGTTTTCCCAGTTTTCAATTTCATTTCTCCAGGACCACGCAAAAAGTGGTCTTATAGCCACTATGTCCTGGTGTTTTAGTATGAGAGAGTACAGCAAGCCCCAGCATGGCCAGTTTTAGTGTGGCTCTATGCAAAAATAAAAGTGGGGTCCCAAGTTCTAAAATAGTTCTAAAATATTATAAGCCTGTGTCGATAATCCTGCTCCACATGCCCAGGTCCTATACAGCTTTCCTATGTGCAAAGTCCCTGCTTTAGTTCCCCATGTAGCCGGTTCCAGTAACAAAAGCCAGCTCTGGTGTCTAAAAGACACTACTCATCGTGATTTGGGGTGACCCACAGTGTGCGACCCCCATGAATTGACCCAATTCTTACCGGCATTCCCACGACACATGTGCAGCTGCTGCCGGCCATGTCTGTCTCTCTTCCAGCATCTGCATGCAACAGCAGTATATAAATGGCTGATACTGGCGCGCACAGCCGAAGGGAAGGTGCATGCGCCTACAACTCCAGTCAGCTGGTTTAGCCACTCATCCACATGCACAACTGAAAGAGCTGATCGGAGGTAAGAAATGTGGCGATTCCAGGGAGTTTCACATGGCAGGGCAAGTCAGAATATCCCCGCCAATGAGGAACAAAACCCCTTGCATATTATAGCTAAATATTATAGCTAAATAACCAACCCACAGTACGATGACTGAGTAAGAAGTATGTGTAGATAATTCCCTGGTGATGGCCCTGCTCTCACCTCCCGTCCAGGTGTTTTCCTTTACCTCCATCCTCTTCCCAGGTACCGCTTTATAACTTGGGCTACGGCAGGGGCTTCAGGAAGATGGGCGCTCCCATGAGCAAGAGCACTGACAGCACCCAGCTGCTAGTGTCCCCACTTAAGGAGGTGGACAGCTATTAATTACTGGCACAGGAATGAGGGGTGGCTTAATTTAACAATTGTCCCTCTATCCCACCCTTAAAAGTTGGAAGGTATGCATCCCTATCCTATGATTACATGACTTCCAATGCATGATACAATCTTGGTGACCTTGACAGCAGCTGCTTGGCATTGTATGCTGTTATTTAGCCTGTGATCTACCAGTACCCCCAGATCCTTCTCAACTAGTGACTCTCCCAGCTTTACTCTCCCAAGGACATATGTGGCCTTCAGGTTGTTAGGCTCCAAGGGCATGACTTTACATTTCTCACATTGAACCATCATTCTCTGCCATAAGCTATGCTCACATTTGGCTGACTGAATTGCTAATTTTTTCACCTGTGATAAACCAGAAGAATCCAGAAAGCTAAAACCTAAGAATGCTTGAAGTGAGCGTTGTGAAACCCCGACCAGCACCACTCGTATAGTGTTCAGCAATAAACCCATCCCACCAACAACAAACACTTCAGTCTTCTAGAGAAAGGCTGTGCCACACTTAGCTGTAGAAGTGGGGACTGGTAATTGACATAATAAAGGCAGACTTTCTGACTTAATACTTCAATTTCACTAGCTGCGCCTTTTTGGCCGGGGCTCAGGCTGCCTAACAGCTCGATTTACAGAATAATAAAGACATCAGGAAGGTAAGTTGGAAGCTCGTGTTTCATATCTTGCTTTAGCATCGATATTTCTCATGATTTATGCAGATCACTATTGCCATTGGTTTTTCATGCACAGGCCTGCTCAATTCAACTCAAACCAAGTGATTTAGTCAGTTCAATTCAATATTCTGGCGAAATTTAGACAGCTAACTTTTAAATAAAAACGATATAAAACACTTTTCATGCCAGTAATTGGCTTTAGATACAGGTAAGCCCACTAATGTATTTTTAGAATAAAAAATATCTATACAATACAATACTCACTAGCTTCCCCCTGACCTTAAATTGGACCAACAGCCTGGCACAGTTAGAAAATAAAGGTTGCGGCCATTTTGGGACTTACTGACATAGGGCCTCATTCATGAAGGGATAGCGCCAGGTAGTGCCTGTACAGCGGCAGGTAGTGCCTGTACAGCGCCAGGTGAACGCCGGAGACGGCACGCAATTACACATTTATGAAGCCGAATCTGGTGAGCGACTAGAACAACGCCATGTAGCTTACGATTCATCATCATCTCAGGCTCAGCGTACAGCGCGGGCGTTCATCCTTGCAGAGCGTCACGTCTTACCTGTCGCTACCTGGCGCTCTCCCATCCATTTCAATGGATGATCCTTAAATCCCTTTCCTGATCCCAATTTTGTTTTGTTTTTTCGTAAAAAAATCTCAAAACTTCTGACATGTATCCTGGGCAATATTTTTATGCAGAATTGTCCTTACATGTCTGGTATTAAAGTGTTCATGTTACAATGTACACAGCCTCTGGCGCTATGGGCTTCAACTACATGATTTTGATCGCTGGCGATGTTTGAGGCTGTTTTTTTGATGAATGTGGTGTGAGCCAGTCGCACTGAGCTGGCGTTACCATTCGCTCCCATACAGCGTAGTACTGTGATTCACACATCATATTCATCAATGCCGGCCAGTGACTGAGGCGCTCTGAAACAATGATCCATGGCCGAGCACAGTGACTACTAGCGGTCGCTCTGAAATCCGCTCTACAGATGCTCATCTGTCACTACCTGGCGTTAGTAATGAATCAGCCTGCCCACTGACAATGCACAGTAACAGGAAGCCCAGCATCACTTCCTGTTTGCAGGTGGCCTGCAAATGCATGAACTGTCATCTTGTTTTTAAAATTGACCCCAGCAGGAGTTTGAAAAAGGTAAATCAGTTTTTATGTGCAGCAATCTAAATTACCCTGGGGTGGGATAGATATGAGCACTGTTTGCTGTGTTAGTCTGGTTTAAGTGATTTTTGAGTGTTGGTCCGCTTTAACCCCCTATAGAGACTGTGTAAAATAAGCCATTTCAAAGTATCTGAAACTCTCAGATTTTTTATAAATATCTTTTGTATTCTAAGCAATGCTGATTTCTTTGATTCAATGGAAAACCCAAAGGCATGGTGCGACTCCCTATTGGTCTTCACCAATAAGTGGCACATGCTGCTGCAGTTTCCCTGATACATGGCGCACCACTTTCAGGTCTTATAGCCCAATACTAAATAGAGATTTCATTAAAGGAGGACCAACACCTATTTTATACAAAATGGGTGTTAGCAGTGGTGCAAGGCCGGCTTGGCTTGCCTTCACCTCGCCCTGTTACTGTCGGCAGAAATAAGGCCATGCAGTTGAAATTAGAGGGGGGGCTTTACTAGGAAATCAATGACTCTTGCTTCAACACAGGAACATTAGCCAGCTGAAAGACAGCGCTGAGACAACTGACATAAGATAAGTGCTGTATACATCTGGGGATGTGATTTGGGTGCAGTAACCCTTTAAGGTGACTGGGGAAAAACAGCAAACAGTAGAGCCTCACATACATTTTCTAGGCCCTATTTTGGTAGCTACACCCTCTACTATATGAGTTTTGCTTTATTGCAATGTGCAGCTATTTCTGTTCCATATGATACATGGGTCCGGTCAGGGGCGGACTGGGACTATAAAACGTCCCGGGACTTTTTGGGGCACACCGGCCCTGCTGCACTGTTCCTGGCCCAGTATAGTATAGTAATGTCACACATAATGTCCCCCCGACACACATACAGACTTACCAGTTGTTGTGCGCTGGCCGCCACCGCCGCTCTCATACACACGCAGGCACTTCCTGGTTGTTGCGCACTGGTTGCTGGGCATGCCCCATATGGCCAGCGTCCAATAAAAACAATGGACGCCACCCATTGACGTCCCCCAACCTACGCGCAACAGTCAGGAGCTGCCTGTTAAAATCAGTGTGTGTGTGAGAGCGGCGGCCGCAACCCCTTCTTCTGTGATTGTTGCCTTCACTCTCTCTATCTGCCGCAGATAGACAGAGCGAAGGCCGCGATCGCGGATGAATGGGGTGGCGGCCGATGAGCAGAGAAGTGGAATGGGTGGCGGCCTCCACCCATTCTACTTCTCTGCTCATCGGCCACCATCGTTCTTCCCGCGGTTGTGGCCTTGCCATGTGCCGGCCGACCGGGATTCTGCCCGGTATGCCCTATGGCCAGCCCGCCCCTGGGTCCGGTTCAAGCAACAGTAATGACGTTCCCTAGCTGAAGAAGTTGAATTAAACCGAACCTTCAGCATCATTTAATGAAAAGCCCAAACCCTTAAAAAAAACATTCCCCAGCATCTAAAATAAATATATTTTAAGTTTTTAGTCACATATTATTCTTTCCCCCACTGGGCTGCAACTCTGTTCAGGACTCAAGGATACGGGCGCCGCCATCTTGCCTCAGAAGCATGACATACTGAGGAGAAGGGGCAGGGGGTTTGCACAAAGAGAGCAGAGATGGGGTAAGGAAAAGGACAGCAATCCCAGAATGAGCTGCATAGTCAAGAGACACTTCCTGTCTGCAGGCAGCCCGAGACTCCATGTGCTGCCATCTTGGGTGTTTAAAGGCTCAGAAAAGGCAGTAGGTACAGGTAGGATGATTTTTAATGTGGGCAATCTGTATGTACAGTGTGGGAGGAAACATATAAGAGAGGCTCTTATTCAGGGTGAAGGTCCGGTTTAATGATGGGTTTAAGCCTGTTGTGCTTGTCTCAGCCAATCAGATGATTAGAAACCCAGAGTGAGGAAGTTTCTGATCTGTACATCAGAACACTATTTTCTAGGGGAAAATGTTTTCACATAGTTGTAAACACATAGAAAAGAAAAGAAATTAACAGATAAGCTCAGCTTCTTAACCACATCATATTGGCACACAATAATGAAAACTGTTAAAAATACCATCTAAAGTGGAATTACCCTTTAAATCCAGACCTAAATAAAAACAGTGTTCCTTGGCAGCCTCATTAAAATAAGGGAGACAAGTCTTTGAGGCCTGTTTTCTGTCTCCATCAGCAGATGAATAAATCTTGGCTGAAGGTTGCATGTTGAAATGGATTTTAATAGATTCTTGTTATACATGTTTTCCTGTTATGTATAATAGGATCTGTAATACTACAGGGACAGTGCTCTGGAGAGATATTGGTCCTGAGACTGAAAGCTTTCTATTATTGCCATTGTTAATCTGCACTGTACCAATGGTCACCATCATTACCATGGCTGAGTTTCAGTTCTGAACATGAAGTCTGTATCAATAAATGAATAAATGATATTGGGGTACATTTGTATTGCTGTTTACTGATATAGATAGATAATTTATTATGTATACCAACAGCTAAGAAAGCTGTCAGTGAGGTGGCCAACCTTGAATTAGATGAAAAGCCCAATAAAGGCACAGTGGTGCCTATGTTGGTGCATAGTTATGACTACATAATAAAAATACAATCATACAAAATATTTTTTTATTATTTTCATAAGCTGCTAATAATATTATCATACCTCCCAAATTTTCAAGATAGGGAGGGACAATTGGATTGGTGCACAAATGACACACACCCTAAGCACACCTAATTTCCCGCCCATTGATTCAAATTTTATAGTCTACTTCTGTATGCAGTCTGCACAGGACAGCGCAACCAGGTATGCTCTAGAGTGAGATTAGGCCAAGCCAGTATGCAGTGGTGACAGAAATGGAATCCTGTCTTGTCTAGAAATTGCCCTGCAACTCTGTGATCATCTGGGCCACACAATATGCACCCGTGATTTCTCTAGGCCCCACATTCTGCACCCATGTTTCATCTGGACCCCACAATCTCCATCGATGATTCCTCTAGGCCATATGTTTTGCAGCCATGATTCCTCTGGGCCCCACCATCTGCACTCCTGGTCCTTCCAGACCTCACAGTCTGCACCAAGCTGCCTTTGGGCATCAAAATCTGCATCCATGGTTTGTCTGAGCCCCACTTTATCCACTTTATCCTAATTGTCTAGAAAGGGAAAGACTGTGGCCGCAGTGGAGGGCTGCGGGATCAGAGTGACACAGGGGAGGGCTGCGGGATCAGAGTGACACAGGGGAGGGCTGCGGGATCACAGTGACACAGGGGAGGGCTGCAGGATCAGAGTGACACAGGGGAGGGCTGCGGGATCAGAGTGACACAGGGGAGGGCTGCGGGATCAGAGTGACACAGGGGAGGGCTGCGGGATCAACAGGGGAGGGCTGCAGGATCAGAGTGACACAGGGGAGGGCTGCGGGATCAGAGTGACACAGGGGAGGGCTGCGGGATCAGAGTGACACAGGGGAGGGCTGCGGGATCACAGTGACACAGGGGAGGGCTGCAGGATCAGAGTGACACAGGGGAGGGCTGCGGGATCAGAGTGACACAGGGGAGGGCTGCGGGATCAGAGTGACACAGGGGAGGGCTGCAGGATCAGAGTGACACAGGGGAGGGCTGCAAGATCAGAGTGACACAGGGGAGGGCTGCAGGATCAGAGTGACACAGGGGAGGGCTGCAGGATCAGAGTGACACAGGGGAGGGCTGCAGGATCAGAGTGACACAAGGGAAGAGCTAAGGGATCAGAGTGACATAGGGGAGGGCTGCAGGATCGGAGTGACACAGGGAAGAGCTGCAGGATCAGAGTGACACAGGGGAGGGCTGCAGGATCAGAGTGACACAGGGGAGGGCTGCGGGATCAGAGTGACACAGGGGAGGGCTGCAGGATCAGAGTGACACAGGGGAGGGCTGAGGGATCAGAGTGACACAGGGGAGGGCTGCGGGATCAGAGTGACACAAGGGAAGAGCTAAGGGATTAGAGTGACACAGGGGAGGGCTGCGGGATCAGAGTGACACAGGGGAGGGCTGCAGGATCAGAGTGACACAGGGGAGGGCTGAGGGATCAGAGTGACACAGGGGAGGGCTGCGGGATCAGAGTGACACAAGGGAAGAGCTAAGGGATCAGAGTGACACAGGGAAGAGCTGCAGGATCAGAGTGACACAGGGAAGAGCTGCAGGATCAGAGTGACACAGGGGAGGGCTGAGGGATCAGAGTGACACAGGGGAGGGCTGCAGGATCAGAGTGACACAGGGGAGGGCTGCAGGATCAGAGTGACACAGGGGAGGGCTGCAGGATCAGAGTGACACAAGGGAAGAGCTAAGGGATCAGAGTGACATAGGGGAGGGCTGCAGGATCGGAGTGACACAGGGAAGAGCTGCAGGATCAGAGTGACACAGGGGAGGGCTGCAGGATCAGAGTGACACAGGGGAGGGCTGCAGGATCAGAGTGACACAGGGGAGGGCTGCGGGATCAGAGTGACACAGGGGAGGGCTGCAGGATCAGAGTGACACAGGGGAGGGCTGAGGGATCAGAGTGACACAGGGGAGGGCTGCGGGATCAGAGTGACACAAGGGAAGAGCTAAGGGATTAGAGTGACACAGGGGAGGGCTGCGGGATCAGAGTGACACAGGGGAGGGCTGCAGGATCAGAGTGACACAGGGGAGGGCTGAGGGATCAGAGTGACACAGGGGAGGGCTGCGGGATCAGAGTGACACAAGGGAAGAGCTAAGGGATCAGAGTGACACAGGGAAGAGCTGCAGGATCAGAGTGACACAGGGAAGAGCTGCAGGATCAGAGTGACACAGGGGAGGGCTGAGGGATCAGAGTGACACAGGGGAGGGCTGCGGGATAAGAGTGACACAAGGGAAGAGCTAAGGGATCAGAGTGACATAGGGGAGGGCTGCAGGATCGGAGTGACACAGGGAAGAGCTGCAGGATCAGAGTGACACAGGGGAGGGCTGCGGGATCAGAGTGACACAGGGGAGGGCTGCAGGATCAGAGTGACACAGGGGAGGGCTGCGGGATCAGAGTGACACAGGGGAGGGCTGCGGGATCGGAGTGACACAGGGGAGGGCTGCGGGATCAGAGTGACACAGGGGAGGGCTGCAGGATCGGAGTGACACAGGGGAGGGCTGCGGGATCAGAGTGACACAGGGGAGGGCTGCAGGATCGGAGTGACACAGGGAAGAGCTGCAGGATCAGAGTGACACAGGGGAGGGCTGCAGGATCACAGTGACACAGGGGAGGGCTGCAGGATCAGAGTGACACAGGGGAGGGCTGCGGGATCGGAGTGACACAGGGGAGGGCTGCGGGATCAGAGTGACACAGGGGAGGGCTGCAGGATCGGAGTGACACAGGGAAGAGCTGCAGGATCAGAGTGACACAGGGGAGGGCTGCAGGATCACAGTGACACAGGGGAGGGCTGCAGGATCAGAGTGACACAGGGGAGGGCTGCAGGATCAGAGTGACACAGGGGAGGGCTGCAAGATCAGAGTGACACAGGGGAGGGCTGCAGGATCAGAGTGACACAGGGGAGGGCTGCAGGATCAGAGTGACACAGGGGAGGGCTGCGGGATCAGAGTGACACAGGGGAGGGCTGCAGGATCAGAGTGACACAGGGGAGGGCTGCGGGATCAGAGTGACACAGGGGTGGGCTGCAGGATCAGAGTGACACAGGGGAGGGCTGCGGGATCAGAGTGACACAGGGGAGGGCTGCAGGATCAGAGTGACACAGGGGAGGGCTGCGGGATCAGAGTGACACAGGGGAGGGCTGCAGGATCAGAGTGACACAGGGGAGGGCTGCGGGATCAGAGTGACACAGGGGAGGGCTGCGGGATCAGAGTGAAACAGGGGAGGGCTGCAAGATCAGAGTGACACAGGGGAGGGCTGCGGGATAAGAGTGGCACAGGGGAGGGCTGCAGGATCAGAGTGACACAGGGGAGGGCTGCGGGATCAGAGTGAAACAGGGGAGGGCTGCGGGATCAGAGTGACACAGGGGAGGGCTGCGGGATCAGAGTGACACAGGGGAGGGCTGCGGGATCAGAGTGACACAGGGGAGGGCTGCAGGATCAGAGTGACACAGGGGAGGGCTGCAAGATCAGATTGACACAGGGGAGGGCTGCGGGATCAGAGTGACACAGGGGAGGGCTGCGGGATCAGAGTGACACAGGGGAGGGCTGCAGGATCAGAGTGACACAAGGGAGGGCTGCAGGATAAGAGTGACACTGGGGAGGGCTGAGGGATCAGAGTGAAACAGGGGAGGGCTGCGGGATCAGAGTGACACAGGGGAGGGCTGCGGGATCAGAGTGACACAGGGGAGGGCTGCGGGATCAGAGTGACACAGGGGAGGGCTGCGGGATCAGAGTGACACAGGGGAGGGCTGCGGGATCAGAGTGACACAGGGGAGGGCTGCGGGATCAGAGTGACACAGGGGAGGGCTGCAGGATCAGAGTGACACAAGGGAGGGCTGCAGGATCAGAGTGACACTGGTGAGGGCTGCGGGATCAGAGTGACACAGGGGAGGGCTGAGGGATCAGAGTGAAACAGGGGAGGGCTGCGGGATCAGAGTGACACAGGGGAGGGCTGCAGGATCAGAGTGACACAGGGGAGGGCTGCGGGATCAGAGTGACACAAGGGAGGGCTGCAGGATAAGAGTGACACTGGGGAGGGCTGAGGGATCAGAGTGAAACAGGGGAGGGCTGCGTTATCAGAGTGACACAGGGGAGGGCTGCGGGATCAGAGTGACACAGGGGAGGGCTGCAGGATCAGAGTGACACAAGGGAGGGCTGCAGGATAAGAGTGACACTGGGGAGGGCTGAGGGATCAGAGTGAAACAGGGGAGGGCTGCGGGATCAGAGTGACACAGGGGAGGGCTGCGGGATCAGAGTGACACAGGGGAGGGCTGCGGGATCAGAGTGACACAGGGGAGGGCTGCAGGATCAGAGTGACACAGGGGAGGGCTGCGGGATCAGAGTGACACAGGGTAGGGCTGCGGGATCAGAGTGACACAGGGGAGGGCTGCAGGATCAGAGTGACACAAGGGAGGGCTGCAGGATCAGAGTGACACTGGGGAGGGCTGCGGGATCAGAGTGACACAGGGGAGGGCTGCGGGATCAGAGTGACACAGGGGAGGGCTGCGGGATCAGAGTGACACAGGGGAGGGCTGCGGGATCAGAGTGACACAAGGGAGGGCTGCAGGATAAGAGTGACACTGGGGAGGGCTGAGGGATCAGAGTGAAACAGGGGAGGGCTGCGGGATCAGAGTGACACAGGGGAGGGCTGCGGGATCAGAGTGACACAGGGGAGGGCTGCAGGATCAGAGTGACACAAGGGAGGGCTGCAGGATAAGAGTGACACTGGGGAGGGCTGAGGGATCAGAGTGAAACAGGGAAGGGCTGCGGGATCAGAGTGACACAGGGGAGGGCTGCGGGATCAGAGTGACACAGGGGAGGGCTGCGGGATCAGAGTGACACAGGGGAGGGCTGCAGGATCAGAGTGACACAGGGGAGGGCTGCAGGATCAGAGTGACACAAGGGAGGGCTGCGGGATCAGAGTGACACAAGGGAGGGCTGCGGGATCAGAGTGACACTGGGGAGGGCTGCAGGATCAGAGTGACACAGGGGAGGGCTGCGGGATCAGAGTGACACAAGGGAGGGCTGCGGGATCAAAGTGACACTGGGGAGGGCTGCGGGATCAGAGTGACACAGGGGAGGGCTGAGGGATCAGAGTGAAACAGGGGAGGGCTGCGGGATCAGAGTGACACAGGGGAGGGCTGCAGGATCAGAGTGACGCAGGGGAGGGCTGCAGGATCAGAGTGACACAGGGGAGGGCTGCAGGATCAGAGTGACACAAGGGAGGGCTGCAGGATAAGAGTGACACTGGGGAGGGCTGCGGGATCAGAGTGACACAGGGGAGGGCTGCGGGATCAGAGTGACACAGGGGAGGGCTGCGGGATCAGAGTGACACAGGGGAGGGCTGCGGGATCAGAGTGACACAGGGGAGGGCTGCGGGATCAGAGTGACACAGGGGAGGGCTGCGGGATCAGAGTGACACAAGGGAGGGCTGCAGGATAAGAGTGACACTGGGGAGGGCTGAGGGATCAGAGTGACACAGGGGAGGGCTGCGGGATCAGAGTGACACAGGGGAGGGCTGCGGGATCAGAGTGACACAAGGGAGGGCTGCAGGATCAGAGTGACACTGGGGAGGGCTGCGGGATCAGAGTGACACAGGGGAGGGCTGAGGGATCAGAGTGACACTGGGGAGGGCTGTGGGATCAGAGTGACACTGGGGAGGGCTGCGGGATCAGAGTGACACAGGGGAGGGCTGCGGGATCAGAGTGACACAGGGGAGGGCTGCGTGATCACAGTGACACAGGGGAGGGCTGCAGGATCACAGTGACACAGGGGAGGGCTGCGGGATCAGAGTGACACAGGGGAGGGCTGCGGGATCAGAGTGACACAGGGGAGGGCTGCAGGATCAGAGTGACACAGGGGAGGGCTGCGGGATCAGAGTGACATAGGGGAGAGCTGCAGGATCAGAGTGAAACAGGGGAGGGCTGCAAGATCAGAGTGACACAGGGGAGGGCTGCAAGATCAGAGTGACACAGGGGAGGGCTGCGGGATCAGAGTGACACAGGGGAGGGCTGCAGGATCAGAGTGACACAGGGGAGGGCTGCGGGATCAGAGTGACACAAGGGAGGGCTGCAGGATCAGAGTGACACTGGGGAGGGCTGAGGGATCAGAGTGACAATGGGGAGGGCTGTGGGATCAGAGTGACACTGGGGAGGGCTGCAAGATCAGAGTGACACAAGGGAGGGCTGCAGGATCAGAGTGACACTGGGGAGGGCTGCGGGATCAGAGTGACACAGGGGAGGGCTGCGGGATCAGAGTGACACAGGGGAGGGCTGCGGGATCAGAGTGACACAGGGGAGGGCTGCGGGATCAGAGTGACACAAGGGAGGGCTGCAGGATAAGAGTGACACTGGGGAGGGCTGAGGGATCAGAGTGACACAGGGGAGGGCTGCGGGATCAGAGTGACACAGGGGAGGGCTGCGGGATCAGAGTGACACAAGGGAGGGCTGCAGGATCAGAGTGACACTGGGGAGGGCTGCGGGATCAGAGTGACACAGGGGAGGGCTGAGGGATCAGAGTGACACTGGGGAGGGCTGTGGGATCAGAGTGACACTGGGGAGGGCTGCGGGATCAGAGTGACACAGGGGAGGGCTGCGGGATCAGAGTGACACAGGGGAGGGCTGCGTGATCACAGTGACACAGGGGAGGGCTGCAGGATCACAGTGACACAGGGGAGGGCTGCGGGATCAGAGTGACACAGGGGAGGGCTGCGGGATCAGAGTGACACAGGGGAGGGCTGCAGGATCAGAGTGACACAGGGGAGGGCTGCGGGATCAGAGTGACATAGGGGAGAGCTGCAGGATCAGAGTGAAACAGGGGAGGGCTGCAAGATCAGAGTGACACAGGGGAGGGCTGCAAGATCAGAGTGACACAGGGGAGGGCTGCGGGATCAGAGTGACACAGGGGAGGGCTGCGGGATCAGAGTGACACAAGGGAGGGCTGCAGGATCAGAGTGACACTGGGGAGGGCTGAGGGATCAGAGTGACAATGGGGAGGGCTGTGGGATCAGAGTGACACTGGGGAGGGCTGCGGGATCAGCGTGACACAGGGGAGGGCTGAGGGATCAGAGTGACACTGGGGAGGGCTGTGGGATCAGAGTGACACTGGGGAGGGCTGCGGGATCAGAGTGACACAGGGGAGGGCTGCGGGATCAGAGTGACACAGGGGAGGGCTGCGGGATCAGAGTGACACAGGGGAGGGCTGCGGGATCAGAGTGACACTGGGGAGGGCTGCAAGATCAGAGTGACACAGGGGAGGGCTGCGGGATCAGAGTGACACAGGGGAGGGCTGCGGGATCAGAGTGACACTGGGGAGGGCTGAGGGATCCGGGTGAAACAGGGGAGGGCTGCAGGATCAGAGTGACACAGGGGAGGGCTGCAGGATCAGAGTGACACTGGGGAGGGCTGCGGGATCAGAGTGACACAGGGGAGGGCTGCGGGATCAGAGTGACACAGGGGAGGGCTGCGGGATCAGAGTGACACTGGGGAGGGCTGAGGGATCAGAGTGACACAGGGGAGGGCTGCAAGATCAGAGTGACACAGGGGAGGGCTGCGGGATCAGAGTGACACTGGGGAGGGCTGAGGGATCAGAGTGAAACAGGGGAGGGCTGCAGGATCAGAGTGACACAGGGGAGGGCTGCAGGATCAAAATGACACTGGGGAGGGCTGAGGGATCAGAGTGAAACAGGGGAGGGCTGCAGGATCAGAGTGACACAGGGGAGGGCTGCAGGATCAGAGTGACACAGGGGAGGGCTGTGGGATCAGAGTGACACAGGGAAGAGCTGCGGGATCAGAGTGACACAGGGGAGGGCTGCGGGATCAGAGTGACACAGGGGAGGGCTGAGGGATCAGAGTGAAACAGGGGAGGGCTGCGGGATCAGAGTGACACAGGGGAGGGCTGCGGGATCAGAGTGACACAGGGGAGGGCTGCAGGATCAGAGTGACACAGGGGAGGGCTGCGGGATCAGAGTGACACAGGGGAGGGCTGCGGGATCAGAGTGACACAGGGGAGGGCTGCGGGATCAGAGTGACACAAGGGAGGGCTGCGGGATCAGAGTGACACTGGGGAGGGCTGCGGGATCAGAGTGACACAGGGGAGGGCTGCGGGATCAGAGTGACATAGGGGAGGGCTGCAGGATCAGAGTGACACAGGGGAGGGCTGCGGGATCAGAGTGACACAGGGGAGGGCTGCGGGATCAGAGTGACACAGGGGAGGGCTGCAGGATCAGAGTGACACAGGGGAGGGCTGCAGGATCAGAGTGACACAGGGGAGGGCTGCGGGATCAGAGTGACATAGGGGAGGGCTGCGGGATCAGAGTGAAACAGGGGAGGGCTGCAAGATCAGAGTGACACAGGGGAGGGCTGCAGGATCAGAGTGACACAGGGGAGGGCTGCGGGATCAGAGTGACACAGGGGAGGGCTGCGGGATCAGAGTGACACAGGGGAGGGCTGCGGGATCAGAGTGACACAGGGGAGGGCTGCGGGATCAGAGTGACACAGGGGAGGGCTGCGGGATCAGAGTGACACAGGGGAGGGCTGCGGGATCAGAGTGACACAGGGGAGGGCTGCGGGATCAGAGTGACACAGGGGAGGGCTGCGGGATCAGAGTGACACAGGGGAGGGCTGCGGGATCAGAGTGACACAAGGGAGGGCTGCAGGATCAGAGTGACACTGGGGAGGGCTGCGGGATCAGAGTGACACAGGGGAGGGCTGCAAGATCAAAGTGACACAGGGGAGGGCTGCAGGATCAGAGTGACACAAGGGAGGGCTGCAGGATCAGAGTGACACTGGGGAGGGCTGCGGGATCAGAGTGACACAGGGGAGGGCTGTGGGATCAGAGTGACACTGGGGAGGGCTGCGGGATCAGAGTGACACTGGGGAGGGCTGCGGGATCAGAGTGACACAGGGGAGGGCTGCGGGATCAGAGTGACACAGGGGAGGGCTGCGGGATCAGAGTGACACAGGGGAGGGCTGCGGGATCAGAGTGACACAGGGGAGGGCTGCGGGATCAGAGTGACACAGGGGAGGGCTGCAGGATCAGAGTGACACAAGGGAGGGCTGAGGGATCAGAGTGAAACAGGGGAGGGCTGCAAGATCAGAGTGACACAGGGGAGGGCTGCAGGATCAGAGTGACACAGGGGAGGGCTGCAGGATCAGAGTGACACTGGGGAGGGCTGAGGGATCAGAGTGAAACAGGGGAGGGCTGCAAGATCAGAGTGACACAGGGGAGGGCTGCGGGATCAGAGTGACACAGGGGAGGGCTGCGGGATCAGAGTGACACAGGGGAGGGCTGCGGGATCAGAGTGACACAGTGGAGGGCTGCGGGATCAGAGTGACACAGGGGAGGGCTGCAGGATCAGAGTGACACAAGGGAGGGCTGCAGGATCAGAGTGACACAAGGGAGGGCTGCAGGATCAGAGTGACACAAGGGAGGGCTGCAGGATCAGAGTGACACTGGGGAGGGCTGAGGGATCAGAGTGAAACAGGGGAGGGCTGCAAGATCAGAGTGACACAGGGGAGGGCTGCGGGATCAGAGTGACACAGGGGAGGGCTGCGGGATCAGAGTGACACAGTGGAGGGCTGCGGGATCAGAGTGACACAGGGGAGGGCTGCAGGATCAGAGTGACACAGTGGAGGGCTGCGGGATCAGAGTGACACAGGGGAGGGCTGCAGGATCAGAGTGACACAAGGGAGGGCTGCAGGATCAGAGTGACACAAGGGAGGGCTGCAGGATCAGAGTGACACAAGGGAGGGCTGCAGGATCAGAGTGACACTGGGGAGGGCTGAGGGATCAGAGTGAAACAGGGGAGGGCTGCAAGATCAGAGTGACACAGGGGAGGGCTGCGGGATCAGAGTGACACAGGGGAGGGCTGCAGGATCAGAGTGACACAGGGGAGGGCTGCGGGATCAGAGTGACACAGGGGAGGGCTGCGGGATCAGAGTGACACAGGGGAGGGCTGCGGGATCAGAGTGACACAGGGGAGGGCTGCGGGATCAGAGTGACACAAGGGAGGGCTGCAGGATCAGAGTGACACAGGGGAGGGCTGCGGGATCAGAGTGACACAGGGGAGGGCTGCGGGATCAGAGTGACACAAGGGAGGGCTGCAGGATCAGAGTGACACAGGGGAGGGCTGCAGGATCGGAGTGACACAGGGGAGGGCTGCGGGATCAGAGTGACACAGGGGAGGACTGCGGGATCAGAGTGACACAGGGGAGGGCTGCGGGATCAGAGTGACATAGGGGAGGGCTGCAGGATCAGAGTGACACTGGGGAGGGCTGCAGGATCAGAGTGACACTGGGGAGGGCTGCAGGATCAGAGTGACACTGGGGAGGGCTGCGGGATCAGAGTGACACAGGGGAGGGCTGCAGGATCAGAGTGACACAGGGGAGGGCTGCGGGATCAGAGTGACACAAGGGAAGAGCTAAGGGATCAGAGTGACACAGGGGAGGGCTGCGGGATCAGAGTGACACAGGGAAGAGCTGCAGGATCAGAGTGACACAGGGGAGGGCTGCGGGATCAGAGTGACACAGGGGAGGGCTGCAGGATCAGAGTGACACAGGGGAGGGCTGCAGGATCAGAGTGACACAGGGAAGAGCTGCAGGATCAGAGTGACACAGGGGAGGGCTGCAGGATCACAGTGACACAGGGGAGGGCTGCGGGATCAGAGTGACACAGGGGAGGGCTGCAGGATCAGAGTGACACAGGGGAGGGCTGCAGGATCAGAGTGACACTGGGGAGGGCTGCGGGATCAGAGTGACACAGGGGAGGGCTGCAGGATCAGAGTGACACAGGGGAGGGCTGCGGGATCAGAGTGACACAGGGAAGGGCTGCGGGATCAGAGTGACACAGGGAAGAGCTGCAGGATCAGAGTGACACAGGGGAGGGCTACAGGATCAGAGTGACACAGGGGAGGGCTGCAGGATCAGAGTGACACAGGGGAGGGCTGCAGGATCAGAGTGACACAGGGGATGGCTGCGGGATCAGAGTGACACTGGGGAGGGCTGCGGGATCAGAATGACACAGGGGAGGGCTGTAGGATCAGAGTGACACAGGGGAGGGCTGCAGGATCAGAGTGACACTGGGGAGGGCTGCGGGATCAGAGTGACACAGGGGAGGGCTGCAGGATCAGAGTGACACTGGGGAGGGCTGCAGGATCAGAGTGACACAGGGAAGAGCTGCAGGATCAGAGTGACACAGGGAAGAGCTGCGGGATCAGAGTGACACAAGGGAGGGCTGCAGGATAAGAGTGACACTGGGGAGGGCTGAGGGATCAGAGTGAAACAGGGGAGGGCTGCGGGATCAGAGTGACACAGGGGAGGGCTGCGGGATCAGAGTGACACAGGGGAGGGCTGCGGGATCAGAGTGACACAGGGGAGGGCTGCAGGATCAGAGAGACACAGGGGAGGAGGGCTGTGGGATTAGTGTGACACAGGAGAGAGCTGTGGGATCAGAGTGACACAAGGGAGGGATTCGGGATCAGAGTGACACAGGGGAGGGCTGCAGGATCATAGTGACACAGGGGAGGGCTGCAGGATCAGAGTGACACAGGGGAAGAGCTAAGGGATCAGAGTGACACAGAGGAGGGCTGCAGGATCAGAGTGACACAGGGGAGGGCTGCAGGATCAAAGTGACACAGGGGAGAGTTTCGGGATCAGAGAGACACAGGGGAAGGCTGCGGGATCAGAGTGACACAAGGGAAGAGTTAAGGGATCAGAGTGACACAGGGGAGGGCTGCAGGTTCAGAGTGACACGGGGAGGGCTTCGGGATCAGAGAGACACAGGGGAGGGCTGCGGGATAAGAGTGACACAGGGGAGGGCTGAGGGATCAGAGTGACACAGGGGAGGGCTGAGGGATCAGAGTGACACAGGGGAGGGCTGCGGAATCAGAGTGACACAGGGGAGGGCTGCGGGATCAGAGTGACACAGGGGAGGGCTGCAGGATCAGAGTGACACAGGGGAGGGCTGCGGGATCAGAGTGACACAGGGGAGGGCTGCAGGATCAGAGTGACACAGGGGAGGGCTGCGGGATCAGAGTGACACAGGGGAGGGCTGAGGGATCAGAGTGACACAGGGGAGGGCTGAGGGATCAGAGTGACACAGGGGAGGGCTGAGGGATCAGAGTGACACAGGGGAGGGCTGCGGAATCAGAGTGACACAGGGGAGGGCTGCAGGATCAGAGTGACACAGGGGAGGGCTGCAGGATCAGAGTGACACAGAGGAGGGCTGCGGGATCAGAGTGACACAGGGGAGGGCTGCGGAATCAGAGTGACACAGGGGAGGGCTGCGGGATCAGAGTGACACAGGGGAGGGCTGCAGGATCAGAGTGACACAGAGGAGGGCTGCGGGATCAGAGTCACACAGGGGAGGTCTGTGGGATGAAGGTTGGCATGGAAGGCTTGTGAGTTACAAGAAGGTACGTAATAGCTGCGCATCAACAATCACATTCGCGGGACACATCACCAGGCCTCAGCCTCGTTAGGCCCAGGTGCTGCCTAACAAGCCCAGGCTCTATCACAGAATAAGAAACATGCTAGCAGGCTGGGGAAGGGGCTTAGCAGAGTCACCTGCTGGTGGCCAGGTGTAAGGCAGGGGAATCTGAGGAAAAGAGCCACCAGCAGGTAAGCCAAGGGAGCTGCAAGTTTCTGGGTTAAGGCGGAACATTGGACCTTATACTACTCCCCCTTTCAGAAGCAGACCCCGGAGGCTCTTATGACCCTGCATACCCTCCTCCCCCTACTGACATCACTGGGACACACCAGGTTTAACCCAAGGCAAGATGAAAACCATGACCCATGGGTTATTGCCAGGCAGGAACCAGGGGCCACAGAATCTCACCAAAGGAACCAGGTGCCTCCACCAAATTCCGCCACCAGAGCCAACTCTGCAGACAGTGGGTTGAGCGGAGAAGTGGCCAACAGATGTGGCAAGCAGAGGACCAGGTAGAGGTATGGCATACAAAGGTTCAGAGTCATAGTGGACAGAGGCATGACTGGCAAGGTGGTTATAATCCAGGCTGGGGCCAAGGTGGATGGAATCCAGGCCAGAGGCAAAATGGCCGGAACCCAGGCCGGGGCCAAGTTGGCTGGAATCCTGGCCAGGGCCAAGGTGGCTGGAATCCTGGCCAGGGCCAAGGTGGCTGGAATCCAGGATAGGGCCAAGGTGGCTGGAATCCAGCCTGGAGGCAAGGTACCTGGAAGCCTGGCAACCAGAGTGCAGGAATCGGGCAGCCTGGTAACCAGAGCGCAGACATGGGGCAGGTGGAAAACTTGGATCCAGGGAGCTGGCAGGCAGGAGGCTCACACCTGGGGAGCTGGCAGGCAGAAGGTTCACACCGGGAAGCTGGCAGAGGGGAGGGCTCACACTCAAGTAACTGGCAGGCAGGTGTCTTGGCAGCTGGACAGGTTGAGGACTCGGCAGCTGGCTCAGAATGGGGCCGCACCGCAGACTTTCTATGGTGCTGAACTGCAAACTCAGGATGGTGCACCACTGCAGACTCACAATGGGTCTGTGCTGCAGACTCACGATGGGGCCCAGCTGCAGACTCACGATGGGGCCCAGCTGCAGACTCACAATGGGGTCCTGTTGCAGACTCACGATGGGTGCACTGGGAAGGATGCATCCCTCTGGGGCCCTCACTTGATTGGGTCTTGTTGGTGTGGTCCTTGTCTGAGGAAAGGCCGCCTCTACCCAGAGTTGGATCAAACTGTGGACCTGAGTGTGTACTGAGTGGATTAGTTCTAACAGTATCTCCTTGGTTTGATGGGAATACAGATCCAATACTGCATCTATATGGTCAGGCAGCAGAACTAGGAGGAAATAGATTGTTTTAAGATCCATGATTGGGGAGGCCTAGCAGAAGGACCCAGGGGCTTAATGCTGATCCCCAAAAAACTACAGTAGTAAACTATATCTGTTTTCTTCCAGGTACACAAAGTGAGAATCCTCAAAGATAGATAGGAAGCTGAAACCCAAAAGAGTCAGAGGTGCAAGTGAAAATGCAGTTATGGATGGCAACACTAAAGCAAAAACAAACAACTGTAAACCAGGAAGGGTGCAAGGGGTGTATGATGGTTAAAAAACGATTACCCAGAGGGCAGGCGAGCAGCAGAGTCCAGATGACTAACGTCCACACAGCAAGCCCACTTGCTGGCAACAAGGGGCACAAGAGTTACAAGGTCTGAGGGGGAGGGGTAGCCTGCAACCTCCAGCAACAAGGAATGACAATTAATGCTAGAGCACTGGGCTGAAGGGCAGCATGGCAGAAATAGGCCTCAGCCCTGTTAGGCCCAGGTGCTGCCCAACAAGCCCAGGCTCTGACACACAATCGGGAATGTGCTGCCAGGTTGGGGAATGGGCTTAGCAGAGACACCTGTTGGTGGCCAGGTGTAGGGCAGGGGAATACATTCAGTGGACCAAAAATGGAAATGCCCTTCACTCCCTCCCCAGACATCCTGATTGGCTGCCTCTTGCTGCAGCTCTGAAACTCCGCCCCCTCTCTCCTCCCCTTTGCTGTGAATACCGCTCACAGCACACTTTGATCAGGCTGCTAGCAATCACCAGCCTGCCACCCTGTACCCCGGCTTCCCTCGGCAGCCGCCAATGGCTTCCAGTATATCCAGTATATATTTATGCATCTATTCGGTTATATATAATTTCTGATGCATTGATTGTTTGCTCTTTGCACTATATATTTATGAATTATAGGAAAGGTAACATCTTGGTTTTGGTGTTTATGCACCACAATTATAGAGATCCCAATCTCAGATATAATCACATTGTTAATTCAGGATGTGATTTATTTGCATATCATATAGGATGTTTGTTAATATCTGTTTATTCACTTACTAACTCCCTCAATGATCATAATCTGTGTTTTTTAACTTGTTGGTAATCATCTCTTGTTGGTGATAGTACTTAAGGTTGCTGTGCAGACAAAAATAATAAATTACAGATACTCACATGGGTGTACATAGCCATGATGGGGCCCCATAGCAGGGCCCCCACCACAGGCTCCCCTCAGCACCCCCAACCCCTGGGCAGACACTCACTGGCCAGATGAGGGGGAGACTCGTGGCATGCACAGTGTTGATTGATACTGTTCCTGAGAAGCGAGCGCGGAGGAAGGAGGTGGCATGGATGGGTGAATATGCGCAGAGATGGAGTCGATGGAGGCAGCTTGGGCATGAGGGAAGGTGTCTGCACAGCCTCTATGGTATGTATGCCCCTGGAAACCTACAGTGCCGCGCAGCTGATTCACCTGATACAGGTAGTTTGAAACTTACCAACATCATCGATCTTGCCCCCGCTATTCCGACGGCCCAGAGCAGAGTGATCATCCCTCGTGTCAGTCACGGTGATTGGCCACGCCTGCTCCTTTCACTACAAAAGCGTGGGGCGTGCCAGCCCCCGACACACCTCCTCCATTAAAACGAATCAAGCGGGTGTGGCCAGTAGCCCTTACTGATGCGAGGAGGCAGAAAGGCGACCAGGGGGCCTTGGTTTAGAGCCAAAATGGCGCAGTCTGGATCTCCATCCCGGAATAGGGACAATCATCTGCACAGAACTAGCGGTGAGTTTTTAATTGTTTTGTCTGGAAAGTGCCTTTAATACAATTATTATGGTTTAGTAATGTGGCAATGTGTTAAGTTTTTTCACTTTTTTGGGTATAAAATCTCTCTTTCATCCTAAGAATATGTTGATGGATGTGGCCTAATTACTTTCTAGCAGCTTGAAAGATTTGTCCACTTTATATTAAATTATTAGGTTATTACAGGTGATGAGTCTTAAAAAACGGAGCAGTTATTAGACAGCAATATATGCGGGGCTAAGCTCTTATTCAGAACTAGTTATTAATGTTACAATGACATCAGACGAAAGCTTGATCCACCCTGAAAAGGATGACAGGAAGACAGGATACAAGAATCCAAACAACGTTAAACATGAAGACCATTGTATAAGTGTTAGCTAATGCTGCGAGGCCAGTAGCCAGGAAGCATGGCCGGAGGAGCAGCGACACATTCTGTACAATGTCATTTCCCTCGTGCACAGTGCCCATTGTAGTCTTGAGTGTGCAGAGAAGAAAAGAAGGAAAGGAAAGGGACAGGCCGAGTCAGCCGTCTCCTCTCTCCACCCCCCTGACACATCTTGAGCTGGGCACAGAGGGAACTGAATGTATAAGCAGAGTGCTGTCCCCACAATTATTTTGCAATGGCTTTAACAGACCAAAGATGCTGAGAATAGCGAAAATATCTGCCAGCCTTTAAAGCTGTCATTTTCCGGGGTGGGGGTGGAAAGCACAGGGCGTAAGCTGTCTCTTCAGCACAAGTGCTTGACTTCTGCATGGGTGAATGTGACTGTATTCCTTAAAGAAGCGTTATCACAAAAAAAGAATAAACAAGAGGAAGGGACACTTACCAGTATATACCCTACATCAAAAAATTCCACATAAGCCTTTTTTAAATGGAAGGATGATGGGTTCTGAATGTACTATTCTGCTTTTACAGGGGGGAACCTCCAAACTCTAATGGCCTTGTGCTTAAGCCAGCCTGTAATGGAATAACAACTTACTATTCCAATTATTCTCCTTTTCTATGTTCATATTTAATGTTTTAACAGTACAGAAACAAAATTTAAAAAATGTAGTACCGTGTACATTTGTGATTATGACAGGTTTAACCTAGACCAGGGATTACAAGTCTGCAGACTGACCTGTACCCCAACCTGATCTGCTGCCATCTATACTGCACCCACGCCTGATGTGCACCATAAATAAAAAACTGCCTAATCTTACTCAGTGATATGCTAGATTACTCAATAATACTCAATAATAGTCTTAATTAATAACACTCTAGATTACTCAGCAATACTCTGGAAGAAGGGTTCCTAACCAGTAGTATGAGTACCACGGATAGTCCTCGAGATCCTATCAGGTGGAACTCTGCCAGGTTGCAGACGGGTCTGTGTCCCAGCCTGATCTGCCCGGATTACCCAACCCTGATTTGCTTTATAAGTAGCAAACTGTTACACAAGGTAATGAGAAATATATATATATATATATATATATATATATATATATATGCATTTTTGAGTATGTCATACAACTTATATGGTTGTTTTGTGTTTTTTTAATACCGTTTTAGGTGCTGACAACCCATAAGTACCACCCAGATGGTACTTGAGATAATAGCAGATGGAAAGAGCTACTTGATAAAAAGTGTTGGGAACCTCCGATGTAAAAAACTCAATCATAGAAGAAAAGAAATGTAGGTTACAGTGCACCTTACTAAGGGCCCAGGACTACAGTTGCCTGGACCATGCCTCACTTTGCAGCCCAGCCCTTATTTGAAAGGAAAATAGGTGTTGGACTGTTTTAATATATTTTTTTTAGGGTTTGTTTTGCTATTTTGTACCCCAGGTATTCAAAATCATTTGCCTGGCAACATAGAAAGATGATATGCAATAACTTTGCATTTGCTGCCATTTTCTCACACACTATATGTACTCAGAAGATAAGATTTAGCTTCCTGCTGGATGGCGTATTAACAAACTGTGGGTCTTTGGTTTGTTCTTAGATTACCTGTATTTTGTAACATTTGCATTGGTTTGGCTATTTTCCTGAATCTTAAGTGACCTCAAATCTGGGAAGCCATCCAAACCCATGGAAATGTTTAAAAAGCAGCAAGAATATGAAGCAATGCCAAAGTATAGTTAGACTATATATGGTAACATTGGATATTCCATATTATTTATATGCTCCACTACTACTTCTTTATTAGCTTACATTTAAAATAACATACCTTAAAAATTATTCAATTTGTTGGTTGATGCTGGTGAGATGTTTGTGTCTCATTTTGGGGGATATTAGGGTTGATTCAGAACCCCTTTCTCATCATTTGTGCGTGAAAATGACGATTCTCGTCCATTTTTCCCCTCGTCTGATTCAGCTGAGCCTTTTTCTGTAAGAATGTTTGTGTAAAAAGGTTTTCTTTTTTTTGTGATTTTTCATTTGATAGCAAGCCCTCCAAAAAAACGTCAAGAAAGGGGCTCTAAATCAACCCTATTTTCTTTTTGAGGATACCCCAAAAAAATAGCTGCAAGCGTCACCAATATCTGACGGCTGTCACGGACAGATCAGATTTTGTGTTGGCCATGACCTTTCTCTCCTAATAACAGCAAAACATTTAACTTCCTGTTTACAATGATAAAAGGGATGTTAGATCTTTGTTAAAGTAGACCTACCTTTAGACATAAGTCCTGATTTTAGACCGCCTAAAAAGTTTTACATATATAGTTTTTTTGGTTTTGATAAATCAGCAGGTAATTCATACCTCATTATGTCTTGGGCTTACAGCCCATGCAGCAAAGACATGTATTGACCCTTCCCTGCAGTGTTGGTGTTTTTATTCTCATTCAGCCAGCCCTTCTATGGCTCATGTGCTCACCAAGACTCTTTCTTTGCACCTGGAAGAAGATCAGTGGTACCATCATGGCGATGCCTTCAAGATATAGCAAGAATGTTTTTTAGCCAACTGCTTTTGAAGAGTATTACATTAATGACTGGGACAAGGATTTTTTTTTATTGCACACTATGTAAGAAGAATACAGCCCACATTAAGAGGGCCAAACAAAACAAAAAGACTATTCAACTGGTTATAACCTCTCTCCACTCTATCCAAATAATGTCTGGAGCCTGAGTCCAGTTTGGCTTAATCTGCCTTTTTTCTTACTGCGCTATGCCTATAATGCAGAAAAGGGCACAGACTGGCCAAACATATTACTCAGCAGCACTACAATAAGGGGCTTGGCTCACCACTAATGGGTGGATTTCACTTTAAATATAGAACTGCAAGCACAGTAAATATAAGTAGTGCTGCATGGGCGATAAAAAAGTCTTAAAGGAGCCACAGCACTCAACCCTGTTAGCTTGCAGACCAACCTAAAATCTGTCTCTAAATCTGGTTAAAAACAGGTCACACATCTGCAGAAGTATGCTTAAGCTGCACCACCAAGCGCCAAGGTGCCTCTATGGGGTGCAGTCCTAACTCTAATCTCTGAGAACCCCATTTGTGACATACAATGCAATAGATAAATTGGGAGCAGGCTTACCTGAGGTTGCTCTAAAACCTTGAGTGCAGCCCATTTGGTGGTGCAGCTTAAGCATACTTCTGCAGATGTGTGTGACCGAGTCCTCTGTTTTTAACCAGATTTAGAGACAGATTTTAGGTTGGTCTGCAAGCTAACAGGGTTGAGTGCTGTGGCGCCTTTAAGACTTGTGTATCCTAATTGCTCTGCTAATGTGCACCTCCCAGGTTATAAATAACCATAAGGGCACCACTAGCAATAAAGCATAAACAATGGGTGCACCAGGAATACCAAGAATATAACCATTAAGAAACCCAAAAACAAATGAACAAGGAATTCCATACAAGGTGGGCACTCCGCTGTATTATCTAAACATTATTTTATTAAGTGGCAAGAATCATTATAAAAACATACACACAACACAGGTACACAAGACTTTTAAAACAATAAGACCACCAGGCTAAAAAATTTTTTTTTACCAATATATCACCAAGCTATATGCAAATGTACAATCACTAAATAATTTCATCTGAAACAATGTACCATCAAAGGGTACAAGTGCAGGCAGAGATATAAAAATGTCAGTGTAATTCAGACAACTATGAGTACAGATGCAACCTCCCAGGTTAGTTATAAAATGGTCTGAGCAGCTGCCACCCCTCCTTTTTTTTCTGCAAGGGTGGTGTCTTGTCTATGCGCAGTCTTGGAAGTTTGAGGCTAACTAGCTTTTTCCTTTTCTGTGAGAGTGGGGGAAGTGTCAAAGCTGGCCTGTAACCAGCTAAATCATTTAGCGGTTGACTCATAATGTGACCAGGGATGCACTTGTAATAAGGCCACAGGAGGCAGCCGCCTCAGGCAGCACTGCTGTGGGGGCAGCAATTGCTGAAAATGTTTTTTGCTCTCTCGTTAGTAGTTCAGTTCAGTCTTGTCAATCATTGGTGGCCTCCTCCCTCTTCAGCTGCTCTATTGAGGAGTGGAGGTGCACATTCTGGTTAGAGTGGTTAGGTTTAGTCCTGCATGTGACTGGTAGCCAGAGCCCTGATATGCACCAGCTGGAGATATTGTTAAGCTGAAGGAGGGTGGCATCATCCACTGCACTATATAGTTTTGTATGTAGATTTGGCCATCCACTTAAGCAACTCCAATTCTGTATACTAGGTGGATTTAAGCACAAGTCTCTTCCTACACTTTTGGCACATTTCCACAGAACTAGAAACTGTGAAAACGCGATTAGACGATAGTAGATCTGCCTAAAGGTCTGCTGTGCTCAAGCAGTCAACGAGAATTCGCTTGACGATTGAACATTCGATCATATTGGCTGACATAAAAATTCTCATTTGGTGCATTACTGTCAGCGTGTGGAATATAGAACTGACCACAAATAGGACTATATTAAATGCACACAGTACGAGGTATATTAAATGGACTGTGAACCCAATGGCAAAAATCAGACAGCAAGCACCTTACCTGATGCCTGTCACATGTGCCTCTCTTCTATTTTCCACAGTACCCACAAAAGCTATAGCAGTACAAGTTTTCCCCTGCTTTCAATTTCAATTCTTGTAGACAACACAAAAAAGTAGTCTAGTGACCACTCGGTCCCCTGGTGCTCTCAGCATAAGTGAGTATGGCAAATCACAGTGGCCCTGCAGCTACTACAGACCATAGCAGAGCATGGTCAGCAATCCAAAATCTAAACTGCTAATATGTTTAGTTCATCTAGACTATAGACTGTATCAGTCCCTCTGATGAAGCCTACGTGGTGAAACATGTTAGGGCAACAGTCTATATATGTTCCAAGGTTAAAGAAACATTGATATTTACCCAACATTTTGTTTATACACTTTCTGTACACTCTCCAATCTATGCTACTCTTACCATGATATACAAATTTGCTTGAGTTTGGATGTACAATGTAATGTTGACCACTATTACTTTATTGCACAGAAATGCCTTATATCCTATGCTGTGTATGACATTTTGAATACAAGCCTTTCTATATACATCGCCTATCGACATACTTTGTACCTATTACTATCCTGACCAGCCAGCTTCAGGCCCTCGCTTTTATCTTTAAACTAGTTCATTGAAATGCACATAATAGTTGCCAACATCACACTTTGTAGCAGCGTTGCATTTATGCAGCAAATCAACCTTGGGTCAAGTATCGATCTTTGCAGATCAGGCTGGCCTCATGGACTACCATGTAATAGAATCTTGCATACTATTGTTGTTGTCCGATTTTGTTTAAATGTTGTTGTGGGTTTTTGCTACATTGTATGGCACACATAAAATAAAATCAGGGTCTATGTCATCATATACAATATATTAGGGGTTTTTTTGTGCATTTGGTTTAAGTGTTGTGTAAGCAATTGTTGTTTCATTGGGGGTTTCTAAATAGTGATTTTTTCCTGCTTTCCTGTGGTCATCATGAAGGAATGTGAATACAATATTGGAGCCATATATACATGGCACCCTGGGTATACTTTAGCTGTTATGAGGCCTAATCTGGAGGTGGTGACTCATCTGAGAAGAATGCCAGAATCTTCACAATGAACGAAAGACAATGGAGTATCGCCCTGTCTCATTTGAACACACAACTCACATGTTTTGTTTCCATGGAGTCTTCTGGGAATTTTCTGCTTCACGTCATGTTACGCCTTACTAAACAGGATAACCTTATGTTCGTGTCTTGTTTTGAAGTTTAGCATTTTAGAAGTTTTAGAAATGTTGGTCATAGTCATCAGTACAGATCTCACTATGCAATAACCAGTCTACAGGCTTTTCCAATATTTAATCAACATGTCATAATAAGCTTTCCTTCTTTACAAATATTTTGAAGCTTCAGTTGAGAACATATGACCACCATCTGATAAAGCAGTACACACAACGCTGGCCAACTTACTAGATATCCCCATAGAGCTCAGCTTAACTAATATATCTGATCGGCTATGTCTGAAATTAAAGGCTGCATGGCAGAATGGGGTCAGATGATTTCCCTAGCTGCATTCTATATGTAATTCTACTATCCCAGCCCTAATTATGTAATTTACATCCATTTCTAAAAACATGTGATTGTGTCCCAGCAGAAAGACTTGTGTGTAGATGAGTCTGATGATAACAGTGACGTTTGAGTAACCCTGCGTCATACTGGCATCAGTGACACTAGGCTTGCTATTGTAATGATGTATATAAAGTTCTTAATATAAGAGATTGAGGACAGACATTCACAATAAGCTTGTAACAGGCAGTTACGCAAGAATTACAGGACAATGGTATACTTGTAATAATAGTGACAATACACTAATCCAATCTAAATGGCTTTTTTTTAACCTCCCTGGCAACTTCCTGGTCCACGGAACTCTAACCAAACCCTGCACCAGGAGTTATACACAGATTAACGAGTTCACAGCCATCTACAGGCTATAGACAAGTGTTTGAATGTTGTTATGGTGTATGTGCCTGAATAAAGTTTATTGAGGTACCTGTCCCTGGTGTCAGAAGTAATTTAGGCTTTGGTGTTTTATTAGCCACCACTTCTGATCACAAAAAAAGGTTATACGAATTGTTTCTCTAAAGTTTTTTTCATAACAGACAAGCAACTTTGTTGTTCCATTTCCTATGGACTGTAAGGAGGACCTGGAAGTTAATTAAACATATTTCAGATACCAGTGGGAAAATGATGACATGACAACTTAACTAGACAACAAGGACCCCGAGCAGCAGTGGACTGTGGATGATCTGCCATGAGTCTCCCCACAATGTGCTACCCAGATGGTCAACAAGTGCCTTACCAGGTTATAGTAATGAATAGTATTGTGAGAACATGAACTGCAAAGTTCAGGTTCATACCAAACTTAGCGAGGATCTAAATCTCTAAGATAAGATATTGTTTTTTTCACATGAATCCATGATTATATCTATATATATTGGTCTGTGACTTTCTTGATCCTTTTGGAAGTTACCAGTAGTGGGTTATTTAGAGGTTGAGAAGATTGGGGGTACAGCAATGGTTTTTAAATGTCTTTAGTGTCATGTGTGTTTTTTGTATATACTCTTAATAAAGTGATCATTTTACCTTACATGGTGGTGCTCCCTTAATAGGGGTTATCAACTCCCGACATGTCTCCTCTTTCTTCTTCGGGGCTCTTTAGGGCCCCCTCCAGCCTGTAGATGTGGCTGCGCAGGCTGCAAGCAGCTGTCAGCTGCGCCGCCATTTGGGTGAGGGGGGGAACAAAGGTTCCCTCTTCTATCATCCTCGAAACCCAGCAAGGGACTAAAGTAAGGGCTGGGGATCTCTTTTTTATACATGTAATGACATTGTTGTAACACTGTGACATTAACACTTTAGTGCCAGACCTGTAATGACAATTCTGCATAAAAATATAAAAAGTCAAAAAAGTTTCTAAAAATGTTTGTTTGCAGCTAGAAGAGGTCACACAATGAATTGAGCAAAAAAAAAAATTGTCAAACACGCTATTTAAACACAAGCAAATGAACGGCCATTGAAATGTATGGGAGAGCAACATTGATCGAAAAGTAATACCTGGCGCTCTGGAAGCTAGAGCACCGGCGCTATACGATGAGCCACCTGTAATAATACATATAACGCTACATGGCGCTGTTAAGAGTTGCTCACCAGATTTGCTTTCATAAATGTGGTTTTGCCTACAGCGCCCAGCATTCACCAGGCGCTGCCTGCCGCTACGAAGCACTACCTGGCGCTAACCCTTCATGAATAACCCCAATAAGGCTTTATTCATCAAGGGATAGCGACAGGTATCGACAGGTAGCGGCAGGTGAACGCCAGCAGCTGCACGCAATACTACATTTATACATTTACAGTGACACGTAGCGACCGATCCCCGGCGGCGCTATGGCTTTCAGAGCGCCTGGTATTACCTGTCGCTACCTGTCGCTCTCCTATACATTTCAATGGACGTTAATTTTCTTCTGTTTAAACAGGGTTTTATTTTATTATTTTCTTTTTGTTTGTATTGTTTTGTTTTTATTTGATAATCATTGTGTGACCTCTCCTGGCCTATTTAAATACATTTTTGTAAACTTTTTTTTTTTTTTATGCAGATTTGTCATTACAAGTCTGGTATTAAAGTGTTAATGTCACAATGTAATAACAATGTAATTCCATATGTTTTTGCTTTGTTACTAGCAGATATGTGTTAAAAAATGGACTTTAATCACACAGCTTTTGGCGCTCTGGGCTACAGCGACACAACTTTGAGAGCCGGCGCCGTGTGAAGCTGTTTTTTTGATGAATATGGTTTTGAGTCGCTCACACTGACCAGTCGTTACCGTTCGCTCCCATATAGCTCTGTACTGGTGTTATAGTGACTCCACACATCAAATTCATCAATGCCGGCAATGTTGCTACAGCGTCTGAGGCGCTCTGTAATAGCGACTTACGGCCGATCAGAGCGACCACTAGCGGTCGCTCTTAGCGCCGCTGTACAGACACTCATCTGTCGGTACCTGGCGCTAGTAATGAATCAGCCTGCCCGTGTATTCAGCACAGGCCCTGGGTAAAGTGGGCTGAGTGCTTTGCTGGTTAATATGACCCAAGGCAGCTTCTCACTATGGGCAGTTCGCTCGTGCCCCTAAGATTAGGATAGTGACATAACCCTCAGTGATGTGAAGGATTGGAATTTAACATCCCATGTTTAACAATTTTTTATCATTTGTCTACCAAAAAACAGCATATGCTACAAACTGAGATATTCAAACTACTAGCTACACGTATAAATACTGCGTCTGAATGTGGAATGTTTCCTTCTTGCGTTCCAAAGTGAAGCCCCGGCACCTTTACAGACCTGATGATGAGATAACGCTGTCTGCAACAAGGCGGATCTGTGACGGCTTGATGACATCATGACCAACAACAGCTGGTGCTTCTTTAATGGCAGATCATGTTTTACTGCCAGGGGCTGAATTGGTTGTGACAGAAGTGTCTTTCCTTATAATTACTGTGATGATTTACTGTCACGTCTATCCTGTAATAGCAATGCTCAACAATGAATGTCACTCTGTCTAATGTATAGGAAGATCAGGCCGCTATTAAGAAATTACTTATGCTGCTGCCATTGCTAATCAGCAGCAGGGGATCTGAAACGTTGCTGTCTTTTATATATTCTTCCCAACTTATCCTCCATGGGAACAGTGTGAATTAAGCCATTTCAAAGCATCTTACAACGTAAAAAAAAACCTGGAATCTAGATTTTTCCATGCCCTCTAAGCATCCTGAATTGGGAATCCCCCAGTTTGCCCAGTAAAACTCACCTCTCCTCGGTCCAATGGTGCATGCAATGGCTCTCATTCAATCAAAGCCCTTTGCTATGCTTATATCCTTTGGCAAAGGGCTCATTTACTTTAATGGGGAATGAGAGCTGGTGCATCTCCAGCAGCATGGGTGTCCTTGTCCTGCCTATCTGAATGGCTGGGACGGGAGCACGCACACAGCTTCATGATGCAGGAGATGTGGCCCCTCTCGCTCCCCATTGTAAACAATCAGAGCTGTTTGCCGAAAGACAAGCAGCTCTCATTGGACGAGAGCCCAGGCATGCACCATTGGACTAGGGAAATGTGAATGATTTCCAGCGTACTGGGGGGTTCCACACAGCAGGAAGCCCTGGGCTAAGACCCATACTGGGTATATTTGTTTGCCTTAAAATCCCAGATTATATGTATATACCATGTTTTTTAAGCCAAGACACTTTCCTGGATTCAGTTTCTGCATTGTGTCTGAGCTGAGAAGGATGTTTCATGAGCATGCCCTGCTGTGAGACCACTGTAGCTTGACGTGCTCACTCACACTGAGAGCACCAAGGCAAAGAGTAGCTGTTAAACCACTTTTTTGCTTGATCCTCGAGAAATGAAATTGATAGGAGGGCAAACTTTGGAGCCCCGCTAAAGCTTCTACCTTGCACTGCAGAAAATGGAGGAGACACAAGGGACAGGCATCAGGAAAGTTGCTTGCTGGCTCATTATTGCTGTTGGGTTTATAGTCCGGCTGTCATTTTATCAGGTTAATTCATCACTGAAGGTGAATAACAAGCAAAAACCTCATCCTAATTAACCATGTCAATCTTCACTTTCTTTTAATATTTTAATAGCATCAGAATTTTGCAGAGAGCAACTATGCTACTGACAATCTAAAACCTTCCCTAATGGCTAAGAGAGTCCACAAGAAGCAGAGAGCCCTCATTTACATGTAGCATTCTTAATAGCCAGCAGGTAACTGTAGTGTATGGCCCAGTGTCCCTTGCCAATGCAGAGGCAAGCTCTCAAGCCTAAGCAGACCCCTTGGAATTATCAGAGATAGGTGTCCCAGTCTGTCCACTGGCTTCCAATATTTGAAATAATTTCATTTTTATTATTGAAGCTCCACTCTATGTGTAATTGCTAGTCCATATAAAGAAACCCAGAAGCAGCATCTGCTCTGTCCACAACCTCCTTCTATCCTCAGTCCTGATCACCTCCTCTCACTCGTAACTTACAAACTTCACATGCTTCACTCCGGTCCTTTGGAAGGCTCTTCTACAATATACCATTTTCCTCCAAACCTAATTTGTACTCAAAACTCACCTAATTCAGATGAGTCTATCAACTGGTTTAAGCAACCCGTCTCCCATCAGTAGCAAGTCATGAGGCCGGCAGCCTCGTTGCGTTATGTATTTGCACCGGAGTTTAAAGCAGAACAAAACCTGGGATTTTGACTTTCCTTTGTCTTGTTCTGCTCCCTGGGGGCATCCTGATTGGGGATGCCCTGCTGTGTAAACCCCCCCCCCCCGTTTGCCCATTTAAGCTCACCTCCTCTTGGTCCAATGGCACATGCTTGGCCAACCAGCCAATATGAGCTGTTTGCTAAATTTACATCTTTTGGCAAATGGCTCTGATTGTCTCTGATTGACTTCACATATGCTGGGGCAGGAGCAAGTGCACGACCGTGGATGTGGGGGATGCGGCAGCGCGTGCGTGAATTTCCCATTGACAACAATGAGAGCCCTTTGCCATATTACGTTAGTTCAGCGGACGGCTCTCATTGCACGAGAACCCATGCATGTGCCTTTGGCCCGGGGAGTGTGTACAGGCGCCCTGGGGGGTTTCACACAGCGTGCATCCCAAATCGGCGGAAAACCAGTGGCCGGCCCTGGAAGCTTTTAGATTCCAGGCTGACCACTGGTGGATTTTGTTCCACAAGGAAGGCAACCCTTTAAAGTGTTTGTCTGGATTAAAGACTAGAACCTATATATATGCCCAGGGCAGTAAGAACATGTTTTAAGATAAAATAAATGATGTCTGGCTTCTACTGAACTACTCAGCAATTATTTGTTGTAGCAAAGTAGTAAAATTAGTTTGTAACAAATTCTATGTACAGTATCATTACTAATAGTAACATCATCCCATATTATCAGTTTATTTTATTACATGAAGGGTTAAGTTTGTTAGACTAACTTCCCGTAAGTCTGTAAATCACTTTAAAGTTCTCTTTAGTTAGTTTTCTGCTTGGAAGACTAAATAATGTCTAAATAATTGCACTCCTTCTGTTTCCTTCCCTTTGGACCTACAGCTCCCACACCTGCGACCCACGTAACCAAAACGTTCTTGAACTAAACACACAAACTCTGCTACATGAGAACTCATCCATCCCTCAAAGTCCACCCACACGCGGCCTTTTTATTGTTTGGGTTTCCAGATAAAGAAAATCACTTTACAACACTCGCCTTTGTAAATCAACTGGAACAGGCGGATTCTCACAGTCTGGACACTCTCATCTTTTCCCAGTCTTCCATTTATAATCTGTGTCTTAAAAGAATATTCATGATTCTGGGATAGCCTGTTCATTTATTATTTTTTTACTTCATAAATACTTTTATCCCCATTCCATATATTTAGGTTTATTTTTATGAAGAATCAGTAACATTATATACATTATTAATCTATTTCTCACAGTCATTCCAGAGCCTAACCATGCACCCGGGGCTTACTTGAATGTATGTACCTTGTATCTCTTTACCCCCATCTTTCTAACTACACAGGACCTGGATCAACACCTATTTTTCACGCTTGCAGATGCCCCCTGTACATTAATGGCACAGAATGGGAGAAATCTCACCTTTCACCGTTCCACCGAAAAAATCCAGCTCTCTCATTGGCCTGGCCACAGTCACATGGGTTACCGGATAAATGGGTGTTGTTCTGGTTTAACCCTGACTACCTTCCCCCACACTCATCTTCAGGACTTCACACGTACAGCTCCACTCCTCTATACAATTTACAACTTTCAGAGATGCCTAAAAACTCAACTTTTTGGACAAGCCTCTCATCTGGCCTAAGTCATCTGCTTCAGTCTTGACATCAGTGGTAGACTGGGGCAAAAAATAAGCCTGGGATTTTGCCAGCCTATGGTCAGCCTCATCCCTGCTGAAGCCTCCTGTACTAGTCAGTTAGCAAGAAAGTTATTTGCAGGTCTAGATATGGCCACTCTTTAATCAATGTTATAAATATTTAGTATTATAAGGGCAAGTGTGGGTATTCCCCCAAAACAGGCATGATGCTGGGGTTATATCAATTGGGACTCGGGTTCCTTGGCCTGTGGGTACAGGGGGAGGGCTCAGAGGGAAACTAAGGGGATAGAAAATGAATATGGTTGCTATAAACAGCAGCCCAACATGCCCCAAAGCTGTGTGGCCCACTAGGAATTTTCCCAGGTCTCCCTCTGGCCAGCCTGCCCCTGCTTGATACCTTCAAACCACTTAGTACAGCACCAACATGCTTAGTGCATACTATTTGTGACCTACCTTTCACTTTTTAGACTGTGCACTTACACCTAGAGCCTTCTTTAGGAAGTGTTAGCTTCTTTGGCCTCAGCTGCTCTCAGCATGGAGTTTAAGTAAGAAAAAATGGTAGTACTGATGCGGGTACTGGCTAGCGTCTTATTTAGCACTAGTCCCAAAAATGATGGTTGAAGCAGTGCCAGCTGAAACCTGGCTCTGTAGGTCAAGATTCTTAGAGCACAATGGGCAGAACTGGATTGAACTTGGGATTTGGGACTTGTCAGTAAATTAAAATGCAGCACCTATATGGTCCAAAATGTTTTTTGGTGTTGCTTCTTTTGCTTAACAATGTGTAATTTGGATGCCAGCAAATATAACCCAGCCTATGCTCACTTGTCCCCTTTGTCCCCAGCAGTGATTTCTTGTAACTGTAATGATGAATTGCTGACCAGAAAAATACAGCGCCAACAATTTCAAGAACTTCGAATATGCTGAGGAGCACCGGAAAAACAGCAGTACAAAGTGGCATAGCGCTGGTGCTAAGGTAATCGGCAGCCAGGTCCAACAGGCACTGACATAGGCCGGCCAATACCTAAGGGCTACTATCAAAGCTAATTAGTAGCATTCGGAGAAGCGACTGCTAGTGCCAATGTAGTACACAGCACCATATTAGATGGGAACGCCGCCGCTCCAAAGCTGGGGCTATAAAAATTATGCTAAAAGGTACGCATCATAAATTATGCCCTTAGTGGATTCCAGTATTAATGTGTTTTAGTGCATTCCTGTTACATCTGACTCATAATACCATGTGTGTCATAAGGGGGAAATGATGGCACTATATAAAGAAAATAATAACAATAATGATAATAATGATAATAATAACAGTAGGCAGGTTTTGTGCCCAAATACAAGCTTCAGAGAGGTTTAGTAGCATAATAGCCAAGGTGGATCAATAAGATATTACCTTACTGTGGGATAAGAGGATAATGCCGGAGTCCACAAAGTTACTGGCCTATCATTTTTATTACTCACAGTTGCAGTTTTTCATATGAAGATGAAGTAATTGAAGTTTTGGCTTTGCTGATGCACAAGATGAAAGCCAGAATGTGCATTAGAAGCACTCAGTAGATGGCTGTCTATGGCCCTGGGTTAGTTTAGATGAGAATTATTATGTCTACAGTAACTTCAGTGTACCTATAAGTTTCACTTGTTTATGTGTACAATGGAAACAGCATGGCGTATTTTGTCAAAGCTTGTTGATGTTATCTGGTATGAGGTTCCTGACCTGACTCCATTAAGGTTTCTAGACAAGCTACATGCAATGTCTCCGTCTACATTTGGGCTTGAAAGCACCTGAGGGTTTGTACGTACATATGATGAAATAAAGACATCGCACCTTGGTACAGAGTGTGATTTATGTGAAAACAATAGCAAGGTGTTATCAGGAATGAAGCGCTAATCAGCCATTTAATAATGCTCATATTTTCAGCGAGCAATGAATGTGACTTTTACAGCTCACACACCACCACACATCACATCGTCACTATCATTGTCAGTGTTTTGCAAGAGGGTGTGAGTGAAAGGAGGATTACATGCCCAAGGGCAGAGGAGTAGCTAGGCTTTCTGCCACCCAGGTCAAAGATTCAAAATGGCGCCCCCACCTGTGCCCAGGCCCCCCTTTAGCGCCCCCCTGACCTGCTGCACCCCGGGCAAGTGCCCCCCTGCTCCCCCCTAGCTATGCCTCTGTCAGTGGTTGCCCATTGTCCTTCATTTGCTGGAGTAATCACCTTTTTGAACCCAAATCTACATGTCCATCACTCTCAGTTGTCTCTAAGTTACACTTTATTGTAATCTGATGTATTGAGTTGTATGAGGGGGTATTTAAGAAACGCTAATGCCACGTAGTGTCGCATAGTGTCAGGTGAATGCTGGGTACAGTATGTGAAAACCACATATATGAAAGGCAATCTGGTCAGCGCCTCTAATAACGTCAGTTAGCGTCACATGTATCACTAGTGGTGGCTCAGTGTAAAGCGACGGCGCTGTATGTTTAGCAGTGCCTTGTAGCACCTGTCGCTCAGTAACGCTCTCCCATACATTTTAATGGTGTTTTATCTGGTTGTATATAAATAGCATTTTCCTAAAGTAATGTTCTACATTTTTGGTTCAAATGATTGTGTGGCCTCTCCTGCCCAGCAACCAAACACTTTTATTGTGTTTAATTTTTTTTTTTCTTATGCAGAATTGTATGTATAGGTCTGCCATTGCAGTGTCATTGTCTAGAAACAATGTCATTCCATATGTTTTCGCTCTGGTGCTGGTGGATATGTGTTGAGAAACAGACTTTTTGCACATAGCGTCTGGTGCTCGACGCTCAGTTTTAGAGCGCCTACGCTGGTTGTGTGTAGATTTTTCTTAAATATGGGCTTCAGAGCCGAGTGCCGGATGCACTTAACTGGCGCTACCTATCGTTTCCTGCAGCGTTGTCCTATTGTTAGATGTAGCATAGTCTTGGGTGCTTTGACCTCGGGACACCATCTAGCGTTCTCGATTGGCTCTGTAGTGGATCAGGGACAGCGGCCTCCAGACGACACATTTATCACTGCTGGACAGTGGGCGTTTGGGAGACTGGCTGCAGGTAGGATGTCCTGGTTACCAAGAAATCTGTACCTTTTTAGCATTTAGAGGTGGCCTAGGTCTTCCGTGCCTTGCTGTGGGTGGATTTTGAAGCATCTGAGCTAGGCACCCTTGCTATAAATTATTTGGTCTGGGTTAAAACAGACCAAAACCCACATTTTTAGCTAGCATCCCCTGAATTGCTCCCATAAAGTATGCTGTTTGCCAACTAGAGCATCACCTGTCCGCCTGCTTTACTAGGTTATAGCGCCAGACACCTGCTTGCAGCGGATGCTCTGACCGCCGTTACTTAGGCCCTTATTTAAGAAGGGATAGCGTCAGGTAGTGGCTGGTTAATGACAGGTAGCGGCTGGTGAACGGCGGACAGGTCACGCAATTACACATTTATCAAGCAGAATCTGTTTAGCGACTGGGATAGCGCCATGTAGCGTCATTTTCACAGCCTCAGTGAACAGCGCCGGCGTTCAGCCTTGCACAGCGCCAGGTATGACCTCTCGCTACCTGTCGCTCTTCCATACATTTCAATGGACGAACCTTTTCTTCTCTTTAAACGGGGTATTTGTTGTTTTTTTTTTTTTTTTTTTAAATCTCAATTTATTCTGTGACCTCTTCTGGCATTGAAAAAGCAGTTTTTTGATAATTTTTTCATTTTTTATATATTTCCTCAGAAATGACATTACAGGTCTGGCATTAAAGTGTTCATGTTACAATGTTGTTACAATGTAATTCCATATGTTTTCGCTTTGTTATTAGTTGATAGATGCTTGAAAACAGACTTTAAACACACCACCTCCTGCACACTGGGCTTCAAACAAATATTTTTCAGTGCCAGAGATTTGTGAGGCTGTTTTTTTGCTGAATATGGTGTGAGTCGGTCGCTATGAGCAGTCGCTAACATGCGCTCCAATACAGCGCTGTACTGGTCAAATAGCGACTCCTCACAATGTATTCAACATTACTGAAGAGCGACTGAGTCGCTATAAAGTAGTGACTCACGGCCAAGCACTGCGACTACTAGCGGGCGCTCTGAAAATGCCTGCTACAGACGCTCATCTGTCACTACCTGCCGCTAATGATGAATCAGCCTGCCCGACGCTCAAATGGCAATACAGGGAGCTAGACTTAAATTAGCCTCCCCGTGTATGTTCCATTTGCCTACCAATTATGATCAAAATAAATTTTAGATCTAGTCTCTAATTATTACAATGCAGATAGTGAACACTGAATGTGTTGTGTGTGTTAAGACAAAGAGCTTTAGAATCTAATACTTGAAGGAGGGGTGCAACAAAAGAGACAGCTTTGAGATGGGCAAATACTGGGCATTATACCAAGCACCACATCTCAGCTGTTAGATTATGCTAGATGAAATTGTGTGATTCCCATGAGAGGGGTTAGGGATAGTAAACAAAATCTATCCCGAATAGTGACATTAGTAAATTTACATAGGATTTACTTATGACCATTTCTAAGTGCAAGCTTTAAAAAAATCTCAGTACCTTCCTTTAATATCTTCACTGCTGGCGAAGTTTGACAAATGGTCTAGGCTAAACTTATCATAGTTTGGGAGACTGGCTGCAGGTAGGATGTACTGGTTACCAAGAATTCTGTACCTTTTTAGGATACTGCCAGTTATGCACCAGCATTGGCCTTGACTCTTCAGACTGAAGTCAATGAGTTTATATGGGGACCAAGCATCCAATGGTCAAATTTACAGACCCAAATCTAGAGGGGGACTAGGAGGCCGATTCATCAATAGCGCCAGGTAGCGACAGATGAGCGACTGAAGTATGGCGCTAAGAGCGCCGCTAGCGTCAGCCGCGGGCGTTAGCGATTCGCTATAGCAGGCCTCCTCAGTCGCTACCTGGCGTTGTTGCGAACAACGCCTACATTGCTGAATATGATGTTGGCCCTCAGCTTTGTAGGCGCTGTCAGTCAGTGTGACCACGCTATTCTACACAGCGCCTGTTAGCTTTGCTGTGTCCTGGCCATCCAGTACCTTCTGAATAAAACACATTGCCACATTTGTTTTAAAATGTAAACATTTTTTATTTTGTGTTGAAAAGGAAATTAAATTCTACCAGATCTTCGAATATAAATGGAAAATAAAACATAATTAAACACATAGCCACAATTTTTTTTTTATTTTATTTGTTACATAAAAAGGAAATTCAATGGGATCACCAATGAGAAAGAAAAGGAAAATAAAAACAGAACAGAGAAAGAAAAGGAAAATAAAAACAGAACAGAGAAAGAAAAGGAAAATAAAAACAGAACAGAGAAAGAAAAGGAAAATAAAAACAGAACAGAGAAAGAAAAGGAAAATAAAAACAGAACAGAGAAAGAAAAGGAAAATAAAAACAGAACAGAGAAAGAAAAGGAAAATAAAAACAGAACAGAGAAAGAAAAGGAAAATAAAAACAGAACAGAGAAAGAAAAGGAAAATAAAAACAGAACAGAGAAAGAAAAGGAAAATAAAAACAGAACAGAGAAAGAAAAGGAAAATAAAAACAGAACAGAGAAAGAAAAGGAAAATAAAAACAGAACAGAGAAAGAAAAGGAAAATAAAAACAGAACAGAGAAAGAAAAGGAAAATAAAAACAGAACAGAGAAAGAAAAGGAAAATAAAAACAGAACAGAGAAAGAAAAGGAAAATAAAAACAGAACAGAGAAAGAAAAGGAAAATAGAAAAGGAAAATAAAAACAGAACAGAGAAAGAAAAGGAAATTATAAACAGAACAGAGAAAAAAAAGGGAAATGAAAATAGGAATTAGAATGAAAAGGAAACTTACAACAGAATTAAACACATAGCCACATGTATATATCTAATTTTTTTTTAATTTTTTCTCGAACCAAAAATTAATAATAAAACAGAAATGAAATAGAAAATGAAAAGTCCAGCAGAAATGCAAAAGAAAAGTAAAGTCCAGGAAAGGGTTTGAAAAGGAATGTAGGGATCATGGTGCATCTCTTTGTGCCTGAAAAAATAAGAAAAGTGCAGTTAGTATATATCTTTATAGTTGTTTTGTGTTTTCTTTAAAAAAAATGCATAACTTGATAACCAACATTGGCGTCTTACACCCCCCCTTAGAGTGGTTTGGGTCATCTTAAACCCCCCTTATAGTTGTTTGGGTCATCTTACACCCCCCCCTTAGAGTGGTTTGGGTCATCTTACACCCCCCCTTAGAGTGGTTTGGGTCATCTTACACCCCCCCTTAGAGTGGTTTGGGTCATCTTACACCCCCCCTTAGAGTGGTTTGGGTCATCTTAAACCCCCCTTAGAGTGGTTTGGGTCATCTTAAACCCCCCTTAGAGTGGTTTGGGTCATCTTAAACCCCCCCTTAGAGTGGTTTGGGTCATCTTACACCCCCCCTTAGAGTGGTTTGGGTCATCTTAAACCCCCCTTAGAGTGGTTTGGGTCATCTTAAACCCCCCTTAGAGTGGTTTGGGTCATCTTAAACCCCCCTTATAGTTGTTTGGGTCATCTTACACCCCCCCTTAGAGTGGTTTGGGTCATCTTAAACCCCCCTTAGAGTGGTTTGGGTCATCTTAAACCCCCCTTAGTGCGTTTGTTTGCTCTTTTGGATGGGAGGTCAAAGACATTTAAACAGTAGTGCAGTACTTGCATTAGAGTGAAGGGTAGTTAGCTTACCGCAAAATAAGAAGTGATCATCCTTTCCCTTAGCTCATCGCCAGTCTGGGTGTCCTCACTTCTATCTGCGGGCAGGTTGGGGATTTCTGGCACCAGTGCTGTCTCCTCGGGGGCTTGGATTCGGTGACATATACAGATATTGTGTAACACACAGCAGGCAAGGATGATTTTGGAAACCTTCTGTGGGCTGTAGAGCATCTCTCCTCCTGGCCGTGCCAAACAGAGAAAGCGTGCTTTCAGCAGGCCGATGGTTCTTTCCACAATGCTTCTGGTCTTGCGATGCGCTGCATTGTAGCGTTCATGGGCAGAGGTCCGTGGGTTCCTGACCGGAGTCATGACCCACGTTCTCTGCCCATATCCCTTGTCCGCTGTAGAAAAAACACAAGGAGAGAGACAGCAATTAGTACTAGTACATTTTTTTGGGTGGTAGTTTGGTTAAAATTGCCTTACTAGGCCACATATTAGCAAAATACATAGACATGGTTAATTTATTACCCAGTAGCCAGCCAGCTGGCATTTCGTTGTTATCAAACTTCCGGCACAGGACTGTCCGCTGCAAGACGTAAGAATCGTGGCATGAGCCGGGGAACCCCGATCTCACCGCCCGCAGCCTCATGTCTGGGTCACAGACCACCATGATATTAAATGAATGGAACTGCTTCCTGTTTCTGTAGGACAGCTCCTGTGCACGGGGAGGGCGGAAAGGGATATGTGTACCATCAACGCACCCTAGCACATTCGGGATCCCTCCCATCAGATAGAAAGTATGTTTTATTTTGGCAACCTCTTCCTCATCCTCAGGAAACTTGATGTAAATTGGGATTAAATCACAAATTGCCAGAACTACCTGGATTAGGATGCGGCTCATAGTAGCCTGGCTTATCCCGCTGAGGAGGGCTGAGGTTGCCTGGAAGGTCCCTCGTGCCAAAACATTAAGAGTGGCACACAGGCGTACTATGCCTGGAATGGAGTGAGTGCGTTTGGTGGATGGCTCGATTTTGGTCTTAATCTGATCATATAGGGACTGTAGTGCAGCACGATTCAGACGGAAGCGGCTCCTGATCTGCTCGTCACTTAAGTCCCATACTGAAAGGCGGATTGCAAAGGAGCGGGGTGCCCTAAGCCTCACAACACCCCGCTCCCTTTCCTCCTGCTCTTTCAGCATACACATACATCCATCCACCCAGACACCATACATCACCCTCTTATCCATCACACACACTAAAGATATATACAAAAACAAAAATAAACAAAAAAAACCACTAACACACCACACACACACAAACAATCACACTACACACACACCCGCTACAATGCAGCTCACCACAAAACCAGAACTATAGTGGTCCAAACCACCAGCCTGCTGAAAACCAGCTTTCTAAGTTAAGCACAACCAAGAGGGGAGTTGCTGCACAGCCCACAAAAGGCCCCAAAATCAAGCCTCACTTGCTGTATGCTACACAATATTTGCAGATGCCACCCAAACCAAGCTCCTAAAGAAACAGCACTGATGTCAGAAATCACCCAACAAGCCACAGAGAGTGAGGACAGAAACCAGACAGAGGCTCAAATGAGCTAAGGGAAGCGAGCACAGCACCACACCACAGCCTTTGCCACAGTGTAAGAATAGCAGAAGCTAGAACATTCCTTCCTTTTATACTTCATTTTCAAAAGTGACAGGTCCGCTTTGCCGCCTTTTGCGTCGCTCTGCTATTTCCGGGCGCCAATTAGCCGACCCAGGTGTGCGTAAAACAGAGTGCGCACGCGCACGCTAGTAGCGCTACTAGCGTACTTGAGCCGTAACTTGCGTGCATTAACGGACATGGGCCAAAAATCAGGTGGGGACCAATGAAAGTGAAGCTGTTGTTTTTTTAAATAGCCGTTAGGCTAAGCACATGTCACAAGGGTTGCAGATACATCAGTCCATTGTTGGATTTGGGTGTGTGTTGTTTGTTTAATGAGGTCTGTAATGAGTTAATTGCCTAACACACATGCTTCTGTCAGTGCAGTGGAGGTGTGCCTAGAAGGAACTGGGCTGTATGTGTGAATCAATTAAGTGGGCTGCTTTTGGATTGGCTGTTAGAGCACATAAAACCTGCCCAAGCCTAAGAGATTGCGATGCCATTCTGTAGTGTGCATGCGTGCTTGTGGGGTGTTGATTTGTGTGTGTGTGCAGCTACAGGATGGAGCCAAATACAGGACATCTGCCGGCCACAGCAGGCCCGAGTAGGAGTTTGGTGGGTGCTGTGCGCAGACCTCCCTTACGGAAAAGGGCACAGCCTGAAGGTGGGGCAGCACCCCAGGCTAAGCGCCCAGGTGCCAAGAGGGAGCCTGAATTTAATTTGGCTGAGAATAATCATCTTGTGCGCCTGACACTTGCGAAATGGGAGCTGATATTTGGCTCCCAAAGCAAGTCCATAGGCAAACAAGAAAGAAGCAAACTGTGGGATGCCATTGGTGTGGAGCTTAGTAGCACAGCTCAACACCCACGTAGTGGCCCATCCTGCAGGAAACGCTTCTACACTTTGCGAGGGGCCCTTATGAAAAAGATGAATCACGATCTTGATGTGGACAGTGGGTTCATCCAGGCTCCAAAGAGTACCTACAGGCCGTATGAGGAGATGCTGAAGGCCAAAATCCCACTGGCTCGGCTGCAGGGTGTGGATCCTGGGGATGACACCACCGGTTGGGCTGAAGGTACATATTTTCTGGCTTTTACAATAACCTAATGTTAATGTCTGTGATTAGCATTTTTACATTTTGACCAACTAACTGTAGGACCTGTGAAGTATTACATTATAGCTCAAACATTTGTAACTTTTCTGTCTGTTGCTTTATGCATAGGTGCACATGCTGCTGTCCGGGATGTGGCTCCGGACACCCAAGCTCCTGCCCTTCCAGCAACCTCAAGCCTACCCCAGTCTGCCATTGAAGGTATTTACCCATAATTTGTTTGCTCGTTTTTTTCTAAACAAATGGGTGTGGGAGCAGCTCAAGCAATAAAGGTTTGCCCTGTGGACTATTAATAATATGTGCGTGCGGCCTAATTGCACGCCCACTGTAACACTCACAGCCAGTAACTAACAAGGCCCTAACATGTGTAGATATGTAGGATGCCAGAGATGTGTAGCCATATATCGGCATATCAATGTGTGAGCCACACTTGGCTTGATTAGTCAATATTAGTGAAAGAGCTGCTCACACACCTTAATGCATGTTTTTTTTTGCTACGCACATTAGCTATGGCTCAATGTTGGTTTTATTTTGGCCTAGCTCCCATGCCCTTGGCCCCAGCATCTCCTCCGGATCCCACCTACTCTTTGGATGTCGGTAAGTGCATGTGTTCACCTTGCTTGATCCACTTTGACTCAAGTGCATGTGTCTCATTTGTCTTTTTTCTTGGTAGGCCAAGTGACTGGTTCATCTTTGGACCCCACTTCAATTTGGTTAGTCTACTAAGCTACATGTTTGCTTGATAAACTTGAAGATGCCTCTTGGGAGTGCTGGTTGCCTCCCCAGGGTCAGTCTCTTAGTTATTTGAGTGATAGCAATGTATCTTTGCGGACATATTTTTAGCCAAACATTCCCTGTAGTAGTTTGCTGATTATTTAGACACATTTTTTTTTTTTTTTAGTTGACCCGAATATCGGAAGTGGCTGTCCAGAAAGGGCCCCTCAAGTTCCAGCTGCCAGAGATGAGGGTAAGTGGTTTTGCCTTGCTCTAGTCTGTATTTTGGCTCTAATGTTGTGCCACTTGCTTCTGGCAACTTGTGTGTCCACATGTATTTTCAAGGTCCAAGCTCGAGTGAGGACCCCACTCCAGACATCTGGGATGTTGCGGGTATGTTTAATTTAAGCAATGTTTATGATGAGATTTGCAGAAATTAGTGCGTCTTAGTCCTGTAACATACATGTTAACAATCTGAGTTTAACAGAGACCTTTGGTCTAGTGTGTATTTTTAAACTTTTTAGAGGTATGGCCTCGATAGCCTAACCAGGTTACATTAGAGTTTGGCCCACAGACCTACTAACCTGATTTTCCTGTTTAGCATATGCCAACTTGCCCGACATCTCGGATGTTGAATTGCGACTCACTGGCAGCGATACCTCGAGCCTACCTGGGCCGGAGGACACGCAGGTAACATGGCTGATGTAGACGACCTCGAAACCCATTGGCATATTCGTGGGTAGTGGAAGAAGCAACATGTAACATTTCCTTTCATTGTTGTTTTGGCAGGAGGCGGAACCAGAACCCCAAGCTGGGACCTCTTCCCAAGTCCCATGTGGCCAAGCTTCAGAGGCTCAGACAAGGGTAAGTTGTCTAGTGAGTGTTTATGGTAACTTTTGGGAGGGGCATAACTGCATTTGTTCCGTTTGACTAAAATGTGGTTTACTATTTGTTTAGCCTCCAACCACAGCAAGAGGAGGTGTGGCACCAACCAGTGCCGATTTCTACCAACTAGGGGTCCGGATGCTGGAGGACTACAGTCGCCAACAGCCGCGTGATGGAACTAATGAGCGCATTGCGGCGTTGGAAAATCAGGTGCTGATGTGTCAGCAACAAAATGAGGCCCTGCAGCGCCAGATGGACCAGTTGCTCCAAAACCAACACCAGAACCAGGAACTTGGTCGGCTGGCAAATCTAATGGAGCAATCTCTCCTGCGCCAGGAACAATCTCTCCAGCGCCAGGGACAATCTCTCCAGCGCCAGGAAGAATCAATACAGCGCCAGGAAGAATGTCTCCAGCGGCAGGACCAAACTTTGTTGTTGCTACAACAGCTCATACAACAGCAGTCTATATTTTTTACTGCACTGTTGTCCCCCAACACCGCCCCTAGCAATGACTCCCAACCTCCCCGGCCACCCAGCCAAGAATATTAATTTTGTATCTTTTTGGTTATGTAAATATATTTGCTTCACCCACCTCTAAATTGTGTGTTTCCTAAGACCTCGCTAATAACACAGTCAGGGATGAGTATCTGGATCTACATATGTCAATGTATTGGTCAATGTAGCCCACACATTGGAGCCCATAGCTTACTATGGTTAACACCTGAAATGGCTCAAAAGGTATGGCTACATTGACCCACAAATGTTTTGGGAGACAGCTAAACTAGGCTTTGCAATGCAACACACTGTAATGATGTGAATCAAAAATTTTTTAATATAAACAATGGCCAACACGGCCAACCTTGGCCAACAACGGCCATCAAGAGACCAGCCTTCCCCCCCACCCTAACGACGCCGTCGGCGCCTCTTCCTGGCCAGCAGCATCAGCTTCAGGAGCCGGATCTCCCGCCACAGTCTGCGATGCTGGTTTTCACAAGCTGTAGAAATGTAGAAACAACAATTTATTAATAATTTGGCAGTGACCTCAACAGACACAGATGTAGCAATGTAATGTCATTGTGTCCAATTAGGTGACACTCACATTAACATTGTTGACCACTGTGTGCTTATTGGTTAACATTATATGAGTACTATTGACTGGCAGGAATGTGAACAACACATCCCAAGCATACATTTTAGCTTAAAGTGTACCAACACCCACGGGTGATCGGCCCGGGAATCTATCAGATTCCCTGCCCCATCACCTCCCTCCCCGCGGGACATCCAAGATCGGGATGTCCCTGGGTGTGAAACACCCCCCAAACCCCAAAATACCTACCTCAGTTTCTGTGTGGCAGTGCCGCTGGGCCCTCCCTGGTGCCCCTCTAGACGTGTGCGTGCCTGCGCCGGCCGTCTGTGAATTGCCGGCGCAGGCACGCCCCCGTAAAAAGGGGCGCGGGGGAGGCGGAGGAGGAGGCAATTTGCAATGGCTTGTACATTTTTGGGAGTCAACGTGAGTTCAGGGGGTTGTCACACAGCGGTGCCGATCAGGGGTGCCCCACCGTAGTGGAACAACACCCAGGAAAGTCAAAATCCTGGTTGTTGTTCCAGTTTAACTCTTGGGAAGCAAAGAAGGTCTAATTCCCTGTGTGTCCATTTTTGTGTTTAGTAACAGCCAAACATCAGGGCCTAAGTCCGAACGAGTCCACGAGTTTACCCTATAATGTTACAGGTCCAGACCTAATCGGGCCCATTTGGTTGTGTCTAACGCAAAAATAGTCTCTATGGGGCCTAATGAAGGATGTGAGCCAACAATCAAGCATGCAAACAGGCATGTTGGATTATTGTGCCAACACATTGAATAGAGATGTGTGTGAAATTAACACATAGGTAAATTTAAATTGGCTGCTGATGTGACTAGAAGACATAGGTTTCACAAGTCTTTAGGCATATGAAGTGGGATGTACTCACCATCGCAGCTGTGGCGGGGGCCCATGCTGCTGGCCGTCCCTGGAGCTGGGGTGGGGAGGAGGGTCTCTGGCTCCGTCTGCGTCGCAACATCTGTCAACATAAAGCAAAAGGCAAAAACACAATTAGTGGGCAAATGACACATGACTATTTGACATCCATCTGGTTATTGAGTCTGAAAATGCAAAGGCTTGCATGGTTACATACAGGTTGACCTAAATTAGCATATTTCCTGGACCATGAGTTAATGTCAATTTGTAAGGCTTCACACATGTATCCCTAAAGAGAATGTGCAAATAACATAGACAGTGCTATTTAAAGGAATCATTTGCAGTTGTTTGGCTAATGTTAATAGTGGGCCACATGTTGGAGCGGGAACAACTTAACCCAAGAAAAGAAATGCAAACACCCATCATGGTGTTGCCAGAAACATAGGGGTGGTTGACAGTTGGCTAGCACTGTAGTGGGGTTTGTGATGTTAATGTACATTAGCAAACCAGCTGACACAATGGACCAGGAAACGTGTCTGATAAAAGTGGTCCAAGACCCAGGATTGTTAATATTCAGTGTGTTAGTCTACTTTGGCAGAGCAACAACATTTTAAGCTTCAACCACCCCTGCCTTCCGCACATCACTCCTCCAGTGTGTGCGCACGCGCATGCCAGTATGAAACATAGCGCAGGCGCACACACATCTAGAGTGCCACACAGGAGGCAGGGACGATGGCTTCTGGCAACCCCAAAGAGTTAAGTAGTTTGTGGTTTTTGGTTTGGGGGTGGCCCAGGGTGAGGGATGTGATTGGGCAGGGAAGGCGGGAGAATCCAAGCAATCTCATCAATGTTTGTTGGTCCACTTTAAAGAATGACATAAATTCCAAATTGAGATGGCTAACAACATACACTTACCACGACTATGCCCGAGGAGAATGCTTCGCCAAAACTCCATGGAGGTGCCGCCTATATGATGCCCTGCAAATTAGAGAGGAATGGCAAGGGCTAAGCAAAATTGGTCAGATGAAACCTGTCACAGACTAACAATTAAAACATGTGCACTCACCAGGGGATGAAGCGCCACTTGAATCCCAGGGAGGGCTCTGAGGAGGAGGCGGGGAGCCTCGGCTCCTCACACTCTGCTCCGAAGATCCACCAGGCAAAGGACCACCCTCCTCCCTCTCACTCCCTGCTTGAGAGGGGGCCCTTGCCTGGTGAGAGTCCTCAGACGCAGAGTGTGAGGAGCTGAGGCTTGATCCAGCCTGCCCCCCAGCAGCACACTCCTCTGGGGCGTCATCCCCTTCCTCCCCTGGGTCCTCTAAATAGGACCCGCGGGAGGGACCCTCCCCCGATGACTCCCCCGAGTCCGCCTGCCTGGTTCGGGGGAGGAATCCCTTCCCACGTTTCCCCAGGGGAGGACGCTTATCTGTGTGGAGGAGGTGAAAGGAAATAATTAATCTAAAGAGCAAAAAAGGACACAGCTTAGCAGATGATTATGCACAAAGGCAAAAAAGAACTTAAGCTTTAACTTACCTGATGCGTAGGCATCATATAGGCGGTACACGCCTTCTGGGTCCCGGCGCTTGAAATCTGACCATTTTTGCTGAATAGCCCGGATGGTCAGGTCGGTCTGGAAGCGCCGGGACACAGTGGCCTTCACCTCCATGGCAAGGCGTTTCTTAGCTCCTCGGGCATAGTCGTATTCTGACTTGCAGAAGTCCTATGAAAAAAAAAAAAAAAACAAAAAAGGAAAATTAATACATGACATCAGAACAATGTCATAAACAGTTAAACAGAGAAAAGATCTAAGTGGACCCACACCCAGGATTAACATTAATCTGGGTTTGGGTGCACTTTGGTGTGCCACAAATATTGTGGGTGGACCACTGTCTGCAACCCCCTTGGAAGGCCACAAATACACCGCTGAGGACAGTCCCACGTCACTCCGCAAGCCAAACACAGTGCTCCAAGCCGGTGTTGTATGCGCATCCAAGGCCGTTGGGAGGTGCATACAAGCTCAGCTGTGTCTGCACGGCAAAGTACGCATGTGGCGTTTGACTCTAACAGGGAGTGCGCCTGCACACAAAATGCAAATATGTCTGGCGCCGGGGTACACCCTGCTAGAGGTAAACGCAATAGGCATGCGCAGCTCACGCATGCACAGATGTGACGGGGCAGAGGTAATTTTTAGGCCCCTCCAGGGGGGGGGCATCCCAGCAGGACATCCACAATGGGGATGCCCCACGGGGATTGTTAAAATTTGGTCTGACAACAAATAAATTTCAGACCCTATCCCCCCTGTGTGTTCAGCAACTTTAAACATAAAAAAAAAAAAAAAAAATACTCACTTTGACCACCTGGCCATTTACGCGGCTATCCACCCTTGTGCGCCTTTTCTTACTGGGCCCCGGAGGGGAAGGGGTGGGAGGGGGGCTATTTGGGGAAGGTGAGGTAGGTGGGGGAGGTGGGGGAGGGGTGGTGGGGCCGGAATCAGAGGAGGAGCTGGGGAGGCGCATCAGTCTTCGCTTTGGAGCCATATTGGAAACGCTAAGGAGGAAACAGGAACCGGAAATGACGCTAGCGACATTAGACCAAAAAAAAAAATAAAAAAAAAAAATACGCTCCGCGCCCCAGCAACAAGCTATTCTCAGCTATGTGCAAGCTAAGTGGCGGAAAAACTAAAATTACTATTTAAAACAAGCTATTGGCCTAAGCGCGAGACAGTTTTACCTTAAGGTGGCGTTGAAACGCAAAGGAGGATCCCGGAACCGGATATGACGCTAGCAAATGTGCTTCTAAATTCGAACACAAACATGCGCGCAACAGGGACAAGCTAATATAAGCTCTAGGCACGCTAAGTGGCGGACAAAACAAAAATATACGCTGCTAAACAAGCTATTGGCCTAAGCGCTAGACAGTTTTACCTTAAGGTGGCGTTGAAACGCAAAGGAGGATCCCGGAACCGGATATGACGCTAGCAAATGTGCTTCTAAATTCGAACACAAACATGCGCGCAACAGGGACAAGCTAATATCAGCTCTAGGCACGCTAAGTGGCGGACAAAACAAAAAAATACGCTGCAAAACAAGCTAGGGCCAAAGGCGCAACGATTTATTAGCTGCATTTAGCAGGGAAATCTACATACTGTAATGCATAGGTCCTTCTAAAGCATACACCGTTGTGCTTAAATATAAAAATCTAATTCCTTCAAAAATTCAACACACAATCAAACTAGACTAATACCTGCAAATGTAGCACACATGAGAATGCATAACGGGTTGTTATGAGCTGGTACGACTGAATGTAAATTCTGCTATATGTGGCCAGGCACGCTCACAACTACAGTGTATTCATTAACAACGACTGGGGTCGCGGAAAGTGAATTCCTTGAAACTGGCAGAAGGACACATGTATGAACAGCACAGCGACGCACAACGCAGCGCAGCGAGGCACAGCGACGCTCGCGCCGCCAGATAGCGAATTAAAACAGCGACTGCACAAACACCGACCAACACAGATTCATCAATGACAGGGCTGCCGAATAGCTTGGGCGCTGACACTTTCTAAGAGCGAACGTGACCGACCAACCTGACAGGCTACAAAATAGCTTTACAAGGCCCGTTTGTGTGTAAAACCAGGGAATTTGATGCCAATGAGTTTGGGTGGAGGAGACGCAATTCCCATGTCACTCACAACATTACATTGTGAAACAAAAAAAAAAAAAAAAAAAAATAACAATAACCAGCCACATTCATAAAACATATCAATATAAACATGTGTGGAATTTTGTCCCAACAAAAACAACCCAAAAACAACTAAAATCAATCATTGCAGCGTCTGCCATTGAAATGTATGGGAGAGCGGCAGGTAGCGCCAGGTAATACGTGTCGCTGTGAAGGAATTTGCTGCGGCGCTGTTCGTTCCAGGCGGCTTCATGATGAATCCCGCGCTTGCTGTCGCTCTCGCCGGCGCTAGCCTCATTTTGCGTGATAAATGCGTCATTGTGACCGCCGCCGGGCGTACTGGAGTCGGTAGTCGCCGTTAGCTGCCGCTACCTGGCGCTCTGCAGACACTACCTGGCGCTATCGCTTGATGAATAAGGGCCTAGGTCTTGCGTGCCTTGCTGTCTTTTTCCTACAAGCTATGTGGCACAGTTGGTAGCATACTAAGCGGTAACTGCAAAGTCATTTGGGTGGATTATGAAGCATCTGAGCTGGGTCCCCTATGCTCTTAATTATTTGGTCTGTATTAAAGCAAACCACAACCCACATTTTTAACTAGCATCCCCTGAATTTCTCCCATAAAGTGTGCTGTTGGCCAATTTGCACTGTTCCTGCTTCACGCTAATCTGAGATAATGCCACTTCTTTAAGCTGTAAAGCTCCCCTATCTATTGCCATGGTTGCGTGTGGCAATTATGTCATTGCCACATCTATGCAATGACTGATCGCTTGCCATCTCACAGAGAGGGACAGCAAAAAATAAAGTGTTCCAGGATGATTGAAAAAGATCAACTTCTCCACCCTAAGAACGGAGTATCAGCAGGGGCTTTGGCCAAATGTATTTCACAAGTTCAGTGGGTTTGGGTACGCTTTAAGTAAAATTAGGTAAGGTTGTTAATCAGCCATGTTGCACTGCAAGATTAACAGTTTGTGTGGATTGATCTCATCTCCCCCATAAACCCTGATGTCTTTTATGGGTAATATTTTTTTTTATTCCGTGCAGGACCTGAATCCCCACAGCTCCTCTCTTGGAAAAAGCCAATAAGACTGACCAGGATTAGGGACCCTATTTCTTTAAAAAAATCCTCCTTGGGGCATTCCGAATTGGGATGCCCCACTTTGTAACCGCCCCCCCCCCCCCCAGAAGCCCTGTTTCACTCACCTTGTCCCGTAACTCTCTCTGCGTCTTTGTGCCATGGTCGAATCCCCGCTCACCGTTCTGAATGGGTGGCATGGGCACGAAACACCTAGAAAGTGAGCGGGGGATCAGCTGTGTTGTTCCTCTTGGGGAGGCCGATTTATTAATAGCGCCAGGTAGCGACAGATGAGCGACAGTAGCGTGATTTTCACAGCGCCGGCTAGTATTCATTGTGCTTGGCCGTTGTTCGGTTGTTGACAGCGACTCAGTCGGTGTGCGGTAATGTTGAATACGGGGTTAGGAGTCGCTGTTTGACAGGTTCCGCGCTGTATGGGAGCGCATGACAACGAATGGCCATAGCGAGCGGCTCCCAGCATATTCATTAACAAATTACGCTCCAAAAATTCTTGCGCTGTAAAATGCATGTTTAAACCCCAGAGCGCTGGCGGCGATGTGTTAAAAGTAGTTTTTTAACCCCCAAACAACCTTATTTTTGGAAAAAAATAATAAACAAGTTTTTATAAACATTTTGTAATATGAATACATTAATATCAGACCTGTAATATCAATTCTGCACAAATTTTATATTTTTTTTTTACCTTAAAAAAAAGATATAACATTGCAGAAGTGGTCACCGAATTTTTGACATTTAAAAAAAAAAAAAAACATTAATACCAATTATTTATGAATATTTAAAGATTGCTCCATTGAAATGCATTGGAGAGCGCCAGGTAGCGAGAGGTCATACCTGGCGCTGTGATGGGATTAGCAGCGGCGCTGTTCACTGAAGTCTGCAACATGATGAATCCCGCGCTAGCTGACGCTCTCGCCGGCGCTAGCCTCATTTAGCGTGATAAATGATTGTGTTCGCAGCCTGGCGTTCTGGAGTCGGTAGCCGTCGATAGCTGGCGCTACCTGGCGCTAGTGAGACACTACCTGGCGCTATCCCTTGATAAATAAGGGCCTAAGTGTTCCACAGAATATTACACAGTGAGTTGCTTCACTAACCTCTGGATTAGGCACCCAGGCAATCTGGGACTGGGCTCTAGCCTTTTTGTAAGAACATGCAATAAATGCCCTATGTTCAAAGGCATCATGTCAACGTTATCTCATTCTTTAAGAGGGTTAATCACAGAGTTTGCCAGGCCATGCATCCAAATAGGAGGGGGATATATCTGAATTGGTCTGATGGAGAATGGCGTAGGATTAGGACCAACCCCTACCAAGCCACCTTTTGCAAGGCAGCAATAGAGGCTAATATTAAAGAGCTGTTTTGTGTTTAGTTCTGATTTGAACGTCTGGAGGTCTGATAGAGCGCCAGACGCTGTGTGATTAAAGTCTGTTTTTGAACACATATACAGTAACAAAGCGAAAACACATGGAATGACATTGTTGTAACATTGTGACACTTTAGTGCCAGACCTGTAATGAAAATATAAAGAGTCAAAAAAGTTTCTAAACGTATTTGTTTGCAGCCAGGAGAGTTCACACAATCATTTGAGCAAAAAAAAAAAAAAACAAGTCAAACACGCTGTTTAAACACAAGCAAATGAACAGCCATTGAAATGTATGGGAGAGCGCCAGTGAGCGAAAGGTAATACCTGTAATGATAAATCGGCCGCTACATGGCGCTGTTAGAGTCACTCACCAGATTTGCTTTCATAAATGTGGTTTTGCATACAGTGCCCGGCGTTCACCTGTCGCTGCCTGCCGCTACAGGGCTCTACCTGGCGCTATCCCTTCATGAATAGCCCCTTATTCTTCAAGCAACATACTGCCCATACTGCCCACTGTGTTTCTTTTGAGTACATCATGTCAAATGTTATGTCGGGGCATCAGTGAATGTGTGTGGGCGTTCTGCTTTGTAGCAATCTCAATAGTATATGGGCCAATGTCATGCAGGGACTTTGCTATAGCTACTGTATTTGCCGGCGTATAAGAAGACCCCCCAAAATTTCCACTAAAAATATAGAGTTTGTTATATACTCGTCGTATAAGACTACTCCCTCTTCTGCACACCAAATAAAACGTAAAAGAACATCAGATTCTATTTCAACATGTTAATTTATATTTAAATGCTTATGACATGCAGGAAAACTGTCACAAGGCTATATGTTATCAAACCCTTGTGTACACTTGCCAGGGCTGGCTCCGGGTTTTGATGGGCCCTTGGGCGACAGTGTCACAGTGGGCCCCTTGCAGTGATCATGTCTGTGATTTTCTGCTGTTCTTTTCTAGTGCTCAGAAACCAAATGTTCTTTTCTGGATGTTTAATAGTGATGCAGCAGGACCAGCACCTAGGCAATAGTGGGTGTTGATAATGAGGCATCCCAATTTGGGATTAAACACTTTACCTGTCCTGGGAATCTAAAGCTGCCATGGGAGCTGTGGCCAGTGAATGTGCAGAGCAGGCAACAACACGATGGCTAAAGTTCAAATGGAGCCATCCCCGCTCGCGCATGCACCGTTGGATCACTGGATAGGTAAGTTTATGCACTGATCCAGGGGGGTTGACACAGTTGGGTATCCCAAATCAGGATTTGATCCACTTCAAAACACACCAAAACTCTGGTAAGACAGCTCTAAAGCACTCAAAGGCTGGGTTACAGCTTGTTCCTAGGGCATCCCAATACGGGTTGCCTGGCTGTGTGAATCCCTGTTACTCCTGCAGCTCATGTGGCATCCACTATATTTGAATGGAAGGCAGTGGCTGTGCATAGCACCGAGGAGCAGTCAGCAGAGGTTGCTGCATTCAGAATAGATTGTGGTCAATAATATGCACTACAATCTTTTCTGATTAAATGTTAGCCTGTGCATGCACCGTGGGTGGGTGGTTGGAGTTGAGTAAAATCCAATGTGGGTTTCACACATGGTTATCTAAAATTCGGATGCCCCTGTAATGTAGACCAAAAAACAGGTGAGGGAAACTCCTGGGATTGGGTCTGCTTTGAGGTACTGACAGTTTGCCTTCTGACCTGGTCTGATACTTCATGTTTCTTCTGTAGCCATCTTCTTATCAGCTTCTTATCAGCAAGTCAGTCCCGGCAGCTCATCACTTCACACACGGCCCGGGAAGGGGAACACATACTGGCGCACGCTGACACAGAAAACAGGAGGGGGAGAGGAGGAAGAGCGGGGGGAGACGGGCAGCGCGGGGGAGCTCCACGGAGAGGAGACCATGGAGAGACGGCGCTGCACTATCATCACACACGGCCAGGGGAAGGGAATGATATAATGGCGTGCTGACACAGGAAACAGGAGGGAGGGGGGGAGAGGAGGAAGAGAGGGGGGAGAATAGGAAGAGAGGGGGAGCTGCACACACACACACTGACAGTTCCCGGCTACCTTCTGCAGCTTCAGACCAGGCTGCGGGGGGAGCGCCACTGCTTCCAGCCCAGCAGAACAGGCTGCTGATGCTCGCCGCTGTATGTGACCCAGGTGCACCCGGCGTATAAGACGACTCCCCCCCCCCCCCCCCACTTGGAGGCATGTTTTACAGGGGGAAAAAGTCCTCTTATATGCCGGCAAATACGGTATTTCATTTTCTCACCATAGCTCTGCTGTTAGTGAATGACCTCCGCTGACTCACATTACATAAACCTTCCCTGACATTCCAAGATGAAAGCAGCAATGTGTTGTACTGCGTTAGCCAGTAAGAATAGCAGAAAAGTGAAGAAATAGGGCGATACCTTAGAGCTGATGTTATACAAGGAACTGAGAAATCACCCACATTTAAACATAAAACCCGCACACATACAAAGATACTTAAAAGAGCATCACCAGATAATAGAGCAAGTTATTTACAATTAGTCAGGACATAAAATGCTAACTTGTCAGGCATGAAGAGGCCAAATTCAATCCTGATGTTGTCTGGTCCTTGTTATAGGAAACAAATTTTAGGGACTCAGAGAATGAGCAGACACGCATAAACCAGAACAGCACCTTTTAAAAAAAAAATAAATTGCATGCTAATTGCTGGTGCCCCTTCCATGTAACAATGTAACACCCGTGCAGGACGACGTCAGCACTGGGCTTAGCAGGGAGGGTGCTGGGGCCCCTGCACCTTGGGAGGGCTTACCTCATATAGTGGTCATGTGACTCACCTCTTCCTCTCACTGAGGCAGCCCCTATGCTGGACGCAGGGGTGTGCAGTAACCAGAACTAGGCAGGGACAGACTGGCCTTCGGGAGATTGTTCCTTTCTCATTTTTTCTTTTCTTCTGTCCTTTTCTTACCTCCTTTTTTCTTTTCCTTTTCTGATTTTTTTCTTTGACATTTCTTTTTTTCTTTCTTTCTTTTTTTGCAATTCGTTCTATTCTTTCATTTTTTGTCATCTCTTCTTTACTTTCTTTTTTTCATTCCATCTTTCTTTGTCTTTCCTTATATTTTTTTCTATCAATCTTTCTTTCTTTCTGTTATTCATTTTTTTCTTCCTTTCTGTGAGATTCCTTCTTTCTTCCATTGCCCTTCCTTCTTTCTTTCATTCTTTCTGACATGCCTTCTTTTCTTTCTCGCTCTTTCTATCCTTCTTTCGGACTTTCTTTTTATTACTCCTTTTCTGTTTTTCCTTTCTATATTACATTCATTCTTTCTTTTTTACTCCATCCTTTCTTTTCTTGTCAGGCAGGGCAGCTATGTCAGGATGGGGACTGAAACCTCGAGTATCTTAGGTTTTGTGACTGGAAAATTTGCCTTAAACTGAACCTTCAGCATCATTTAATGAAAAGCCCAAACCTTTAAAAAACTATTCCCCAGCATCTAAAATTAATATATTTAATGTTTTTAGTCACTTACTTTTTATTCTTTCCCCCACTGGCCTGCAACTCTGTTCAGCACTCTAGGATATGGGCGCCACCATCTTGGCTCAGTAGCATCACATACTGAGAAATTGAGAGGGGTCAAAAGTGCAGGAGAGCGGGTTTATAGCTGTGCTTTGCACAAACAGAGCAGAGCTGGGGTCAGTAAAAGGTCAGCAATCCCAGAATGCAGAGCGGCACAGTCAGAATACATTTCCTGTTTGCAGGTAGCCTGCATGTCCATGAGCCGCCATCTTGGATGTTTAACCCTTTGGTTGCCAAGCCCGTAACACCTACGTGCTGGCTTGGCTGGGCGTTAAGTGCCAAGCACGTAGGTGCTACGGGCTTGACATTCACTCACCTCCTGATGATCGCTGCTTGAGATCTGCCCGGATACCGCCTTCACGTTGTAGCAGGGTCATGGGGGGGTCACCTGGAGGTGACCCTGAGCTCACCCCGGCAACAGGATCGTCGCTGGAGCCAATCAGAGGAGGGCGCACGGCTGCTGTCATCAGCCGGCGCCTCCTCTATATAAACTTCTGGCGGTCTTCTCTTCTCCGGTTTCTTGTTGGCTTGGAGGTAAGTGGCTGTGTGTGCGTGTGTCTGGGGGTGTGAGGGAGTGTGTGGGATCGGGGTTTTTTTTTGGGGGGGGGGACCAAATGGATCGCCACCCGCCGCCCGCCGATCGCCACCCGCCGATCGCCACCCGCCGCCGATCGCCGCCGATCGCCACCCGCCGATCGGCGGGTGGCGGGCGGCGATCGGGCGGCGGGTGGCGATCGGCGGGTGGCGATCGGTGCTGCCCACCTGACGCCCACCTACCTGCTAGCCGCCACCCGCCGATCGCCACCCGCCGATCGCCACCCGCCGCCGCCCGCCGATCGCCACCCGCCGATCGCCACCCGCCGCCGATCGCCGCCGATCGCCACCCGCCGATCGGCGGGTGGCGGGCGGCGATCGGGCGGCGGGTGGCGATCGGCTGGTGGCGATCGGCGGGCGGCGGCTAGCAGGTAGGTGGGCGTCAGGTGGGCAGCAGCTGTAGCTGGAGCATGGATCCAGGAGTGGCTGTGTGTGCGTGTGTCTGGGGGTGTGAGGGAGTGTGTGAGGGAGTGTGTGAGGGAGTGTGTGAGGGAGTGTGTGAGGGAGTGTGTGAGGGAGTGTGTGGGGGAGTGTGTGGGATCGGGGTTTTTTTGGGGGGGGGGGACCTAATGGATCGCCGCCCGCCGATCGCCACCCGCCGATCGCCACCCGCCGCCGATCGCCGCCGATCCCCACCCGCCGATCGGCGGGTGGCGGGCGGCGATCGGGCGGCGGGTGGCGATCGGCGGCGGGTGGCGATCGGCGGGCGGCGGCTAGCAGGTAGGTGGGCGTCAGGTGGGCAGCAGCTGTAGCTGGAGCGGCAGAAGAGCATGGATCCAGGAGTGGCTGTGTGTGCGTGTGTCTGGGGGTGTGAGGGAGTGTGTCTGGGGGTGTGTGAGGGAGTGTGTGAGGGAGTGTGTGAGGGAGTGTGTGAGGGAGTGTGTGAGGGAGTGTGTGAGGGAGTGTGTGGGGGAGTGTGTGGGATCGGGGTTTTTTTTTGGGGGGGGGACCTAATGGATCGCCACCTGCCGCCCGCCGATCGCCACCCGCCGATCGCCACCCGCCGCCGATCGCCACCCGCCGATCGGCGGGTGGCGGGCGGCGATCGGGCGGCGGGTGGCGATCGGCGGCGGGTGGCGATCGGCGGGTGGCGATCGGCGGGCGGCGGCTAGCAGGTAGGTGGGCGTCAGGTGGGCAGCAGCTGTAGCTGGAGCGGCAGAAGAGCATGGATCCAGGAGTGGCTGTGTGTGCGTGTGTGAGGGAGTGTGTGAGGGAGTGTGTGAGGGAGTGTGTGAGGGAGTGTGTGAGGGAGTGTGTGAGGGAGTGTGTGAGGGAGTGTGTGAGGGAGTGTGTGGGGGAGTGTGTGGGATCGGGGTTTTTTTTGGGGGGGGGGACCTAATGGATCGCCACCTGCCGCCCGCCGATCGCCACCCGCCGATCGCCACCCGCCGCCGATCGCCACCCGCCGATCGGCGGGTGGCGGGCGGCGGGTGGCGATCGGCGGCGGGTGGCGATCGGCGGGCGGCGGCTAGCAGGTAGGTGGGCGTCAGGTGGGCAGCAGCTGTAGCTGGAGCGGCAGAAGAGCATGGATCCAGGAGTGGCTGTGTGTGCGTGTGTGAGGGAGTGTGTGAGGGAGTGTGTGGGGGAGTGTGTGGGGGAGTGTGTGGGGGAGTGTGTGGGGGAGTGTGTGGGGGAGTGTGTGGGATCGGGGTTTTTTTTGGGGGGGGGGACCTAATGGATCGCCACCTGCCGCCCGCCGATCGCCACCCGCCGATCGCCACCCGCCGCCGATCGCCGCCGATCGCCACCCGCCGATCGGCGGGTGGCGGGCGGCGATCGGGCGGCGGGTGGCGATCGGCGGCGGGTGGCGATCGGCGGGCGGCGGCTAGCAGGTAGGTGGGCGTCAGGTGGGCAGCAGCTGTAGCTGGAGCGGCAGAAGAGCATGGACCCGTCAGGAACATGCCGCCCGCCGATCGCCACCCGCCGCCGATCGCCACCCACCGATCGGCGGGTGGCGGGCGGCGATCGGGCGGCGGGTGGCGATCGGCGGGCGGCGATTGGCGGGTGGTACTGTGTGGGACCGGCTGATGGTGGAGAAGAACTGGGGGTCCCGGGGCTTCCTGATGCCGGTCACAGCCGCCAACGAGACGGTAAGAGAAAGGGGTGGGGTGCACCCCACACCCCAATATCCTAATGGAGGCAGGGTCAGGGGGAGGTCACTGTGTGCTGTGTGGGGGATCAGGTAGTTATTATCAGGCATTTAGTTCACCCACACTCCCTAATCTTAACTTTTTCCTTTTTTCCTTAGGTGTTTTGGATTTTGGTGAATTGTTGGCCCCTTCCTTCTTTGGAGACGTTGGCCCCTTCTCTGCTTAGCTGGGATCCCGTGACCTGCTGCTCCTGACTCCACCACTTCTCATCGGGTTGTAACTTTTATTTCTATTTTTGTCTGTTTTTTTGCTTTGTTTTATTGTATTGTATTTTTTGTCTGTTTTTTTGCTTTGTTTTATTGTATTGTATTTTTTTGTAATTTGTCTTTAGTTGTAGCCTTTAGTTGTAGCCTTTAGTTGTAGCCTTTAGTTGTAGCCTTTAGTTGTAGCCTTTAGTTGTAGCCTTTAGTTGTAGCCTTTAGTTGTAGCCTTTAGTAGTAGCCTTTAGTTGTAGCCTTTATTAATTTTTTTTAGATTTTTTCTTGCATTGGGGTATGGCTGGTAAGCGGTACACTGCACAGGAAGCTGCGGCTTACCTGATGGCGTCTGACTCGGAAGATTTTAGTGAGTCAGGGTCCGAGTTCTTCCCATCAGATAGCGAGTCAGACAGTGTATACTCTACTGAGGACACACAGCCGCGCAGTGCTGCCAGTAGTAGCCACCTTAGAAGGGATAGTACCGCACAAAGTGAGGCCACGCTTCAGGCGAGTGTAGTGCAGGGTGAGGCATCGAGTGCTGCAGCTGGTGAAGGAGCGTCTGCGTGGAGGCCTCCTAATAATTTTTCCCCCGAAATTCCCCCTTTTGATTCGGTCCCCGGGGTCAATGTAGACACCACAAATTTTGGTGTCATTGACTTTTTCAAATTGTTCCTCACAGAAGCCATCCTAATGGATATGGTCTTCTTTACCAATCTGTATGCCGAGCAGGTCTTAGCGCAAAACCCCCAGCAGAGGCACGCCCGAGCTCAGGCATGGCATCCCACAAATTTGAGTGAGATAAAGAAATTTTGGGGGCTCACTCTAGCAATGGGTATCCTAAAAAAATTTAGTATTTCGTCCTACTGGGATACCCAAACCATATTGGCAACTCCATTATTTCCGGCCGTAATGTCCAGAAACCGCTACCAAATTTTACTGCGGTTTCTGCATTTTAACGACAATTCCACTGCTATTCCCCGTGGTGAGCCCGGTCACGACAGGCTGCATAAATTACGGCCCCTGCTCAACAGCCTGTCAGATCGCTTCGCAGTAGTGTACACCCCCGGCCAAAAATTATCAATTGACGAGTCACTACTGCTTTTCAAAGGGCGCATTGTTTTTCGGCAATATATCCCTAGCAAGCGTGCCCGCTACGGGATTAAATTTTACCAATTATGCGATAGTGTGACCGGCTACATCAAATATTTTCGAATCTATGAGGGAAAGGACACCTATCTGGACCCCCCTGGTTGTCCCCCTGATTTGTCAATAAGTGGAAAGATCGTTTGGGACCTCATGACTCCATTGTTGGGTAAAGGTTACCACTTATATGTGGACAACTTCTATACCAGCATCCCCTTATTTCGCGCCCTTTATTGGTTGGATACCCCGGCCTGCGGCACCATCAACCGTAAACGCAAAGGGTTGCCCAGGCCACTACTTGCAAAAAAATTAAAAAGGGGGGAGTCTTATGCTCTAAGAAGCGATGAGGTCCTGGCCATGAAATACATGGGCAAAAAACATGTATTCCTTCTGACAACACTCCACGATGAGTCAGTTGTGAATGTAAGGCAACGTGGTCCCCGAGCCCCTTCCCAAAAGCCACGTTGCATAACCGATTATAATAAATTCATGGGTGGCGTTGATAAAACGGACCAAATATTAACTTATTACAACGCCACCCGAAAAACTCGAGCCTGGTACACTAAAGTTGCCATTCATTTGGTCCAAATGGCAACTTACAACAGCTTTGTTGCCTTCAAGGCAGCAGTGCCAGGCTCCAATTTATCGTACATAAAATACCAGCAGCAGTTACTCCCTGCTTTGTTGTTTGGGGATACTGCGGAAGCACCAGATCTGGCTAGCAATGACAACCAGGCCAGATTAGTAGGGAAGCACTTTATAAAGTTGCTTCCCGAAGTTGGTAGAAAGCGGTATCCCCAGAGAGCTTGTAGGGTTTGTAGGAAGCGTGGCATTAGAAGAGATGTGCGGTATTATTGCCCGACCTGTCCCAGCCAACCCGGGTTATGCCTCGAAGATTGTTTTGAGGTATACCATACTCAACTAAATTATTGAGCAATGCATTTTTTTTTTGGTAGGTAGGCCCCTTTTAGGAATTAGGTATCTTGTGTTCCCATTATATTATTTTCTTTTTGTTTGTTTTTGCTGTTCCGATGGGAAATGGTGGAGCAGGAGCAGCTGGTTACTTATGGCATGTGATGATAAAATGTGACCAATTTCAGGTTCTTGATTCCTGATATTGGTCATTGATCACTGCACTGATCTTATAATGGGATTCCTCAGCTATATCCTATAATATGATGTTACGGCTGCAGTAAAGAGTATACAATCAATATAGTCTGAAGAAATGACCCGCTGCAAACAAGCCCAGTAGGCTTCGAAAGCTTGAGGTATGTACTTTCCAAAAATATATAGTTTGTGGGGGGTATTGCTAATGTAAAGGGTTGTAAATTTTGAGAACTGCAAGGTGCGCACTTTGTGTGCGCCGCTGATTTTTGCAAGTAAAATTACCCTCAAACGCATGCTGGACTTTGGGGTGTTTGGCAACTCTACCCTTCAAAGTACCTATGCATGTGGGGTATTGTTTTTTTCAGCAGACCTTGTGCTTTCAGATTTACAGCGTTGGTTCTTGCTTGCTTATTGTTTTTATAGGAAAAAATGTTTTGCAATCTGCTTTTTGCTTATTTTTTTAGGGTAAACCTTTGAAAGATGAGATTCTGCCAATCAAGAGAGTCCCAAGAAATGATGCCCTGCAAACAAGCCCAGTAGGCTTCGAAAGCTTGAGGTATGTACTTTCCAAAAATATATAGTTTGTGGGGGGTATTGCTAATGTAAAGGGTTGTAAATTTGGAGAAACTGCAAGGTGCGCACTTTGTGTGCGGCGCTGATTTTTTCAAGTACAATTACCCTCAAACGCATGCTGGACTTTGTGGTGTTTGGCAACTCTACACTTCAAAGTACCTATGCATGTGGGGTATTGTTTTGTTCAGCAGCCGTTGTGCTTTCAGATTTACTGCGTTACTTCTTGCTTGCTTATTGTTTTTATAGGAAAAAATGTTTTTCAATCTGCTTTTTGCTTATTTTTTTAGCGAAATCCTTTGGAACCAGAGATTCTGCCAATCAATATATTCTGAAGGAAGTCCCAGACGTCAACAAGCCCAGTAGCCTTAGAAACCTTGAGGTATGTACTTTCCAAAAATATATAGTTTGTGGGGGGTATTTCAAATGTAAAGGGTTGTAAATTTGAAGAAACTGCAAGGTGCGCACTTTGTGTGCGGCGCTGATTTTTTCAAGTACAATTACCCTCAAACGCATGCTGGGCTTTGTGGTGCTTGGCAACTCTACACTTCAAAGTACCTATGCATGTGGGGTATTATTTTGTTCAGCAGATGTTGTGCTTTCAGATTTACTGCGTTACTTCTTGCTTGCTTATTGTTTTTATAGGAAAATATGGTTTTGAATCTGCTTTTTGCTTTTTTTTTTAGGGAAATCCTTTGGAACCAGAGATTCTGCCAATCAATATATTCTGAAGGAAGTCCCAGACGTCAACAAGCCCAGTAGCCTTAGAAACCTTGAGGTATGTACTTTCCAAAAATATATAGTTTGGGGGGGGTATTTCAAATGTAAAGGGTTGTAAATTTGGAGAAACTGCAAGGTGCGCACTTTGTGTGCGGCGCTGATTTTTTCAAGTACAATTACCCTCAAACGCATGCTGGACTTTGTGGTGTTTGGCAACTCTACACTTCAAAGTACCTATGCATGTGGGGTATTGTTTTGTTCAGCAGCCGTTGTGCTTTCAGATTTACTGCGTTACTTCTTGCTTGCTTATTGTTTTTATAGGAAAAAATGTTTTTCAATCTGCTTTTTGCTTATTTTTTTAGCGAAATCCTTTGGAACCAGAGATTCTGCCAATCAATATATTCTGAAGGAAGTCCCAGACGTCAACAAGCCCAGTAGCCTTAGAAACCTTGAGGTATGTACTTTCCAAAAATATATAGTTTGTGGGGGGTATTTCAAATGTAAAGGGTTGTAAATTTGAAGAAACTGCAAGGTGCGCACTTTGTGTGCGGCGCTGATTTTTTCAAGTACAATTACCCTCAAACGCATGCTGGGCTTTGTGGTGCTTGGCAACTCTACACTTCAAAGTACCTATGCATGTGGGGTATTATTTTGTTCAGCAGATGTTGTGCTTTCAGATTTACTGCGTTACTTCTTGCTTGCTTATTGTTTTTATAGGAAAATATGGTTTTGAATCTGCTTTTTGCTTTTTTTTTTAGGGAAATCCTTTGGAACCAGAGATTCTGCCAATCAATATATTCTGAAGGAAGTCCCAGACGTCAACAAGCCCAGTAGCCTTAGAAACCTTGAGGTATGTACTTTCCAAAAATATATAGTTTGGGGGGGGTATTTCAAATGTAAAGGGTTGTAAATTTGGAGAAACTGCAAGGTGCGCACTTTGTGTGCGGCGCTGATTTTTTCAAGTACAATTACCCTCAAACGCATGCTGGACTTTGTGGTGTTTGGCAACTCTACACTTCAAAGTACCTATGCATGTGGGGTATTGTTTTGTTCAGCAGCCGTTGTGCTTTCAGATTTACTGCGTTACTTCTTGCTTGCTTATTGTTTTTATAGGAAAAAATGTTTTTCAATCTGCTTTTTGCTTATTTTTTTAGCGAAATCCTTTGGAACCAGAGATTCTGCCAATCAATATATTCTGAAGGAAGTCCCAGACGTCAACAAGCCCAGTAGGCTTAGAAAACTTGAGGTATGTACTTTCCAAAAATATATAGTTTGTGGGGGGTATTTCAAATGTAAAGGGTTGTAAATTTGGAGAAACTGCAAGGTGCGCACTTTGTGTGCGCCGCTGATTTTTTCAAGTAAAATTACCCTCAAACGCATGCTGGACTTTGGGGTGTTTGGCAACTCTACACTTCAAAGTACCTATGCATGTGGGGTATTATTTTGTTCAGCAGATGTTGTGCTTTCAGATTTACTGCGTTACTTCTTGCTTGCTTATTGTTTTTATAGGAAAATATGGTTTTGAATCTGCTTTTTGCTTTTTTTTTTAGGGAAATCCTTTGGAACCAGAGATTCTGCCAATCAATAGAGTTCAAACCAATGGACCCACGCCAACAAGCCTAGTATGCTTAGAAACCTTGAGGTGTGCACTTTCCAAAAATATATAGTTTGTGGGGGGTATTTCAAATGTAAAGGGTTGTATTTTTTGAAAAACTGCGAGGAGCGCAAAGTATTTGTATTTTATCTGAAAATCTCCTCTAGCGCTCTTTGCAGTTTCTGGGGTCTCCTGGGCAGGAAAGGGTGTCTACTAATACATGTGTGGTACCGTTGTAACCGGGAGAAATGGGGCTTTTACTCTCAATATGTTTTTATTGAAAAACCTTTATTTTCGATTAAAAAAAACCACTGCAAAATGTAAAAACGTGTGTATTTTTTATTTTCTTTCACATATTTTGCCCAAAATAATTATGATAAAACTACAAAATTGATAAACAAGAGATAGGATGTTAAAGCCCAGATTCTGCTGAAAAAAACAATATGTAATTTTTATGGGAAGTCCCAGAAAATCCCTTCAAAAATTACAGTTGAACATGGGGAGCGCAAAATAGTGAAAAATGCTCTGGCAACAGGGAGTGGGAAATGCTGCAGGTAGGCTGGCACTTAAAGGGTTAAAGGCTTATACCATGCAGTAGATGCAGGTAGGATCATTTTTAATGTGGACAATCTGTATGTACAGGGCGGGGGAAACATATAAGATAGGCTCTTATTCAGGGTGAAGGTCCGCTTTAAAGGGAAAGTCCATGAAAAGACCTCAGAACAGATAGTGGAACCTGTTGCCACGATCTGAGGCATTTGGTCTAAGTCTATTAATTTGGATGTGTGTCATTTTGTTTGTTGAGTTGGAGGCTAATTTTAGACTAGTGCCACATATTGCCATTTGAGGGTCTATGTAGCAGCGTATCCGCTACTTTAGTAAAATCAAACACAAAACCAGCGCCAGAGCTATAAAACTGAGCGCTAGTGCTACATTGTGCCGCTGAACATACAGCACCGGCAAGTTACATTGAGCCGCCGCTAGTAATACTAATATCTAATACTATCCTATACTAATATGAATAGTAATATAATAATGTGACGCTACACGACGCTATTAGAGGCGTTCACCAGATTGACTTTCATATATATGGTTTTCACATACTGCGCCCGGCGTTCACCTGATGCTACGTGGTACTGCATGTTGTTAGCGTTTCCTAAATAACCCCCAATATGTATTTCGGAGCTCCAGGGGGCACTGACTAAGCAAAAAAAAGTATAGTTTGACTGTTTATGATGGATTTTTGTAGTGTGTTTGGGGTGGAAGCTGTAATTTCGTTGAGGTTGAGGTAAGTCCGTAGCCTTGTGATACACTGATGAGGATAGGTGGCTGCCTTTAATGCTCATAGCTGTATCTAGGAAGATGAAAGCAGACTGCTTATCTTACAGGCTGATTCATTACTAGCGGCAGGTAGCGACAGCTGAGCGTCTGTAGAGCGGATTTCAGAGCGACCGCTAGTAGTTGCTGTGCTCGCCCATGGTTCGTTGTTTCAGAGCGACTCGCTGGCCGGCATTGTTGAATAAGTAATGTGATTCGCTGTACTATGCTGTATTGGAGCGAATGGTAGCGTCAGCTCAGTGCGACTGACTCACAACACATTCATCAAAAACAGTTTGGGTGCTCAAAATCGGGTCGCTGTAGCCCACAGAGCCAGAGGCTGTTTGATTAAAGTCGGTTTTTGAACATGTATTCACTAGTAACAAAGCTAAACACATTTGCCATGTTCTTTAATCAGTCTGGGCACACCATTATACTCCCCGTCTCCTGTATCTAACATTTCTGTTAATTATTCTAAAAGAGAAATGGCGACATTTCCATACAGACCTCTCTCATCTGTCTTTATCTATTGAATGGATTGTCACATGTTACATTATAAACATAAAAGGATCTCATTACATGCCATGCCCTAATTTAGGCCTTGACTCACATTTCCTTGCACACTTCAGTTTTAACAGCCATTTTACATTTTCATACAGAAGGTTAACAAGAGGTGATCAACGCCTTAAAATAACATTCATCTTTATTTAATTATGAGTAAAGATAACTTCAAACACAGACAATGAGCAATAGAGCCGGAATGACATCATTTCTCTGTATGGACAAGAACTGAGTGCAGAACAACTGATGAAAGAAGGGAGCGTATACCACAATGGGAATTAGCATCGCTTTATCGATGGAATCATTTGTAATACAAAATACGCATCTAGCTAGTGATATTTCAGTGCAGATATAAATAATAAAAGAGAAAATATAAATAATAAAGCAGCAATAAAGCATGCTTGCACAAATGACCGAATGTAATAATGATGCTTAGTGATGGGAAATGGAATGGGATCTGTATTTTAGTTCTGCTATAGAAATATCTGTGAAATGTTTGTCTCTGCATAATAGAATATAATAATTATACTATAATAAGGAAGAATTATAATTAAAATAAATGTACAAAATCATCGTCATTAGAGATGAGCGAACTTCTTGAAAGTTCGATTCGGGCGATTCGCCGAATTTCCCCAAGAAATTCGGGTTCGCCCGAAACGAACTTTCACGAATCGCTCATCTGAAAAAAAAAAATGCCGGCATGGTGGCAGCGGGCAGGCCGGCCCGCTGACAGCGCAGCCGGCCTGCCCCCTCCCACCATGCCGGCATTTGTTTAAAAAGCAAACACTTACCTGCATGGTCGGAGCGTGGAGGCAGAAAGTGTAGCTTTAGCCATGCTCTTTAAAGCCCCGCTCAGCAGAGTCTTGTGGGATTTTGGCCAGCTCCATTGCATTCTATTCATGGGCGCTGAGCGCAGTGCCGGATAGGATGCAAAATGGCACTGCCCGTTGGGAGGTCGCTGGAATCCGAGGGACCCAGAAAATGGATGCCCTGACAAGGTGAGTAAATACTGCCCAAAGGTAAAACCGGAGGGGGGGCAGCAGAACGGTGAGGTTTGGGGGAGGTTTTAACCTTTCCCGATGTTCCTCTTTAGGAACACCTTTTTTTGGATCCACTCTAATACTTTGCAGACAGGGACGGTTACAGGAAACAATTTTTTTTACCTGCAATTTTTTTTACCTGCAAACCTTGAAGACTGGAGCTCCGAATTTTGGTGTGACAGATAGGTACTGTTAACTGGCAACATGTTATTCTTATTTCAATGGTAAGTTAGGTGTCTCAAATTCTGATTACTTTGGAGAATTCAACCAAACTGTTCTCAAACTGAACACAGTTGCATTCAAGCAACTTTACTTAGCAATGTGTTTCGTAATCTGTATTTTTCTATAGTTTAATATTAGGTGAATTCAGGTGAGACTATGGCGGTTATTTAAGAACAGCACATCTATAGTCAACATTATATGTATTGCACAACTAATGAACTCACTACATAGTTCTCATGCTATATATCTCCTGCATATTTTGTGTAATAAGCAGGGGAAAGTTTTCCATATATTTAGCCCCAAAAAATGCTGCTGGGTTGAGAGAGGCCTGGTCACCAAGCAGCCACCCTCAAGTTTTTAAATATCTGGTGATATAGCCTTTACCTAAACTGACTAAAAATGTCTGATGATAAAAAATAATCACCACTGTTTATTAGAGGTATGGTGTTCTAAGCAGTGACCAGTGCACATACTGCATTATATAGCATTTTTTATATTTGGTAAGGCCACGGTTTTGGTACCGGTATTGTCAAACCGAAAGCATTTTTCTATATGTTCTTGGTTCTCTAATTCAGCAATTCTCCTTGCCATAAAACCCTGATGGTAGATCAAGAAGCTCTCCCAGCTCTGATTAGTGCTTTCAAGGCCCACCCCAGGCTTGGTTTTACTATTTTGCTTTTCTAGAAAATGTAGGTTTCCCGTTAGAATCTTTATTCCCCAAAGAATGTATAATACTTCTTTGTAAATTAAAAGGCTATTATCACCAAAATATGGTATGTCTGTAGGCCATTGCTTTTTTACACAGAAGCGAGGGGTCTTTTACATATGTAAATTATAATGATATTTTTCCATTTCATAATTTCTGACTTTTTGTTTGTTCAGAGCTGTTTAATCTTGTTAAAATACCAAAAAACTAAATAGTACTGTATATGAATTCGAACTCTACTGTGATGTGTAGAACCAGGGCAGCCATTGAGCTGAATGGCTTCCTATGCAAGACTGATTTTCCATCCCCTAAAAATGTAATCTAACAAAGGTGAGCAGATGGCACCCACCCCATCTCAAAACACAAAAATGAGGATTCCTCATCTAAAAAATAAATTTGGTAGCGGTGACGGCCCCCTCTCAGGACAAAATACACTGGGTGCCCTCCAATGAACCCTACTGCGCCCCCTGCAAAAAAATAACCTGGCAGAGAATGAGCAGATTGGGCCCCTTTGCCCCTACCCTAAACTGACCAGAAGTCCCACTTTCGGAGGGGCAGTCCTACATTTTGCCAAAATGTCCCTCTAAAACCTCTTGGGAACACTTAAATATACCACTTTTCTGACATTATGGGAAAGACTGTCCCACCAAATCTGCTCACTTTACAACTGGGCCCTGCTCTAGCTCATTGGCTTAAAGTGGACCAACATCTCGGATTTTCACTATTCTGGGTGTTGGTCCACTTCCGCGGGGCACCCGCCGCCGCCTCTCGCGCTTCCCTCAAACGGCCGGCGCGGGTGCGCGCCCTGCTAGAGGGACGCGTGGGAGGCGGCGGCGGCTTATCCGTCACTTGTCCGTCGGGACTGATCGGCCCGGGAATCTATAAGATTAGGGGTGGGTGTTGGTCCACTTTAACAAGGGTAGTGGAATGAAAGATCAGATTGGCTGAGCACTAGGTCAGTCAATAACATCCTTTAGAGCCTGGAGATCCCTTAGTGGTGCCTTGAGCATGTAAAGTTTGCGATTTGTTCATCTATATTACTACTGAATAGAGTAGTGATGATTTCTGGTTGCCATACTTTTATGGTAACTCCATAAATCTAGATATATTCTGAAGATTTAGGGAGCTTTCCCTACCCCCATACCAACTGATTGAATTCAAAGAAAAAAAAAAGAAGGGCTTCTACTGGGAGTTGGAAAAATCCCCAGCGTTGTATTGGTGACCTATCAAAAGTATCCCCCTCCCTGAGGAATGATGGGCTTGGGATTATGTCTCTTTATGTAAATTCACCTGTAAAAAACAAGACTTGACTGCTTATCATGTACAATTCTTAACCTAAAAACATAACTTCTTTTCAAATAACTTAATTTCTAATAATAATAATGAAAATAATATTAAAATAGAAAGTAAAAACACAAGACATGGAGGCTGATTTAAGATTAGCGCCATGTATTGGCATTTGTGCATCTATGTAACAGTGCTTAGATGTGATGTCTGGAGGGTGCTGTAGAAGCACTCTCCCTGAATCAATGCATATGTAATGCTCCAAGGTAAAGGTAAAGGCGACGCTACATATAACAACAGGACGACGCTGCAGTGAAAGATAGGTAGCACCAGTTAAGTGAGTCCGATGCTCGGCACTGATGCACATATTCAAGAAAAAAAATCACGAAGCCAGCGTCGATGCTATACAACTGCTATACAACTGGGCGCTTTAGTGGCGCAATATAAAAAATGTCTGTTTCTGAACACATATGCACCAGAGCGAAAACGCATGGAATGACATTGTTACACCATAACACTGTAACACTGACACTGCAATGCCAGACCAACACATACAATTCTGACAAAAATAAAAAAAACTTATATGTATGACAATATAAGTCCTGGTTGCTGGCCAGAGGAACCAAACCAATCATCATAAATGCCATTGAAATGTATGGGAGAACACAACTGAGCGACAGGTGCTTCATGGCACTGCATACAACGCCGACACTTTACACTGAGCTGTAGCTAGTGATACATCTGACGCTACATGACGATATTAGAGACGCTTACCCGGTTGATTTTCATATACATGGTTTTCGCATACTGCGCCCAGCGTTCACCTGACGCTACGTGGTATTACATGGCGTTAGCGCTTCTTAAATAAGGCCCATAATTGAAAAATTGGGGAGCCAAAGTGTGGGGACAGACTGATAAAGTATCAAGTTAATCAAAAATCCCTAACAGAGCTACTAAAATAGTGTTTCATAAATAAATAGAGTGCCAAATAATCATACATGAATATCAATATGAGCAGCACATTCAGCCATCGTGCAGAGAAATGCATAGCAAAAAAGCTGCAACACATAAGGCGGCGCCCCTGCAGCCGTGGCAACAAACCAAACTTTTAAAACTTTTGTTCCTCTCTATTCACTTCTTTAAACTATATAATACAACCATTATTTATGCAAGAGGAGTCAAACCACACTAGGATTTCAGGCTCAAGGCTTCTAGTGATAATGAGAGATGTCATCTTTGTAACCTATTAGCTATTAGCAGGCACCAAGGGAATCAGAGAAAGCCCAACTGTCTTGTACCACTCAACACTTGTACCACTCAACATCGAGGTGCCCTGGTTTTCACTAGATCTCTTAACAGTGGGGATCAGGGGCATAACTTGAGTGGGTGCAGAGGGTGCGACCACACTGGGGCCCAGACGGTCAAGGGCCCCATCATTGTTGATCCTTCACCTTATTTATCATATTGGTGCTCACTTGGCATCATTTAGAGGAAAGAAGGACCATTTATATCATTTTTTCAGCCATTAGTTATCTAGCTGTATCCATTTGAGTTAAAAGACAGAAAATGTTTAGTGTATGAGCCGTGAAAAGGTATCTTTTAATGTTCACACCAGGACCATGTCACATTTAGTTCCGCCACTGGTGTGTATAGACTGGGCTGAGGGGCCATTTGGGGTCGGCCACCTGGCAGAACTAGATATCAGACACAGCAACAGAAGCAAGCAATCCAATAGTGACAATGGGAAAGGTCAAAACACAGGAGAGGGTAAGATCAATGGGCATGGGAGGCAGGATGGAGGCAGGAAAATCCAAAAAGATAACTCAGATGTGCGTACACTCAAGTACCTTAATCCACAATGCGCTCCAACATGGTGATATGGCCGTAAGCATTAGATAAACCTCATGGATTTTCTGGTAAAGTAACTTATGGTGACCAAACAGCAAATGGGGCTACATCTTCAAATGAGAGTGACTCTTGCCCAACACAGTAAACTCTACACTAGAATATTTGCACCACATATCTGTGGGTTCGAGTTACATCTCTGAAAGAGCTTGTCACTACCCTCAAAATTAATAAAGGATATATTAAATTAAAGCATACCTTTTACCAAATATAATGTCAATTAAAGTACACCTTTCACCAAATATAATGCCATAAAATACCAACACATAAATAAACCTCTGCATACAAGTTACTATTTCTACCACTCAGACATTTCTGAAAGAGTAACACAAGCCTACAATCTGGCAACTAGTATCTGATATAGCAGGTAAGCGTTATAATCAATGCATCGTAATTTTTTTTCTCATCCTGTTTGGTCACTTGTAGAGTCTACCAGGATTTTGCTGAATCAATTTATTTTGATTGCAACAGTTTTGAAAAATATGGTTGAAATTCTGCCAGCTCTGTAAGAAAATCAAAAAACCCTTAAAGTCGACCAAAACCCCGGATTTTTACTATCCCGGGTTTTGGTTCATCCCACTTGGGCATCCTGATATGGAGTGCCAAGCTGCATGATGCCCTGCCAGTGGCATCATTTTTTTACCTGTCCAACGAGCCTGTGGCGTAGATGTGGCTCTTTTCCAATCAGCTTCTCTGGCGGCATGTATTAATGTGTGTCCGGAGAAGCTGAATTAAATCCTAGCCTTACACATGATTGCCGTGTTGCATCACTCGCATGCTTGGGTTGTGAGCAGCCACGCCAGCCATTCAGTTGCAGAGGGCGTGGCTGGACACAGCCCAAGAAGGAAGCGAGTGATGCCACTGCTGGCCACACATTTGCCATGGGCTTGTTGGAGAGCTAAACATGTCGAGCAACTGGGGGGTTCACACATGGAGACATCCCAAATTGAGAAAGGAAAAGTTAATATCTCAGGAGAACTCTTACCCGAGCAATCGTATTGGCTGCTTGGCCAGCGGTGGCGCCGCATACACTGAAATCAAACCAGAAGCCAGCACTCCATTTGCAAATAAAGTATACTGAATCAAGGTCATATAATCCATGCAATCTTGATCCAGCGAATGATACAGTCCAAATAAGCAATATCCGACATTTTGGGGCGGAGCGTGTCCCTTCATCAGGGTTGAATAAACACACAGGATCTGCACACAAGACAGGGTTAAATACCCTAGCGCCGCCCGAAACATCGGATATTGCTTATTTGGACTGTATCATTCGCTGGATCAAGATTGCATGGAATAAATGACCTTGATTCAATATATTTCCAAATTGAGAAAGGGAATCAGATGGCACTGGAGTCCTATATGCTCCAGGGCTGCTTTTGGTCCATTTTAAAGGGCCAAAACCCGAGAAAGGGACCCCACGTCCCCCACCCTTACTCCCCACTTGAATACAGGTAGCTGTATAGGTGGTGACAATGATCCTGGCTCAGCGATGGCCAGGTTTTAATTAAAGTAATGTTTTTCACTGCTGTGGCCATCTAAAAAATGCCAGATGATGTGGCCTGCCTGCAGCTGAAGACATATAGGAGAAGTCCCCTTTAATAATAGTAAAACATTGTTAAAAAGTGCTGGTGCTCTACTTCTACTGAAAGATTTAACCAACCAGAACATTCAATCTGAATCCCCCTCATCCTTATAGACTTGTAATCCGGTGATCAATATTTAAAAAGTTGAGTTGAAAACAACATTTTCTGGTGTAAGTGGAAATAAACCTTGTGATTGTGGTCACAGAAACCATGTCATACAAAACCTACAATTAACAAGGTCATTGTAAGGATCTTACCTGCCTCACGGCCCCAGTCCCGCGGCGCGTCTCGGCCCCGTCCTGCTGCTGGTTCTCTGTGCCGCTCTGGGGCCAGCGTGGCGGCGGCGGGGTGCGGCAGCCTCGCTGCGGGCCGTGCGGCGGGGGCAGGCGGCCCCGTGGTGTCCTCTGCCGGCGCGGCTGTGCTTCTCCCGGCCGGGAGCGCGCCCGGCCATTCACGCGCACGCGCGCGAGCACGCTCTGTATATGCCCCCAGGCGGCGCTGCTCCCAGCGCATCCGCCGGGGGCAAGTGTTAAGTTAATTGCTCTGCTGTCCTGATGGGAGACGGGCCCAGGGACTGGACAGCCCGTCTGGCCTGGGCAGGTCCAGTTCCTGGGACCGCTCCCATTGGGTAGTTACAGTCGCACCAATCAGCACACTTCCCTCTCCTTTCCTTTTTCCCCTTCCCATTGGCCAGTCTTCCCTTTATTACCATGCTGCCCCATTGTCCAGTGCCCGTTATAGCCTCTGGTTAATAGGGTGTGCGTTATAGTCTGTGTTTACTGTGTTCAACTCGGCTTCGTCTCTGACCATCCTTGTCTGCTGCCCGTCCTGACCTTTTCACCTGTCCTGACTCCGCTTGTGCCTGATCCCTCTGTTACTGCGTTTTGGTGCTCACCTGGTTTGACCTCGGCTCGTTTTTGACTATTCTTCAGCTGGCCGTCGTCCTTGGCGTAAGGTACGAAGCTTTGCGTCTGCTGTGGCCCCTCTGTCAGGATCATCATATAAAATCTCCATAGCTGAGAAGAAACTATCCACAGAAAGACGAGCTGGATCCTGGGGCGACAGACTAAAGGCCCATGATTGTGGATCCCCTTGGAGGAGGGAGATAACGAGACCCACGCGCTGCTCCTGTGACCCGGACGAGGTTGGTCGAAGATGAAAGTAGAGCTTACACGAGTCCCGAAAATTTGCAAATTTGGCTCTGTCTCCAGAGAACTTATCTGGAAGTGGAATTTTGGGTTCCACTGATGATGCGGCCGAAGCCCCTTGAGGGCTGGTGTTAATCGGAGCTGGACGGTTCTCCTGGGCCGCCACGCGATGGGCCAGGTGCTCAACGGCCGCGGTTAAGGCCTGCACCTGCTCCAATATCTGGTCCATTCTTTGTGGCCCGTTATACTGTTAGGCGCCGGACACCCTTCTCTCTTAAGCCAGATAATCCCCAATCTCCACCGCCTCTTCTGCCTTCAGACAAGTCCCCGCTCGCAGGAGACGCGGATTGTGCCTCTCCAGACTCGGTTACCCCCAGGACTTAGTTGGCGCAAAGATTACCGGCTTAAGGTGGAGACGGGTGAACGGCGGGGTATCCCGAATATGGATGCCGGGATGTAAATGGGATTACAAACGGAGAGTCAATCAGAGAGCTCCAAAAACAAGCCAAGGTCAAGCCGGGTGGTCACAGAGTGCGGTATCCAAGGGGTCAAGTGAAGAATAGTCAAAAACAAGCCGAGGTCAAACCAGGTGAGCACCAAAACGCAGTAACAGAGGGATCAGGCACAAGCGGAGTCAGGACAGGCGAAAAGGTCAGGACGGGCAGCAGACAAGGATGGTCAGAGACGAAGCCGAGTTGAACACAGTAAACGCAGACTATAACGCACACCCTATTAACCAGAGGCTATAACGGGCACTGGACAATGGGGCAGCATGGTAATAAAGGGAAGACTGGCCAATGGGAAGGGGAAAAAGGAAAGGAGAGGGAAGTGTGCTGATTGGTGCGACTGTAACTACCCAATGGGAGCGGTCCCAGGAACTGGACCTGCCCAGGCCAGACGGGCTGTCCAGTCCCTGGGCCCGTCTCCCATCAGGACAGCAGAGCAATTAACTTAACACTTGCCCCCGGCGGATGCGCTGGGAGCAGCGCCGCCTGGGGGCATATACAGAGCGTGCTCGCGCGCGGTGCGCGAGCGCGTGAATGGCCGGGCGCGCTCCCGGCCGGGAGAAGCACAGCCGCGCCGGCAGAGGACACCACGGGGCCGCCTGCCCCCGCCGCACGGCCCGCAGCGAGGCCGCCGCACCCCGCCGCCGCCACGCTGGCCCCAGAGCGGCACAGAGAACCAGCAGCAGGACGGGGCCGAGACGCGCCGCGGGACCGGGGCCGGGAGGCAGGTAAGATCCTTACAGTCATACTGCACCAGGCCTAATGCCAAATTAAAACCAATTCCATCCTGTTTTGGGGCACACTGGGTTTCTAACCATTTTCAACATGAATTCAATGTCAAGATGGGGATGGGGCATTTGTACTTTGAACAGAGCCCTCTGCATAACGTGTCCACTACTGCTTAGTACACTGAACAAGTTAACAATCTGTATGTTACCTTTTATAACTTACTGTAATAACTTATTTTGAACTGTTTTGTGGTCTGGAACATATCCCATGTTTAATTAAACTCTAGCCCTCAATAATATAATGAATGGGTGGACAATTTGAAGGGCTGGTTATCGTTGCTTCATATGAGTTTCTAGTTTTCATAGTGCAGGCGAACGGCCATTTTTTCTATTCCATTTTGTTGAACTTGCTAAAGGCCATTCCCCATCCATTTCAAATAAATGACATAAAAAGGCGCATATATATTGAAATATGGCATGCTGTAATTCTTATCTGATTAACCCTAGGCCACATTTTTAATGGACAATTGTTATGATTATTCAAAATAACCCAGCATAAAAACACACAGTCTTTGTGCGCACAAAAGCCTGTTTTAGTCCCTCTCTATAGCCTTTTGTTTAAGGCTGAGCGTCTGCGCAACAAACTGAATGACTATTATATTTGCACAACACCCTCATGGTCTGCGTAGGTAAAACAAAAAATTAAGATCTAATTGAACACAACCTTTTTAATTGGTTCTGTTATTTTTGTTGGTCAATTAGAAAATCATGATGAGTTTTCAAAGCTACTATTAATTTTTTCTTTCCATTTCCATAGTTTCATAAATATGTATTGTATTTATTGTTCTATGCAAATACAAAGCTGTTACAGCTACAGACAGACACAGAGCCAATGGACTAAATGGATAAGTGTGCTTATGAGACACTACAGGCAATTAGTAGAGATGAGCCAAAAGGACCCTGAATTCTGTTTAGCCAAATGTGTCAGATTATTTGAGTTTTTTTTTTTTATAAAGCCAAGCCGAATACAATAAAATGTAACGTCTATAGACAATTAATCGGTATGGTTATCCAGGGCCTGGGAGGTCGGTCTCTGGCCATGGCAATATACCAGCCCCTATGCCTGGTAGCACAGGTCCGATGCTCCCTTGGAAGCACCCCTGGAAGAACACTGGGCTCATGCTGATGGAGGGGGTGCAGATCATTGGGCGGGGAGTGGGGATCGATAAGTCACCCTCCACTGCCAGCACTACCATTTAATCTTTGGAAATGAAAAAACACAGATGCTATAAAAAAATATATAAAACTAAATTTACAGTACTCACCTCCCATGTGGACAAAAGACTTGTGAGAAAGGCATAGGGGCTTATATATCAGCAGGGCCTCGGTAAAAAAAAAGCATGGAGAGAATTCCTTTTATGCAGAGAGGCGGAGCCTCTTTGGGATTTCCTCATGTGATTACATACATCACAGAAGGGGAGGGGCATGGAGGGGGGTTTCCTAAGCATGGTGGTGTGGATGAGCCTGATGGTTCATAACATGCGGTGTAGGGCTGGTAATGATCAAGGATCAGCAGTTTTGCCCGTGAGCCCTGGAATTACCAGCCCCTATGCATTTTTTTCTTAACATTGCATTTATTTCCTTAATATTTCGAAGATGTGGGGGGTGGGGCTTATTTTATAAAATGGTTCCAACCCAAAAAAGCTAAAAGAAGATGGCAGGGGGGCACAGAAGAGCCCTGAAGATCGGCAGATCGGATGATGATGCCTCACGGTGCAGGAGAGAAAAACGGGGCAGTAAAGTAGTCAAATTTAGAGTAATAAAAATGTTTGTGTGGTGTCCTATTTGTAACTGAGCTGGGGTGAACTTCTATGGGATCAAGGTGACCCCTATACTATAGGTCACCTGGTGCCAGTAACTCGCCAATTACCCGCATCCTATTTGGGATTCCAGGGGTGTGAAAGAGCCCGGTACAAAAGCCCCACACCCATACTGAAGAGCAAGAGGGCTGGTAAAGCGGCAGTGCCAGGGGCCAGCTGGCGCAATCCCTGAGCCCTCGGTTACCAGCCCTTATGTCTGGTACCTGGGCTAGTTGGCTTTTGGCGGGGGGCTCCCTTTTTTTGTTCAAAATAAAATAATAGAGTAAAAAAAATAAAAAACAATTGCCTGCTGTCATTTTTATTGTTAAAAATGATGACGGCTATAACAGCGTTGTATTATCAATTTATCAAATCTTGTTGCCGAAAAAAAGGTCAGCTGAATCAAGAGAGGTGAAAAGTGGCTAGAATGGGTTTTTCACGCAGAAAAAATGGCTGAGATCGCAATCTGGCTCTGAATCGAGGCCATTGTCTGGTTAGGAGCATATGTTGTTCTAAAACCACTATATACTGCTTGGCATGGCTAGTGCCTTTCATTATGTATGGGCACATGGCATAGGCACTAATGCAGCCCCCTACAACCAGAGATGCAGGCTTTTGAACTGTGGGCTGATACCAAGCTGGATGATCTCTCTCCTCTTGAGTCTACAGAATATGGCATCAGTGGTTTCCAAAAAAACCTAAAAATTTGATCTAACCACAGAACATTTTTCTACTTTACATCAGTGTTTCTTGGTTTTGTCTTGGGGGGATAGAGTAGACAGTTAAAAAAGGGAGTGATAAGACCCCATAAGTCAAACTCAAACAAACAGTGGGCCAAAATGAAAAAGTTGGCCAAATCATGCACCAACCTAGATTTAAAAAAAAAAAATTAGGTTGTTTCTCCAGCTCATCAGATACAAGGATGAACCTTTTCATTGGAAAAAATTCACAAGTTTTGCTTAAATATTACATCTGTGCCGGAGGGGCATCGCCAATCAGTGCTATCACTGGGAAAAGCAATCCTACAGCACAGGATCACTCTAAAGGAGACCACCCACCTCTAAACCTAAACACCTTTTCGACTTCCCCCAGTGAGTGATACATTTTATACACTGAAGCAAAATCGCAATCACAAGAGCTTAGAAATATTTGTACAAGTGTGATCACTTCCAACGAGTAAACTGTGCTGGGAGTTTAAAAATGGCTTTGTATTATCTCTCCCTCCTGATGTAATGTAACAAGCAAGATGAGACATCCTTTTACATTCTGAAAATCCAGTCAGCTTCCTACTGGGTGTTACATTGTTACAGCCAGGCTGTAACTGGCGTCTCATAATGTTTCACCTGCACCTGCTATGATACATTGTAAAGCATGAATGAGTCTGCTATTAAAATGTAAACAGCTCACAGCTCACTCCCAGCTTTCTTTGATCTTATGCACTGCTATGATGGAGCGAGAACTATGAATACAGTCTCCTCCATACAAGACACCTCAGGGCCTGAAAGAACCTAGCTGTAACCTATAGGTGCCGCAACTGGTGTCACAGACTTGTATTTCCAAAAGGTGACCTGTGCCAGAGGAATATGTGAAAGCTACTCAGAGAGCCCTCTGCCCACTGTCAACCCGCTGATTTTAGGTAAGTGGAAAACTCCACAACAGTAGGCTTTCCCTTTTACTGAAGTGACATGGCACGCTAATAGTACATATTATAATAAACTGAATGTTATGCTTATGAAATCAGAGATCTGTATTTACTTTGACATGGTATATTCATATTTCTGTGGGTCATTAAAAAAAAATTCAGTTAACTGTTGTGATCTGCATCAACTAAATATAAAATCTTCCAAGGGAGCGAACACATTTTATAGGCATTTTATATTCATGGCAACTGACCATTATATCTCATAGGGTACATAGCATAAAACATCAGTGTAGAATTAAAACCCTAAAAATAAGAAACAATACTAAGAGCTGGTTGCAATGATCATCACACGATGGTTGCTTTGTGTATAAAAGGGAAGGGCACACACAGTTCAGTCAACAAGAAAGAAGCAGGATGGTGGTGGAGGTCATATGTGTGACTATGAGAACATTTTTGCACCTGAGACTGTGATATTAGGCAGAGTAAAGCCATTACATGAATCATATCTGAAGGAAAAGAAGAGCCATATGGCAGCTTATAAGATGTCATTAACACTAATGGTTTGCTACTATTACTGCTTTTATTAGAAGACTAATTGGTAGCAATCTGTGTAATAGCAGCACACAGAATGATCCATGCTAGGGACTATGGGAACATGTTCATTCATGACACATAAGGAACAGTTTGTGGGGTAAATTTTCCAAAGATGTGATTAATTTAGATCAGTGTGAACTTGTTTTTACTTTAAATATTTTCCTAGGAATTCAAACGATTCCGCAACTGAATTGCATTCAAAGAGAACAGCACCAATTTTTTTTTTTTTTTTTTTGTCTTAAAATTCTAAACTGTTTTCCATTTTTAAAATAAAGAAGAAATGGCCAAGATATTGAGGTTTACAGGTTCCGCTTATGATTTTTCCTTTGAAAAAAGTGGGCGTGGCCTTGGATCTGTGATGCTGCATACTAATCACCTCTCTGCGCTGACAGCAATGTGATGAATCTGGAGGAGAAAGTGGAGGAAGGGGCGGGAGGAGCGAGGGACCAGTAATCCTGCCCTGCTCTGCTGAGCTGATTGGGGCACTGGATAAAAAAGAGAATGTCATTGGCTGAATCTGTAAACCCCGATATCTCTGCCATTTCTTCTTCAATTTAAAAATGAAAAACAGTTTAGGACACTGCCAAATGGCCTGCAGTATCGCGTTGTGCTAATAAACAAATGTTTGAGGTCCCCTTTAGCCAAATAATGCACTTTTAGAATCAAAGACGATGTGATACAAGTAACCTGATCATCTCACATTTAAACTTTACCAAAGCCTGATTAGTCCCATTTGCCCCAGCAGTCCAAGGGGCGACAAAAATGATGTATGTGCATTTCATTCCCTTTATTTGGTTGTTTTGCGCGTTTCAACTATTTTACGTGCTTACAACCCATACGTACCAAAGGGGTGGTACTTGAGATATTTAGAAGTAAGAAAAGCGGTACTTGATGTAAAATGGTCATGTAATGTTACTAACCATAACCTTTAATGCAGACCTACACAAAGTGGAGTTGGGAGAAAGCTTGTTCTTCGTCACGTTAACCCCCTTGGTACCTAAACCCCTATCTATGAGCAAATAGGGGTTTAGGTGTAGAAGTTCAAGCTTTCTCCCAACACCACTTGGTGTAGTTCTGCTTTAACCCTTTCATTGTCAGCTACGTGCGACTCACATAACTGGCATTTTTACAGTTTAAAAGAAGAAAAAAAAACTCACCTTCACATGGGATCCATCGCAGCAGGACTCCTCTTCCCCCTGGGGGACTCCGTTCCCCCTCAGGGTCTACAGCTGACAGGAGAGGAGCTGAAACTTGCCTCTTCCCTCCTCTGACAGCTCTGCCAGCAGCTGCAGGGAGGTACATTTATACTAATAGCGGGGTTACCTCTTCCTGCTCCTCTGGTATAAAAGCAACGTCCAGCATTGGAAGAGCTGTCAGAGATGCCGGCAGCAAATCAGTGGAGAGTGGGTGCGGCGACAGCGGATCCTACCTCTACTAATTCTCTACCTTCACACCCGGCTTCCGTCCGTCTGTCTGGCTGTGTCAGCGGTGATCAGTGTGGAAAAGTGGACCAGCGCGGGACAGAGGATTGCAGGTAAGTAAAGAATAAAATGCTTTTTAATAAATGACATTTCGCTCTGCTGTGTTTTTGTTAAAGGAGGCTGCCCCTAATTAACATTCAAATAGTGGTCCCACATCCTGCCATGCCTATAAAAACAATAGACACCTAATCACACCTAGCTGCCAGAGAGCTACCTCCAACTGCTGGGGTGTTTTGCCTTGAAAGTCCAGACGGCCAATATACATTGGACACCTGAGCATTGGATGATATTTCTGGGAGGAATTGTAGTTCTTGTAATATGTCAGTTATAACTATATTAATGAGAGATTCTCATTCAGGACTATGAGGCCTTTCATTTGATATCAAACATGGCATACACATATTGTCCAGAGCCTGACAATCCACATAGTATTGGACCCTGGATGATATACATTTGGTGTTTGGGCTCATTTAACTAAGACATTTATGGGGATCATGAATTTCTTGGTTACAAGTTGATGGCATGCATGAGAGTTATGCCCTTTATGAAATATACATCTAATTCCATGAAAGTTCTCATATGGGCCGACCTTGGCAGACACTCCCACGAGGCGGGGAATGCTGGCCACTCCCCCTATTTTTCATACATTAGTAAGCTTTGTGCCTGGGGCCCGGCAGTCGATGGATGGAGGGGGCGTTGGATGGATGGACACCTGGACCTGAATGCCCATGAAACATAAGTATCTCTGTGTATCTCTATCTGTATCTCCATTATATCACTTTATATCCATTATAACATATATTGTACCGTAACTAATGTAACTTACTTTCTTACTTTTATATAACATCTGCCTGTGATATAAGGTTATCTGGGAACTTTAGGAACATATTGGGTTAGTAAGGTTAATTACTGTGCTGCTAATTAAACCCGTCTTTAATATATACATCTTACTGTGTGTGTAGTGGATAATTTCTCACACAATAGATTGTAAGTTGCAAAGTATTTGAGGTATTAATATATTTCCTCTTGGGACAGTTCACTGGTTGTGTTGGGAGAGCCTCGGCGGCCATTGTTTGTATCAGATTAGTGGCCGATGGGCTTATATGATTGTTAGTATTTGCGATATGGATTATATTGACCTCTAATAGAGATATTGGAGGTCAGTGTGCTGCAAATATTAATATTAATTTATATATATCATATTATATTTCCGTTTTCAGTTTTTTTTAACCCTATACCATGAGACCTCTATACCAGTTCACAAGGATTGAGGGGCTGGCAAGTCACCTGCAAGTGACTTGCCATTAACCCCAGGCCCCCATACCCTGCCTCCCCAAAGCACAGAGTGGTATTTGAGCCCATGGTCAGCAAGGGATCGATCACGCATGGAGGTGGGTTTCTGTCTTATTTAGATTTTTATGGCAGGGGAAAGTCAGCTATGGGAGTCTCATGTAGCTGGCACTTAATGGTTGGAGAGGCAGCTACGTGAGAATAACATAGCTGGCACTGAACAGGTTAACCCTTTAAAAAAGCATTTTCTTTTTACATTTAACCATTGATAGTGCTCATAGTAGTTGTATTTCATTTGAAAATGTCATAAAGCACTATTTTCAGTTTGGAGGGTCTCTACCGCAGGGGGCTAATGATACATATGTGGTACCTTTGTAAATGGGAAGAATGGGGCTTTCACACACAATGTGTTTGCTTTTTTTGAATATAATATATAAATATATATATATATATTTTAATTAAAAATCACAAAAAATTTTAAATTAATATAATTTTTTTATACAAAATGATTGTGAAAGCATGTAAAAAATAAAGCCCAAACTCAAAAAACAATATGTAATTTTCCTCGATATCCTTGAAAATTCCTGCAAAAATCATAATTAAACATAGTGTAAAATGATGAAAATGGCCTGTCAACATAGGGTGAAAAATTGGTAGGTTGCCAATTAACAGGTTAAAAGTACCTATGCATGTAGAGTATTTTTCTGTTCAGGGGAATTTTGGAGTTTGCATATTGATATTTTAGGAAAATTTGATTTTTATTCTGCTTTTTTAAAAGAAATTAGGGAAACGAAGTGCAACCAGTAAATTTCGTAAGGTTTACGTCCATTAATATGCGCCCACGAGATCAAGCTTGTTAAGTTTTTGTTTTTTTAAGTTGTTTACATTTTTTCTTGAACAAATGCAAGGTGCGAATAGTAGTTGTATTTTATTTGAAAATCTCCTAAAGCGCTCTTTCAACTTTGTAGTGTCTCCTGCGTAGGAAATGTTGTCTACTGATAGATATGTGGTATCTTTGTAACCAGAAAAAATTGAGCTTTTACATGCAATATAATTTCTTTTAAAATATACATTTTTTTATTTTGAATAAAGCTACAAAATGTAAAATATAGCATTTTTTTCTAAATATTTTTCCTAAAAATACTGATAGTGCACTGAAAAAATAAAAAAAAGACATTTAATATTAAAGCTCAAACTCTGCTGAAAAAAAATAATATATAATTTTCCTGGGATATCCCTGGACATTTCATCAAACATCACAGTTAAACATGTATAGCGCAAAATACTGAAAAATGGCCTGGCAACAGTGACAACATCTCTGGCAGACCAAAGCCTGAAAGCCTCCTAGACCAGACCATAACCCCTCGTAATCCAGCCCTGGCGGATCCTGTAATTTTCAATATCTCAGCCATTTATCCTTCAATGTAGAAACAGAAATCAGTTTAGGACAGTGCCAAATGTAGCCCGATGCAATGCTGTAACAATTACATTTGCCTGCAGTAGCACTTTAAGGATTAAAGTTTATAGTTAGTAACATTACAAGATTTTCCCTTCTATCTACAAACATTGTATAAGCATTTTGCATATGAGACACATGGTCATTTGCAGAACCTTTCTAGAATTGTTAAGGAGCCTAAGATCAGCCCATGCCAGCTCTGTTAAACCTATGGGGTCCCCACTAAATTCTACATGGCACAAAGTTCAGACCACCTATAGTGGGATTCCTGCAACAAATAATGTAACTGAATACTAGGGCAGGACTATGAGTATAAAAAAAGTCACTTAGAAGTCATGCTGTAGGACCAATTTATGGAGGAGTTTCCCCAATATATATGGGCAGTAGAGTGTAAGCATTATGGGTTACCCAAGCAACTGTTTTAAAAATGATGTGGAGTTCAGCAAAATATAAGTGCAGACTGAGTTTTCAGGTTCGAACAGTCGTAGGCATTTCCCGACATGCTGGACGATATCTCAATAAACAATTGCAGTTTAACGGCTCATGATCTGCAAGAAAGATAATATATTAAAATATTCATGGGATCTTTCAGAATAGCAGACTGACTACAAAATATGTTTGATGCTGAACAGTTTAGACAATAGCATAATAATTTGTATTGGTGTTCCCAGTTCACAAAAACTGCCAAAGCTTAGCTCCAAATTAATAAATGTTTGTTTAATTGGATAACCAATACTGCAACAGAATGAGTGTCTAAAAAGAACCAGTAATAACCCATGAGTGTCCAACACAGAATGTGAAAGAAATATATGAGGCCATATTTTCTTGAAAGATTAACCTCACTTTTGAGAAATTGTTTTTATGTTGCAAATAACAACATTTGGAGGCTGATCTAAGACTAGCGCCATGTATTGCCATTTGTGCGTCTATGTAGCGGCACTTAGAGCGTCTGCAAGAGTACGCTGCAAATGGGTGTCACTGTAGTATCCTGTCCAGCATTGATAAATGTGATGTCTGGAGGGCACTGTAGAAATGCTCTCCCTGAATCAATGCATATGTAGTGCCCCAAGGGAAAGCCGCCCAAGGAGACACTACATATAACAACAGGACAATGCTGCAGTGAATGATAGGTTAAGTGCGTCCGATGCTCATCGCTGAAGCCCATATTTAAGAAAAAAAATCACAAAGCCAGCGTCGGCGCTATAAAACTCGGCGCTCTAGTGACGAGCACCAGACGCAATATAAAAGATGTCTGTTTCTGAATACATATGCACCAGAACCAGAGCGAAAACATATGGAATGACATTGTTTCTACACTGTAACACTGACAGACATAAAATTCTGACAAAAATAAAAAAAAATTAAATATATGACAATATAAGTCTCTGGTTGCTGGCCAGGGGTGTAAAAAACATATTTTGATAAAATAGTGGGAAAAAAGTGGATCCAAATTCTATTTATACACAAACAAATTAAAGACCATTGAATTGTATGGGAAAAGGCAACTAAATGACAGGTGCTACGTGGTGCTGCTGAACATAGAGCACCGGCGCGTTACACTGAGCTGCCGCTAGTCATACATGTGACGTTACATGACGCTATTAGAGGCGCTCTCCAGTTTGACTTTCATATATATGGTTTTCACATACTGCGCCCGGCGTTCACCTGGCGCTACATGGCACTATGTGGCATTAGCGCTACTTAAATAAGGCCCTTAAACGATAGGTAATCTGTTTGCAATCAAATAGGGTGATCGGGGGGATTATTAAAAAGACTAATGTGTGAATAAACCTCAACCAGACCCATTCCATGAGTGCTCTCTTTTTCTATGCTCCACCTCTTGACTAGACAGGCAGGCTGATTCATTACTAACGCCTCAACAGATGAGCGTCTGTAGAGCGGATTCCAGAGTGACCGCTAGTAGTCGCTGTGCTCGGCCATGGATTATTGTTTTAGAGCACCTCAGTCGCTGTCCGGCATTGATGAATATGATGTGTGAGTAGCAGTACTACGCTGTATGGGAGCGAACCGTAACGCCAGCTCGGTGCAACTGACTCACACCACATTGATCAAAAAAACAGCCTCAAACATAGCTGGCGCTCAAAATACATGCTCGAAAACATATGGAATTACATTGTTATTACATTGTAACATGAACACTTTAATACCAGACATGTAAGGATAATTCTGCATACAAATATTATTAATCCAAAAAGTTTTCAAAAATGTAATTTTCTTGTCCAGGATACTTGTCAGAAGTTTTTTTTTAAGAAAAAAAAAAAAATTGGGATCAGGAAAGGGATTTAAGGATCGCCCATTGAAATGTATAGGAGAGCGCCAGGTAGCGACAGGTAAGACGTGGCGCTCTGCAAGGATGAACGCCAGCGCTGTACGCTGAGCCTGGGATAATGATGAATCGTACGCTACATGGCGCTGTTTTAGTCGATAACCAGATTCGCCTTCATATATGTGTAATTGTGCGCCGCCTCCGGCGTTTACCTGATGCTACCTGACACTACCTGGCACTGTACAGGCACTACCTGGCGCTATCCCTTCATGAATAAGGCCCTTAGGTTTTTAGAACTATTTTTATAATTAGTTAATTGTATGAGCTCAGATGAAATCAGAACAAACTGTATAATAAAAAAATCTCACTAATGGAATGGGTCAGGCTGATATTCTAAGTATGTCACACACCCCGCTTCAAGATATCCATAACACGTGGGTAATACCGACCTGAAGAGGGCGTTCTGCAGAGATGATAGGGAAAAAGAAAGCCCCTCCCGGTCCACAAATACCTGGGACCTCCCACTCATCACCCAGTCTTCCATCTCTGTAGACGGCGAGCAAGTCAGAAGATGATGCCTCCTCCTTGCACAGGGGGACTTGAGGCAGCCGGGATTATTCCCGGCCCGCGTTTTATTCTATTTCCGCCCAGATGCCACTTATCCTTAACTTACATGCCTCCCAGCCTTGGCTGAGGTCTGGGCGACGGTAGAATGGCACATTAGGTGCCCAGGAGCTAAGCTCCACCGTGAGACCCTGTTTCAGAGGGTAGTCGGTGATCCGGGCTGGTGACCCCTGTTTGGGATGCCCTGTCCCTCGGCCATTCTCCCCTAGTATGTTCCCCTCTTCGGATGCCCTTCTCCTCGTGGGGGGGGGGGGGGGGTGAGGGCCCACTTTTATTCTTTAGTAGCATGAGGTGTGTGTTGTGTTTTTGTGTTTTCACTTTAGCTGGGCAGCCACCGTGGGCTGCGCTCCTTTGCTAGGTACAGCTGAGGAGATCTCTCTCCTCAGCTGATGCTGGTGGCGGCGGGGCCGGGCGCAGGCGCGTCGCCGCGGGCTGCCCGTCTTCTACCCCCTTCTGGTTCCGGTGCCGCGGCCATTGTTATTGCCGCGGCGCCGGTTCCCCGCAGGTGCGGTGCCTTCACATGCTGCACGGGGGGGGGGGGGGCGCGGGGTCGGGTTATCGCTGAGCCTGTGAGGGGCTTTCTCCCCTCACGATGTGTATAGGGGGCGGGGCAGAGCTTTCGGTGGGCTGCCGAGGCCCGCCCCCGTTAGGCAGGCGCCACTGCGGAGCCTGGCTGTGAATGGAGGGGGGGCGGGGCCACGCACGATCGCGCTCTCCCGCGCTGGCCACGCCCCCCTTCTTCTCTCAGACCCCTTGCTTCAGGATCCTGGACGTGCGGTCGCCATCTTTTCTGGCTGGAACTGTGAGTGGCCCTGTGGGCCCCATTCTTTTCTTATTACTTCTCCCCTTTTTTTGTGTACATGTATTTATTGCTGGCCTTATTGTGTCTTGCAGGTAGACCTTCATTGGGTTAAGGGGTTTTCTCCCGGTCCTAGGGTCCCTGGGTTAAATTTACCTTATTCAAATCCTCCCACTTGGGACATTAAAGGGGCATCCCGGGTTGCGTATTCGCGTAATTCCCCCGGTCATAGCAACTGCACATAAGTTCACCATATGGAGGCATCCCCGGATACTGGGCTCGGGATCCCCTCGGGGCAATTCCGGAAGTGTATGTTGTGTGGGGTATCCATTACAGGGCACGACGTACTTCTGTGTATACCCTGTGCACAGCAAACTATTACGCGGCAGTCCGGATCCCAGGCTTCTGGGTCAGCACCGCCGGTCGCTTCATCTCCTCCTCCCAGCTTGATACGCACCCCGTGTGACGTTGTCATGGGTGGGGAGCTGCAATCTGAGATGTGCGCCAGATTGGCCAACCTTGAAAAATTAATCTCCAGTTCGGTCACCCGTAAGGCCCCGGCTAAGAGAAAGCACTTGTCGCTGGCTCCGCCGGTGGATGACCTTGATGATTTTAATAATCTAGATTACTCTGATTATTCCCCGCTGGAGGAAGGGGAGGTTTATGACGATTCTGATAATTCTGACGATCAGCAGTTTGTTGGCGCTGACGCTGAGCTTGGGGACTTGGGGAGATCTTCGGATACTCCTAACGCTCTGGCTCAAATGTTTGAGGTTTTGGCTATTTCTCCTCCTGAGGAGGCTCCGCAACAGAAGGGTGAGTTTTTTGAGGAATCCAGGCCACGCTTGGAATTTCCTAATCAAAAGCATTTTGACAAAATTATTGCTAAGGAATGGGACAGGCCGGCTCGGCTCCCTGGTATTCCTCAGGGGTGGGATAAGAAGTATCCCTTCCCTTCGGATACCGTGGGTGGTACCGAGGTGGATGCACCGGTTTTGGGGTTGTCCAACACTTCTGTGTTAAATAATCCCGATTGTTCCACCCTCAAAGACGGTGAGGACAAACGCATTGACCAGATGGCTTGTCACGGCTTTGCCAGCGTCGGGTCAGCCATGCGGCCTGTTTGCGCTTCGGCGCTGATGGTGGTGGCTGCCAGGTCCGTGGCCAGGGACCTGTTGACGTCTTCCGGGCTTCGTCCGGGTAGTGACGAGTTCCTTGCCCTTAAACGGTGTGAGTTGTTTTTGTCTTTTGTATTAGCCTTGGATGACACTTTGATGATGTGTGGTAGGACGTCGGCTCTGCTGGTGACTATTCGGCGGTCGGTGTGGTTGCGCCAGTGGGCGGCCGATTTTATGTCCAAAAAGTCGCTGACGGCTCTACCTTTTGTTGGTTTACGGCTTTTTGGAGAGAAATTGGATTCTGTCACCAAGGGTGGTAGGTTACCTCAACGCAAGAAACAACGCCGTCCCTTTCGGGGGGCGCCTTCCTTTACCCCCTTTCGTGGGGCCAGATCTGGCAGGGGTTTTGCCTTCCCCTCTTCCAGAGGAGATTCCGGGAACAGGGGCAGAGGACGTGCCCGTCCAGGTTACAGTTGGGGCTCTAAGCCCAAACCGGCTGCTAAGCCAGCTCAGCAATGAGGGGGCGCCCTCACCCATGCGGGTGGGGGGACGGCTGCGACACTTCTCCCAGGTCTGGGATCAGGAGGACTCGGACAGATGGATCCGGGAAGTGGTGTCTTCCGGTTACAAGCTGGAGTTCGAGCTCCGCCCCCCTCCCAGATTTTTCAGGTCTCGGGTGCCTTCGGAACCTCTGGCCGCGCAGGGGCTCCTGGTGGCAGTAGAGAGTCTTCTGGACATGGCTGTCATTTGCCCAGTGCCCTCCTCAGACCAGGGCAGGGGTTTTTATTCCAATCTGTTCACGGTACCCAAGAAGGACGGATCGGTCCGACCCATCTTGGATCTGAAGTTTCTCAACAGGTTCATCCGGCCGCGGAAGTTCCGCATGGAAACGCTGCGTTCGGCTATTCACTCTCTTCGTCAGGGAGACTTTCTGACGTCCATAGACATCAAGGACGCTTACCTACACGTTCCGATCTTTCCAGCACACCAGAGGTTTCTCAGGTTCGTGGTGGAGGATTTCAGTTTGTGGCACTCCCTTTCGGTCTTACCTCGGCTCCTCGGGTGTTCACCAAGGTGCTGGCGGGGGTGATGGCTCTACTCAGGGTTCAGGGTATCCGCATTGTGCCCTATTTGGACGATCTTCTGATTATGGCTTCTTCCTTCAACCAAGCGGAGTTGGACACCAGAACGGTGGTATCCACTCTGGAGAGGTTCGGTTGGTGATCAACTACCCCAAGTCCTCTCTTTCTCCGTCCAGGGTAGTGACCTTTCTGGGAATGTCTCTGGACACTTCGCAGGCCAGGGTGTTTCTGCCCCAGGCCAAGGTTCTTTTGATTCAGGAGTTGGTTCGGCTTCTCTTGTCGGTCCCTCGTCCGGCCATCCGGCTAGGGATGAGGCTGGTGGGGTTGATGGTGGCCTCATTCGAGGCAGTTCCCTTTGCGCAGTTTCACACAAGGGCGCTCCAGCTTCATCTGTTGAAGGTTTGGGACAAGTCTCCGCTATCGTTGGATCAGTCCTTCCAGATGACCCCCCGAGTCCGTCGATCCCTGCAATGGTGGCTGGGGTCTGCCAATCTGTTGAAGGGCAGATCTTTTCTGGCGCCGTGTTGGGAGACGGTCACCATGGATGCCAGTTTGTCAGGTTGGGGGGGTGTTTGGAAGGACCTTCAGTTTCAGGGTCTGTGGGGCCCGCAGGAGGCTCACGAGCCCATCAATGTTCTGGAGTTGAGAGCCATCAGGTTGGTTCTGTTTCGCTTGACTCATCAGTTGCAGGGCCTGCCAGTTCAGGTTCGGTCGGACAACCGGACGGCGGTTGCTTACATCAATCACCAGGGAGGGACTCGCAGCAGGAGTGCCCTCAGGGAAGTATCTTTGATTCTGGACTGGGCGGAGAGCCACGTCCCGTGTATCTCAGCGGTCTACATTCCGGGAGTGGAGAACACGGAGGCGGACTCTCTGAGCAGGTCCTCCTCTCGCCAGGGGGAGTGGTCTCTCAGTCCCCAGGTGTTTCGTTCGATTTGCCTCAGGTGGGGGTTCCCGGCGGTGGACCTCTTTGCCTCTCGTCACAATCACAAACTTCCGGTATTTGTGTCTCTCTCGCAGGATCCACTGGCTCTGGCAGTGGATGCCATGTCTCTAAACTGGAGGGATCTGGGGTTTCTTTACCTGTTCCCTCCGTTTCCAATGGTAGCCAGAGTGGTGCGCAAGCTGGCCCTGGAGGGCGCGTCGGCGATTCTGGTGGCACCAAGGTGGCCAAGGCAGGTTTGGTTCGCAGACCTGGTAAGACTGGCAGAGGATCAGTTCGTTCTGCCTCTACTGCCGGACCTGCTCACCCAGGGTCGGCTACGCTATCCCAATTTACCATCGCTGGCTTTGACGGCGTGGCTGCTGAAACCTCCATCTTGAAGGAGGAAGGTCTTTCTGATGCGGTGATTCAGACTCTTATTAGCGCCAGGAAGCGGTCTTCCTCTACTGTTTACTATAGGACCTGGAGGTCCTATATTGACTGGTGTGAAGGTAGGTCTTTCCCGTGTCGGGAGTTTTCCATTTCCAGGATTCTGGAGTTTCTTCAACATGGTCTGGATCTGGGGCTCCAGCTTAGTACCTTGAAGGGGCAGGTTTCTGCCCTGGCGGTGTTCTTTCAAAGGTCCTTTGCACTTCATCCCTTGGTCAAGACTTTTTTCCAAGGGGTTACGCATGTTCGACCTCCTAGGAAGCCCTTGGTTCCAGTTTGGGATTTGAACCTGGTTCTTTCTGCTCTTCAGGGTCCCCCCTTTGAGCCCTTGAATGAGATTGCTTTGTCTTCACTTACTCAAAAGGTGGCGCTTTTGGTGGCTATCACTTCGGTTAGGCGTGTTTCTGAGTTGGCAGCTTTGTCCATTAAAGCTCCGTACTTCGAAAGGCATCAGGACAAGGTTGTCTTTCGTTTCAAGCCAGATTTTCTTCCTAAGGTGGTTTCTGCCTTTCATCTGAATCAGGACATTGTTCTGCCTTCTCTGTGTCCTAATCCTAGCAACGACAAGGAAAGAGCGCTGCATTCCTTGGATGTAGTTCGCGTTGTGAAATACTATCTGGTGGTTACGTCTTCCTTTCGTAAGACTGATGCTTTTTTTGTGGTGCCCTTTGGGCCTAGGAAAGGTTTGGCACCTGCCAAATCTTCCATTAGTAAATGGATTCGTCAGGCCATCATTGGGGCCTATTCTGCTAAGGGGAGGAGTCCCCCTTTTCTTGTTACTGCTCATTCTACTCGTGCGGTTGGAGCGTCCTGGGCTTTTCAGCACCAGGCCTCGGTTGAGCAAGTTTGTAAGGCCGCTACTTGGTCCTCTGTTCACACTTTTTCCAAGTTTTACAAGGTTGATGTTCAGGCCTCAGCGGATGCTGTTTTTGGCCACAAAGTTCTGCAAGCTGTTGTGGTTTAAGTTGTGCCTTGTTGCCTTGTTTTGGATCCCCGCCCTTTTATGGACACTGCTATTGGATGTCCCACGTGTTATGGATATCTTGAAGCGGGGTGTGTGACATACTTAGGATAATACCATTTTGTGAAATACTCACCTGTAAAATGGGTATTATAAGTATGTCACACACCCCGCTTCACCCGCCCTTCTTGTATTCTGGATCCTTTATATTGTGAACTTTGCGTTGCTTTGGTTTATATTTGCCTCTTCCTGGTCCCTTACCTTACTGCTTTCTTTATACTGGGTGATGAGTGGGAGGTCCCAGGTATTTGTGGACCGGGAGGGGCTTTCTTTTTCCCTATCATCTCTGCAGAACGCCCTCTTCAGGTCGGTATTACCCACGTGTTATGGATATCTTGAAGCGGGGTGTGTGACATACTTATAATACCCATTTTACAGGTGAGTATTTCACAAAATGGTATTTTCTGTGTCTGTGTGATTCTAGGTGCTTTGCAATGCTATTTTGATTGTCTTGCAATATACAAGCTATTGAAATTAGATGTAAAAGGTGGGGAGGGGGGCATTTTAATTTGATTTTGTATTAGATTCTTCAAAATTATTGCAAGCAAGACTTATGCCAATAGCAACTGATCCAACTTAATGCAAGGGCTCATAAACCTTCATAGGCAGCACCTGACTTAGGAGCTTTGTGCACTGCATGGCAAATCATAAGCACATAAATGCCCCTTAAGTGTGAAAAAGATCTTACTTGTAAACTGGAGTTCTTATTAGCACCCCTAACTATCCAGTCCCCTCCATCACATGGTTGAGTTTGTTCTTCAGTTGCTAAGCGAGTTTTACTATTTATGGTAAATACCTTTTTTTATTACCAAACAAAGACTATTCCAAAATTATAGGGTTAAAGTAGACCTGAAGTAAAGAAAAAGTAGGCCTGCTTTAACCTTCATTCCCTAGGCATCTAGTTTTGAAACAGCACTAGAGAACTGGGCAGAAAACCCACTGCTCTATGTTCCCGTGGTAGCCAAGTTTAGCCAAGTTTATAGGTTTACCACTCCAGCAGCAACCAAACACCTAATTCATCCATTGCTTCTAATGCAATACCCTATAATGAATCTTTAGGAATTCCAGGTGTCAGCCATTAATCACAGAAAGTAGCATGGCAATGAGTTCCTATCAAGAAGGGTTGGCATTAGTGGGATCCTTTGCTGTTTGCTTTGGCAAATAGCTAATTTAAAGGGCAACTAAATCATAATTTCCAAGGGGTTAAACTGCCCAGCTAGCGCTCTCTCTTTCCCTGCTCATAGAAACATAGAATTTTGTTACAAAAAAAGACCACATCAAGTCTGTCCTCATGTTCAGATGTTCTCCTTACCATAGAATAGACATTAAGAGGCTGATTTATTAATAGCGACATAGTAGTCGCTGTGCTTGGCCGTTGTTCGGTTGTTGACCGAGATGTATGGGTGCGCATGATAGCGACTGGTCAGAGCGACCGGCTTCCACCATATTCATCAAAAAAATCACGCTTAAAAAATTCAAGCGCTGTGAAATGCATGTTTAAACCCCAGAGCGCTGGAGGCGATATGTTAAAAGTAGTTTTTTAACCCCCAAACCACCATATTTTTGGAAACCAAAAAAAAAAATTATTTTAAATAATTTAGTAATATGAATATATTAATATCAGACCTGTAATATCAATTCTGTACAATTTTTATTTTTATTTTTTTTCCCTTAAAACAATTAACTAGAATGGCAGAAGTGGTCACAGAAATTTTCACATTTAAAAAAAAAAAAAAAAAAAAAACATTAATAACAATTAATTATGAATATTTAAAGATTGTTCCATTGAAATGCATTGGAGGAGCGCCAGGTAGCGAGAGGTCATACCTGTCGCCGTTCAAGGTCGGACGCTGGCGCTGTGGGCTGAGGCTGGAATAATGATGAATGAGTCGCTATATGGCGCTATCTCAGTCGGTAAGCAGGATTGGCTTGATAAATGTGTGATTGTGGTGGGGAGCCGGCGTTCTCGTGGCGGGGCCCGTCATTACCGGCCGCTCACCAGTCGCTACCTGTCGCTATTCCTTCATAAATAAGGGCCAAATCCTGACCTCCCCCCCACAAACACACATACACACACATGGACCCACAGACACACACCAAGTAGCTTCAAATTGTGCCTATCTATCATGTAGTTTCGCTCAAATATTTCACACAATCACAGGATTTGATCATGTCCTCCCTTTCAACATGTTACTTTCCAGTGCGTTCTTCTACAGTGGTCGCCAGCACCTCACATCATGGGTACCTAAGAAACACGTGCCCTGTGTGTAGCATTGCACATGGACAGGAAAAGACATATTGCTGAGTAATATGTGGCGACTTTTGAACATTTAAATTCATTCATTTCACACGATTCAGCAAACATTCAGCAAAAAATACAATCATTATTTCCTGCTTACTTAATCATTATTACATTTTGTTTGATGGCTCTCAATCCTCAAATCTCCTTCTCTGAGGATCCAGCCACTATCTAAGGGCATGATCATACATGGTTGGTAGGCATGCAGTTCTATAGTATTTACTATTATATTATTGGTTATTTATATAGTGCCACCCTGGGGGCCTCTCTCTGTAGAAGGCAGCAGGTGCGCGTGTATAAACCTTAAAGCTCTGGTGTGGTGAAAATAGTATACAAGACCAATGGTGACATAAATCGCATTGCATATTGAGATCCTGTGTGCCAAGTCAAAGTCAGGCAAATCCTCTTACCAACAGCATGCTTTACCAATCCATTTCTGTTACCTATTGCTGCCTACGTTTTTGTGATTGAGCTTCCCCTTTCCCATTTCCCAAAATGGTTGACTATGGTAGATCTAGCAGCAACTGATTTGTTGTCGAATTTGTTTCCATGAAATGTTATAAAGAGCAGAGAAAACAGTTCAACCCACAAACTCACCCTTATGAATTGGTGCACGGTTGGTTGCTCCAAAACCTCTTGTAACAATGCACCATAAAACAACATTTATTGTCAAAAGTGAAAAGCGCATTGTATGACTTAGGGCCCCTGAAACACAGCATGGACTTTACCAGTGCTGTATGGAAGACTGGAGCTGGTTACCCTGAACATCACTGAGCTCTTCAGTATGAGATCATTTACTGCAAATGGTTGTCTAAGAAGGTTTTAAGCTTGTATACTTGATATTATACCACCATTACTAATTACTGACCGTTAAACACTCTGGAAATTTTCAATCCACTTCAAAGACAATGGAATAGGTTTGTTGCTACGCTGGCGTGAAGAATAGATTGCCTAACTACAAAGGTATGAGAGAGGAAACAGACTTGGTACAATAAGAACCTCACTCCAGAGGCGTTATCCCTCTTCTGTGTACATGCTTTCTATAAAGAAGTATTATCACTTTATACTTTTTTCTCATTGAAGTTGTTTTCTTTCAAAGCCAGTGGTAACACCTGGCACTCCTGAGTAACCAGACAAGGATATTAAACAAAATACAAATGTCTGCAGAGTAAATATGTACAAGAGCTGGATACAAACAGAAAAGACAAATATAATCTGCTACAAACACTGCAGAGATAACTTTAAATCTCCATGTCTTAAATAGAAAAGACCTTGTGGCACCAGGGCATTGGGTATGTAATATGAAGCAAGGGCACATTGGTGAGAGAAGTTATCCATCTGGGTTTATTTAATATTAAGCTAAAGCTCTTCTGCTCATTGTTGACAGGCACAGCACAGAGGAAACTGATCGTTGGCTACAGTTTCTGATAGAGGCAATATCATTTGTAAGGAGCCACATATTAGTTTATACATCTTTCTGTTGCGGTTTCTCTTTATATAAATCCCACACTCCCAGACTTGTTTTACATTATCTTCAAGACCACCGCTTGGCCGTCGCTATCCTGACAACCTAAAGCCTAGAAGTTTCAGCAAATAGAGGTGTGCTGGAAGTTCAGGCTTCTCTATAATTTCTTGTGGGCTGGTCATATTTATGGTGGTGTAAGATAGACAGAAGTTTCAGATTCAGGCTAGGGTTTGCAACAGTTCCCCACCACTAAAGCATGTCACATTGAGCACACGTACCTGGTAGGATGCTGTTGAAGGCGAATAAAAGCTAGACCAACAGAACTCCCTGAAGCCTCCAAGAAATGAAACAGTAAAGCCCAGAGTGATAGGTGGGGTAGCTGAGGGCCTTGAATTTTTTCCCAGGAGAACTATGCAGGAAGCAAAATCGAGGAACTGGAGGATCTGGTCTCACAACACAGTTTCTGGAATGCAGAATCTAAGCACCATTCTGTTTTTTTTGTCCATTAGGCCCCTGATGATGGGGTGGACTGACTAAAGGTAAAGTGTCAAGGAACAAGTTTGTACAAGGCCTGGTCATATACGGAAGCAGACAGTTATCTAAGTTGGGTTGTACTCGAGGGAGGAAAGTCATTTACAGCCAAGTCATGCAAAAGCCAAGTCAGCAGACGTAGCAGAGTCAAACCAAAGATCACCAAGTGAACAAAGGTGATCATTACAAGTGATCAGCAATCAACTACAACTGCCCTGGCCTCCCTTGCAAAAGCATATGAATCCATACACGCTGGCGTGCAAAAGCTAACCGGATTCACAGTCAGTGTGTGCATGTGCACTGCCGAATATTGGTTGAATGTGCACGCAGCTGACCCACCAACAACATAATCTTGCATACTCAGGATCATGATTACGACCTCAACCTGATGCCAGTAGTATATCTCACTGGAATCTCTTGACACTGTGACAGCAACAGCCTGAAGGTGGACAGCAAGTTAAAAGGAAAAAAACGTAGGCACAGGTTTTTACAAAAGAATAGTAGAAAGTGAAGCTTTCATTTGAATGCACCAAGTCTCACCCCCCCCCATACAGCAAGAGGCATCTGCCCTAGTGCTGATGAGAGCCTAAAGCTCGAAACACGTGTCCACTAGTTGGATGTGTCTGGCTGTATAAAATTTAAAGCTAATCCTTGGCATTGCACCCTTAGCAGTTCTAATGGCCTTGGATGGCACAGAGATGTAAAGAGATGATTTGCATAGCTCCACCTACTGCAAGGGTAGATGGGTAATGCTATCTGTCCTTGGACTGGGTACTGTGCAAATACCTTCCTTTCTCGGAAAGCCACTCTTTTCCTTTACCTAAGTAGAGGGTTTTTTGGTCTCTTTAGCCCCCCTATATTAAAATGTGGTTTGAATAGTGTCAAGCTGAAATAAATCAATCTTACAAGTCCTTATTATAAGGACTTATATTATATTATATAATCCTGGGTGAGCTTTGACTGATGTTTTCCTAGGCAGAGGTCAGTTCCCATTTCAGGGATATTAATTTTCATTTTGTGACTTTGTGAGGCTCTAATGAATAGCCTTTTCCACTCAACACAAAGGATAGCGCAAAAAACAATCTCTTGCATCTGACTGGGTTTTATGATGATTAAGTAATGCAATTATACAATATACACCTAAAGTGTTATATAACGATAAGATGGAAAAAATTAGTGCTGATATTACCTGCGCTTAGTAAACAAGAATGTAATAACTAATAAAAGCAAGATACATATATATACACGAGACTTTATCTTCAAGCGTTTAAAGAGGAAAAATGTCCCGACCTTGTGAAAGTGAAAGGATATTTAAACATTCAATCTGACAAATTATAAAAATTGAGTTCAAATCATAAATACTATAAAGAAGCACTGCCAGATCTGTAAAACTGGGGTCACAGTAAAAATGCAAAAAAGGTTGGTAAATCAGTAGGAAGTGTTATTGACAATTAGGGATGAGCGAATCGATCCGGACGAACCCGGATTCGATCCGAATTTCATGAAAAATTCGATTTGGATCGAATCCGAATTTCCCCGTACTTCGATCGCTCGAAGTTTTCCTTTAACATCCATTCATTTACATTACAGGCATTCTAAGATGGCGGACGGGACATGTCCAGACATCTACCCCGCACCAGTGCATGCTGGGGCAGTCACATGCAGCCTATCAGCAGCAAGCAAGCCCGGTGACGTCACAGCGCTATTTAAGGCGGCGGACATCTTGCTTTTCCTCATTTCTCTATTGCATTCGTGAGAGACAGGACGCTGCTGTAGTCAGGGAGAGACAGTTAGAGAGACAGGGACAGGCAGGAGACAGGCAGGAGACAGGCAGGAAGTCAGCGAGAAGCAGGGAAAGTTAGGAAAAATCGGAGGCAGTCACAGGGAGATTTTTTTTTTTTTCATCCAGCCTGAGTGTTACTGCCTGGGTCACTGGCTTTGTTAGCTGTTTCACCCTGGTTAACCACTGTTGCTTTGCATAGTACTACTGCTCCCAGGTGCACTGCTGTTGTGGCATCCCATTCTGTGACTACACCAGCCTCTATTTACTATAACCCTTTGCACTTATTCTAAAAGTAATTTGGCCTGATATAGACACTTTTGCTGTGCATAGTACTACTGCTCCCAGGTGCACTGCGGTTGTGGCATCCCATTCTGTGACTACACCAGCCTCTATTTACTATAACCCTTTGCACTTATTCTAAAAGTAATTTGGCCTGATAAAGACACTTTTGCTGTGCATAGTACTACTGCTCCCAGGTGCACTGCGGTTGTGGCATCCCATTCTGTGACTACACCAGCCTCTATTTACTATAACCCTTTGCACTTATTCTAAAAGTAATTTGGCCTGATAAAGACACTTTTGCTGTGCATAGTACTACTGCTCCCAGGTGCTCTGCTGTTGGGGCATCCCATTCTGTAACATACCATACCCCTCTTTATTTACACTAAGCAGCTCTCTTATTTACACTAAGCAGGCCTGTTGGAGGCTGAGTGTTACTGCTCACTTTTGGTGTGCATTATATTCTGTTTCATATAGACCCACCGCTGCCTGGGGGTTCTTAAAATATCACCTACTACTACGCCAGTTAGACGATGTCGGGCAGACAAGTGCCTGGAAGTGAAAAGACGAGTGGCAGAGGCCAAGATTCCGCAGGCAGATGTCGCAGCAGACTGGGGGCCAGTAGCAGCAGGAGTCACGCTGAGAGACCTAATCTGCCAGTATCTGCTAGCGGTCGGGTCTCCACCAGTAACGCATCTGCCGTGGTAGATTGGTTAACGGGCTCATCAACAACATCATCACAACTTACGTCTGAGACCCCCAGTCTAGGGTCGCTAGGTTCCACTGACACAACCCTGAGTTGGCATGCCCCGAGAGCAGTCCCTGTCCTCCCATTGCCTCTGTCCTACGCCGTTCCCTCCCCCAGCGACGTATCCTATACTTTGGGTTCAGCTCCACTCTTTAGTGAGGAGGACGATCAGATAGAGGACAGTCAGCAGCTACTGCCCAGCCAAGAAATGGAGGTGGCTTCTTTAGCTAGGCAGACAAATAGTGTTGTGGACAGTGTCGTGGGTGCTGCGAGCGTTCCAGCTCCTGCGCCAGACACTGTTGACGAATCCACGAACATCAGTGATGTACAGCCACAACTCGGTGATAATGATGATGACGATGAAGCCGATCGCACTTGGGAGCCGGGTGATGAAGGGGCTTCATCGTCATCATCAGGAGAAGAGGGGCGCAGGTTGCCCCGGAGTCAGCAGCTCAGGCAGCAAGGGTAGAGCACCTGCTGCGCGGCAGGCTACCTTATCGGGAGGTAGTGGGGCAGGGGTTCCTGGAGTTGGCGACAATAGCAGCGAATCAGTGAGACCTGTTGGTGGGAAAAGTAGCTACTCTGCAGTGTGGCAGTTTTTCCTGAAGCATCCGCAGGAGGGTAACATGGCCACATGCAAGATATGTAGGCAGAAGGTGAAGCGTGGCCAGGGTCCAAATGTTGGCACCACGGCCCTGCGTCAACATATGCAGCGTCACCATAAAGCGGCCTGGGAGAACCTAGGCTCCGGAGAGGTGGGCCAGACTGCTTCCTCACCGAGTGGCACGCCGCTCCCAATTTCTGCCAGCCAAGGCTCCAGCACCTCAGCCGAAGGCAGCTGTGCGTCATACCCATCCTCTGTCGCTCCTGCTCCTCCTCCTCCTCCTCCAAGTCATGCATCCCACCAGCAATCCATCAGCGAAGCCATGTCCAAGAGACAGCAGTATGCGCCCACTCATCCTACGGCGCAGAAGCTGAATGTGCTCCTGTCCAAGTTGCTGGTGCTGCAGTCGCTCCCTTTTCAGGTGGTGGACTCTGCACCTTTCAGAGAACTGATGGCTTGTGCCGAGCCGAGGTGGAGAGTCCCAAGCCGTCATTTCTTTGCCAAGAAGGCAGGACCAGCGCTGCACACTTTTGTTGAACAGAAGGTGGGCCAGCCCTTGAGCTTGTCGGTGTGTAGCAAAGTGCATGGCAGCGCCGACGTCTGGAGCTGTAACTACGGTCAGGGACAGTACATGTCGTTTACGGCCCATTGGGTGAATGTGGTCCCTTTGCAGCAGCAACTTGGACAGGTCACGCCGCTTCGGCCTCCGCGTTCCCTGCCCGTTGGGCCTGTGACACTGTGCGACTCGGCCTCCTCATCCTCCGCCATCTCCTCACCCTCCACTGTAGGCTCAAGTCTCATTGCCCCTCCAGTCTACCATGTGTGCAGGGCACGGAGGTGTCATGCAGTGCTTCACATGGTTTGTCTTGGAGAACGGAGTCACACAGGGGAGGAACTGCTTAAATTTATTCATCAGGAAATCCAAACATGGCTTACTCCAAGAAAACTTAAAATGGGAATCATGGTTACCGACAATGGGAAGAACTTTTTGTCTGCGCCAAGGAAGCCTGACCCATGCCCCCTGCATGGCTCACGTCTTCAATCTGGTTGTCAAGCGGTTTCTGAAGTGTTCCCCCCATCTGCAAGACATCCTAACAACTTCAAGGAAACTTTGCATGCACTTCAGCCACTCATACACCGCCAAACACACCCTTCTTGAGCTACAGCGTCAGAGCGGTATCCCCCAACATAGTCTGATTTGCGATGTTTCCACCCGTTGGAATTCCACCCTTCACATGTTGGACCGATTATATGAACAGAGAAAAGCCATCACGGACTTCCTGATGATCCAAGCAGATAGGGGGACTCCCCTGTGTAACTTCAATGTCAACCAGTGGCAGCTCATACGTGACACCTGCCGTTTGCTCAGGCCCTTTGAGGAAGCCACTTTATTTGTCAGTCGGCAGGATTACGGGATGAACGACGTGATTCCACTGCTTCATGTACTACAGCACATGTTGGAAACCATGGCTGGTCAGGGCACTGGAGACATGGCGTTTACATCTTATGGCCAAATGAACCCCGTTGGAGCTGAACTGGAGGAGGAGGAGGAAGAGGAGGAGGAGTTGCCCCGCGAAACACAGTTTAGGCTTGGCGAAATGGCTGGTTTATCTAGTCAGCGGACAGGAGAGGAGGAGCAGGAGCAGCCAGAGGAGCTAGAGGTTTTTGAGGAAGGCGAGACAGAGGACCCGGGCACACCGTGGCAGTATGCAGTGGAGATGGAGACAGGTAGTCCATCCGAGTCACTTGCGCAAATGGCAGGAAGCATGCTCATGTGCTTGCGTAGTGACCCCAGAATTGTTTCCATCTGTCGGCGGGATGACTTCTGGCTGTCCACCTTATTGGACCCTCGCTTCCGGCACAAAATGGGGGCATTTTTTAAACCCACCGAGAGGGAGGACAAACTGAACTACTACAAAGACATTCTACGTAGGCAGTTGGCGATGCCTATCTGCGCCATGGTCCATACTCTCGCAGGTCTGACTCGAGGGGACCTCTGCGCTCACCTTCCACTGTCATGGCTGCTGGGGGGGTTGGCAGGAGCAGCAGCTCCATCAGCAGCAGCCTCAGTCTTCAGTCGCTAATGAGTAGCTTTCTACACCCGCATAGTGAGGCTACTCATGAGCAGCAGGAAGACCTGGAGCAGGACCTGAACCAGCAGGTCATGTCATACTTTGACATGACCATGCCAACACACCTTGAGGATCCGCTGGACTTCTGGGCAGCCAAACTTGATTTGTGGCCGCAACTAGCAGAGTTTGCCCTGGAAAAGCTGTCCTGCCCAGCAAGTAGCGTGCCATAGTTACGGCGAGGAGAACTCGTCTGTCAACTAAAAATGTGGAGAGACTCACCTTTGTCAAAATGAATCAGGGATGGATCAGCCAGGATTTCCACCCACCAATGCCTGATGCATGCAACTAGATTCAGCATGGTGCCACATTTTACACTTTCCAAATGGTGCAAAACATATTTATGTCTTTAGGCCAATTTTTGGGCTCCTGCTGATGCCAACTCCAGGGTGTGATTCATCCAATTTTTGGGCTCCTGAAGCCAACCCCAGTGTCTCTTTAAAGTAATATTTGGGCTCCTGCTGCTGCTGCTGCCAACTCCAGGGTGTGATTCATCCAATTTTTGGGCTCCTGAAGCCAACCCCAGTGTCTCTTTAAAGTAATGTATGGGCTCCTGCTGCTGCTGCTGCCAACTCCAGGGTGTGATTCATCCAATCTTTGGGCTCCTGCTGCCAACTCCAGTGTCTCTTTAAAATAATGTTTGGGCTCCTGCTGCTGCCAACTTCAGGGTGTGATTCATCCAATTTTTGGGCTCCTGAAGCCAACTCCAGTGTCTCTTTAAAGTAATGTTTGGGCTCCTGCTGCTGCTGCTGCTGCTGCCAACTCCAGGGTGTGATTCATCCAATTTTGGGCTCCTGCTGCCAAATCCAGTGTCTCTTTAAAGTAATATTTGGGCTCCTGCTGCTTGCAACTGCAGGGTGTGATTCATCCAATCTTTGGGCTCCTGCAGCCAACTCCAGTGTCTCTTTCAAGCTATGTTTGGGCTCCTGCTGCTGCTGCTGCTGCTTGAAACTCCAGGGTGTGTCAGTCAATTTTTGGGCTCCTGCTGCTGCCAACTCCAGTGTCTCTTTCAGCCAATGTTTGGGCTCCTGCTGCTGCTTGCAACTCCAGGGTGTGATTCATCCAATTGTTGGGCTCCTGCTGCTGCCAACTCCAGTGTCTCTTTAAAGCAATGTTTGGGCTCCTGCCCCTCATAGTGATGCCACTTCAACTCTCTGCAATTGTGCCGCTCTGCGATTCTATTAGCGATGCCTCTGATCTGCATGTGATATTTATTTAAAGCATTATTTAACTAACCCAGCACGCATCCTATGCGTGTTACAGCAAGGCAGAATGGTTTACAAACCTATTGAGGCTCTAGGAGGCTCAGAAATAGCCGTTTTTAATAGCGATTCGTCGCGAATAAATTCGGGTCAAAACGATTTTTGTCGAAAAATTCGGCGAATCAGTCGAATCGAATTTTTCAAAAGTTCGCTCATCTCTATTGACAATGTTAAAACAGCACAAACCCCTTTTTTGGGTCTCCCGGGAGTTTCACACAGTGGGGCAAGCTAATTTTGCATGTCCCAGGGCCAGGCTAATGGCAGCACGGCACAGTGCTGCTTTTGAGTCACTTTACATCAATGTATGTGTACATCTGGGCTATCCCTTTCTCCCCAGTTGGCTTTCTAAGGTATTCCTCAGTGTATGAAGTAAAAATATTGACTCATCAGAAGCCTAGACACCATAGACTGTGCTGACTATCATATCCACAAATGTGTCCGCCATTACCTATTGTGATTTTAGTGCACTACTTTTTCGAGGAGTAGAAATTTCCACTCCCTTTTATTGTTTTCTTAGTATTCGATTCTGCATTGGATGTAAAAAGAGCACTTCAAATGTTATTTCCATAGACATACTTCCATTTATATTAGGCTACTAGTCTACAGAGCAGTGGAGCAGTGTCTATGCTTGCTCCACTGCTGCTTCTCCAGTCCTCGTTGCCACTGAAGGGTGCACCACTGCTGCTAAATGTCCTTGTCACCTTCTGACCTGCCACTGATTGTCCTCTGGTCCTGAGGCCAGCCGTCAGCAGGTCTGCACATGAGCCAACTAGCTCACCAGTCCAGTGGGTTGTCCCACTGGATAATCATTCTATAGCTCAATTGAAGCCTGAGTGGGCCTCTGAAGACACACAGGGACCCACCACTTGCCTGGGTATGCTAGGTCCTGACAAGGCTTTTAATTGGAGAGCATTATCATTCACTAAACTCTCCTTACAGTTGTTTCCAAAAGAAATTCCCAAGAATTTCAAATTCCCAGCACTTGAACTGGGAAAACTTACTGAGCAGGAATCATCAAATGATCTGCAGTAAAAGTAAAGAATGTATAAATGTGAACATTTTAATACATATTTCAAAATATATAATACTATCCTTTAAATATTATTAATATCAATATCAAAAAGAACATTTACTATTGTATTACAGTGCAGATGTTAAAAATGGGCAGTGAAGTAGAGAGACAGGCCATGGTGTGGTTTTGTAAACTTTAACCCATTAAAGCAGGATCTTGCTAAAATAGGAAGTTAATTTCAGTATGTTTATATAACTTGAGTTTGTTGGCTTGTTTATTGTGTATACAGATACAAAACATATAGGACTTCTCATTGTGCTTATGTTTTTATGATAGTTATTTCAGTTTTCGATGTTCTTCTTTAAAAAGAAAGGATGGCTTTAAATAAAGGATAGTAAATAGCACAGTGACTTTCTTCATATTTGAGGAGAAGGAGAATGTAGAACAATAGCGTCATACAAACCAAACGCTGGAAGCAGTCCACACGTGACAAAATATTAATCACATTGTTTGATTTTAAGGAGGAAGTTTGCTCTAACATTTCTGGCGCTCGGCTGCCTAAATCCTGTATTATTAGGTTTGAAAGCGGATCTGGAGCTTCTGATGACTGCCAAGCTCTGTTTGCTGTAACAATGCTGTTGTTTTAGATGGAGGGTGAACGATCTCAGGCTATATTGAGTGCTGGGAGCCCCACATGTAACGCTGCACCTCCATAGGCTCCATTAAATTGAAAGTGGGAAAGTAATGAGCTGGAGCTAGCAATAAAGATAAGCTGCTTAGTTGCTTCATCTTCTCTGTGTTTCACATTAAGCAGGAAGTTTCATAACCTGCTTTGTGCATGCAAGTGACCCAAAGGTTTCACACAAGAAGAACAAAATATTAGCAGGCATGTTAAAGTATTTAAAGCAACATTTAGGAAGCCAAATACTACAGCAAAGGTATATAAAATAAAATGTATATGTGTCTCAGCATTTTTCCCTCTTGCGCTGCACTGCTTTAGAATATAGGAGGAAGCAGGCTGTATAAAGATCTATAGGAATTACAATGATTAAGGGAATGCTACAAAGCAGCACAGAAACAAAAGCTAGCCACAGACTTTAGGAGGGTTGTAGCAATACAGCTCATTTCAATTACTATCACCCTTCACTATCCCATCTAGTCCCATCCTCAGAACTTTGAGATATTGAAAAGGACAAGCTGTACAGTAGCTTTAAAGAACTTATCCTATAGGAACTTTATGGAACTACTTTCTATCCCCAGCCCAGTGCTCCAAAACAGCCTGGATGCAGTCTGCTGTATGGCTGGCCATATTGCTTCCTGGTACTTTACAGTGATGATGCATTCAGTTAAACACAGCTCAGCATTGGGGTCAGCCTTATCAAATATAATAACTGCCATTATGTGGCAATTTACCTTGGAACTGAATGCATTAGCACATGGCATGGTATGCAACATCATACTGCTTCCTGTTAGTGTTTTTTATGAATATTGGGCAAAAGCTTTATTAAAAAACTAAAAGAATCACGGGCTGTGTTGAGGCACTGGGCCAAGAATAAAAGGTGTTGCCATCAATTTCCTAACTGGGCATAGGTACACTTTAACTCCTTTGTGGGGTGACAGGCATATGACAAAGCCCTATTTTAATCTGCAAAGAATAGGACTATGGGGCTTACGTAGTAGTTCATGTAGTGGCAGATGAGCGTCAGGTAAAAGTCAAGTCCCAGTGCAAAAGGTATAGTTATGAATTAAAAATCCAGAGCGCCTCTGATGCCAGGTAGTGTCCCATCCATCATCAGTGCTGGTGATGAAATTCCTTAATGTGGACCATCACCTCCCTCACCGTGGGGCATCCGAGATCGGGATGTCTTGCGGGGTGAAACTCCCCCCAAAAGCCCAAAAAAACCTTACCTTATCGGCGACGGATCAGCCGCCGCCCCTCTAGCAGTGCGCGCGCCCGCGCCGCCCGTTTGTGAATGGCCGGCGTGGGCGCGCGCCCTGTAAGAGGGACGCGCGGGAGGTGGCGGCGGCGGCTTATCCGTCGCTTGTCCGTCGCCGAAAAGGTACGTTTTTGGGGGCTTTTGGGGGGGTTTCACACAGTGGGGCATCCTGATTTCGGATGCCCTGCTGAAGTGGACTAACACCCAGGATAGTGAAAATCCTGGGTGTTGGTCCACTTTAAATATTTATTACATATATATATATTAAAGTTAGGCTAGCTTTCCAGACTGGAATGTGTAAAGCCATCTTCAGGCTTTCATCCTACATTATATTTTAGCTCTCTAAAAGCTTTAGCCTTTCTTCACCAATCTAATAATAGATCATCTATTTTAAGAAAATAAAACCGAAGTTGTGTGAAAACGTATAGCCAGCGTTATTCTTTTCTCTCATTTAATTTCAAAGTGTTCCCGGGAAAATATTTCTTTAATGTGCTACGTTTCCACGTGCTGCTGACTGGTGAGATAAGAGCAGGGTAGCCTGGGAACCGTCACTTTTATTCAGCAGTGTTAATTCAATCTACTAAACAAACTGATTTGCATATATTTACATGTTACAGCACACTGTGATATTTGAGAATTAAAAATTTTACTTGGAAAGCAGCATGAAGGATTTAGGTAATTTAATGCAAATATGTTCACAATGCTTTGATGAATTAACTCTGTTATCACACATTACTTAATAAGGCAACAATTTAAATTACAATAGCAATAGGTGTATTTTCTGCAGCCTATATTCCTTACTGTGGTATTTGCGCTGTTGCTTGCTTATTGCATTGTTTTGGTGCCTGCATGTCAGTTTCAGGGCAATACAGGGGTGCATAACCTTTTCTGGCCCAAATACTGGCCAACGGGCCACATTGTCCCACTTCAAGGGGCAGCAATAACCATGCAAAGCATTTGCTGCAGCAAAGCTGTCACCTTAGAGCATGAAGTTGTAACACCTTGTACATTGTTTACCTCCGCTCTTGCTAGATAAAATTCTTTGTATGTGTGGAAATATATACTTGGCAACAAATACATTGATTCTGATATATCTCTTCATCTATATGCAAAGGTGAGCAGAGGTGTGATAGGTAGGGGAGAGCTGATCAGAGATGAGGTGAAATGAAGTGGGCAGAGGTGAGGAAGGAAGAGGTGGGGGAAAAAAGGGTGAGGTGGGCTCAGGGGCAGTGGGAAGAGGTGGACAGAGGTGAGATGAGTAGAGCTGAGACAGGAAGATGTGGGCAGGGCTCAGCGGACCTGAAGTGGGCAGAGCTGAGGTGAGCAGAGGTGGGTAGAGGTAGGCTGAGTTGAGGGGCCGCAACAGACAGCAGTGCAGGCTACATGTGGCCCCTGGGCCGCAGGGTGTGCATACCTGTCGTAATACTAAATATATATATATATATATATATATATATATATATATATATATATACATATATATATATATACACTGTATATTGGCAGGTTGTCTGTCAAAACATATAAAGATGGCAAGAAAATACATTTGCCAATGCCTGAATCTTGGATTGTGATTGAAAGGGATGCCAGGAGAGAGAAGCTACATTTTACCGGCCCTTAAACTGAACCAATACTCTTAGAAGAAACAGCTCATATGCATCCCTCCCCAGTACAATTCAGAGTGCTGCACATAATACACATAATACATAATACACATTATTAATTTACCTTTTTGAAATTGTAGACAATTTTCAAAACAAAATGGCATCTCATGGAGCTGCAGGCCACCAGTAAAGAGAAAGTTTTCTGCCATTGTGCAATGTGGAGTTATGAATTCAGGCAGCATGTCTTGGATGAGGGGGAAAGGAAGCTCCAAAATGGCCACTACCAGGAACAAAATCTGTGAGGTGGCGTTTCAGTTTTGCGTGGATGCAGGAGGTAATGTAAATGCTGACAGATGGGGCAAGTGAGTTTTGGAGAGTTTTTTTATTCCAAATGTGCCAGGCTGTTGGCCCGGTTTAAGGAGCTGTTGGTAGGGTGGTCTTGGCCACCTAACCTGCAGTATGTTTACCCCAGGGGGTACTCTGCAATGTTTAAAGGGGCCAACAGTCGAAAATGACCAACACAACAAACAGTGCCCATATGCATACCTGCACATTAATTAAACATTTTCTAACTTTTGCTGTGGTCAATTTTAAAAACAAAATGGCGGCTCATTCATCTGCAGTACTGCTGGGTTTCCTGTTACTGTGCATTGTCAGTTATGTCAGTTGAATCCAGGCAGCAGCATGGCTGAGACGCTGAGAGAGGAAGCTGTTGATCTGGGTGCACTGACGGGTCTAGTATATTATTTTAACAGTAAAACATTATTCTTTCTTGCTTCATAGAGTGCTAAGTGCTAAGTGCAATAAGTAGGCCCATGACCTACTTATTTTGGTACCATTAGTAATGTATCTCCTCCTTGGGGGTACATGCTTGTAACTGCTTGTCGCTAGGAGGTACTTGGCGTAAAATGGTTGAAAACCACTGCTCTAGAGGGACTTAGAGTCTGGCCATTATAGGAAGCAGGGAGGGTCCTGTTGGCCCTCACAATCCAGGACTCCAGGCTAGAAGGCCTACAGAGGCTGATGAGCCACAGACAGCGGCTGTTGATGGTGAATGGGCTAATGAGGTGCAGGAGGCCCCTACAGACTAGCTGCAGTTGAGCATGAGGACTGGTGTGGCCTGCAGCGGCTCAGGTGCCAGAGACTTGTGCAGCCTAAGGAAGATGACAGCCTGGTGCAGAGCTCTTGGGTGGAAGAGCTTAAATACTATGAGTAGGTCAGGAGGCCAAGCAAACCTCTATTTGATGTGCGGGCCGCCAGTAGCAGCTGTGACATCCCTTCAGCTGCTGCATGCTCCCACACTAGGTCTATCTGAGTGGCTGGCACCACGACGCACAGATGGACGAGAGCGGCTAGTGGTAAGGTGCATGGCTAGCTTTCATTAAATAAGATCTATCGCGAAATATTGATATAAAAATAAATGTTGACATAGTCAAAAATACTTTTCTAAAAATGATTACATAATTTAAGAAAAAAATTAATTGTACTATTAATAACCTAAAAAAATGGTTGATGCTGGCTCAGTGTATTACATATGTTATAGAAACATAGAAGGTTGACGGTCCATCTAGTCTGCCCTTATGTGTATACTGTATGTACTCTTTATCTTAGGATAGATGTGTGCTTATCCCAGGCATGTTTAAATTCAGTGACTGTTGATTTTTCAACTACCTCTGCTGAAAGTTTGTTCCAAGCATCTACTACTCTTTCTGTAAAATAATATTTTCTAACATTGCTCCTGATCTTCCCCCCGACTAGCTTCAGGTTGTGCCCCCTTGTTCTATCATTAAGTTTCTTCTTAAAAACACTTCCCTCCTGAACCTTATTCAATCCTTTCACATATTTAAAGTTCTCAATCATGTCCCCCCTCTCCCTTCTTTCCTCCAGACTGTACAAATTAAGTTCTTTAAGTTTTAAGTTTAAGTCCTTCCACCATTTTCGTTGCCCGCCTTTGGACACGTTCTATTTGAATAATGTCTTTCTGCAGGTAAGGTCTCCAGAACTGCACACAGTATTCTAGCTGTGGCCTCACCAGGGCTCTATACAGTGGCATCACAACCTCCCTCTTCCTACTGGTGATGCCTCGAGCTATGCAGCCGAGCATCCTGCTTGCTTTTCCCACTGCCTGGCTACACTGTCCACTCATCTTGCAGCAATCAATATCCCTAAATATCTCTCCTCCGAGGTCCTGGCTAACACAGTGCTGCCCATACAATACTCAGAGCAGGGATTCCTTCTACCCAAGTGCATATGGGGGGAATCCACTGAGCAGCACCTGCCGCAGCTCACAGCTGCACGCATCCACAGAGTGTGCACTGCTGATAGGAAGATTTAAAACATGTAATGCTGGAGACAACGGACAAGCGAGTCTGCCAGTCTCCTTGCAAAAAAGAATCAGCCTCCTCTCTTCACCTACATGCGCTATGTGTCAGTAACAACGCCCTGGAGAGCAGGAAGGAGCAGTATCTGTGCCACTTCTATTAGTGGGGGGGGCTGGGGAGGCAAGCGATTACAGCCCCCTGACACTCCAACCCTCTCTCCACAATCACCCAGAAGGACTGATTATCTTTAGGCGGGTACGGGATGACATCATCCGCCCCACCCACAAGACGGGGTTAGTGGCGATTGACAGTGGAAGTGGGGTAGAGGGTCTATTTTGGACCCTCTCCTTACCATGGAAGAGCCCAGGGGGTGATCGGAGGCCCCCTCAGTGGGATCTTGGCCGCAGGTGAGTAAATGTCTTTCAGGTCCTCTCCCGGGGGTGAGGGATTGGATGCCCTCTGAGTGAAGAGAAGACCCGACTGGATTGATTAAGGGGTCAGGTGAGTAATTAACTATGGTACTTTTTTATTGAGCTTTAAAGTCAGTTACACGAGTCTCACGTAGCTGGCACTTAACAATTGGACAGGCAGCTACGCGAGAGTCACGTGGCTGGCACTAATAGGGTTAATGGAAGTTAGATTGAAGTGCTTCCAACTGCAGAGCTGCGTATACTGTAACTGAATGCATCATTGCTGGGGGCGGGGAAGGAAGCAATATGGCCTACTGCATTCAGTTTGTGTTGTTATGAATATCGGGCAAAGGCTTTAGTAAAAAAAGAAACACGAGCTGTTTTGGGGTCCTTTGAGTATAGGTGCAATTTATTCCAGATTTCGCAATACACCTCCTTTGAGATTTCCTAGCTGTGCATCAGTGGACAATGGAGCAGAGCCAACACATACACTGTGGGATCGCAGGGTCTTCTATGGCCCCTTTCACACCTCTCTCTGTTTTGATACAGTGCAGTTGGAACATAGCCAAAAAGTCCTGCTTGCTGTGTTCCAACAGAACTGCATATGCAGAAGTATTCTGTGTCTATTCCATGGAACTGCAACTGCAAAAAAAACACAGTTGCAAAAACGCACCTGATCTGCAACTGCATAGTGTGAATGTAGCCTAAGGAAAGCAAACAGGGCGAACCAGGTATTTTACACAGCAGGGGCATCAAAAATCGGGATGCCCCGGAGGTACAGACTTTAAGGTTTTGGTCCACTTTAAGGCCCAAATGCAGCTCTATAAATGATTGCTAAATTGCTTTTGTAATCCCTTTTTTCATGTGTTTTCTTGCCCTTATGCTTGGACTGCCTGAGAACGTCAGGTTATTCCACCAATCTCTGAGACAGTTATGCTGAGTGTGCAGTTAGCGATGCACCATCTTATTTCACATGGGCCAGTCTGTAGATGTGATGCCAATGTGTTCTATAATAATGTACTAAAGAAAAGGGATGGGGGGCTGGGACCAAGACCGCACCAGCTACAATAAAGGGAGTGTGCACATGAGAGGGTAGAGGCACAAAAGTGCACTATTAAACTAAACGAACGCAGAGTCCCACAACTCCTCAATCTATCCTCTCTACACAATGGCACCACTCAGAAATATAGATGAATATAATCCTTCTTTATTAATTAAGGCAAAAAAGCTATATACAAATGTACACTATTTAAAAACAGTTAAAATACATATATATACACCTGTGAAGGAAAAAAGAAGGGGGGGGGGGAACACACACAACCCCCTAAGGTGGCAATAGCTTCTGGGCCATAACTATAAAATGATAATAAATTATATCTCTGCTATTTACTGAACCCTGACTGTCTATATATGATGCTATGTGCAAAAAATACTAAAAACTAACCTAATATGCTCTGCTGTGCATAATCTAAAAACCTGTGCAATGTGCCAAAAAAGTGCTATGTACCAGTGCAACAATTCATATAGTATAAATACAAAACATAGAAACATAGAAACATAGAAGGGTGACGGCAGAAGGAGACCATACGGTCCATCTAGTCTGCCCTTATGTGTATACTGTATGTACTCTTTATCTTAGGATAGATGTGTGCTTATCCCAGGCATGTTTAAATTCAGTGACTGTTGATTTTTCAACTACCTCTGCTGGAAGTTTGTTCCAAGCATCTACTACTCTTTCTGTAAAATAATATTTTCTAACATTGCTCCTGATCTTCCCCCCGACTAGCTTCAGGTTGTGCCCCCTTGTTCTATCGTTAAGTTTCTTCTTAAAAACACTTCCCTCCTGAACCTTATTCAATCCTTTCACATATTTAAAGGTCTCAATCATGTCCCCTCTCTCCCTTCTTTTCTCCAGACTGTATACGAAGAGGACAGCCAGGGAACAGAAAAATGCAGACCAGATAAACACTAATAAACTCACATGTCAAAATTGGCCAACCAGCATAGACACCCCACACTCCCACCGACGCGTTGCGTGACGACCGCGCGTCACTTCACCAGGGCAAACACACACTGTGAATTGTTGCACTGGCACATAGCACTTTTTTTGGCACATTGCACAGGTTTTTAGATTATGCACAGTAGAGCATATTAGGTTAGTTTTTAGCATGTTTTGCACATAGCATCATATATAGACAGTCAATAGCAGAGATATAATTTATTATCATTTTATAGTTATGGCCATTGTGTAGAGAGGATAGATTGAGGAGTTGTGGGACTCCTCTGGGTTCGTTTAGTTCTATAATAATGTGATAATACATGATTATTACTATCTGAAATAACTAATGATTAACACATTAGTAAGAAAGAGCTTCTGTTACAGGAACACGACAATGTATTTCAATGTGTACTTCCTTATCAGTGTGTGGTATTGCCATGCTTAGTTTTAAAGTTGGGGTGATACTGTCTTTTATTTTAACCTCAGCCTTTGCCCAATATTAAGTAGTATTTTTGTGAATGGCCTGCCATATGTTAATTAATTCAGTTACAACCAATCTGTCACATAATGGCAGTTAGGTTGAAGTGTTCCCCTTGCTGAGCTGTGTGCTGGGAGTGGGGCTGCTCAGCCAGGGAGCAATAGGGCTGACTGCATCCAGTTCATGTTGTTATGAATATTGTGCAAAGGCTGAGGTAAAAAAAGAAACATAGGCTGTTTTGGGGCACAGAAGGTGACTACATATTCTTCCTTTAAGGGTGATAGTCCGGTTTAAGGTGGGAAATTGGTGTGAGAATCCCCCCACATTTTTGCTGGTGAGAATGGTGCTTTTGGTGTGTTTCCATACTATTTGTGGAGAAATGGGCATGCTGATTCATCACTAACGCCAGGTAGCGACAGATGAGCGTCTCTAGCAGGCATTTCAGAGCGCCCGCTAGTTGTTGCTGTGCTTGGCCGTGGCTCGCTAGTTCATAGCGACTCAGTCGCTGTGCAGCAATGATGAATACATTGTGATGAGTAGCTATTCGAACAGTACAGCGCTGTATGGGAGCGCATGTTAGCGACTGGCCAGTGCGACCGTCTCACAACATATTCATCAAAAAAACAGCCTCACAAAACTCCGGAACTCAAAAAATGCTTTTCTGATGCCTAGAGCGGCGGAGGCTGTGTGAGTAAAGTCTGTTTTTTAACATGTATCCACCAGTAACAAAGCGAAAACATATGGAATTACATAGTAACAACATTGTAACATGAACACATTAATGCCAGACCTGTAATTTCAATTCTGCATAAATATATAAAACATGAAAAGAAATGTGTAAAAATGGCTTTTTCTATGCCAGAAGAGGTCACAACATTATTTGAGATTGAAAAAAAAAATAATAATAACAAAAACCCTGCTTAAATAGAAATAAAAGAAAGTCCATTGAAATGTATAGGAGAGCGACAGGTAGCGAGAGGTGATACCTGGCGTTCTGCAAGGATGAACGCCGGCACTGTACACTGAGGCTGTGATAATGATGAATCGTACGCTACATGGCGTTATCCCAGTCGCTCAACAGATTCTGCTTGATAAATGTGGAATTGCGTGCTGTGACCGGCGTTCACCTGTCGCTACCTCTCATTTACAAGGCACTACCTGACGCTATCCCTTCGTGAATAAGGGCCTAAGCCTCGTGGTGAATAATGTGCTAAGAGATAGATGAATCGTCACTGTTCGTAATCCGTGGTGACACTAGTGGGATAATCCTCAGGCTTATATCAATGGGATGTGCGCAGCTGCTAGAGATAAGTAGGGGATGTCTCCGCCCACCCGCACATGTGCCATGGAATCGCCATTGTATGCACAGCCCCTAACTATTTTGATTGCTGGCCAATCACAGGTTGGACTGATCTTTGGATTTTGCAGTCCACCTCCTCAGCATCAGTACTAAGTGGTACTAATCACTGACCACTGCTGCCTTTACTGGCTTATGTATTATTTGTTTTTAAAAAAAAGGTGATCTGGAAGAGCAGAAGAAAGGGAAGAAGAGCATTGCAGTGGGGGGGGGGGGGGGGGCAAGTCTAATCATGGGGCAGAAAACGATGTAGGTAGAAACAGAAGGTCACAAATTTAGGGAGGGGTCTCAGTATGAGTATTGTAGCTGTTCTAACATATACCGTATATAAGGCCGTATAGGCCGACCCGAATATAAGCCGAGGCGCCTAATTTTACCACAAAACAAATGGAACAAGTTATTGACTCGAGTATAAGCCGAGGCGGCTTTTTTCAATTGGAATTGGAGTTGACACACAGAAAGAGAGAGACACACACACACACAGAAAGGGACACACACACAGAAAGAGACACACACACAGAAAGAGAGAGACACACACACACAGAAAGAGACACACACACAGAAAAAGACACACACACAGAAAAAGAAACAGACACACACACACACACACACACACACACACACAGAAAGAGACACACACACACACACACACTGGGGGTACCTGCTGCTGCTGCCGCCGCCGCCACCGCTCTCAGACGGGTGTCGGGGGTCAGGGTTTGGCCAAGGTTACCCTGCAGAGGGGCAGCGGGGTCCCCCTCCCCTCCTCCCCTCCTCCGCTCCTCCGCAGCCGCCAGCTGCCGCCGTTCTCATACACACACCAGCACTTCCTGGCTGTTGCACGCTCGTCGTCGGTGGGCGTGCCCCATATGGCAGGCGTCCAATGAAAACATTGGACGCCGCCCATTGACGACCAGCGCGCAGCAGCCTGGAAGTGCCGGTCAGTGTGTGAATGTGTGTGCGTGTTTGTGTGTATGAGAGCAGTGGCGGCGGCAGCAGCGGGTACAGCAGGGCCTTCCCTGGCAGTCCGCCCCTGGACTCGAGTATAAGCCGAGGCGACTTTTTCAGCCCAAAAAGTGGGCTGAAAAACTCGGCTTATACTCGAGTATATACGGTAAATCATGTAAAACATTCAGATGGTGATATGATAGATGCCAAACTGTTAATCTGCCAGCTGCCATTAACTTCAGGAGACATGCCTCCCCCCACTTTTCTATATAATATATTATATATGTCAAACTAGATGTCTCCTAATAAAAGCTAATATTATTTTTCTATCAGGATATTCTTTAGCTACAGTGATAGCTGTGTATGTATATGAGTACAAAGCAACGTGCTATCTGCAGATATTTTTAGGCAGAGACAATCAAAGCAATACATTTTCTTTCCTAGACATGAAAATATGATCTCATCATGGGTAAAAGTTAATGGCATCATATTGATCAAATGAGGTCACTATGATAAATGATATATCTCAGCCCCCCCATCACATCATACAATTCACAAGGGACCATGCAGAGCAGTAACACTTCAAATGAGATACCTCCAGATGAAAGCTGAAAAACTATAGTACGTATTGTATCTAATATATAACATTTACCCGCAGAAAGGACAAAATAACAAAATTCTGGCTCTATTCGAGGTCACTCATATATACAAGAGATGCAGAGGAGGAGACATGTGACAGAAGGGTCCAGCGGCAGCATTGCCTGCCCAACAGCAGCAGGACCATGACTGGCGATGGGCAGGAGCGGGTCATCTTTAGTGGACTCAGGTTGGCAGCAGCAGGACCATGACTGGCGATGGGCAGGAGCGTGTCATCTTTAGTGGACTCAGGTTGGCAGCAGCAGGACCATGACTGGCGATGGGCAGGAGCGTGTCATCTTTAGTGGACTCAGGTTGGCAGCAGCAGGGACAGTTATAGCCAGGAGTACCAGCATTGCATGCGGTCACTTGGTGATTTCTTATATTAAACTTGTTATAAATTAATATTTTTTAGTAAATATAAAAAACACCCACTAAAGTATATGGCACCACTACTGATTATATAACAATAAAAAATGTTTATTGATAACAATGTCACGTAATCTACATACACTAAGGACTAATTAAAAAACACCAAAGACCAGACATTGTCAATAAGGAAGGGAAAAAACACACATTCAAGGGGCAGGGGGAAGGTGGATGGTACGATATAATTAATATGGTAAATTTTACATTGTTTATACTACCTGGCTAGTCCAAAATAAAGTGCTATAGTGCATATCAATAATCATATTTAAATAAAAACAGTATCACAATTTATCAAACACTAATCAAAGTGCAAGTGCAAACCTAATAACCCTAAAACCTATACCTAACCATAATTGTACTGACATAAAGTGAGAACCAGCCAGGAGGGGCAAAGAAATGACACCCCCAATAATTGAGAAAAGTAATTTACATCAAGAAACGAACACTAGCCCACTGCCCCTGCGTCTACACGTTGCGTGACGTCACCAGCATCACTTCCTCAGGACATTGCTTTTTAGTAAATATACATATTCAAATTGTAAACTAGCAAGGACAGGGCCCTTTCTCCTAATGTATTCCTGCATATCTGTGTTCATTTACCTGTCTGTTACATTTGATTCATATTACCGCGTTAATACGCATTTTCGTCATTGTTGTATTTACTTTTCTTACCCCGTACTGCTACCTTGTACAGCACCACGGAATACGATGGCGCTTTATAAATAAAGATAAATAATATTTACAAAAATATTTATTTATTACAAAGAAATATAATCGTTTTTTTTTTTTTTTTGGGGGGGTGGCACTATGGCCCTGTAAAATATATGTATGTCCCTGTCACTGAGCTACAATTGCATAGAGCATCAACCATGAATATGATGCATGCTCTTTGATCCCCGAGAATAATTTGATATATATCTGGAATTTTCTGTTTTTTTTTTACTATATACTATTTAATTAATCACCTCTATGGAAATATTTACCCAAATAATTATTCACTATTGATAAACAAATCAAGATTTGCCAAATTGGGTCACTGTGTTGCAAGACTATGACCTATAATGTGATGTTGACTAAAACCTTGCACAATATATTTTTTATATATGAGACATGACTGAAATGCTCTTGAGCAAGGAACCTAACCCACCCAACTGCTCCCGGGTGCCATAATTAGGGCATGTGTATGGGCATGAATGGGTTGAATGCAGAGAAAGACTTCTTACCACGCATATAACCTGTAGATACACATGATTACGCACTGGGCCTTGTGATTGCTTCAGGTCAAACAAAATACCATGTAAAAACTACTAGATACCTGCCTGGCCTGGAAATTGTAATGTACCTGTACCTGCACCATAGAACCAAAAATTCTGAATTTGTGGTTCAATAAGGCCTCTCCTTACCAAATGTCTGATACCATCTGCATGTCATGATGGAAAACTTAGTATGGCTCAGTTAGGCTACCCTAGTAGTAGGGACACGTGGAACTGTGGTGGTGAAATAGTGCCCTGAAGTGGCACAGCTGATGTGGCTGCAATAAAATCTTTAGCTCTAGGTGATGGCATGCTCTGGTGTTAAAACCTGAAAAGATTAACCAATATAGGGGTCGACTGCATGAGGAGTGAAATTGTGGACAGCATAGAGTGGTGAACATAGCTGGCGCATGCAGTGGCCCTGTTGCTTTTACCTTTTAGCTGGGGGTGTCTCCCCATATTCCTGACAGGTGCACCTATACAGCCCTCTAGTCCGTGCTGGACATCCCTACACCCCCACCCATTTATCTGCTGGGTGCTGCTTGAACTCTTTACCCTCCCTCCCAATTTCCCACACACTGAGAACAAGTTTTGTTTTTCCCCTTGAGACAATGCTGGCCTAGTTTCTAGTTTTAATGCACAACACACAAGCACTATTTTAGAAAATCAATGACTCAGTTAGTCTCACCTCCACAATGTATTAGATGCCAGTTACTTCTGGCTTCTGGCTAAACAGATACATTACATTTTTTGTTATGCTTTGTTGTATGTACTAGTGTTTTACGTCTTTAATATTTAATAGTTTTAAACAATAAATACATACTTAGGCCCTTATTTAAGAAGGGATAGCGTCAGGTAGCGACTATTTAGCGTCAGGCAACGCGAGGTATCACAACGAGAACGCCGGCTCAAATACACAATCACACATTTATGAAGCCGATCCTGTTTAGCGACTGGGAGAGCGCCATGTAGCGTAATATTCAACATGTTCCCAGCCTCAGCGAACAGCGCCTGCGTTCCGCCTTGCCGAACGCCAGGTATGACCTCTCGCTACCTGGCACTGTCCCATACATTTCTATGGCAGACAATGGAATGTATTTTCTTTGCCTTTGTTTTTTATTTTTGTTTTTTTTTCCAAATGTTAATGTTCGAAAGTTTATTTATGAAGTGTGTTTAATGTTTCCATGTTTTTTTTTTTCTCTAAAAAAGTTAAATTGAAATGTGTCACTTGGATGTTAAACTCACAGCCCTACCCCAATGTCATTTCTGTTATTTTTAGCGTATTGTAATGTTTCAAACCACACAAATAATCATTTTTTTGTAAGCGTGACTGGCGCTCTATGCCGCAGTCAGCCAAAAACAGCGCCCACGCTGTTTCCTAGAAATTCCCTTATTGAATCTGGGTTCTTGCGGTGAGGGCCAGTCGCTATGCCGAGTCGCTACGTGTCCCAGGCAGCGGCGCTGTGCTGTTCATACATGTTTTGTATTTTTTTGTCAATGAATTAACTTTGAACGCCCAGAGTCAGTGTTGTTGAATACGCAGCAGACATTTGCGAGTATCTGACTGCACTACCATGACTTTGAAACCATAGTTAAAGCAAATCTGAACCCATTAGGCATCGCATTGTGAAACACATTTTTAAACCTTACACTATTTAAGCATTCCAATGTTTGTCAAGCTAGATCTGGAGTCTGGTTTTGTACACATTCACACACTGCTATTACGCTGTTCAAAATAATTTCGCAGCATCCAACAATTCCAAACCATTTGAGCGTGTGTGCATGTAGCGGATGAGTTTTTACGCTATTTTACTCTGCGTATCCTAGCATTTTTCTAAGCGTAGTTTAGCGTATTAAGGCGAGGCGTGTCAGATTTTTTGCTTTCACTTTAGTTTTGTCCACTTCCGGGTTTACACCTACGAGGATTCATGATGAGGCCTAGACGCCCAGCCCGACGTCTCCCCAGCTACTCCTCAGATTCTGCCCCCCCCCACCCGTCTCCCCTGGCCCATCCACATACCCTGTTCCCCCTGCAAGCGGCAAGCCCAGCCGCAAGAGGGTGGATCCACGGGTTAACGGGCAGGTGGTGAAAGTGAGTATAGGTTCTATTTCTGTGATGCCAGAATATAGCTTTGTATATATGATTTGTCACGGATATATACATGTTTATTTAATATTTGTCACCTGTGTTTTTTATAGGACTTTTGCAAATTGGAGTATGACTATGCCCGTGGGGGAAAAAGGCGCATAGTGTTGGAGGTGCAAGCCACTGTGTCCCGGTGCTTTGACACTCATCTGACCACGCGGTCAATAAGCCAGAAGTGGTCAGATTTTAAGCGCCGGGACAATGAGGGCGTTTATAGGCTCTATGATGTCTATGCTTCAGGTAAGTGTAACATGACAGCATGTTAATCCTAGCAATAATGTTGTATTATAATGTAGTCCCTTTTTTGAATTTTATTTGAGGTGTCCTTTTTTATCCCCTTCCACACAGATAAGCGTCCTCCCCTGGGCAAACGTGGGAAGGGTATCCTCCCCCGGAGAAGAGTGGTGAGCTCGGATGATTCTGCGGGGGAGGGGCCCTCTCGCCAGTCCTATCTCGAGGACCCAGGGGAGGAAGGGGATGATGCCCCAGAGGAGCGTGCTGCTGGGGGGAGGGCAGTCTGGAGCCTCAGCTCCTCACAATCTGAGTCTGTTGAGTCTCTAAACCCTAGTGGCCACTCTCAAGTGGGGAGTCCAAGTGGGGAGGAGGACATGGACTCACCCACACTCCCTCAAGGATCAGGGAGTGAGAGGGAGGAGGGTGGCCCATGGGTTTGGGGATCTTCTGGGCAGATTGTGAGGTGTCGTGGCTCCACGTCTCCTCCTCAGAGTCCTCGCTGGGATACCAGCGGCAGTTCATCCCCTGGTGAGTGCCTTTCAAATTGGTGTTTGTCTGTTCCAGGTTGATTCTGTGCATTTTAAATAATCCTGTGCCCTCGTTATATGTTTGGCAGGGCATCATAGAGCCGGCACCTCCAGCAGCTGTGCGCCAGACCTTCCCCTCGGGCATAGTCGTGGTAAATGTTTTTTGAGCTAACTCACATGGTGTATGTACTGAGATTCCTAACTACATACACATGTTTGATGCTACCTAGCATTATACTGTATAGTAAAGTTAACAAACTTCAGTAACACCACTCCAGTTCAATCCAAATGCAAGCAACTCCAAAGTTACCCGAGTCCAGCATGATGCTGCATCGCAACTGTTTTATTTTTATTTCTGCTTGCTAACACATGTGCCAGACTCTACTGTTAATCTGCTCTGCTCAACTTAAATGACTGCATTTGCATTGCACTGTAAATGTGTTTGGCACATTATATTGCTGTGTCCATGTGGCAAAAATAAATTAGTCACCTGACCTCAAGGGCCACCGAATATGCTAATGTATTTCAAACATGTGTGTAAACATGGTAGCATAATTTACAAGAGTCCCTAAACAGGTGGATGTTGAAAATTAATTTGTAAGCGCAAAGCTTATGATGGTTTTTTGTTGTTTTTCTAAAAACAGATGTTTCCACACAGACGGACCCTGTGACCATACTCCCCCACCCCAGCTCCAGGGACATCCAGCAGCATGGGACATAGCCACAGCTGCGATGGTGAGTAGAAAAACTGGTTATGAAAACATACTTTTCCCACCTATGTCTTCCCCTAAAATCAATCATAATAGTCAATGTCCCTATGTGTTTAATTAACACACAGGTAGCTGATATTTGCATCACCAACAATCATAAATGCATGTCTGCATGCTAGATTGTTGGCTCCCCTTTGTTTCCTTGAAAAGCCATAATACATTTGGGTTACCAAATACTTAAAGGAGCCACAGTACTCAACCCTGTTAACTTGCAGATCAACCTATAATCTGTCTCTAAATCTGGTAAAAACAGAGGCTCGGTCACACACATCTGCAGAAGTATGCTTAAGCTGCACCACCAAGGTGCCTCTATGGGTGCAGTCTTAACTCTAATCTATGAGAGCCCTATTTGGGACATACAGTGCAATCGATACAATGGAAGCAGCTTACCTGAGGTTGCCCTAAACCTCAAGTGCAAGCCATGGGGTGGAAGGGTCAAGGCCTTGCAATACAGCCTAGACCCCACACCCCATGTGCTTGCACAAATTCAAAAGGAACAAAGTAGGGGTGGCAGCTGCTCATACCATTTTATAACTAACCTGGGAGGTGCAAGTCAGCAGGGCAATTAGGTTACCAAAGACTTGCACCTCCCAGGTTAGTTATAAAATGGTCTGAGCAGCTGACACCCCTCCTTTGTTCCTTCATAATACATTTGGCCTGTGTTTTTTGCAAAGAATGTTGGGAACTAGAATAGGAATAGCATAAGGTTTTTAGTCTTACTACTTTGGGCACGATGTTTGTAGCCAAACAACGCCAACAATGTCCACAATCTTACTTAGGCCTTCATTAACTACAAACGGTTAATTAAATATGTAGGGTATTGCTGATAACTGCCCATGTAAGCCACAGTTACTCATATAATGGAACATCATAAGGGACCAGTTAGCACAAATGTTAATCATGTGGTCACATAATGAGTACCAACTATTTAAGAGTAAATAATCTGTTGATATTTGTATCCATTTCAATACAATAATGAAGTTTTTTTCTCCCTACAGCTTGCATTAATGAGCATCGCAGACTGTGGCAGTACTTCCGGCGGACGCGGTTTATGCTGCTGGGAAAGAAGAAACAGCCGTAGGGTGGGGGGTATGGGTTTTTCCGCTGTGCAGAGTCCTATTTTGGCCATGTTGGCCCCTTTTTAAACAATTAAAAATTGTTTATGTTTATACTTTCAGTGTGTTGTGACTTTTAAACCATAGTTAAAGTGTATAACAACCCATTAGTTCTTTCATTATTTAACACATTGTTAGGCCTTACATACTGTAAGCATAGTAATGTATGCCAAACAATGTCTGTAGTAAGTTTGTGTAAAAATTAACATATCTAGATATAGAGAGGTATCACTGACTGAGTTTGTAGGTAAGTATTTAGTTATCCCACACAATTTAGTTCATTTGGCAATACATTTATTAAACTTCCGACTCATTGCTAGGAGCGGTGTTGGGGGACAACAGTGTAGTAAAAAAAATAGACTGCTGCTGTATTAGCTGATGTACCAACAACAAAGTTTCGTCCTGGCGCTGTATAGATTGTTGTATGCCACGCATCATTTCTTGCATGGCATGCATGAGTTCAGACTGTTGTTGATTCCGCACTTCATGAAGTTCTTGCCTCAGGTCACGAATTTGTTGTTGGTTCAAAAGCGATTGGTTTTCCAAAGCCGCAATGGGCTCCAGAGTTCCATCACGTGGCTGTTGGCGACTGTAGGACTCCAGCATCCGGCCCCCTAGCTCATAAAGGTCTGCACTTGTGGATGCCGGTCGGCCAGTTGGTTGTTGGGCAGCCTAAAACAGAAAGCACAATATTGTAGTCAAGCTTGAATTCTGAAGGTAAGCACCAAAAAAAATACATTGATGGTCCCAATATCATGTACCGTTGGTTCAGCCTCTGTAGCCTGGGCACATGGTACTTGGGCGGAGGGCACGTCCTGGGTTTCAAGGAAGGATTCATGCTAAGAACAAAGTATGTTGTATGTTACATGGTGGAACATGATTGACCCAAAAACACGTAAACGTCATTAATCTCAAAACAATTCAGCCATGGTACCTGAGTGTGCTCCTCCACAAATAGTTCTGGTGTCTGGCTGCCAGAAAGGGGCAAATCCTCATCTGAGAGATGTGGCAACATTGCATATGCTAAACAGGAAAGTCGTGTTATTGGGTCAGTTGATATTGTGTGACTATTTGTTTTAAACATTATCTAGGCCATACCTCTCCAAAGTAACTGATTGGCCAAGACACACAACATATTATGAAGATGTATGGAAGACCAAGAGGATGCAATCCTTGTCCCAAACAATGACATACACACATAGCTAAAATTACACATACCCGCCATATCAGAGATGTCCAGACTTAGGCCCTCACTAGAGCTTTGCCCTAAAATCACATGTTTAAAATCAAATGTCAAGAGAAAACAAAAATTTCTGGCCAAACCAGATCCTTACTAGAAACAAACCAAAAACATTCTTACCCTCATCCCTAGCAGCTGCGCGGTGAAGGGCCCTTTCAGGACCCCCACTTCCTGTATTCAGGCCTTCAAAAAAACACAAAAACGAGATCAATATTAACAACAATAGTAGTGAGAATTTAAATGGTTAAATTAGATTAGCAGCTTAATGGAAAAACATGTATATTGCATTGACATAATTGGAACTTAAAACAATATGATCTGGTTGATGGCAAAACCTAAATAACTATGCCGTTTGGAAGGTGAAGTATCATGATTGTGACAAATTACATTTGAAAATATACACATTCCCAAGAAAAATACACAAAGGATACAGTGTGCTTAGCAATACACACCAACAGGGTCCTGTAGGGCTACAACACAGGAAGTGGGGTCCAAAGATGAAGCAGGGACTTGGCCTACAATGAAATACCATGATTGTGATACATTCACACATTTAGAATCCATTTACAAAAGGCAGGTTGGCACATGCACTTATTGGCATCCAAAGGGTAGGTAGCCTCAGGAGGAGATGCTGGTGCAATTCTGAGGGCAGCTATGAGAAAACAAAGAACAAAATTATACATTGGTAATGTGTTGCAAACACCAAAACTAAAAACAAATAAATCAAAACAAAATTACCTTCAATAGCAGACTGGGTTAAGGTTGAGGCTGGGGGAAGGGCAGGATTCTGGGTCGCATCCTCAGCCTCCTCAAGAAGTAAGAGAAGAGAAGAGAAGTAAGAGAAAGGCAATTAAAACATGACATAGCTATAATCTGCTACTTACCGTGGCCTATTGTTAGTATGAGAAAGAGTTTGTTGCAATAAATGGAACCACATTATTAACAACAATCATTTTCCAGGTTTAAAAAATGTACCTTCACCCCAACCTGTGGTGTCATCCCCAGCATCCACACCCTGCAGCCGACAGAGTGGAATCTTGCACTTCAGCATCTCCTCATATGGCCTGTATTTACTCTTTGGACCCTGCTTCGTCCCACTGTCTACAAGTAGATCATTCTTCATCTTTTGCATAAGGGCCCTTTGCAAAGTGTAGAAGCGTTTCTTGCAGGCTGTGCCACTACGTGGGTATTGAGCAGTGCTAGTAAGCTGCTCACCAATGACATCCCACAATTTGCTCCTTTCTTGTTTGCCTAAACACTGACTTTAGGAGCCAAATAATAACTCCCATTTAGCCAGTGTCAGACGCACAAGAGTATTATTATCCGCCAAATTAAATTCTGGCTCCCTCTTGGCAAATGGACACTTGGCCTTGGGTGGGGCTTCACCTTCAGCCTGTGCCCTTTTCCTTAAGGAGGGTCTGCCGGCACGACTCACACCACTGGTACTGGGCCCAGCAGGAAACCCAGCAGTGGACGGCAGATGTCCAGAATTTGGCTCCATCCTGTAGCTGCACACGCCACAAACCAACACACACACGCACGCATGCAGACTACAGAATATGAACAACTGCTGTCTGTGTGTGGCAGAATTTATGTGCTCTAGTAACCAATCACAAACAGGTCCAGTTAATTGCTTCACACATCCTGGCCAGGTGTTTGTAGCTACATCTTGACTTCCATGACTGATGGTTATGGCAAACATGTGTGTCAGGCAATGAACTAGTTAATTACCTACTTAACAAGGCAGACAGACATTATGAAGAAATGTGAAACATGTCTCTTAACAACATTGGAAATGTGGTGCCAAAAACGGCTATTTGAATTTTGAGCACCATAACTTTCATTGGCCAAAAGATGTCTGAGCAACCAGATCCGCAAAAATACGCTATTATGCTTGCGCTAGCCGTTTCCAACACACCTGTGGTAAGCTAATTACAGACAGGAAAGAGCTAACGAACGCAAGAGGCGGCTAAGCGGACCAGTCCTTTGGATAAGTTAAGCATAAATACCTCTTTTTTAAGCATTCTTTTCTTGATACACTGTGGCAAAGGCTGTGGTGCTTTGGTTTACTTAGCCCTAGCTTGCACTAAGTGTCTGGCTATGTTTGTTGCTTACTGTCTGTGGCTTTGTTGAGGTTTTCTGGCATCAGTGCTGTTTCTTTGGCAGTTTATTTTTGGAGGCATATGCAAATATTGTGTGGAATACAGCAAGTGAGGATTGTTTTGGGGACCTTTTGTGGGTTGTGCAGCAACTCCCCTCTTGGTTGTGCCAAACTTTGAAAGCATACTTGCAGCAGGCTGCTTGTTCTATCCACTATGCATCTGGTTTTGGGGTGAGCTGCATTTGTGTGATCGTGTGAGGATTGTGATTGTGTATGTGGAGTGATTGGTCTGTGTGTTGATATTGTTTTTGGTTTTTGGTGCAGTGCCTGAGCTCTAGCCAGTGATTGTGAGATGGATGAGAGGGTGATGTTTGGGTTATGGATGTATTGTTGTGGCAGCATACAGGAAGGTCACGGGGGCAAGGGAGGAGGGTGCTGTGAGGCTTAGGGCACCCCGATCCTTTGCCATCCGCCTCTCTGTATGGGATTTAAGTGACAAGCAGATCAGAAGCAGATTTCGTCTGAATCGTGCAGCACTACAGTCCCTATATGATCAGATTAAGACCAAAATCGATCCATCCACCAGACGCACCCAATCCATCCCTGGCATAGTTCGCCTATGTGCCATGCTTAATATTGTGGCACGGGGGAATTTCCAGGCAACCTCTGCCCTCCTCAGCGGGATCAGCCAGGCTACAATGAGCCGCATATTTTACCAGGTAGTCCTGGCTATTTGTGACCTTATCCCTGTTTATATAAAATTTCCTGAGGATGAGGAGGAGGTTGCCAAAATCAAACGTGCGTTCTACCGCATGGGAGGGATCCCTAATGTGCTAGGGTACGTGGATGGTACACATATCACTTTCCGCCCTCCCCATGCACAGGAGCTGCATTACCGGAATAGGAAACAGTTACATTCCATGAATGTCATGGTAGTATGTGACCATGACATGAAGCTTCGGGCCGTGAGATCTGGCTTCCCCGGCTCATGCCATGATTCTTACGTGCTCCAGCAATCAGTCCTGTGCCGGAAGTTTTAGAACAATGAAATGCCACCTGGCTGGCTACTGGGTAATTAATAATCCATGACATCTATTTACAAGTTTAATATGTGGACTAGTAACTGAACCAAATATATAACCGAACCTATAATGTTTACATTATGTTGATAGAACTTTTCTAATTGCTCACTCTCTCAATCTGTTAATTCAACAGCGGACAAGGGATATGGGCAGAAAACGTGGCTAATGACTCCGGTCAGAAAGCCACAGACCTCTACAGCCAAGTACGCTACAATGCAGCACATCGCAAAACCAGATGCATTGTGGAAAGAACCATCGGCCTGCTGAAAGCACGCTTTCTCTGTTTGGCACGCCCAGGAGGAGAGATGTTGTACAGTCCACAAAAGGTCTCCAAAATCATCCTCGCATGCTGTGTCCTACACAATATTTGCATATGTCACCGAATCGAACCCCCCGAAGGAACAGCACTGGTGCCCGAAGTCCCCAACATGGCCGCAGACAGTATGGAGGACACCCAGACTGGGTTTGAATAATGGGTAATTAAATTCAACAAAACAAAAGAAATATATATATATATATATATACCGTATATATATTTGGAGACAACTACATTAAATAACTACACTTTTGTTTCTATTTTAGGCACCATGAAGGTTGAAAAAAAAGTTTGGGACTTCGAGAAATAAACATAAGAAAAAAATACAATAAATCACATTTAAGAAAACAAACATGGTTCTATGTGTTTTATACAGAATGTTCTAACAGATTGATTTCTATCCAACAGGCCAAAAACGCTCAGGCGCAGTATTGAACACGGTGTCCAAAATCAACAGCGCCTCTAAAGCACATCTGAAACATCACATTCACCATTGTCAGCATGATTCCCAATAACGGCAGATAGCGACTGAGGTGCCCTGCAATAGCAACCTTTCACCCTCCTTTTTAACCTCTTTAAAGTACTTTCCAGCATTCACTACATTCTCCTCCCTGGACATTCATGCATTCATAACCTTTTCAGGTCTAAGACATAGAACTAAGATATTGCTCTTTTTTGGTTCAAAAGCAGTTCAGCTGAACTGGGTCAAATGTTTGGGACTCAATAGGTCCCAAAAAAAAAAACAGTCAAGGCTTGGGGTGGGATTCTAGTGGCATGTCATGCTCCCTGTGAAGGAAACAAAATGCATCCAAATTGCACTAGTTTAAAAAAATAAAAATTGTGCACCATGTTGTTGGTGGCATCAAGTCAATGGTGTGTTACTGGCAGAGAAAGGCCATAGTTAGCATAAGCATGTTATTTGCTGCAAAAAAAAAATGATTGTCACTGGGAGAAGAAAGGTGTAAAGTGTAGGTGTTAATAATGGTATATGGGCATTTCCCCCCTTAAAAAAACAGTGGTAACTAAGGATGTTTCTGTTTTTAGGTGTATTGTAACTGTAGAAGATCAAGATGAAAAGAACCAGGCTAATTGGAATCATCACGAACAAGCACTGCTTGTGGATGCTTTCTAACACAAGCTTCTGCAGGGTAAAAACTGCAAATCTTTTGTTAAATGGTCCCATTCTGGTGGCAGCACTACTGTTACTTAACATCTTGCTAAACCTTGTGCGGCGTCAGAAATGAACTTGAACCTGCAAAGCCCTCAGCAGCTTTTATGCTGTGTAGCTTATGCTGAGGAAGGCTTGATGTGACTGTGCTAGAAATAATTTATCCCCATCAAACTCATTTATCTAACACGCAAACAAACCAACAAAAGTATGAGTCGGAGACAAGTCCCATGGAACTAAGTCAACCATACCAAACTAAATGTAATTATTAATGTGTAAAATGTTACCATAACCTAGTGTGAATGGCAACTTCATCCGCCATGTGCGGTAATTATAGTGGCTGGACCAGTACTGACCCCAGATATAAGCACAAGAATGCAGCTGAAGACAAACTCTTAGGTCACTGTTAGAGATGAGCGAACTTTTGAAAAATTCGATTCGACTGATTCGCCGAATTTTCCGACAAAAATCGTTTCGACCCGAATAAATTCGCGACGAATCGCTATTAAAAACGGCTATTTCTGAGCCTCCTACAGCCTCAATAGGGTTGTAAACCATTCAGCCTTGCTGTAACACGCACAGGATGCGTGCTGGGTTAGTTAAATAATACTTTGAAGAAATATCACATGCAGATCAGAGGCATCGCTAATAGAATCGCAGAGCGGCACAATTGCAGAGAGTTGAAGTGGCATCACTATGAGGGGCAGAAGGAGCCCAAATATACACTGGAGTTGGCCTCAGGAGCCCAAAAATTGGATGAATCACACCCTGGAGTTGGCAGGAGTTGGCAGCAGCAGCAGCAGGAGCCCAAATATACACTGGAGTTGGCTTCAGGAGCCCAAAAATTGGATGAATCACACCCTGGAGTTGGCAGGAGTTGGCAGCAGCAGCAGCAGGAGCCCAAATATACACTGGAGTTGGCTTCAGGAGCCCAAAAATTGGATGAATCACACCCTGGAGTTGGCAGGAGTTGGCAGCAGCAGCAGCAGGAGCCCAAATATACACTGGAGTTGGCTTCAGGAGCCCAAAAATTGGATGAATCACACCCTGGAGTTGGCAGAAGTTGGCAGCAGCAGCAGCAGGAGCCCAAATATACACTGGAGTTGGCTTCAGGAGCCCAAAAATTGGATGAATCACACCCTGGAGTTGGCAGGAGTTGGCAGCAGCAGCAGCAGGAGCCCAAATATACACTGGAGTTGGCTTCAGGAGCCCAAAAATTGGATGAATCACACCCTGGAGTTGGCAGGAGTTGACAGCAGCAGCAGCAGGAGCCCAAATATACACTGGAGTTGGCTTCAGGAGCCCAAAAATTGGATGAATCACACCCTGGAGTTGGCAGGAGTTGACAGTAGCAGCAGCAGGAGCCCAAATATACACTGGAGTTGGCTTCAGGAGCCCAAAAATTGGATGAATCACACCCTGGAGTTGGCAGAAGTTGGCAGCAGCAGCAGCAGGAGCCCAAATATACACTGGAGTTGGCTTCAGGAGCCCAAAAATTGGATGAATCACACCCTGGAGTTGGCAGGAGTTGACAGTAGCAGCAGCAGGAGCCCAAATATACACTGGAGTTGGCCTCAGGAGCCCAAAAATTGGATGAATCACACCCTGGAGTTGGCAGGAGTTGACAGTAGCAGCAGCAGGAGCCCAAATATACACTGGAGTTGGCCTCAGGAGCCCAAAAATTGGATGAATCACACCCTGGAGTTGGCAGGAGTTGGCAGCAGCAGCAGCAGGAGCCCAAATATACACTGGAGTTGGCTTCAGGAGCCCAAAAATTGGATGAATCACACCCTGGAGTTGGCAGAAGTTGGCAGCAGCAGCAGCAGGAGCCCAAATATACACTGGAGTTGGCTTCAGGAGCCCAAAAATTGGATGAATCACACCCTGGAGTTGGCAGGAGTTGGCAGCAGCAGCAGCAGGAGCCCAAATATACACTGGAGTTGGCTTCAGGAGCCCAAAAATTGGATGAATCACACCCTGGAGTTGGCAGGAGTTGACAGCAGCAGCAGCAGGAGCCCAAATATACACTGGAGTTGGCTTCAGGAGCCCAAAAATTGGATGAATCACACCCTGGAGTTGGCAGAAGTTGGCAGCAGCAGCAGCAGGAGCCCAAATATACACTGGAGTTGGCTTCAGGAGCCCAAAAATTGGATGAATCACACCCTGGAGTTGGCAGGAGTTGACAGTAGCAGCAGCAGGAGCCCAAATATACACTGGAGTTGGCCTCAGGAGCCCAAAAATTGGATGAATCACACCCTGGAGTTGGCAGGAGTTGACAGTAGCAGCAGCAGGAGCCCAAATATACACTGGAGTTGGCCTCAGGAGCCCAAAAATTGGATGAATCACACCCTGGAGTTGGCAGGAGTTGGCAGCAGCAGCAGCAGGAGCCCAAATATACACTGGAGTTGGCTTCAGGAGCCCAAAAATTGGATGAATCACACCCTGGAGTTGGCAGAAGTTGGCAGCAGCAGCAGCAGGAGCCCAAATATACACTGGAGTTGGCTTCAGGAGCCCAAAAATTGGATGAATCACACCCTGGAGTTGGCAGGAGTTGGCAGCAGCAGCAGCAGGAGCCCAAATATACACTGGAGTTGGCTTCAGGAGCCCAAAAATTGGATGAATCACACCCTGGAGTTGGCAGGAGTTGACAGCAGCAGCAGCAGGAGCCCAAATATACACTGGAGTTGGCTTCAGGAGCCCAAAAATTGGATGAATCACACCCTGGAGTTGGCAGGAGTTGACAGTAGCAGCAGCAGGAGCCCAAATATACACTGGAGTTGGCTTCAGGAGCCCAAAAATTGGATGAATCACACCCTGGAGTTGGCAGAAGTTGGCAGCAGCAGCAGCAGGAGCCCAAATATACACTGGAGTTGGCTTCAGGAGCCCAAAAATTGGATGAATCACACCCTGGAGTTGGCAGGAGTTGACAGTAGCAGCAGCAGGAGCCCAAAAAATGGCCTAAAGACATAAATATGTTTTGCACCATTTGGAAAGTGTAAAACGTGGCACCATGCTGAATCTAGTCGCATGCATCAGGCATTGGTGGGTGGAAATCCTGGCTGATCCATCCCTGATTCATTTTGACAAAGGTGAGTCTCTCCACATTTTTAGTTGACAGACGAGTTCTCCTCGCCGTAACTATGGCCCCCGCCGCACTAAACACCCGCTCAGATGGCACGCTACTTGCCGGGCAGGACAGCTTTTCCAGGGCAAACTCTGCTAGTTGCGGCCACAAATCAAGTTTGGCTGCCCAGAAGTCCAGCGGATCCTCAAGGTGTGTTGGCATGGTCATGTCAAAGTATGACATGACCTGCTGGTTCAGGTCCTGCTCCAGGTCTTCCTGCTGCTCATGAGTAGCCTCACTATGCGGGTGTAGAAAGCTACTCATTAGCGACTGAAGACTGAGGCTGCTGCTGCTGATGGAGCTTCTGCTGCTGCTGCTGCCAACCCCCCCAGCGGCCATGGCAGTGGAAGGTGAGCGCAGAGGTCCCCTCGAGTCAGACCTGCGAGAGTATGGACCATGGCGCAGATAGGCATCGGCCAACTGCCTACGTAGAATGTCTTTGTAGTAGTTGAGTTTGTCCTCCCTCTCGGTGGGTTTAAAAAATGCCCCCATTTTGTGCCGGAAGCGAGGGTCCAATAAGGTGGACAGCCAGAAGTCATCCCGCCGACAGATGGAAACAATTCTGGGGTCACTACGCAAGCACGTGAGCATGCTTCGTGCCATTTGCGCAAGTGACTCGGATGGACTACCTGTCTCCATCTCCACTGCATACTGCCACGGTGTGCCCGGGTCCTCTGTCTCTCCTTCCTCAAAAACCTCTAGCTCCTCTGGCTGCTCCTGCTCCTCCTCTCCTGTCCGCTGACTAGATAAACCAGCCATTTCGCCAAGCCTAAACTGTGTTTCGCTGGGCAACTCCTCCTCCTCCTCTTCCTCCTCCTCCTCCTCCAGTTCAGCTCCAAGGGGGTTCATGTGGCCGTAAGATGTAAACGCCATGTCTCCAGTGCCCTGACCAGCCATGGTTTCCAACATGTGCTGTAGTACATGAAGCAGTGGAATCACGTCGTTCATCCCGTAATCCTGCCGACTGACAAATAAAGTGGCTTCCTCAAAGGGCCTGAGCAAACGGCAGGTGTCACGTATGAGCTGCCACTGGTTGACATTGAAGTTACACAGGGGAGTCCCCCTATCTGCTTGGATCATCAGGAAATCCGTGATGGCTTTTCTCTGTTCATATAATCAGTCCAACATGTGAAGGGTGGAATTCCAACGGGTGGAAACATCGCAAATCAGACTATGTTGGGGGATACCATTCTGACGCTGTAGCTCAAGAAGGGTGTGTTTGGCGGTGTAGGAGTGGCTGAAGTGCATGCAAAGTTTCCGTGAAGTTGTTAGGATGTCCTGCAGATGGGGGGAACACTTCAGAAACCGCTTGACAACCAGATTGAAGACGTGAGCCATGCAGGGGGCATGGGTCAGGCTTCCTTGGCGCAGCGCAGACAAAATGTTCTTCCCATTGTCGGTAACCATGATTCCCATTTTAAGTTTTCTCGGAGTAAGCCATGTTTGGATTTCCTGATGAATACATTTAAGCAGTTCCTCCCCTGTGTGACTCCGTTCGCCAAGACAAACCATGTGAAGCACTGCGTGACACCTCCGTGCCCTGCACACATGGTAGACTGGAGGGGCACTGAGACTTGAGCCTACAGTGGAGGGTGAGGAGATGGCGGAGGATGAGGAGGCCGAGTCGCACGGTGTCACAGGCCCAATGGGCAGAGAGCGCGGAGGCCGAAGCGGCGTGACCTGTCCAAGTTGCTGCTGCAAAGGGACCACATTCACCCAGTGGGCCGTAAACGACATGTACTGCCCCTGACCGTAGTTACAGCTCCAGATGTCGGCGCTGCCATGTATTTTGCTACACACCGACAGGCTCAAGGACTGGCCCACCTTCTGTTCAACAAAAGTGTGCAGCGCTGGTACTGCCTTCTTGGCAAAGAAATGACGGCTTGGGACTCTCCACCTCGGCTCGGCACAAGCCATCAGTTCTCTGAAAGGTGCAGATTCCACCACCTGAAAAGGGAGCGACTGCAGCACCAGCAACTTGGACAGGAGCACATTCAGCTTCTGCGCCGTAGGATGAGTGGGCGCATACTGCTGTCTCTTGGACATGGCTTCGCTGATGGATTGCTGGCGGGATGCATGACTTGGAGGAGGAGGAGGAGGAGCAGGAGCGACAGAGGATGGGTGTGACGCACAGCTGCCTTCGGCTGAGGTGCTGGAGCCTTGGCTGGCAGAAATTGGGAGCTCACTTGGTGAGGAAGCAGACTGGACCACCCCTTGGGAGCCTCGGTTCTCCCAGGTCGTTTTATGGTGACGCATCATATGTTGACGCAGGGCCGTGGTGCCAACATTTGGACCCTGGCCACGCTTCACCTTTTGCCTACATATCTTGCATGTGGCCATGTTACCCTCCTGCGGATGCCTCAGGAAAAACTGCCACACTGCCGAGTAGCTACTTTTCCCACCCCCTGGCCTCACTGATTCACTGCTGCTGTTGCCAACTCCAGGAACCCCTGCTCCACTACCTCCCGATAAGGTAGACTGCCGCACAGCAGGTGCTCTACCCCGGCCCCGGCCCCGGCCGGCTCCAGCCTTTGGAATTGTGCCCCCATGCTGACTGCTACCACCTTGCTGCCTCAGCTGCTGACTCCGGGGCAACCTGCGCCCCTCTTCTCCTGATGATGACGATGAAGCCCCTTCATCACCCGGCTCCCAAGTGCGATCGGCTTCATCGTCATCATCATCATCATCACCGGGTTGTGGCTGTATGTCACTGATGTTCGTGGATTCGTCAACAGTGTCTGGCGCAGGAGCTGGAACGCTCGCAGCACCCACGACACTGTCCACATCACTATTTGTCTGCCTAGCTAAAGAAGCCACCTCCATTTCTTGGCTGGGCAGTAGCTGCTGACTGTCCTCCTGTATCTGATCGTCCTCCTCACTAAAGAGTGGAGCTGAACCCAAAGCATAGGATACGTCGCTGGGGGAGGGAACGGCGTAGGACAGAGGAAATGGGAGGACAGGGACTGCTCTCGGGGCATGCCAACTCAGGGTTGTGTCAGAGGAACCTACCGACCCTAGACTGGGGGTCTCAGATGTAAGTTGTGATGATGTTGTTGATGAGCGCGTCAGCCAATCTACCACGGCAGATGCGTTACTGGTGGAGACCCGACCGCTAGCAGATACTGGCAGATTAGGTCTCTCAGCGTGACTCCTGCTGCTACTGGCCCCCAGTCTGATGCGAGCTCTGCCTGCGGAATCTTGGCCTCTGCCACTCCTCTTTTCACTTCCAGGCACTTGTCTGCCCGACATAGTCTAACTGGCGTGGTAGTAGGTGATATTTTAAGAACCCCCAGGCAGCAGTGGGTCTATGTAAAACAGAATATAATGCACACCAAAAGTGAGCAGTAACACTCAGCCTCCAACAGGCCTGCTTAGTGTAAATAAGAGAGCTGCTTAGTGTAAATAAAGAGGGGTATGCTATGTTACAGAATGGGATGCCTCAACAGAAGTGCACCTGGCAGGCAGCAGTAAGCCTATGCCCAGCAAAAGTGTCTTATAATATAAATATGATAAGAGCAAATGCTTATATGGTCTTAAACAGAGGCTGCTTTAGTCACAGAATGGGATGCCCTGGGCAGGAATGGACCTGGCAGGGTCCAGTAGGGCTTTGGCCAGCAAAAGTGTCTTTATCAGGCTAATTTCAAATATGATAAGAGCAAATGCTTATATGGTCTTAAACAGAGGCTGCTTTAGTCACAGAATGGGATGCCCCGGGCAGGAATCGAGCTGGCAGGGTCCAGTAGTGCTTTGGCCAGCAAAAGTGTCTTTATCAGGCCTAATTTCAAATATGATAAGAGCAAATGCTTATATGGTCTTAAACAGAGGCTGCTTTAGTCACAGAATGGGATGCCCTGGGCAGGAATGGACCTGGCAGGGTCCAGTAGGGCTTTGGCCAGCAAAAGTGTCTTTATCAGGCTAATTTCAAATATGATAAGAGCAAATGCTTATATGGTCTTAAACAGAGGCTGCTTTAGTCACAGAATGGGATGCCCTGGGCAGGAATCGACCTGGCAGGGTCCAGTAGGGCTTTGGCCAGCAAAAGTGTCTTTATCAGGCCTAATTTCAAATATGATAAGAGCAAATGCTTATATGGTCTTAAACAGAGGCTGCTTTAGTCACAGAATGGGATGCCCCGGGCAGGAATCGAGCTGGCAGGGTCCAGTAGTGCTTTGGCCAGCAAAAGTGTCTTTATCAGGCCTAATTTCAAATATGATAAGAGCAAATGCTTATATGGTCTTAAACAGAGGCTGCTTTAGTCACAGAATGGGATGCCCTGGGCAGGAATCGACCTGGCAGGGTCCAGTAGTGCTTTGGCCAGCAAAAGTGTCTTTATCAGGCCTAATTTCAAATATGATAAGAGCAAATGCTTATATGGTCTTAAACAGAGGCTGCTTTAGTCACAGAATGGGATGCCCTGGGCAGGAATCGACCTGGCAGGGTCCAGTAGGGCTTTGGCCAGCAAAAGTGTCTTTATCAGGCCTAATTTCAAATATGATAAGAGCAAATGCTTATATGGTCTTAAACAGAGGCTGCTTTAGTCACAGAATGGGATGCCCTGGGCAGGAATCGACCTGGCAGGGTCCAGTAGTGCTTTGGCCAGCAAAAGTGTCTTTATCAGGCCTAATTTCAAATATGATAAGAGCAAATGCTTATATGGTCTTAAACAGAGGCTGCTTTAGTCACAGAATGGGATGCCCTGGGCAGGAATCGACCTGGCAGGGTCCAGTAGGGCTTTGGCCAGCAAAAGTGTCTTTATCAGGCCTAATTTCAAATATGATAAGAGCAAATGCTTATATGGTCTTAAACAGAGGCTGCTTTAGTCACAGAATGGGATGCCCTGGGCAGGAATGGACCTGGCAGGGTCCAGTAGGGCTTTGGCCAGCAAAAGTGTCTTTATCAGGCTAATTTCAAATATGATAAGAGCAAATGCTTATATGGTCTTAAACAGAGGCTGCTTTAGTCACAGAATGGGATGCCCCGGGCAGGAATCGAGCTGGCAGGGTCCAGTAGTGCTTTGGCCAGCAAAAGTGTCTTTATCAGGCCTAATTTCAAATATGATAAGAGCAAATGCTTATATGGTCTTAAACAGAGGCTGCTTTAGTCACAGAATGGGATGCCCTGGGCAGGAATGGACCTGGCAGGGTCCAGTAGGGCTTTGGCCAGCAAAAGTGTCTTTATCAGGCTAATTCCAAATATGATAAGAGCAAATGCTTATATGGTCTTAAACAGAGGCTGCTGTAGTCACAGAATGGGATGCCCCGGGCAGGAATCGAGCTGGCAGGGTCCAGTAGTGCTTTGGCCAGCAAAAGTGTCTTTATCAGGCCTAATTTCAAATATGATAAGAGCAAATGCTTATATGGTCTTAAACAGAGGCTGCTTTAGTCACAGAATGGGATGCCCTGGGCAGGAATGGACCTGGCAGGGTCCAGTAGGGCTTTGGCCAGCAAAAGTGTCTTTATCAGGCTAATTTCAAATATGATAAGAGCAAATGCTTATATGGTCTTAAACAGAGGCTGCTTTAGTCACAGAATGGGATGCCCCGGGCAGGAATCGAGCTGGCAGGGTCCAGTAGTGCTTTGGCCAGCAAAAGTGTCTTTATCAGGCTAATTTCAAATATGATAAGAGCAAATGCTTATATGGTCTTAAACAGAGGCTGCTGTAGTCACAGAATGGGATGCCCCGGGCAGGAATCGAGCTGGCAGGGTCCAGTAGGGCTTTGGCCAGCAAAAGTGTCTTTATCAGGCCTAATTTCAAATATGATAAGAGCAAATGCTTATATGGTCTTAAACAGAGGCTGCTTTAGTCACAGAATGGGATGCCCTGGGCAGGAATCGACCTGGCAGGGTCCAGTAGGGCTTTGGCCAGCAAAAGTGTCTTTATCAGGCTAATTTCAAATATGATAAGAGCAAATGCTTATATGGTCTTAAACAGAGGCTGCTTTAGTCACAGAATGGGATGCCCCGGGCAGGAATCGAGCTGGCAGGGTCCAGTAGTGCTTTGGCCAGCAAAAGTGTCTTTATCAGGCTAATTTCAAATATGATAAGAGCAAATGCTTATATGGTCTTAAACAGAGGCTGCTTTAGTCACAGAATGGGATGCCCTGGGCAGGAATCGAGCTGGCAGGGTCCAGTAGTGCTTTGGCCAGCAAAAGTGTCTTTATCAGGCCTAATTTCAAATATGATAAGAGCAAATGCTTATATGGTCTTAAACAGAGGCTGCTTTAGTCACAGAATGGGATGCCCTGGGCAGGAATCGACCTGGCAGGGTCCAGTAGGGCTTTGGCCAGCAAAAGTGTCTTTATCAGGCCTAATTTCAAATATGATAAGAGCAAATGCTTATATGGTCTTAAACAGAGGCTGCTTTAGTCACAGAATGGGATGCCCTGGGCAGGAATCGACCTGGCAGGGTCCAGTAGTGCTTTGGCCAGCAAAAGTGTCTTTATCAGGCCTAATTTCAAATATGATAAGAGCAAATGCTTATATGGTCTTAAACAGAGGCTGCTTTAGTCACAGAATGGGATGCCCTGGGCAGGAATCGACCTGGCAGGGTCCAGTAGGGCTTTGGCCAGCAAAAGTGTCTTTATCAGACCTAATTTCAAATATGATAAGAGCAAATGCTTATATGGTCTTAAACAGAGGCTGCTTTAGTCACAGAATGGGATGCCCTGGGCAGGAATGGACCTGGCAGGGTCCAGTAGGGCTTTGGCCAGCAAAAGTGTCTTTATCAGGCTAATTTCAAATATGATAAGAGCAAATGCTTATATGGTCTTAAACAGAGGCTGCTTTAGTCACAGAATGGGATGCCCCGGGCAGGAATCGAGCTGGCAGGGTCCAGTAGTGCTTTGGCCAGCAAAAGTGTCTTTATCAGGCCTAATTTCAAATATGATAAGAGCAAATGCTTATATGGTCTTAAACAGAGGCTGCTTTAGTCACAGAATGGGATGCCCTGGGCAGGAATGGACCTGGCAGGGTCCAGTAGGGCTTTGGCCAGCAAAAGTGTCTTTATCAGGCTAATTTCAAATATGATAAGAGCAAATGCTTATATGGTCTTAAACAGAGGCTGCTTTAGTCACAGAATGGGATGCCCCGGGCAGGAATCGAGCTGGCAGGGTCCAGTAGTGCTTTGGCCAGCAAAAGTGTCTTTATCAGGCTAATTTCAAATATGATAAGAGCAAATGCTTATATGGTCTTAAACAGAGGCTGCTGTAGTCACAGAATGGGATGCCCCGGGCAGGAATCGAGCTGGCAGGGTCCAGTAGGGCTTTGGCCAGCAAAAGTGTCTTTATCAGGCCTAATTTCAAATATGATAAGAGCAAATGCTTATATGGTCTTAAACAGAGGCTGCTTTAGTCACAGAATGGGATGCCCTGGGCAGGAATCGACCTGGCAGGGTCCAGTAGGGCTTTGGCCAGCAAAAGTGTCTTTATCAGGCTAATTTCAAATATGATAAGAGCAAATGCTTATATGGTCTTAAACAGAGGCTGCTTTAGTCACAGAATGGGATGCCCCGGGCAGGAATCGAGCTGGCAGGGTCCAGTAGTGCTTTGGCCAGCAAAAGTGTCTTTATCAGGCTAATTTCAAATATGATAAGAGCAAATGCTTATATGGTCTTAAACAGAGGCTGCTTTAGTCACAGAATGGGATGCCCTGGGCAGGAATCGAGCTGGCAGGGTCCAGTAGTGCTTTGGCCAGCAAAAGTGTCTTTATCAGGCCTAATTTCAAATATGATAAGAGCAAATGCTTATATGGTCTTAAACAGAGGCTGCTTTAGTCACAGAATGGGATGCCCTGGGCAGGAATCGACCTGGCAGGGTCCAGTAGGGCTTTGGCCAGCAAAAGTGTCTTTATCAGGCCTAATTTCAAATATGATAAGAGCAAATGCTTATATGGTCTTAAACAGAGGCTGCTTTAGTCACAGAATGGGATGCCCTGGGCAGGAATCGACCTGGCAGGGTCCAGTAGTGCTTTGGCCAGCAAAAGTGTCTTTATCAGGCCTAATTTCAAATATGATAAGAGCAAATGCTTATATGGTCTTAAACAGAGGCTGCTTTAGTCACAGAATGGGATGCCCTGGGCAGGAATCGACCTGGCAGGGTCCAGTAGGGCTTTGGCCAGCAAAAGTGTCTTTATCAGGCCTAATTTCAAATATGATAAGAGCAAATGCTTATATGGTCTTAAACAGAGGCTGCTTTAGTCACAGAATGGGATGCCCTGGGCAGGAATGGACCTGGCAGGGTCCAGTAGGGCTTTGGCCAGCAAAAGTGTCTTTATCAGGCTAATTTCAAATATGATAAGAGCAAATGCTTATATGGTCTTAAACAGAGGCTGCTTTAGTCACAGAATGGGATGCCCCGGGCAGGAATCGAGCTGGCAGGGTCCAGTAGTGCTTTGGCCAGCAAAAGTGTCTTTATCAGGCCTAATTTCAAATATGATAAGAGCAAATGCTTATATGGTCTTAAACAGAGGCTGCTTTAGTCACAGAATGGGATGCCCTGGGCAGGAATGGACCTGGCAGGGTCCAGTAGGGCTTTGGCCAGCAAAAGTGTCTTTATCAGGCTAATTTCAAATATGATAAGAGCAAATGCTTATATGGTCTTAAACAGAGGCTGCTGTAGTCACAGAATGGGATGCCCCGGGCAGGAATCGAGCTGGCAGGGTCCAGTAGTGCTTTGGCCAGCAAAAGTGTCTTTATCAGGCCTAATTTCAAATATGATAAGAGCAAATGCTTATATGGTCTTAAACAGAGGCTGCTGTAGTCACAGAATGGGATGCCCCGGGCAGGAATCGAGCTGGCAGGGTCCAGTAGGGCTTTGGCCAGCAAAAGTGTCTTTATCAGGCCTAATTTCAAATATGATAAGAGCAAATGCTTATATGGTCTTAAACAGAGGCTGCTTTAGTCACAGAATGGGATGCCCTGGGCAGGAATCGACCTGGCAGGGTCCAGTAGGGCTTTGGCCAGCAAAAGTGTCTTTATCAGGCTAATTTCAAATATGATAAGAGCAAATGCTTATATGGTCTTAAACAGAGGCTGCTTTAGTCACAGAATGGGATGCCCCGGGCAGGAATCGAGCTGGCAGGGTCCAGTAGTGCTTTGGCCAGCAAAAGTGTCTTTATCAGGCTAATTTCAAATATGATAAGAGCAAATGCTTATATGGTCTTAAACAGAGGCTGCTTTAGTCACAGAATGGGATGCCCTGGGCAGGAATCGAGCTGGCAGGGTCCAGTAGTGCTTTGGCCAGCAAAAGTGTCTTTATCAGGCCTAATTTCAAATATGATAAGAGCAAATGCTTATATGGTCTTAAACAGAGGCTGCTTTAGTCACAGAATGGGATGCCCTGGGCAGGAATCGACCTGGCAGGGTCCAGTAGGGCTTTGGCCAGCAAAAGTGTCTTTATCAGGCCTAATTTCAAATATGATAAGAGCAAATGCTTATATGGTCTTAAACAGAGGCTGCTTTAGTCACAGAATGGGATGCCCTGGGCAGGAATCGACCTGGCAGGGTCCAGTAGTGCTTTGGCCAGCAAAAGTGTCTTTATCAGGCCTAATTTCAAATATGATAAGAGCAAATGCTTATATGGTCTTAAACAGAGGCTGCTTTAGTCACAGAATGGGATGCCCTGGGCAGGAATCGACCTGGCAGGGTCCAGTAGGGCTTTGGCCAGCAAAAGTGTCTTTATCAGGCCTAATTTCAAATATGATAAGAGCAAATGCTTATATGGTCTTAAACAGAGGCTGCTTTAGTCACAGAATGGGATGCCCTGGGCAGGAATGGACCTGGCAGGGTCCAGTAGGGCTTTGGCCAGCAAAAGTGTCTTTATCAGGCTAATTTCAAATATGATAAGAGCAAATGCTTATATGGTCTTAAACAGAGGCTGCTTTAGTCACAGAATGGGATGCCCCGGGCAGGAATCGAGCTGGCAGGGTCCAGTAGTGCTTTGGCCAGCAAAAGTGTCTTTATCAGGCCTAATTTCAAATATGATAAGAGCAAATGCTTATATGGTCTTAAACAGAGGCTGCTTTAGTCACAGAATGGGATGCCCTGGGCAGGAATGGACCTGGCAGGGTCCAGTAGGGCTTTGGCCAGCAAAAGTGTCTTTATCAGGCTAATTTCAAATATGATAAGAGCAAATGCTTATATGGTCTTAAACAGAGGCTGCTGTAGTCACAGAATGGGATGCCCCGGGCAGGAATCGAGCTGGCAGGGTCCAGTAGTGCTTTGGCCAGCAAAAGTGTCTTTATCAGGCCTAATTTCAAATATGATAAGAGCAAATGCTTATATGGTCTTAAACAGAGGCTGCTTTAGTCACAGAATGGGATGCCCTGGGCAGGAATGGACCTGGCAGGGTCCAGTAGGGCTTTGGCCAGCAAAAGTGTCTTTATCAGGCTAATTTCAAATATGATAAGAGCAAATGCTTATATGGTCTTAAACAGAGGCTGCTTTAGTCACAGAATGGGATGCCCCGGGCAGGAATCGAGCTGGCAGGGTCCAGTAGTGCTTTGGCCAGCAAAAGTGTCTTTATCAGGCTAATTTCAAATATGATAAGAGCAAATGCTTATATGGTCTTAAACAGAGGCTGCTGTAGTCACAGAATGGGATGCCCCGGGCAGGAATCGAGCTGGCAGGGTCCAGTAGGGCTTTGGCCAGCAAAAGTGTCTTTATCAGGCCTAATTTCAAATATGATAAGAGCAAATGCTTATATGGTCTTAAACAGAGGCTGCTTTAGTCACAGAATGGGATGCCCTGGGCAGGAATCGACCTGGCAGGGTCCAGTAGGGCTTTGGCCAGCAAAAGTGTCTTTATCAGGCTAATTTCAAATATGATAAGAGCAAATGCTTATATGGTCTTAAACAGAGGCTGCTTTAGTCACAGCATGGGATGCCCCGGGCAGGAATCGAGCTGGCAGGGTCCAGTAGTGCTTTGGCCAGCAAAAGTGTCTTTATCAGGCTAATTTCAAATATGATAAGAGCAAATGCTTATATGGTCTTAAACAGAGGCTGCTGTAGTCACAGAATGGGATGCCCCGGGCAGGAATCGAGCTGGCAGGGTCCAGTAGTGCTTTGGCCAGCAAAAGTGTCTTTATCAGGCCTAATTTCAAATATGATAAGAGCAAATGCTTATATGGTCTTAAACAGAGGCTGCTTTAGTCACAGAATGGGATGCCCCGGGCAGGAATCGAGCTGGCAGGGTCCAGTAGTGCTTTGGCCAGCAAAAGTGTCTTTATCAGGCTAATTTCAAATATGATAAGAGCAAATGCTTATATGGTCTTAAACAGAGGCTGCTGTAGTCACAGAATGGGATGCCCCGGGCAGGAATCGAGCTGGCAGGGTCCAGTAGGGCTTTGGCCAGCAAAAGTGTCTTTATCAGGCCTAATTTCAAATATGATAAGAGCAAATGCTTATATGGTCTTAAACAGAGGCTGCTTTAGTCACAGAATGGGATGCCCTGGGCAGGAATCGACCTGGCAGGGTCCAGTAGGGCTTTGGCCAGCAAAAGTGTCTTTATCAGGCTAATTTCAAATATGATAAGAGCAAATGCTTATATGGTCTTAAACAGAGGCTGCTTTAGTCACAGAATGGGATGCCCCGGGCAGGAATCGAGCTGGCAGGGTCCAGTAGTGCTTTGGCCAGCAAAAGTGTCTTTATCAGGCTAATTTCAAATATGATAAGAGCAAATGCTTATATGGTCTTAAACAGAGGCTGCTGTAGTCACAGAATGGGATGCCCCGGGCAGGAATCGAGCTGGCAGGGTCCAGTAGTGCTTTGGCCAGCAAAAGTGTCTTTATCAGGCCTAATTTCAAATATGATAAGAGCAAATGCTTATATGGTCTTAAACAGAGGCTGCTTTAGTCACAGAATGGGATGCCTCACAGCAGACTTAAGATCAGTTCAGTATATATGCACAGTTAGTTACTATAAGCAGCCTGAAAACGCTAACAAAGGCTGGATGAAAAAAAAAAAATCTCCCTGTCAGCCAGCTCCGTTTTTCCTACCTTTCCCTGGCTTTCTGTCTGTCTCCTGTCTGTCTCCTGCCTGTCTCCTGCCTGTCTCCAGCCTGTCCCTGTCTGTCCCTGTCTCCAGCCTGTCTAACTGCCTCAGCTACACAGCGTTCTGTCTGTCTGTCACGAATGCAATAGAGAAATGAGGAAAAGCAAGATGGCCGCCGTTAAATACCGCTGTGTGACGTCACCGGGCTTGCTGGCTGCTGATAGGCTGCATGTGACTGCCCCAGCTTGCACTGGCGCGGGATACATGTCCAGACATGTCCCGTCCGCCATCTTAGAATGCCTGTAATGTAAATGAATGGATGTTAAAGGAAAACTTCGAGTGATCGAATCGCGGGGAAATTCGGATTCGATCCGAATCGAATTTTTCCTGAAATTCGGATCGAATCCGGGTTCGTCCGGATCGATTCGCTCATCCCTAGTCACTGTTTATTCTGTCACACCATTTCACATAGTAGAAGCTTTGTTCTTAATCCCCTGGTGTGTCCCATAACTTTTATGAACCCATTTTGCTATTTCAGGTGATCTTCAAAAACACAGGACGAAATCATACAGTGTTTATACAAGACTTCTGATCAGCAAGCGACTGTCCTGGAGTCAAGAAAAAAAGCTGCAGCTGAGAAAAGGAAACAAACAAAATGTGGATGTGTTTGAAGAAATATTTGACTTTAGAAGCACCACTGCATCCTCCTCACTGTGCCATTTTAGCAATAGAATCGGGCAACAAATATAATAGTGTTAGTCATAATCGGATTTGCTGTTAGTATGATAATACTTGGCTTACATTGAAAAGTTACTAAGTAATTAGTCAGCCTTGTATTAAGAAAAGACTCAGTTCAGCCACTGCAGCGACTATTCTCTACATTGCATGGATTAACATGGTTCCCCGTTGCTTAGAAATTAAGGCTGGTCTAGCCAACGAGGATTAACAGTATCTGTTAAGTTTTCAAGTATACATATAAATTTATATACCAAAGAATTATTATTTCTGAATAGGGTGGTGAAGGGTTTTTTTTACCCGCAAAGCCATTATATAGCTTCTTGTTTGGTCAGGAGAGAAAGGAAAGCTTACTGTGATCTTTGTCACTGATGCTTCTCTGGTCTCTTGAATTGAAATTTTATTCAGTCAAATTGGCTATAATAAAAAAGCATACAAAATGTAGTAATACTTTTCTGAACAATTAACATGATATAATAAAATAGTGATTTATAAGTTAATACAGTAAAAGAGTATGTAAAGCTTTTGGAACGTGATTTGTGCATTTTTGTTTTTTTTTATTTTATAAAGTCTTTGTAAAAAGTATGCATCTGAATCAAGAAAACACTTTGATGAAGACTGGCATAGCCTATGTAGAGCCATTGTTAACCAGCTGCTTCAGCCTTATTAATCTGTACGGCACCATAAAAATAGGAAATACTTTAGTGTATTAATGCTAGCCTTGCTTTTTAGCTGTACAGTTTAAACCGTAGAAACACGTACCTTAGAAGAAACAATGTTCATATGCATGCTGCACATAAAAATGAATTTGCCTTTTTGTAACTCCTGTTGTGGTCAATTTTACAACCAACACGGTGTCCCATAGAGCTGCCGGCCTCTTGCAAAAAGGAAGTGCTGCTGGGTTTCCTGCCGCTATGCAATGTGAGTTATCTCAGTTGAATTCTGGCAGCAGCATGGCTGGGATGCTGGGAAAGGAAGCCTGCAAGATGGCCGAGACCAGGAGAAAATTGATGAGACATCATTTTAGCAGGAGCAAATGTAAGTGCTGACAATGATTCAGTATCATGCATGTAAATTAGTTTTGCCAAGCTGTTGGTCAGGTTTATAAAAGAACAGTGTAATATAATTGTTAATCAAGTGTATACTGTAAACATCACAAAATATAGTCTTTTTGCTTCAAATATACTATATTACATATACTATGTGAGAGATATGGATTGCCTGGGGGGGGTCGTTTTTTGCAGACCTACTGTAGCTGATGACCAAAGAAATTTTCAAAATCAGGACCTTGCAATGTTGCATTGCTTATCAGGGGTGAAAAGTGGGAGCAGTGATGGTAATGATAAGTGTGAATGAGATCAATGAGATCAAGCCAGGTGTAGAAGGCAATAGTCATGCTTTGGCTGCAGGTCTCCTAGCCTTGGTTGCTTACTGCATAACTACAGCTGGCAAAGCTTCCATATTTCCATCTCCATTAAGGTGGCCAGACATCCGCAGATGCACAAATCAAGACCACCCCAACTCAGGACAATACTGAATGAAAACCAGCTACACACAAAACTGTTCTTAGAATATCCTGTTTGCTCATTTAACTGTGTAGTGTAGTAAAGTGGCCCAAAATCCACTGGGATCAGACTGGGAACCTATAAGATTCCAGGGCTGCTTGAAACCCTCCCCCAGGGCATCCAAAATCGGGGTGCCCCGCTGTGTGAAACCGCCCAAGTCCCCAAGAAACTCACCTTTCACAGTCCAACGATGCATGAGCGAGCAGCAGCTGCGTCCCCGCTATCCCGTCAGCAGGGCACATGCCTGCGGCAGACATTTTTGAATGGCCGGCGCGGGCATGCTCCCTGTTAGAGGGTAGCAGGGGATGCAACCACCAGCATGCTCGGATCCACTCACCTTAGACGAAGGGGCAGGAGCAGATCTGAGCACACTTATAGGATGAGAATCTGTGCATGCGCTGTAGGACCGGGGATAGGTGAGTTTGTTCGGGCAGCCTGGGGGTTTCACACAGCGGGGCCCAGGGTTTTGGTCCTCTTTAAAAAGGAAGTCTGAGCATTTAGACTCAACACTTCACCCACCCTGGTTTGGCCAATAACATTAAAAACAACTCACTGGGGGGCGGGCACTCAACAAAGAAGCTAAGGCAGGGAGCTTGTGTGTTGCATGCTCCTGATTGGGTGACTGGCCTTTCACTCAATTCCAACTGTTATTCAAGTGTTGTGCAGAGCCCTGCCCTTCATCAGAATTAAGGGAGGATGCCTGACTTGCGGGAAGAAAGGGTGGCTGGGGAGGATATAAAAAGCTTGGACTTCATCTTCAAAAAGAAAAAAAACTTCCAATACTATGGCTCCATTAGAAGGGGTAGCTCCAGATACACAGTGCAGAACATGGAGTCCTGGAACACATGGTGAGGGGGCAGTGAGGGTAAGCAGTCTGCTACAGCGCTGAATAAGACCTAAGATTTACAACATAAAAAATAGAGAGAATATAATTAGCAAACCTTGTTATCTAAGTGACCTTTTTAAGATATCAAAAACATGGACTGGATTAAAACATCAAAGAATAAATGTTACAGTCTGTGTCACAAGACTATGTTCTTAGTGTAGGTATTTTGGGTCATGATGACATTCATCACGTTATTAGCAAAAAAAAAATCAGATGTTGTCATGGGATTTAGATTGAACAAGTCTTAGGTTCTCGATCATTAGTAGCTGATTAAAAGATCAACTATAATATTGCTGAATTACAAATGACAACCTTATCAGAATGTGTAACAAATATGACCTTGGTTTAAAGGGGCTGTAAATCAAGCAGTAATAATAAGGCAGCAAGAAGCTCTCCTGGTGCCTGCCCCATGTGCCTCTCCTCCATTTCTTGCAGCACAGGGTAAAAGTCGTAACAGGGCTCCAGTGTTTTCCTTCCTTTCAATCTCATTTCTCCCAGACCACACGAAAAAGTGTGACAGCCACTCTGTCCCTTTGTGCTCTCAGTGTTATCAAGCCTGGCAAGCCCGGTGGTCCCAAAACTATCTCTGACCAAAGTAGAGCATGCTCATGACTCATAGAGCTGCGCCATGATATGATCCTCCCAGAGCAGCCACAGCCCAGAACATGAACAGAAAATGGCTTTACTTAGAATACATAAGGTTATATAAAAATAATCCGAGATTTGGAGATGCCTTACAATGGTTTAATTTACCCTGTTACCGAAAGGGTAAGGTGTGAGAAAGTTAGTGTATGCCAAGACTAGGACTTTAACTAATGATGGAGGGAAAGCCATGTTGGCAAAGGTACTAAAAAGTGGGTGCATCTGATATTTTCCTTATTTCAGAGCCACTTCACTCACTCTTCTCTGCAGTCTTCTCTCTCCATTCTCTGCCATCTTCTGGGTAGCTTCACACCACCTCCATACTGTCAGATTCAACAGTTCGCAGAACCCAGATCACAGGGTATTACCCAATCTCCACCGGTGCTTCATCTATAGGATGCAGGTAACACCTCACCGGACACGGTTGCTCCCAGGATTTGGGAGCACAAACAATATCATCCGAGAGCTGGGACTGCAGGTGGGTGAGATCCAATGGATCTAAATACAAGATCTAAACAGAAGATCTAAACAGAAGCCCAAAGGTAGCCAGGAGTCGTACATAGGAAGATCAGTACTCGAGGTCAAAGGTCAAGCCAAGGGTCAATCACGAAAGGGCATGGTACAAAGTGCAAAATGGCCAGACAGAAATGGAGTCAAGAGGGTATTTGAGGACACACACTGGAGAAATTAAGAGCGAAGTACAGGAGGTTCAGGAATGGACAATGTCTGCAAGGTTCTGGGGCATACCTGGGTAGATACAGGTAGCTGAAGATCACAGACAAAACCATCCTAGTCGGCTATAATGGGCATTGGGGACATTGACTGGGATGCCTTTATAGGGGAAGTAAGTGGGGCTTGGCTGGGGCATTGAGGGCTTATGTCCACTTGTAAATTCAAGCCCGTGCCAAATACAGCACCATAGCCCAGCACCAAAAACAATGGCTAATAACCCAAAATGTAAAACCAGGGTTCACTGGCCCATTCAAAGCCTGTGACACAAGGATGGATGAAGGGGAGGCCAGAGGAATGAGGTGCAGGATTTTGACTTTTCCGGCTTTTGTTCCCCCACCCCCACCCCCATCCCAGGCACTTCTAGAGGAAGTTGTTGTTGAGGAGGAGAAGAGGATGAGTATAGCCCTTTTTTCACCTGAACAGTTAATTTCATTGTTATTTCTGACTGCTGTTTGCTATCTATGGAAGATCATTATCTATTCTGGTACGAGGCTAAAGCATGTATGTTGCGGGTACTAAAGTATAACCATACAATCATAAGATCTTAATGAAGAAGCCAGGGTTCAGCCAATGTTAAAGCAGTGACAAATATGTTCAGTACAATAATTCACACCACACTAAGTACAAATATTATTAATGAAACATCTGTACAAGTAGAATGTAGCTCAGGAGTTACAGTCCTGTGAGTAGATTTGACTAGCATGTGCTGAATGTAACATGAACTGTGTGAGGGCCTTATGTTGATTGAATTGACACTTGCAGGCAGTTACACTGTGCTGTTAAAGCATGGAAGGAATGTATCATTGGAACATTATGTTCTAATTATCTCTGTTATGAGCAAAGCAACTGCTGTAGATGTCAAGACAAAACAGAAATGGACACTAAGTGTCCATCATGCCAAATGGTCAACCATATATTTATATGCACAAACATAGTTTATTAGTACCTGAATAGGTTGCAGCCAGTGTTTAGCACCTTTCCTTTAATGGTGACTTGCCTTAGCATAGGCCATTTGTCCCATGCAGTGGAGTGGATTGCAGAATACACTGCATTTGCAATATTTGCAATATATCTAAATCCTGAATTCAGCCCGATTGCCACCCTGAGGATACAATTTACCACCATTTACTGTTCCTGCCTTTTGCCCAGGAACATATTACCCCTGAGACAGTTCCTATTAAGCTATTAATTATTGTTGCAGAGCTTTATTCTAAGGAGGTTTCCTGCTTTTTAACTTTGGGCCTTATTTATCAAGGAATAGCGACAGATAGCGACAGATAGCGACAGATAGTGACTGGGGAGGCGGCCAGTAAAGCCAGGTACCGCAACTAGAACGCCGGCTCCCCTCCACAATCACACATTTATCAAGCCGATACTGCTTAGCGACTGAGATAGCGCCACCTAGCAACTCATTCATCATTATCCCAGCCTCATCCCACAGCGCCAGCGAACATCCTTGAACAGCGACAGGTATGACCTCTCGCTACCTGGCGCTCTCCAATGCATTTCAATGGCAGAATGTATTTTAATTAATAATTATTTTTTAATATATATTTTTTTTTAAATTTCCCAAAAAAAATCTGTGAACACTTCTTCCTTTGAAAATGTATTTTTTGGGGATTTTTAAAGAAATTTTTTTTTTTTGGCAGAATTGATATTACAGGTCTGATTTTAAACTATTCAGGTTTGAATATTATTTCAAAATCATTCCATTTTTTTGGGGTGGTTAGGGGGTTAAAAAACTACTTTTAACACATCGCCTACTGCGCTCTGGGATTTAAACATGCATTTCACAGCGCTAGGAATTTTTAAGGCTGATTTTTTAATGAATATGGTGGGTGCCAGTCGCTATGTCCAGTCGCTATCATGCGCTCCCATACAACAGCAAACCTGTCAAATAGCGACTCAGCATCTTGTATTCAACATTACGGCACACCGACTGAGTCGCTATCATCCACCGAACAATGACCAAGCACAGCGACTACTAGCGGTCGCTGTCAAAATACTGCTACAGTCGCTCAACAGTCGCTATCTGTCACTATTAATGAATCAGCCTCCCCCTGTCCTGTTACACCTCTCATTGGGCCTCTGGTGAAGTCCTCTCTTGGTTGAAGTCTTCTAACAATTCTATCTTCTAATTGCTTTTATCTGTCAGGCTTGGCTTCTTGCTACCAAAATTGGGCCACCGTTTTCTCTGACCCTGGCAACAGAAGAATATATTCAAGAATGTCAAATCAAAGGGCGTTTTCTGTCCTTCTACTTCCAGGATATTCTTAATCCCAAATTCAAAGTTCTTCATCAAGCGTGATCTTCAGCCTCCAGATTCAGATGAAAGCGGGACATGAATAGAAGACGGCCTTTAACACTAAGGATGGTCACTATGAGTAACTTGTCATTCCTGTTGACCTGAGAAGCACTTCAACTGTTTTCTAGGAGCTTGTGAACAACATTTTCTGAATATTCTTGTAGCAATTTGTCATTGTCTACCTCAAGAACATACGCATCCTTTCTCAAATAAGCATCACTTTCATGTTTGTCAGATCCCGTAGAAGATTTAAGAACATGCTCTTATTTTCAGGCAGGTAACTTTCTTTCATATTTGGTTAGACTATGGATACAGCCAAGGTAAGGGTCCTTCCAGGCTGGGCTACAACCACCTCGCTAAAAGGCATGCAATTATTTCTGGGATCTGCAAACTTTAATGGAAAAGTTACCCAAAACTTTTCATTGTTTGCAGCTCTGACTACAACATTGATACACAAATAACTCGTCCCATTCATGAGTTTTGTCTGTAAGAAGGAGAATATTTCTTGTTTAATTGCACAGAGCTGCAACATTTAGAAAAATGAAAAAAAATGTTTTTCTGGGAATTTAAAAATACATCCTTTTCCAAAGGAAGTATTCTTAAAAAAAAAGATTGACTGACTGACATGAAGGAGAAGGTCTCCTTCCATCTTAAAAAAACAATAGCCATGGTGAGGTGTGATTTGTTTCCCATGAGACATGGCCTCTGCAATGAGCCATTACCATGAGTCATCCACCATCTGGCTATAGCTTGCACACAATTGTATTAAAGCTGCTTGTCCAGCGATTCAGCTCCCTATACTGAAGTGTCTCTCATAAGAAGCCTACAATAGCAAGAATCAATTAAAAGGATTTTTTTCTATTTCTTTTCTCTTTGGTGCAACAGTTGCCCACATTTTTGTTTAAATCCCAGTTAAAGCAGACCAAAACCCATATTTTTAACTAGCATTCCCTGAATTGCTGCTCCCATGAAAAGTACCTCTTGCCAATTTGCACTGCTTCTGCTTCACTCTAATCCTAGGTAAAGGCGCCTGATTTAGCTGTAAAGCTCCGCCTCCTACATTCATTGCCACTGTTGTGTGTGGCAATGATGTCATCATCTTACAGAGATGGACAACAAAAAGTAAAGTGTTCCAAGGTGATTCAAAAAATAAAAATATCCATTTATAGTTCTACACCCTGAAAATTGAGTATCGGAAGGGGCTTTGGCTAAACGTATTTCACAAGTTCAGTGGGTTTTGGTCTGCTTGTAAGGTGGGATAATGGATCTGCTCACGTTTATTAGCCCCTCCACTGGCTGCCACTCCTGGGAGAATTAATCCCAAAAATTCCAACATTAAGATCTCAGCAAATAGTCTCCTTCCTACATTCCTTCACTTATTGATTAATACCAACCCAATTGCAACCTCTGTTATGACCAAGACCTCCTCCTGTTCTCAAACTTGATCCCCTCCTCCCAATTGCACATGCCACCCCAGTCCTCTGGAATGCCGTCCTCTATAATATTCACTGATCCCCAAGCATTTAAGAGTGCCCTCAAATACCATATATTCTGATGGGCCTAATATATAGCCTAATAAATAGACTGACACCTCCAGATCACATGCCACCATGCTTAAAGGGATTGTCCAGGGAAATAAGAAAAAACAGCCACACTCCCATTTTGTCTAGGACAGTTTACTGCCAGGAGCCGCTGTTGTAAAGCTCAATGAGAATGAGTAGAGCACTCTCCAGTCCAAGATGGCAACTGTGAATATGTTTATGCCCCGCAGCATGCACACTCTATTCATAACACTGGAGGGGGCATTCTGAGGCAGCCCTGCATGATCTCCTGCACGTCCACCATCTTGGACTGGAGAAGACCAATAGTGTGCTTCTTCTTTATAATTAGAATTAACAGCAGGCCTGGGCAGTAAAGCTGCACAGATATAGCTGTTATTTTATTTTTGCATGGACAATCCCTAAGGACAATACTATTTTACTTGTACCAGTCCGCTTATTTAATCTACCCCTTCATCATTTCGATTCTAAGCATGAAAATGATGTACCTTCACCCCCTAGCATATTTCAGTTTTAATATGTATTTGTGTATTTCTGTCACATCTGGCTCATAATAAGCTCTGTATTGTAAATACAATATTTTTTTACCCTGTCTATCATTCCTACATTGTACAGCATCATGGTAGATGATGGTGTTCTATAAATAAACAATAATACATAATATATATGTAGATATAAGGGTCGATTCAAAGAAACATGTAACAGCTTGGATTTGGGTGCCGATCATCCTATTTTTCACGTCCGCTCGTGCGTTCGTATGAACTTGCGAGTGATTCTATAAGCAAATACGTTTCTATCCTAAAATATACGTCCGTTCGTATGGCAGTTCGGGAATCAGACCTATGTCAGTTTCCATCCTGAATTTTCCGTTTCATTTCTCAGGTTGCAACATTGGTTTTGCCCTTTTTCCTTTTTTGTCTGGACGTAAATCCTTCTGATCTTGCGGCTGCGCACTACAAACTTACCTCATTAAAGTGCATTCTAAATATTTGGTCTTTTATTTTTCTTTATTTCATTCATTTTGTAGTAACCAACCATTAATGAATGCATTTGCATAAGTAAATCTTACTTTGTTTAATTTTTAGTTAACTTGCATTTTTTACTTGTGGATTTAATTTTAATATTTATGCTTCAAATGGTACAACTTTAAATTTTTTGTGTGGTTACCCACACCCTCTACATACAGATTGCTCTCAAATATTAAAAAACACCCAGCAACTTCTGCATGTTATGAGCCTAGAAACAGCCAAGATGGCGGCTCAGGTATTATCGGGCAGCCTGCAAACAGAAAGGGCCTTGTGACTGTGTTGCTCTGGATTCTTTGATTTCTGACCTTTCCGTGCCCCCAGCTCTGCTGTGTCTGTGCAAAATACAGCAGTAACCCACATCCTGCACTTTATCCCGCTCTCCTCTCCTCAGTAAGTGTGATGCATCTGACCAAAGATGTGCTTAAATAATTAAACAAAGCAAAGGTAAACAACTACACCAATAAATGCAATCTAAAAATATTATTCAAGTACATCAATTTAAAAATAAATACCAAAGGACATAAGTTTCTTTAATTAACGCAAATATATTGCCAAATAAAGGTTTACATGCAAAGGACTAATTAAGGTCCACATTAAAATGCTTTTATAAGGCATACATGAATCAGGTATGCATTGCCATACAATTTATGGCCTCGGCCATGCTGATACATGCAGTTCATTGCAGCTCCAGACGCGCAGACTCCTCCACATAGCCAAAAAACCTGTTCAAGAACAGCAATCCGACTGCTAAAAGGTGTCGGCAGTGGCTTTCTTTTAAAACGTATTTAGAGGTTTGAAAACTGTTCTCTGAATCACACCTAAACACATCCAATTATCCTAAGTTTTACGTTTTCATCCTAAGTTTTAGGATTTGATCCTAAGTTTTACGTTTTCATCCTAAAACTTAGGAACGAACTTGCGATGATCGTAAGAGCATATACGCATTCGTACGTAGGCTCGTGCGAGTCGGAAATGGCCAAAAAAACAGGAAAAAATGACTAACACCCACCCAAACTTACGATTCTCGATCCGAAATCAATTAACTTTTGCTCTTTGAATCGAGGGGATAGAGTAGAATAATGTATTCATGTATTTTACATCCCTTAACCCTTTCGCTGCCAGCCTACCTGCAGCATTTGCCACTCCCTGTTGCCAGACGATGTTTCACTATTTTGCGCTACACATGTTCAACTGTCATTTTTTAAAGGATTTCCAGGGATTTCCCAGGAAAATTATATATTGTTTTTTTCAACAGAGTCTGGGCTTTAACATGAAATGTCTTGTTTGTATTTTTTAGGTGTATTCTCAATATTTTTGGGTGAAATGTGTGAAAAAAAATAAAAAAAAAATATTTTTTTACAATTTGTAGAGTTTTTTTGTAATAAAAAATGTAAGTTTGTCAATAAAATCTTATTGCGTGAGAAACCCCAATTTCTCCCGGTTACAGCGATACCACATATGTATAGGTAGACACCCTTTCCTGCCCAGAAGCCTTTTATAGCTGCTGGATGACAAATGGTTAATTAAAAAAAAAAATGACATAGGGTCCCCCTTACCCAAAGTAACCAGCCCGGGACCAGCTATGGGGGCTTGTAGGCACAGAGTGGGGGGGCCAGCTTTGGTGGCCCCCCCACCCTGCAGCCTACGAGCCCACATAGCCTATGTGGGCCCGGGCTCTTCTGCCCCCCCCTGGCCTTTGGGGAGGCAGGTAATGGGGGTGCGGGGGTTAATGGCAAGTCACCCGCTAGGGCAGGTGACTTGCCACCCCCCCAGCCTTGTGAACTGGTATAAGGGGTCTCATGGACCCCTTACCAGCTCACAAAGGGTTAACTGTTAAAAAAAACCACCACACAATAATAAAAAGTATTTTATTAGAAAAAAAAAAAATTTTTTTTACTGTACTTACCTTCGATTGCAAGCTCTTGTCCCTCGCCGCTCAGCTGACAGATGCCGGTGATCGGCATCCAGAGAAGGAGAAGGCAGGAGATCAGAGGATCTCCTGTCACCTCCTTCCCCAGCGCCGATCACCGGCATCTGAGAAGCTGAGAAAGCTGAAGCCCGTTCGGGGCCGGGATGACTTCATAAGCCCCGCCCCCAAGAGGCAAGATGGCGGCCGCCATCGAGAAGAAGAGAGGAGAGAGCCTCCCAGGCTCTCTCCTGAAGATCGGTAAGTCCTGGGGGGGGATCGGAGGCCCCCCAGGTGAAGAGGAGGGACAGCGGGAGCCAGCGCACACACAGGTAAGTGAATGTCATTTTTATTTTATTTTTTTTTTTACAGTTAGAAGCTGCTGCTGCAGAAGCGGGGGGGGGGGGCGGCCTATTCCGGGGGCTCTCCTGGAGCCATCCGACCCCCCACGGGGGATCGGATGGCACCAAATTAAAGAGGAGACCCGGCCGGATCCAACAAGGGGTCAGGTGAGTATTTTTTATTTTTACTTTTTAAACTAGAAGCGGGGAAAGTCAAGCACGTAACACCTACGGGCTTGGCACTTAAGGCCCAGCCAAGCCAGCACGTAGGTGTTACGTGCTTGGCAACAAAAGGGTTAAAATCCTTTATAATTTCTGCAGCAAAATAATTTTAATAGAGAAAGGTGGCTTAAAGGGAGAGTAGGCTTTTTTTTTTAACAAAATCAGTGATTTTAGAATAAAAGAAGCCATGTAATGCATTTGGAGATATTTCCAGTCTGTGACTCACCTGCTGTCCCTAGCCTGAAACCCTACTCACCTGTTCCTTAGCTTGTGACTCTGTTCCCCCGTTCCCAGCCTGTGACTCTACTCTCTTCCCAGTTCCAGTTCCTGGTCTGTGACTTTGGTTTCTCAGAGACATTTGGAGCTGCCCTTAGTTATGTCACCCCAAGAGTCCCCGGCAATCAAGTTCACCTGGACCATCCCAAGTTGGGGTGCCCCCTGTGTAAAGTCCCCCAATTTGGGGTGCCCCCTGTGTAAAGTCCCCCAATGACCCCGTTTCCCAGAGTCCACACCACATTACACTGCGGCCACATCCCTGCTCGCCTATAGCTGGGGACATGCCTGGGTTGTTTAGAATGTGTCTCATCTAATGGCATAGTGTGTAATGTGTGGGGTCTGGGAAAGGGGCCAGTTGGGGGTTTTACACTGGGGGATGCCCCAAAGAAACTTCTTTTTTTTTTTTTTAATAAATCTTAAATAAATCACACCTCAGATCAGATGATGAAGAGTCCCCTTCAAAGTGGAGAGCAGCGAGGGCGATGTCAGGAGTGCGTGCCAGGAGCCAGCCCCCTGCCTGCCCACACAGTGCCTGGTGATCTGCTCGGCGCTCACCCTGCTGGCCTGCTCAGTCTCTCCCTGCTCTGATCAACTAGTGCTGCCTGAGCAAGAGCATCGCTCTGCAGGAGGAGGACGATCGTGCTGCCCAGCTTGGTGAAGGTAAGTACATTTATATGTATGTGACCCAGGTGCACCCGGCGTATAAGACGACCCTCCCACTTGGAGGCATGTTTTACAGGGGGAAAAAGTCGTCTTATACGCCGGCAAATACGGTATATATATAAATATGAGAACCTTAATATGCTTTGAAATGGCTCATTTTAAACTGTTTCCAAGGGGGAGAAGATGGGAGAAAGTTAGTATGTGCTTGGTAAGCATCACATCCCCCCATCTGGCAAACGCTGGAGCAGTATATCCTTCATGGACGGTCCTGTAAGTGCAGAGACCAGGCTCGGACTGCAGATCTTGAACTATTCTGCTGTATTTATTTACATTTTTTACATTGCTTTGTATGGTGACTGAGGCCCTTATTTAAGAAGGGATAGCGTCAGGTAGTGGCTGGTTAATGACAGGTAGCGACAGGTGAACGCCGGACACAGTACACAATTACACATTTATCAAGCAGAATCTGTTTAGCGACTGGGATAGCGCCATGTAGCATCTGATTCATCATTTTCACAGCCTCAGCGAACAGCGCTGGCGTTTAGCCTTGCACAGCGCCAGGTATGACCTCTTGCTACCTGTCGCTCTCCCATACATTTCAATGGACGATCCTTTTCTTCTCTTTAAACGGGGTTTTTGTTTTTTATTTATTATTTTTTTAAATCACGGTCAAAATTCCGTGACCTCTTCTGGCACTGAAAAAGCAGTTTTTTCACAATTTTTTCATTTTTTATGTATTACTTCAGAAATGACATTACAGGTCTGCCATTAAAGTGTTCATGCTACAATGTTGTTACAATGTAATTCCATATGTTTTTGCTTTGTTACTAGTGGATAGATGCTGAAAAACAGACTTTAAACACACCGCCTCCTGTGCTCTGGGCTTCAAACAAGTATTTTTCAGCGCCAGAGATTTGTGAGGCTGTTTTTTTGCTGAATATGGTGTGAGTCAGTCGCTATGACCAGTCACTACCATGCGCTCCCATACAGCGCTGTACTGGTCAAATAGCGACTCCTCACAATGTATTCAACATTACTGAACAGCGACTGAGTCGCTATGAAGTAGCGTCCCACGGCCGAGCACAGTGACTACTGGTGGGTGCTCTAAAAATGCCTGCTACAGACGCTCATCTGTCGCTACCTGGCGTTAGTGATGAATCAACCTGCCCGCTGATACTGAATGATTCATGAGCAATGAAGTGAATATCATGATAGTAATGAGCTGTTGTTTCTCATCTCAGCCAGGTGGATTTTCTAATTCACAAGCTGGCAGAATACCATAATTCTGTACTGATTCAGTACCAATAAAAGAGAACTGCAGAATTATTTCACAGTTTTCACTGTTTAGGTTGCTTCAGTCTGTTCCCTCTGTTTGCATTTTTCTTTGCCTTTTGATTTTTCCCTGATCCAATTTTTCTCCTAATATTTCTCTTATTGCTAACTTTTTAAAGTTTTCCTTCCAATGATCTCTCTGCTGCTGATGTGGTCATTATCTCTTCCACATTTTTTCTTTCTTTCTCTTTCCATTCTCCTTCCCTTTCTTTTACATGTTTCTGTCTTACTGTTATCTCTTCTTACACCTTTTATTTTCTCATTCTCGCCATCTCATGTCCTCTTTGCCATATACTGGTCTTTACTTTTTTTCCCCATTTGCTCTTTTTTCAATGGTTTATTTTTTCCCCTTTCATTTTCTCGCCACCCCCTTTCATCTCTTTACTTCATATTTTGCAGTGATGGGAGCTCAGGTAATACTGGGTGTTGCAGCTTGTGTTTTCTTTCCCTTGTGGCCACAGTTACTGTAATAGTGAGTTTGTGTAAAGGCCAGAATTACTATGGGATTTATTAATCAAGGGATAGTGGCAGGTAGTGCCTTGTAAGCGTCAGGCAGCATCTGGTGAACGCTGGGCGCTGTACACAATACCACATTTATCAAAGGCGATTCTGGTGAGCGGCTCTAACAGCGCCATGTAGTGTATGATTCATCATTACAGGCAGCTCAGCGTATAGCGGCGGAGCTCTGCCTTCCATACATTTCGATGGACGTTCCTTGTCTTCTGTTTAAACAGGGTTTCTTGTGTTTATTTTTTTTTCTCTCAAATAATTGTCACTTCTTCTGGCCTACAAAGAGTTATTTTTTTTTTTTTTTATATTTATATGCAGAATTGCCATTACAGGTCTGGCATTAAAGTATTAATGTCACAATGTTACAACAATTTAATTCCATGTGTTTTCGCTTTGTTACTGGTGGATATGTGTTCAAAAACAGACTTTAATCACTATGCTATAGCGGCTAGATCCCGAGTGCCGACGCTGTATGTGTCTGTTTTTTTGTTGAATATGGTGTGAGTCGCTGAGAGTCTTTCGCAATGAGCTGACGCTACTTCTCGCTCCCTGCTACACTGTCCTGGTGTTAGAACGCCCAACATACATCTCATTCATCAATGCCAGCCAGGTTACCACAGTGACTGAGGTGCTCTTTAACAGCAACAAACAATAAAATACAGGGAGACTCCAAGATATAGTATCATGAGCACTGCCATTTTCCATTCACGGCGTCCCTTTAACCAAATTACTAGTACCATACTACACACAAACACACATGGTTACTTAAGGGCACTGGCTCAACTGATGCAAGTAGTATAATTATTAAGCTACAAGGCAGTATTCATACTCAAATTATCTTTATTGAAAATTATTGCACAACCCCAAGATAAGCACCAAAAAATACACCTAAAATCACATCATTGTGATGTTAAAAAATTGGGGGCCCCCCCATGCACATGCACCAACACCTCACAAATGCATCCACAGCCATACACCCACTGTCCGCCTGAGGCCATTCACCTAGTATAAACTAATAGGCATTGTAAAGCTTCAACGTTGGGCGCCATATAAAAGGATGCTGCTCCTTACAATCAGAATAATTTTTAATAATAATTTAATATTATTTAATAATAATAATAATAATTTTTTTAGGTGTATTTTTTGGTGCTTATCTTGGGGTTGTGCAATAATTTTCAATAAAGATAATTTGAGTATGAATACTGCCTTGTAGCTTAATAATTATACTACTTGCATCAGTTGAGCCAGTGCCCTTAAGTAACCATGAGGCCGATTCATCAATAGCGCCAGGTAGCGACAGATGAGCGACTGAAGTATGGCGCTATGAGCGCCGCTAGCGTCAGCCGCGGGCGTTAGCGATTCGCTATAGCAGGCCTCCTCAGTCGCTACCTGGCGTTGTTGCGAACAACGCCTACATTGCTGAATATGATGTTGGCCCTCAGCTTTGTCGGCGCTGTCAGTCAGTGTGACCACGCTATTCTACACAGCGCCTGTTAGCTTTGCTGTGTCCTGGCCATCCAGTACCTTCTGAATAAAACACATTGCCACATTTGTTTTAAAATGTAAACATTTTTTTATTTTGTGTTGAAAAGGAAATTAAATTCTACCAGATCTTCGAATATAAATGGAAAATAAAACATAATTAAACACATAGCCACAATTTTTTTTTTTTTTTATTTGTTACCTAAAAAGGAAATACAATTAAATCACCAATGAGAAAGAAAAGGAAAATAAAAACAGAACAGAGAAAGAAAAGGAAAATAAAAACAGGACAGAGAAAGAAAAGGAAAATAAAAACAGAACAGAGAAAGAAAAGGAAAATAAAAACAGAACAGAGAAAGAAAAGGAAAATAAAAACAGAACAGAGAAAGAAAAGGAAAATAAAAACAGAACAGAGAAAGAAAAGGAAAATAAAAACAGAACAGAGAAAGAAAAGGAAAATAAAAACAGAACAGAGAAAGAAAAGGAAAATAAAAACAGGACAGAGAAAGAAAAGGAAAATAAAAACAGAACAGAGAAAGAAAAGGAAAATAAAAACAGAACAGAGAAAGAAAAGGAAAATAAAAACAGAACAGAGAAAGAAAAGGAAAATAAAAACAGAACAGAGAAAGAAAAGGAAAATAAAAACAGAACAGAGAAAGAAAAGGAAAATAAAAACAGAACAGAGAAAGAAAAGGAAAATAAAAACAGAACAGAGAAAGAAAAGGAAAATAAAAACAGAACAGAGAAAGAAAAGGAAAATAAAAACAGAACAGAGAAAGAAAAGGAAAATAAAAACAGAACAGAGAAAGAAAAGGAAAATAAAAACAGAACAGAGAAAGAAAAGGAAAATAAAAACAGGACAGAGAAAGAAAAGGAAAATAAAAACAGAACAGAGAAAGAAAAGGAAAATAAAAACAGAACAGAGAAAGAAAAGGAAAATAAAAACAGAACAGAGAAAGAAAAGGAAAATAAAAACAGAACAGAGAAAGAAAAGGAAAATAAAAACAGAACAGAGAAAGAAAAGGAAAATAAAAACAGAACAGAGAAAGAAAAGGAAAATGAAAATAGGAATTAGAATGAAAAGGAAACTTACAACAGAATTAAACACATAGCCACATGTATATATCTATATTTTTTTTAATTTTTTCTCTAACAAAAAATTAATAATAAAACATAAATGAAATAGAAAATGAAAAGTCCAGCAGAAATGCAAAAGAAAAGTAAAGTCCAGGAAAGGGTTGTGAAAGGAATGTAGAGATCATGGTGCATCTCTTTGTGCCTGAAAAATTAAGAAAAGTGCAGTTAGTATATATCTTTATAGTTGTTTTGTGTTTTCTTTTAAAAAAATGCATAACTTGATAACCAACATTGGCGTCTTACACCCCCCTTAGAGTGGTTTGGGTCATCTTACACCCCCCTTAGAGTGGTTTGGGTCATCTTACACCCCCCTTAGAGTGGTTTGGGTCATCTTACACCCCCCTTAGAGTGGTTTGGGTCATCTTACACCCCCCTTAGAGTGGTTTGGGTCATCTTACACCCCCCTTAGAGTGGTTTGGGTCATCTTACACCCCCCTTAGAGTGGTTTGGGTCATCTTACACCCCCCCTTAGAGTGGTTTGGGTCATCTTAAACCCCCCTTAGAGTGGTTTGGGTCATCTTACACCCCCCCTTAGAGTGGTTTGGGTCATCTTACACCCCCCTTAGAGTGGTTTGGGTCATCTTACACCCCCCTTAGAGTGGTTTGGGTCATCTTACACCCCCCCTTAGAGTGGTTTGGGTCATCTTACACCCCCCTTAGAGTGGTTTGGGTCATCTTACACCCCCCTTAGAGTGGTTTGGGTCATCTTACACCCCCCTTAGAGTGGTTTGGGTCATCTTACACCCCCCCTTAGAGTGGTTTGGGTCATCTTAAACCCCCCTTAGAGTGGTTTGGGTCATCTTACACCCCCCCTTAGAGTGGTTTGGGTCATCTTACACCCCCCTTAGAGTGGTTTGGGTCATCTTACACCCCCCTTAGAGTGGTTTGGGTCATCTTACACCCCCCTTAGAGTGGTTTGGGTCATCTTACACCCCCCTTAGAGTGGTTTGGGTCATCTTACACCCCCCTTAGAGTGGTTTGGGTCATCTTACACCCCCCTTAGAGTGGTTTGGGTCATCTTACACCCCCCTTAGAGTGGTTTGGGTCATCTTACACCCCCCTTAGAGTGGTTTGGGTCATCTTACACCCCCCTTAGAGTGGTTTGGGTCATCTTACACCCCCCTTAGAGTGGTTTGGGTCATCTTACACCCCCCTTAGAGTGGTTTGGGTCATCTTACACCCCCCCTTAGAGTGGTTTGGGTCATCTTAAACCCCCCTTAGAGTGGTTTGGGTCATCTTACACCCCCCCTTAGAGTGGTTTGGGTCATCTTACACCCCCCTTAGAGTGGTTTGGGTCATCTTACACCCCCCTTAGAGTGGTTTGGGTCATCTTACACCCCCCCTTAGAGTGGTTTGGGTCATCTTACACCCCCCCTTAGAGTGGTTTGGGTCATCTTAAACCCCCCTTAGAGTGGTTTGGGTCATCTTACACCCCCCCTTAGAGTGGTTTGGGTCATCTTAAACCCCCCTTAGAGTGGTTTGGGTCATCTTACACCCCCCCTTAGTGCGTTTGTTTGCTCTTTTGGATGGGAGGTCAAAGACATTTAAACAGGAGTGCAGTACTTGCATTAGAGTGAAGGGTAGTTAGCTTACCGCAAAATAAGAAGTGATCAGCCTTTCCCTTAGCTCATCGCCAGTCTGGGTGTCCTCACTTCTATCTGCGGGCAGGTTGGGGATTTCTGGCACCAGTGCTGTCTCCTCGGGGGCTTGGATTCGGTGACATATACAGATATTGTGTAACACACAGCAGGCAAGGATGATTTTGGAAACCTTCTGTGGGCTGTAGAGCATCTCTCCTCCTGGCCGTGCCAAACAGAGAAAGCGTGCTTTCAGCAGGCCGATGGTTCTTTCCACAATGCTTCTGGTCTTGCGATGCGCTGCATTGTAGCGTTCATGGGCAGAGGTCCGTGGGTTCCTGACCGGAGTCATGACCCACGTTCTCTGCCCATATCCCTTGTCCGCTGTAGAAAAAACACAAGGAGAGAGACAGCAATTAGTACTAGTACATGTTTTTGGGTGGTAGTTTGTTTAAAATTGCCTTACTAGGCCACATATTAGCAAAATACATAGACATGGTTAATTTATTACCCAGTAGCCAGCCAGCTGGCATTTCGTTGTTATCAAACTTCCGGCACAGGACTGTCCGCTGCAAGACGTAAGAATCGTGGCATGAGCCGGGGAACCCCGATCTCACCGCCCGCAGCTTCATCTCATGGTCACAGACCACCATGATATTAAATGAATGGAACTGCTTCCTGTTTCTGTAGGACAGCTCCTGTGCACGGGGAGGGCGGAAAGGGATATGTGTACCATCAACGCACCCTAGCACATTCGGGATCCCTCCCATCAGATAGAAAGCATGTTTTATTTTGGCAACCTCTTCCTCATCCTCAGGAAACTTGATGTAAATTGGGATTAAATCACAAATTGCCAGAACTACCTGGATTAGGATGCGGCTCATAGTAGCCTGGCTTATCCCGCTGAGGAGGGCTGAGGTTGCCTGGAAGGTCCCTCGTGCCAACACATTAAGAGTGGCACACAGGCGTACTATGCCTGGAATGGAGTGAGTGCGTTTGGTGGATGGCTCGATTTTGGTCTTAATCTGATCATATAGGGACTGTAGTGCAGCACGATTCAGACGGAAGCGGCTCCTGATCTGCTCGTCACTTAAGTCCCATACTGAAAGGCGGATTGCAAAGGAGCGGGGTGCCCTAAGCCTCACAACACCCCGCTCCCTTTCCTCCTGCTCTTTCAGCATACACATACATCCATCCACCCAGACACCATACATCACCCTCTTATCCATCACACACACTAAAGATATATACAAAAACAAAAATAAACAAAAAAAAACACTAACACACAACACACACACAAACAATCACACTACACACACACCCGCTACAATGCAGCTCACCACAAAACCAGAACTATAGTGGTCCAAACCACCAGCCTGCTGAAAACCAGCTTTCTAAGTTAAGCACAACCAAGAGGGGAGTTGCTGCACAGCCCACAAAAGGCCCCAAAATCAAACCTCACTTGCTGTATGCTACACAATATTTGCAGATGCCACCCAAACCAAGCTCCTAAAGAAACAGCACTGATGTCAGAAATCACCCAACAAGCCACAGAGAGTGAGGACAGAAACCAGACAGAGGCTCAAATGAGCTAAGGGAAGCGAGCACAGCACCACACCACAGCCTTTGCCACAGTGTAAGAATAGCAGAACCTAGTTCATTCCTTCCTTTTATACTTCATTTTCAAAAGTGACAGGTCCGCTTTGCCGCCTTTTGCGTCGCTCTGCTATTTCCGGGCGCCAATTAGCCGACCCAGGTGTGCGTAAAACAGAGTGCGCACGCGCACGCTAGTAGCGCTACTAGCGTACTTGAGCCGTAACGTGCGTGCATTAACGGACATGGGCCAAAAATCAGGTGGGGACCAATGAAAGTGAAGCTGTTGTTTTTTTATATAGCCGTTAGGCTAAGCACATGTCACAAGGGTTGCAGATACATCAGTCCATTGTTGGATTTGGGTGTGTGTTGTTTGTTTAATGAGGTCTGTAATGAGTTAATTGGCTAACACACATGCTTCTGTCAGTGCAGTGGAGGTGTGCCTAGAAGGAACTGGGCTGTATGTGTGAATCAATTAAGTGGGCTGCTTTTGGATTGGCTGTTAGAGCACATAAAACCTGCCCAAGCCTAAGAGATTGCGATGCCATTCTGTAGTGTGCATGCGTGCTTGTGGGGTGTTGATTTGTGTGTGTGTGCAGCTACAGGATGGAGCCAAATACAGGACATCTGCCGGCCACAGCAGGCCCGAGTAGGAGTTTGGTGGGTGCTGTGCGCAGACCTCCCTTACGGAAAAGGGCACAGCCTGAAGGTGGGGCAGCACCCCAGGCTAAGCGCCCAGGTGCCAAGAGGGAGCCTGAATTTAATTTGGCTGAGAATAATCATCTTGTGCGCCTGACACTTGCGAAATGGGAGCTGATATTTGGCTCCCAAAGCAAGTCCATAGGCAAACAAGAAAGAAGCAAACTGTGGGATGCCATTGGTGTGGAGCTTAGTAGCACAGCTCAACACCCACGTAGTGGCCCATCCTGCAGGAAACGCTTCTACACTTTGCGAGGGGCCCTTATGAAAAAGATGAATCACGATCTTGATGTGGACAGTGGGTTCATCCAGGCTCCAAAGAGTACCTACAGGCCGTATGAGGAGATGCTGAAGGCCAAAATCCCACTGGCTCGGCTGCAGGGTGTGGATCCTGGGGATGACACCACCGGTTGGGCTGAAGGTACATATTTTCTGGCTTTTACAATAACCTAATGTTAATGTCTGTGATTAGCATTTTTACATTCTGACCAACTAACTGTAGGACCTGTGAAGTATTACATTATAGCTCAAACATTTGTAACTTTTCTGTCTGTTGCTTTATGCATAGGTGCACATGCTGCTGTCCGGGATGTGGCTCCGGACACCCAAGCTCCTGCCCTTCCAGCAACCTCAAGGCTACCCCAGTCTGCCATTGAAGGTATTTACCCATTATTTGTTTGCTGGTTTTTTTCTAAACAAATGGGTGTGGGAGCAGCTCAAGCAATAAAGGTTTGCCCTGTTGACTATTAATAATATGTGCGTGCGGCCTAATTGCACGCCCACTGTAACACTCACAGGCAGTAACTAACAAGGCCCTAACATGTGTAGATATGTAGGATGCCAGAGATGTGTAGCCATATATCGGCATATCAATGTGTGAGCCACACTTGGCTTGATTAGTCAATATTAGTGAAAGAGCTGCTCACACACCTTAATGCATGTTGTATTTTGGCACGCACATTAGCTATGGCTCAATGTTGGTTTTATTTTGGCCTAGCTCCCATGCCCTTGGCCCCAGCATCTCCTCCGGATCCCACCTACTCTTTGGATGTCGGTAAGTGCATGTGTTCACCTTGCTTGATCCACTTTGACTCAAGTGCATGTGTCTCATTTGTCTTTTTTCTTGGTAGGCCAAGTGACTGGTTCATCTTTGGACCCCACTTCCGATGTTGCCGGTCAACAGGACCCTGTTGGTGTGTACAGCAATACATAATGTATCCTTTCTGCTGTTTAGGTTACACTGGTTCAATTTTGTTAGTCTACTAAGCTACATGTTTGCTTGGTAAACTTGAAGATGCCTCTTGGGAGTGCTGGTTGCCTCCCCAGGGTCAGTCTCTTAGTTATTTGAGTGATAGCAATGTATCTTTGCGGACATATTTTTAGCCAAACATTCCCTGTAGTAGTTTGCTGATTATTTAGACACATTTTTTTGTTTTTTTTAGTTGACCCGAATATCGGAAGTGGCTGTCCAGAAAGGGCCCCTCAAGTTCCAGCTGCCAGAGATGAGGGTAAGTGGTTTTGCCTTGCTCTAGTCTGTATTTTGGCTCTAATGTTGTGCCACTTGCTTCTGGCAACTTGTGTGTCCACATGTATTTTCAAGGTCCAAGCTCGAGTGAGGACCCCACTCCAGACATCTGGGATATTGCGGGTATGTTTAATTTAAGCAATGTTTATGATGAGATTTGCAGAAATTAGTGCGTCTTAGTCCTGTAACATACATGTTAACAATCTGAGTTTAACATAGACCTTTGGTCTAGTGTGTATTTTTAAACTTTTTAGAGGTATGGCCTCGCTAGCCTAACCAGGTTACATTAGAGTTTGGCCCACAGACCTACTAACCTGATTTTCCTGTTTAGCATATGCCAACTTGCCCGACATCTCGGATGTTGAATTGCGACTCTCTGGCAGCGAGACCTCGAGCCTACCTGGGCCGGAGGACACGCAGGTAACATGGCTGATGTAGACGACCTCGAAACCCATTGGCATATTCGTGGGTAGTGGAAGAAGCAACATGTAACATTTCCTTTCATTGTTGTTTTGGCAGGAGGCGGAACCAGAACCCCAAGCTGGGACCTCTTCCCAAGTCCCATGTGGCCAAGCTTCAGAGGCTCAGACAAGGGTAAGTTGTCTAGTGAGTGTTTATGGTAACTTTTGGGAGGGGCATAACTGCATTTGTTCCGTTTGACTAAAATGTGGTTTACTATTTGTTTAGCCTCCAACCACAGCAAGAGGAGGTGTGGCACCAACCAGTGCCGATTTCTACCAACTAGGGGTCCGGATGCTGGAGGACTACAGTCGCCAACAGCCGCGTGATGGAACTAATGAGCGCATTGCGGCGTTGGAAAATCAGGTGCTGATGTGTCAGCAACAAAATGAGGGCCTGCAGCGCCAGGTGGACCAGTTAAGGCAAAACCTACAACAGAACCAGGACCTTGGTCGCCTTGCAAATGTTATCGAGCAATCGGTACAGCGCCAGGAAGAAGCAATACAGCGCCAGGCAGAAGCAATACAGCGGCAGGACCAAACTTTGTTGTTGCTACAACAGCTCATACAACAGCAGTCTATATTTTTTACTGCACTGTTGTCCCCCAACACCGCCCCTAGCAATGACTCCCAACCTCCCCGGCCACCCAGCCAAGAATATTAATTTTGTATCTTTTTGGTTATGTAAATATATTTGCTTCACCCACCTCTAAATTGTGTGTTTCCTAAGACCTCGCTAATAACACAGTCAGGGATGAGTATCTGGATCTACATATGTCAATGTATTGGTCAATGTAGCCCACACATTGGAGCCCATAGCTTACTATGGTTAACACCTGAAATGGCTCAAAAGGTATGGCTACATTGACCCACAAATGTTTTGGGAGACAGCTAAACTAGGCTTTGCAATGCAACACACTGTAATGATGTGAATCAAAAATTTTTTAATATAAACAATGGCCAACACGGCCAACCTTGGCCAACAACGGCCATCAAGAGACCAGCCTTCCCCCCCACCCTAACGACGCCGTCGGCGCCTCTTCCTGGCCAGCAGCATCAGCTTCAGGAGCCGGATCTCCCGCCACAGTCTGCGATGCTGGTTTTCACAAGCTGTAGAAATGTAGAAACAACAATTTATTAATAATTTGGCAGTGACCTCAACAGACACAGATGTAGCAATGTAATGTCATTGTGTCCAATTAGGTGACACTCACATTAACATTGTTGACCACTGTGTGCTTATTGGTTAACATTATATGAGTACTATTGACTGGCAGGAATGTGAACAACACATCCCAAGCATACATTTTAGCTTAAAGTGTACCAACACCCACGGGTGATTGGGCCGGGAATCTATCAGATTCCCTGCCCCATCACCTCCCTCCCCGCGGGACATCCAAGATCGGGATGTCCCTGGGTGTGAAACACCCCCCAAACCCCAAAATACCTACCTCAGTTTCTGTGTGGCAGTGCCGCTGGGCCCTCCCTGGTGCCCCTCTAGACGTGTGCGTGCCTGCGCCGGCCGTCTGTGAATTGCCGACGCAGGCACGCCCCCGTAAAAAGGGGCGCGGGGGAGGCGGAGGAGGAGGCAATTTGCAATGGCTTGTACATTTTTGGGAGTCAACGTGAGTTCAGGGGGTTGTCACACAGCGGTGCCGATCAGGGGTGCCCCACCGTAGTGGAACAACACCCAGGAAAGTCAAAATCCTGGTTGTTGTTCCAGTTTAACTCTTGGGAAGCAAAGAAGGTCTAATTCCCTGTGTGTCCATTTTTGTGTTTAGTAACAGCCAAACATCAGGGCCTAAGTCCGAACGAGTCCACGAGTTTACCCTATAATGTTACAGGTCCAGACCTAATCGGGCCCATTTGGTTGTGTCTAACGCAAAAATAGTCTCTATGGGGCCTAATGAAGGATGTGAGCCAACAATCAAGCATGCAAACAGGCATGTTGGATTATTGTGCCAACACATTGAATAGAGATGTGTGTGAAATTAACACATAGGTAAATTTAACTTGGCTGCTGATGTGACTAGAAGACATAGGTTTCACAAGTCTTTAGGCATATGAAGTGGGATGTACTCACCATCGCAGCTGTGGCGGGGGCCCATGCTGCTGGCCGTCCCTGGAGCTGGGGTGGGGAGGAGGGTCTCTGGCTCCGTCTGCGTCGCAACATCTGTCAACATAAAGCAAAAGGCAAAAACACAATTAGTGGGCAAATGACACATGACTATTTGACATCCATCTGGTTATTGAGTCTGAAAATGCAAAGGCTTGCATGGTTACATACAGGTTGACCTAAATTAGCATATTTCCTGGACCATGAGTTAATGTCAATTTGTAAGGCTTCACACATGTATCCCTAAAGAGAATGTGCAAATAACATAGACAGTGCTATTTAAAGGAATCATTTGCAGTTGTTTGGCTAATGTTAATAGTGGGCCACATGTTGGAGCGGGAACAACTTAACCCAAGAAAAGAAATGCAAACACCCATCATGGTGTTGGCAGAAACATAGGGGTGGTTGACAGTTGGCTAGCACTGTAGTGGGGTTTGTGATGTTAATGTACATTAGCAAACCAGCTGACACAATGGACCAGGAAACGTGTCTGATAAAAGTGGTCCAAGACCCAGGATTGTTAATATTCAGTGTGTTAGTCTACTTTGGCAGAGCAACAAAATTTTAAGCTTCAACCACCCCTGCCTTCCGCACATCACTCCTCCAGTGTGTGCGCACGCGCATGCCAGTATGAAACATAGCGCAGGCGCACACACATCTAGAGTGCCACACAGGAGGCAGGGACGATGGCTTCTGGCAACCCCAAAGAGTTAAGTAGTTTGTGGTTTTTGGTTTGGGGGTGGCCCAGGGTGAGGGATGTGATTGGGCAGGGAAGGCGGGAGAATCCAAGCAATCTCATCAATGTTTGTTGGTCCACTTTAAAGAATGACATAAATTCCAAATTGAGATGGCTAACAACATACACTTACCACGACTATGCCCGAGGAGAATGCTTCGCCAAAACTCCATGGAGGTGCCGCCTATATGATGCCCTGCAAATTAGAGAGGAATGGCAAGGGCTAAGCAAAATTGGTCAGATGAAACCTGTCACAGACTAACAATTAAAACATGTGCACTCACCAGGGGATGAAGCGCCACTTGAATCCCAGGGAGGGCTCTGAGGAGGAGGCGGGGAGCCTCGGCTCCTCACACTCTGCTCCGAAGATCCACCAGGCAAAGGACCACCCTCCTCCCTCTCACTCCCTGCTTGAGAGGGGGCCCTTGCCTGGTGAGAGTCCTCAGACGCAGAGTGTGAGGAGCTGAGGCTTGATCCAGCCTGCCCCCCAGCAGCACACTCCTCTGGGGCGTCATCCCCTTCCTCCCCTGGGTCCTCTAAATAGGACCCGCGGGAGGGACCCTCCCCCGATGACTCCCCCGAGTCCGCCTGCCTGGTTCGGGGGAGGAATCCCTTCCCACGTTTCCCCAGGGGAGGACGCTTATCTGTGTGGAGGAGGTGAAAGGAAATAATTAATCTAAAGAGCAAAAAAGGACACAGCTTAGCAGATGATTATGCACAAAGGCAAAAAAGAACTTAAGCTTTAACTTACCTGATGCGTAGGCATCATATAGGCGGTACACGCCTTCTGGGTCCCGGCGCTTGAAATCTGACCATTTTTGCTGAATAGCCCGGATGGTCAGGTCGGTCTGGAAGCGCCGGGACACAGTGGCCTTCACCTCCATGGCAAGGCGTTTCTTAGCTCCTCGGGCATAGTCGTATTCTGACTTGCAGAAGTCCTATGAAAAAAAAAACAAAAACAAAAAAGGAAAATTAATACATGACATCAGAACAATGTCATAAACAGTTAAACAGAGAAAAGATCTAAGTGGACCCACACCCAGGATTAACATTAATCTGGGTTTGGGTGCACTTTGGTGTGCCACAAATATTGTGGGTGGACCACTGTCTGCAACCCCCTTGGAAGGCCACAAATACACCGCTGAGGACAGTCCCACGTCACTCCGCAAGCCAAACACAGTGCTCCAAGCCGGTGTTGTATGCGCATCCAAGGCCGTTGGGAGGTGCATACAAGCTCAGCTGTGTCTGCACGGCAAAGTACGCATGTGGCGTTTGACTCTAACAGGGAGTGCGCCTGCACACAAAATGCAAATATGTCTGGCGCCGGGGTACACCCTGCTAGAGGTAAACGCAATAGGCATGCGCAGCTCACGCATGCACAGATGTGACGGGGCAGAGGTAATTTTTAGGCCCCTCCAGGGGGGGGGCATCCCAGCAGGACATCCACAATGGGGATGCCCCACGGGGATTGTTAAAATTTGGTCTGACAACAAATAAATTTCAGACCCTATCCCCCCTGTGTGTTCAGCAACTTTAAACATAAAAAAAAAAAAAAAAAATACTCACTTTGACCACCTGGCCATTTACGCGGCTATCCACCCTTGTGCGCCTTTTCTTACTGGGCCCCGGAGGGGAAGGGGTGGGAGGGGGGCTATTTGGGGAAGGTGAGGTAGGTGGGGGAGGTGGGGGAGGGGTGGTGGGGCCGGAATCAGAGGAGGAGCTGGGGAGGCGCATCAGTCTTCGCTTTGGAGCCATATTGGAAACGCTAAGGAGGAAACAGGAACCGGAAATGACGCTAGCGACATTAGACCCAAAAAAAAAATTAAAAAAAAAAAATACGCTCCGCGCCCCAGCAACAAGCTATTCTCAGCTATGTGCAAGCTAAGTGGCGGAAAAACTAAAATTACTATTTAAAACAAGCTATTGGCCTAAGCGCGAGACAGTTTTACCTTAAGGTGGCGTTGAAACGCAAAGGAGGATCCCGGAACCGGATATGACGCTAGCAAATGTGCTTCTAAATTCGAACACAAACATGCGCGCAACAGGGACAAGCTAATATAAGCTCTAGGCACGCTAAGTGGCGGACAAAACAAAAATATACGCTGCTAAACAAGCTATTGGCCTAAGCGCTAGACAGTTTTACCTTAAGGTGGCGTTGAAACGCAAAGGAGGATCCCGGAACCGGATATGACGCTAGCAAATGTGCTTCTAAATTCGAACACAAACATGCGCGCAACAGGGACAAGCTAATATCAGCTCTAGGCACGCTAAGTGGCGGACAAAACAAAAAAATACGCTGCAAAACAAGCTAGGGCCAAAGGCGCAACGATTTATTAGCTGCATTTAGCAGGGAAATCTACATACTGTAATGCATAGGTCCTTCTAAAGCATACACCGTTGTGCTTAAATATAAAAATCTAATTCCTTCAAAAATTCAACACACAATCAAACTAGACTAATACCTGAAAATGTAGCACACATGAGAATGCATAACGGGTTGTTATGAGCTGGTACGACTGAATGTAAATTCTGCTATATGTGGCCAGGCACGCTCACAACTACAGTGTATTCATTAACAACGACTGGGGTCGCGGAAAGTGAATTCCTTGAAACTGGCAGAAGGACACATGTATGAACAGCACAGCGACGCACAACGCAGCGCAGCGAGGCACAGCGACGCTCGCGCCGCCAGATAGCGAATTAAAACAGCGACTGCACAAACACCGACCAACACAGATTCATCAATGACAGGGCTGCCGAATAGCTTGGGCGCTGACACTTTCTAAGAGCGAACGTGACCGACCAACCTGACAGGCTACAAAATAGCTTTACAAGGCCCGTTTGTGTGTAAAACCAGGGAATTTGATGCCAATGAGTTTGGGTGGAGGAGACGCAATTCCCATGTCACTCACAACATTACATTGTGAAACAAAAAAAAAAAAAAAAAAAATTAACAATAACCAGCCACATTCATAAAACATATCAATATAAACATGTGTGGAATTTTGTCCCAACAAAAACAACCCAAAAACAACTAAAATCAATCATTGCAGCGTCTGCCATTGAAATGTATGGGAGAGCGGCAGGTAGCGCCAGGTAATACGTGTCGCTGTGAAGGAATTTGCTGCGGCGCTGTTCGTTCCAGGCGGCTTCATGATGAATCCCGCGCTTGCTGTCGCTCTCGCCGGCGCTAGCCTCATTTTGCGTGATAAATGCGTCATTGTGACCGCCGCCGGGCGTACTGGAGTCGGTAGTCGCCGTTAGCTGCCGCTACCTGGCGCTCTGCAGACACTACCTGGCGCTATCGCTTGATGAATAAGGGCCCATGTGTGTTTGTGTGTAGTATGGTGCTCTTTAACAGTGCCTGATAGCCGATCACAGCGTCTACTAGCAGGCGCTCTAAGCGCCTCTGTACAGACGCTCATCTGCTGATACCTAGCGCTAGTAATGAATCAGCCGGTATGTAATAGTAACTAAAGAAGAGAAATGCAATAGGTGACCGTAGGCTCTGTTCATTCTGTACATTGTGCAGCACAATCACAGAACAAGGGTAAATGCTGATTTGTATCTTCAGAGGGCCAGTTTACATTGATGCACTGCACTGGGTAACTTGGAAAACACTGCAATCAGCATTTTCAGCAACACAAAAGAACTTTGTGATTTACTTATTGTGCAAAAGATGTTGTTTTTCCCACAAAATGCAATGCGAATGCATCAGAAGTTAGGCACATATTTTGATACAATACACCTCTGGCAAAAAACACAAATGCTTGCACTTAGATCAACAGATAGGTGTGAACATGGCCCTGAAGGTGAACTAGGGTAAGTTACAGATAATCAGAGGACAAAGCCGAGGTCCTGGGAGAGACAGTCCTGGCAATGTCAAGCTGCTCACCTGAAGCCTCTCCCATGGGCGCAGATGTGAACCTACCCTCTCTGCTGCCTGAGGCAAACAATAGCAGTGCACATCTATGCCTGGCTCCTTCCTATCATGGGAGCAGCGCTAATTTGCAGTGGGGTTAGCGGGCAGGGCCGCATCCACTGAGCCACCAGTTTTTTTTATTATGTAAAAACATAACAAAATCCAGCAGCACCCCTGCTAAACCCCTAGGGAAAAATCAAAAACATAATTAAAGAAAATATTGACCAGCCCAAACACATATTACAGGGGATGTCAAGAGATTAGCTGGCCAGGGGCAGGTGAAATCCTGGGCTGCTTTTTGGCCCCAGTCTGCCACTGGCTAGACCCCATAATGGAGTAATGGCTGTATTGCCCTGATATGGCGCCCTGTTGGTTTCACAGTGGACAGCGCACTCGGTGAGCATCCATGATGCCAGTTACAAGGGAGCAGATTTGCTCTGTGGTTGGTAAGATAAGGAGCATCATCATCTGACCGCACAGCACCAGTTCCTCACTGATTTAAATTCAGCAGGGGAAGCTGAGGGCCAGGGGGCAGTGCACTGTCAGCACCAGAGCCAACAGCACTGAAACCAGTGAGATGTAGCCCACAGGACTCCATTCCACCACTGAAATATCTTTCAAAAGTATTCTTGTAAATAATTTGACTGATCCTCCTATATTTAGAGATGTGTGGTTTGACCCATTCCTAAATTTCCAATTACATCATAATAGAGAAGAACATGCTTGCTTTCAAGAGGATGTTATGACATTGCATAGGAAGTACACTTAAAAGTGGAGAGGATCCCAGGGGAAAGACAGACTGTGTGTAGGTTTTTCTCATTTGTCCATATGGTTGTCTGGAACAGCAACATCCTCTGCTAAAATAATGAATCAGCGGAAAGACACTGGCATGGAGTTACAAACACTTTTAACTAGGACATGCTTAAAGTCATACTACAGGCAAAGGTAATTGTTACACCATTGTGTCTGTGCTAAACTGTGTCCTAAACTGTTTTCCGTTTTTTAAATTGAAGCAGAAATGGCTGAGATGACAAAGTTTACAGGTTCAGCCAATGACATTCTCTTTTTCATACTGTCCCCCAATCATCTCAGCAGAGCAGGTGAGGATTGCTGGTCCCTCCCTCTTTCCGCTCCTCCTCTGCCTCATCCTCCAGATTCATCACATTGCTGTCAGCACAGAGAGCTGATTATTATAGAGCATCACAGAGCCAAGGGTCATGCTCACTTTTTCAGAAGAAAAATCATAAGCTGAACCTGTAAACCACAATATCTTGGCTATTTTTTTTAATTCACAAAACAGAAAACCGCTTAGGACAGCGCCAAATGTAACAGGACACAATGGTGTAACAATTACCTGGATGCCCCGGGGGGGTAGGGTGTATGCCTGCTTTGGAGTCTCATAAAGTCCAGGGTGGGTTTTGGTCTACTTTAAATCATGTGATAGTCTTCCACCTAATCACCTGATATAAAATACAAGGTGTTTCTCTAATATATATAGTACAGAATAAAAGCTTATATCACCTTTACTTTCTTTTATCATCTGTAGCTAATTGAAGGGAACCCATTTAGACATTTTAAAAGTTAAAGCAGAAGCATGCTTTACACTTTACCTTATGGTCGAGGTTTTATTTTTATAGGGAAAACAAATGTCCCCTTTTATCTCAAGAGTAGAAGCCTCCATTTATCTCTAGAGAAGACAGGGCTGACTTTTAACCCATGTCAGCCTCAGTGATTGCATCATGGATATGGTTTAACAGTGAATGAGAAACCAAAGGTTTTTATCATCGTTTATCTCATCATGAATCAGAATCACGTCATTCACCAAGTACATGGAATTTAATTTGGCAGGTGCATACTTACAAGGAGAAATAATATGTGGAAATGCCATACAGGACCATACTGTACATGAACTTGACCACTAAGGACTATCGTTATATTCCAGACCGGAACAGAACATTGTCTACTTGGTATTGAGATGACATCACCAAATATGTAAATTATTTAGTAGCCTGGTGACTATGTTAATACCTAGAGGTTCTGCAACATTTGAAGTGTCAGCTCAAGAGCCTGGATGTGTGGATGTTAGGGCGAGCGCTGCGTGGCTGCCTCGCAACGCTCCCCTTCCCTCTGGTCCCATCGTCGGGGCGAGCGCTGCCTCTTCCCGCCTCTTACCTCTTCCTTGGCCGGGCCATGACGCCCGGCGTATCAGCTGGCCGCACGCTGCCTGGGGTCCGCCCCCTTCCTCCTCGCCTCCTCGCTCTGCATCGGGCGTGTGCACGTCCCCGGCCACTAGGGGGCGCGCGCGTGCGCCAAACTGTTAAAATTTGAAGGGCTGGTGCACCGCTGTTTGGTGCCCGGCCATCCAATCCCTGCATCTCTTCCCCTATTTCAGGGGCACTTTCCCTGCCCTCTGTGCCGGATCTTGGTCTTCCATGTCAGTTGCTAAATCAGTTGCTTTTGGATTGCCTACTCGTGTACCGACCTCTGCCTGCCCCCGACGCCGAACCTTTGCTGCCTGCCCCGACCTTGGCTACTCACCTTACCACGAACCTGTGCTGCCAGCCCTGACCTCTGCCTGTACTCACTACATCTTTTTCCTGTCCCTTGTGCACCTCGCTGAATCTCGGCTAACTGCGGAACTGGGCCGCTGTCGGGGGGTAGCGATCTGGGGATCACTCGCCGCTTGCGGTGGGCTCTGGTAATTACCGGTGGCCTCTTAGACTTCGCTCCCCTGACACAGCACTCGCCATCAGTTCCACAGTCAAAGTGGATCCACACCCTAGCCTGCTCCACCCGGTCCGTGACAGTGGAATCTGTAAGGATCTTCTCTACATGAGCATTGGTGTGATTGTCCACTTATGGGCTTGCAGGGGTAGTATGTGTGGTGGGGCCTCCAAAATCGCATCACAAATATAAACAGACCCACAGTCATTTTCTGACGATTGTTCCACTTTAATGGGTTAAACTATGTAAGTAATGTTAAGAAGCAACTATCATGCTTATGTATTTAATTATCATTAAAATAGATTCCTTGCTTGTTTACCAGGAACGGAAATCTTCAGCTTAAGGGCACTTATTATCTTACATCTCTGAACATACTAAAAACACAACAAAATTTGCTTTTATTAGATCAGGAGTTCAGACCTTCCTCAAAGACAGATACAGTACATACAAACTACAAACATGGAAACAGCTTAAGGGGCTTAAGAACTGGTATTTTTCCCTTGACTTGCACAAGCAAAAGGGAAACAGGAAACAACCCTAGGCCAGGATTTTCTTGACAGACCATGACTGTATTCCTTTGGACATTACTAAATCTACATACCTAGTATTTCTATCCCAGAAAAACAAGACAGCCCCGTGGCTAAGTGGTCAAGGAAAATATCTGCTTGGTGTTTATATGTCTTTCCTGTGTTTACTTGGTACATTTTCTTGGCTTTCACACAAATGTTTTACCTTTATGATTAGGGATAGATTATTTATTACATTCTTTTTTTCAAATCTGAATTGCCTTTGAACCTTATTTGCATGCTTCACATACTTTAGTAATAATTTGGGATGGCTGCTGCTTAATGATCCATAGAAATACAAATGGGGGGGCTGATTCATTACTAGCGCCAGGTATCGGCAGATGAGCTTCTGTATAGTGGCGCTTAGAGCGACCGCTAGTACACACTGTGATCGGCTATCAGGCACTGTAACAGAGCGCCTCAATCGCTGTAGTAACCTGACCTAACACCAGTACAGGTAAAAGGAAAGGTAGCGCCAGCTCAGTGCGATCGACTCTCAGCGACTCACACCACATTCAACAAAAAAACAGACTCACAGAGCGTAGGCGCTATGGATCTGGTCGCTATAGCATAGAGCGCCAGACGCTGTGTGATTAAAGTCTGTTTTTGAACACATATGCACCAGTAACAAAGCGAAAACACATCGAATTACATTGTTGTAACATTGTGACATTAACACTTTAGTGTCAGACCTGTAATAACAATTCTGCATAAAAATATAAAAAGTCAAAAAAGTTTTCAAAACTGACTTTTTCTAGGCCAGGAGAGGTGACACAATTATTTGAGCGAAAAAAAAAACCCTGTTTAAAAAGAAGAAAAAGGAACCTCCATTGAAATGTATGGGAGAGCAACAGGTAATACCTGGCGCTCTGGAAGCTAGAGAGCCAGCGCTACACGCTGAGCCGCCTGTAATGATGAATTGGATGCTACATGGCACTGTTAGAGTCGCTCACCACACTCGCTTTCATAAATGTGGTTTTGCGTACAGCACCCAGTGTTCACCAGACGCTGCCTGCCGCTACGAGGCACTACCTGGCGCTAGCACTTGATGAATAACCCTCATAGTTGTTAAGAATCAGGGCAACCTAAAGCTTGATGCCCTGGGTAAATGCATTAAAGCAGACCAAAACCCATATTTTTAGCTAGCATTACCTGAATTGCCCCCCCCCCCCCCATGAGAGCAGTGCATGTAGTTAGGATTGCGCTTTGGTGTGAATTGTCAGACGCATCTCAATTGGCTTATGCCCTGTACTGTGACAACTGCTATGTGGCAGCTCAAATGGCCACCAGCTGAGATGATACATGTTTATCCTGAATGCTGCACCTTATGTAGGGGCAATAAAAAGCATATGTTATGAAAAAAATAACAATATCTCATTGCTTCATTGTCTGGAGTGTGCCTTCTGTCATGAGACATGGTTGAAATAAAGTGGATTAAAAATGTTGGTTTGCTTTCAAGTGTTACCAGGTGGCCAAAAAGCCCTGTCACCAGACAAGTGATATTTGTCCACCTTGCACATACTCATCCTGTATTGACTAGCTTGCACATACTTATCCTGGACCAACAATTGAAAACAATGGGTGCCCCTGTACACTTAGAACCTTGTGCAGAAGCGGCCATTGTTTTCAATGAGAGCTGGCCATGCCCAGCCTCCAGCCAGAATCCAGAAGCACAGCTCCCGACTTCACAAATCAGGGCTTCGGGTGAATGATCTACAGCATGGGAGAGGCAGGCAAATGAGGGGAACATCTAGTCACCTCTGGCACTGCCGGCCCTGGAGTCTTTTGGAAAGTCCACGAAAGTGGTCTTTTACATTAAATTAGAATTTCAACTAACATAAAACATTCCCGCCCATCTCACTATTTAAAATTAAGTATATTTTATATAAATAAGAATATCTACATCTTGCAAGTATTATAAAAAAATACATTTTAGCAATTCCTGTGATGACAGTACTAAATGTTTAGCACATAGCTCTGGTGTATAAGAAATACAAAGCTCTGTGTTTGCATTTCGAGAACATTCTGTCTTCACAGTATTATTTTCTAATGCCCAAGAATAAAACTGTAAATAGACTAAGGTTCTTATTCACTTGTTACCTCATAGTCACATGCTTTGCTTCTATGTACCCATTTAGCTTAGGAGCTTTCCAGATGATATTTTTACCTGGCATGATTCTAACAATGTAGTTTAAGGCACAGTCAGACCCAATTTTAAAATGATGATACAGCAAGGTTTGTGCGTGTGAGTGTGTGTGTGTGTGTGTGTGTGGGGGGGGGGGGGGCAGGGGTTTCTAATATGCAGAAACAGTTTGCCATTAGCCTACCGCACACCTGTAATCATTGTGGAAGGTAGGAGCTAATAGCATGTTCTAGCCTATAGATCAAACTAATTTAATTCTTGCCCTTTAAACCACCCCATACCCTTCCCAGGCAAGGCATGCTAATAGATAACATTGAAAAATAGTGTTTTTAAAGTCCACATCTATCCTTCCATGGATGATGCTGAAACATTTTGCAAATATTCGAGTTGAGTGAAATCTGCATTCTCCAAATGTTCTTATTTCTGCTCCTCTTGTTCTCAAAGATGATTCTCCAGGCATCCTCAGTGTGTGAATGCAACATAGACAGTTCTTCCCTAACTGTGACATTTGAAAAAGGATGTGGAGCGTCCAAAACACACACATGTGTTAGGGCGAGCGCTGCGGGCCCATCTCGCAGCACTCCCATCACCTCCGTTGCTGCTCCCGCTGCCCTGGTGAGCGCTGCGCGCCCATCTTGCACCGCTCCCCAGTCCCTCTCCTTACTCGCTCTTGTCAGTGGGCCCGCGGCTTCCGGCACGGTGGCTGGCTGTGCGCTGGCTATTCCCAGCCATCTTCCTTCTCCTCGTGCTGCTTCCTCGCATGGTTCGGTGCGCGCACGCCCCCGTCCACTAGAGGGCGCGCACCGGATTCCTGAAATTTAAAGGGCCTGTACACCACTGATTGGTGCCTGGTCATCCAATCCTGCATCCACTTCCCCAATTTAAGGGGCACTTCCTTTTCCATCAGTGCCGGATCTTGGTTTTCCTTTGTATGCAGAAAGTCTGTTGTTTTCACTATTGCTCACCCGTGTACCAACCTTTGCCTGTCCCCGACTCTGAACCTGTGCTGCCAGCCCCTGACCTCTGCTTGAACTTTTACATCGCCTTTTGCCTGCCTCCTTTGTACCACGCATTACCTCGGCTGACTGTGTGGCTGAGCCGCTGCAAGACCAACCTGCTTTGCGGCGGGCTCTGGTGAATACCGGTGGCCTCTTAGACTCCGCTCCCCTGACGCGGCACTCGCTATCAGTAACACGGTCATAGCGGATCCACACCTGTGCCGCCACACCCGGCCCGTGACAGTAAAATCCGGCCATGGATCCCACTGCCTGATGCCTCTGAATTACTTGCAATAGTGGCTATGCAGTCTCGCCAAATTAACCAGCTCTCCACCATGGTTCAGCAGCTCTTATCGGCAACAGCAATTGCCACAAACCGCCCCAGTATTGCCGCCACAGCCTCCAGTAGCATCAACTTCTAGAACCCGTCTCTCCTTGCCGGCTAAGTTTGACGGGGATTCCAAGTTATGCCGAGGCTTCCTTACCCAGTGTTCTATGCATTTGGAAATGTTGGCAGACCAATTTCCCACTGAACATGCTAAGGTGGCTTTTGTTATTAGTCTGCTCTCAGGAAAAGCTCTGGCCTGGGCTACCCCATTATGGGATCGCGAGGACCCAGTCACTTCCAATATACTCGCTTTGTCTCCGAGTTTCGCCAGGTCTTCGAGGAACCAGCCCGGGCCCGTTGGTCAATTCAGTTCCGTACCCTGGCATCTGAACTGTCTTGGAATAATGAGGCCTTATGTGCCTCCTTCAAGAAGGGACTGTCTAGTAATATTAAAGATGATCTAGCCGCACGTGATTTGCCTTCAGCTTTGACTGATCTCATCCATTTGGCCACACGCATCGATGTGCGTTTTTCCGAAAGACGTGAGAAACTCCGCCTGGAATGAGACTCTCAGCGCCCTAGGAGGGCATCCCGTTTGGCTCCTGTGTTTCAACATCCTATGACCGCACATGCGTCCTCCAGTGAGGAGGCCATGCAGGTGGAGCGATCCCGCTTAACCCAGCTGGAGAGAACTCGCAGGAGGAATGAGAATCTTTGTTTGTATTGTGCTGGCTCGGAGCACTTCCTGAAAGACTGTCCTATTCGCCCGCCGCATCAGGGAAACGGGCGCACCTAGTGAATGTGGGAGAGGCATCCCTAGGTGTGTGTGCCACCTCTCCACGGCTTACGGTTCCTGTGCAACTCACCATTGCAGCTACCATCTCCTTGAACCTGACCGCCTTTGTGGATTCTGGCTCTGCAGGAAACTTTATCGAGGCCTCCTTGATTAATAAATATAACATCTCCATGAATCGCCTCGCAAAGCCTCTATTCATCACTTCGGTTATTGGTGACAGGCTTGATTGCACCGTGCGTTATCGCACAGTACCCCTCCTTTTAAAGATTGGACTTCACCAAGAGAATATTTAGTTCTTCGTGCTCCCTCATTGTACCTCATTGTTAAAATGTCTAAAGTCTTTTTCCAGCGTGTGTTTTTCCTAAAGGCTTATCCTGAAATTGTAGTAGGTGCTTTTTAAAGTATGCAAATGAGTTTTGGGGGAGTTTCTTTTTTCAACTGTGCAGGGCTGTTGGTCCAGTTTAACAACATGTATTCCTTTGTACTTTTTAAAAATGTGGCACTGGACATATACATATGTAGCTATAATTTTTGCAACTTGTGTTTCTAACTTTTTGTATGTTGTTTTTCTGTTCATACAACTTTTTGTCTTTAGAGCCAAACATCAGCTTACAATTTCGTTTGCCGTCGCACACCTACCAAGTGTTGAAAGGGGGTGCACAGTTAGCATAGCATTGCATAGCAACCGGCCTGTCATAAACCTCCAATCGGAGGAGGGCGGAAGTGACATCACAGGCAGGGCAGTGATGCCCTGCTACTGTGATATCCGCCCTTACCCAGCCACGGTAGGCTGTAGAGGGCGCAGCACCTGTCAGAGCTGTCAAAGCTCTGCTCAGGGCTGAAAATCCGTCAAAGTGCGGTGTTTGTCAGCGGGGGAGACCAGGTAAGTATCTTTAAACCAGGAACAAAGCATTCTACAATATATGGTATACAAAACAGCGAAAAAACATAAATAAATATAACAAACAAGGCACCGATTGTGAGCCCAGACTATTCATTACACACGAATAAACGACATATATCAGGTATAAGCGGGATTAGGGACTGGTAGGACCTAGGTACCCCTGCTTACCAGTCCTGTTCCCAGCTGTACAAGTCCAGCTGAGGCAGTGGGAACCGCCAAAGGAGCGTGGCCAGTTACAAAGAACCAGCTCACCAATCCCAACTGTTAGGGCGAGCGCTGCACGCTCGTCTCACAGCAAGTCACTTACCTCCACGGCTGCATGCAGCCATCATCCATCTTGCAGCACTCCTCTCATGGCTGCATCCAGCTGCCGCCCCTCCCCCAATGCTTCCTCCTCACATGCTCAGGTGCGCGCACGTCTCCGTCCACTAGAGGGCGAGCGCACTGGATTCCTGAGATTTAAAGGGCCTTTACAGCACTGATTGGTATTTGGTCATCCAATCCTGCATCCTCTTCCCCTATTTAAAGAGGCACTTCCTTCCTTCAGTGCCGGATCTTGGTCTCTCCATGCCTGTTGAAAGTCAGACATTCCTGGATTGCTCACCCGTGTACCGACCTCTGCCCGTCCCCGACTCTGAACCTTTGCTGCCTGCCCCGACCTCGGCTACTCACCTTTACCGCGAACCTGTGCTGCCAGCCCCGATCTCTGCCTGTACTTACTACGCCTTTTTGCCTGCCACTTGTGTACCTCACTGAACCTCGGCTGACTGTGGGACTGGGCCGCTGTTAGGGGGTAGCGACCTGGGAGTCACTCGCCGCACAAGACCAACCTGCCTTGCGGTGGGCTCTGGTGAATACCGGTGGCTCCTTAGACTCCGCTCCCCTGACACGGTACCCGCCATCGGTTCCACAGTTAAAGCGGATCCACACCCGAGTCCGCTCCCCCCGGTCCGTGACAGTAAGATCCGGCCATGGATCCCGCTAAGGTACCGCTGCCTGATGCCACTGAATTGCCTGCTATTGTGGCTATGCAGTCCCGCCAAATTAATCAGCTCTCGGCTATGATGCAGCAGTTACTATCGATTCAGCAACAGCAAGTGCCACCACCGGCCCCAGCTTTGCCGCCACAGACTCCTGTAGCATCTACTGCTAGAATCCGGGTCTCCTTGCCGGTTAAATATGACGGGGATGCCAAGTTATGCCGAGGCTTCCTTGCCCAGTGCTCTCTACATTTAGAGTTGTTGGTGGATCAATTCCCCACTGAACGAGTTAAGGTGGCCTTTGTCATTAGTTTGCTTTCTGGAAAGGCCTTGGCCTGGGCCACTCCTTTGTGGGATCGCAACGACCCTGTCACTTCTAGTTTTCACACCTTTGTTTCAGAATTTCGCCAGGTCTTTGAGGAGCCTGCCCGGGCTTTATCTGCTGAATCGCCTCTATTGAACTTGGTCCAGGGTGAATTGTCCGTCGGTGAATACGCCATCCGGTTCCGTACCTTAGCATCCGAACTGTCTTGGAATAATGAGGCCTTGTGTGCCTGCTTCAAGAAAGGACTTTCTAGTAAAATTAAAGATGCTCTAGCTGCGCGTGACTTGCCTTCCTCTCTCACTGAGCTCATCCATCTGGCCACACGCATTGATGTGCGTTTTATTGAAAGGCGTGAGGAATTCCGCCAAGAAAGAGATACTCAGCACCCTAGGAGGGCATCCCGTCGGGCCCCTGTGTTTCAACACCCTTTGTGTGCGCATGTACCTCCCAGTGAGGAGGCCATGCAGGTCGACCGATCCCGCCTGACCCAGTTGGAGAGAACTCGTAGAAGGAACGAGAATCTTTGTTTGTACTGTGCTGGCTCTGAGCATTTTTTGAAAGACTGTCCTATTCGCCCTCCTCGTCAGGGAAATGGGCGCACCTAGTGGATGTGGGAGAGGCGTCCCTGGGTGTATGTGCTTCCTCTCCACGTCTCACGGGTTCTGTGCAACTTATCATCGCACCTACCACCTTTTTGAATTTGTCCGCGTTTTTGGATTCTGGCTCTGCAGGAAACTTTATAGAGGCCTCCTTGATTAATAAATATAATATCTCTGTGAACCGCCTCGCAAAGCCCTTATTTATCGCCTCAGTCAATGGTGACAGACTGGACTGTACCGTGCGTTATTGCATCGTTCCCCTTCTTCTAAAGGTTGGACTTTTCCATCAAGAGAGTATTGAGTTCTACGTCCTCCCTAATTGTACATCTCAGATTCTTCTCGGCTTACCTTGGCTTCGACGTCATGATCCCACGCTTGATTGGAACACCGGCGACATCAAGACTTGGGGTGCGGCATGCTTTAAGAGGTGTTTGAGGTCCGTTCCTGTTCGACTTATTCCTGCTTCAGCCCCATTACTTGGCCTGCCTGTGGTCTACCGGTCCTTTTCCGATGTATTCTGCAAAAAACAAGCGGAGGTACTTCCGCCTCATCGCCCTTATGATTGCCCTATAGACCTCTTGCCGGGTACCACTCCACCTCGTGGTCGTATTTACCCCCTCTCGGCTCCGGAGACACAAGCTATGTCAGAGTATATTCAAGAAAATCTGCAAAGAGGGTTTATACAGAAGCCTTCCTCTCCAGCAGGCGCAGGTTTCTTCTTCGTGGCAAAAAAAGATGGCTCTCTACGCCCCTGTATTGATTACCGTGGCCTCAATAAGATTACCATCAAAAATCGTTACCCTTTGCCTTTGATTGCTGAATTATTTGACCGTCTGCGTGGGGCCAAGGTTTTCACCAAACTTGATCTGCGAGGGGCCTATAATTTGATACGTATACGTGAGGGCGATGAATGGAAGACAGCCTTCAATACCCGCGATGGCCATTTCGAGTATTTAGTGATGCCCTTTGGTCTTTGCAATGCACCCGCTGTATTCCAGGAATACGTAAATGACATTTTTCGGGACTTGCTTTACTCCTGTGTAGTTGTATATTTGGATGATATACTCATCTTTTCATCTAATCTGGAAGAACATCACCGTCACGTCTGGCAAGTTCTGTCTCGCCTCCGTCAACACCACCTTTACGCCAAGTTGGAGAAGTGTCTTTTTGATCAAACCACCTTACCCTTTCTTGGATATATTGTCTCTGCTCGTGGTCTCCAGATGGACCCCAGCAAACTGAAAGCAGTTTTGGACTGGCCACGTCCTATTGGCCTATGGGCTATTCAACGCTTCCTGGGCTTCGCCAATTACTATCGACAGTTTATTCCCCACTTTTCTACTGTAGTGGCGCCCATTTTGGCTCTCACGAAGAAGAAGGCCAATTCTAATTCTTGGCCTCCTCAGGCGGAAGAGGCCTTCATTGCCTTAAAAAAAGCCTTCTCCTCTGCTCCGGTGCTGTCTAGGCCAGATCCATCTAGGCCTTTTGCCCTTGAAGTAGATGCCTCATCCATTGGAGCCGGAGCTGTGCTCACTCAAAAATCTTCTACTGGCAGAATTCTCACCTGCGGGTTCTTTTCGAAGACCTTTTCTCCGGCTGAAAGAAATTACTCTATTGGAGATCGGGAGTTACTCGCCATCAAGTTGGCATTGGAGGAGTGGAGACATCTCTTAGAAGGTTCCGCACATCAGGTGTCCATCTATACTGACCATAAAAATCTGTCTAATTTAGAAACTGCCCAGCGACTGAACCCACGACAAGCTCGTTGGTCGTTGTTTTTCGCCCGTTTCAACTTTCAAATCCACTTCCGGCCAGCCGCCAAGAACATCAGGGCGGACGCCCTTTCTCGCTCCTCAGACATCTCTGGTGTTGAATCCACTCCACAACATATTATCTCGCCTGAATGCCTTGTCCACTCCGCACCCACGGCCTTTGTACAGGCTCCGCCGGGAAAGACTTTTGTGCCAGCTCGCCAACGTCGCAAAATACTAAGATGGGGCCATTCTTCACATGTAGCCGGCCATGCCGGCGTCAGAAAAGCCTGTGCTATCATTTCTAGATACTATTGGTGGCCTTCCTTAGAAAAGGATGTGACGGAATTCATTCTGGCCTGTACCATCTGTGCACGTGACAAGACTCCTCGACAAAGACCTGCTGGCCTACTCCTCCCTCTGCCTATTCCAGATACCCCATGGACACACATTGCTATGGATTTTATTACTGACCTCCCTTCTTCGCATGGCAATACTGTTATTTGGGTGGTAGTGGATAGGTTTTCTAAGATGGCGCACTTTGTTCCTTTGCCTGGCCTCCCATCGGCTCCTCAGTTGGCGAAATACTTCCTGATGCATATCTTTCGGCTTCATGGGCTTCCTACACACATTGTGTCCGACAGAGGTGTGCAGTTTGTTTCCAAGTTCTGGAGAGCCCTTTGTAAACAAATGAAAATTAAACTGGACTTTTCCTCTGCTTATCACCCCCAGTCAAACGGCCAGGTGGAAAGAGTTAATCAGATTCTTGGGCATTATCTTTGCCATTTTGTTTCTGCCCGTCAAGACGATTGGGTCGATCTTCTGCCCTGGGCGGAATTCTCGTATAATTTCAAGGATTCTGAGTCTACGAGGAAGTCCCCGTTCTTGGTAGTATACGGTCGGCATCTTCTTCCGCCTCTGCCCTTGTCCACGTCCTCTGGAGTACCCGCCGTGGATGACATCACACAGGATTTCTCTACCATCTGGCAAGAGACCCAACGTGCCCTTTGTCAAGCTTCCGCCCGTATGAAAGTTAGCGCTGATAAGAGGAGAAGAGCTCCGCCTGTCTATTCTCCAGGAGATAAGGTGTGGCTGTCGGCGAAATATATCCGCTTCAAAATTCCTAGCTACAAATTGGGCCCCCGTTACCTGGGTCCTTATAAGATCAAACAACAGATCAATCCAGTTTGTTATAAGCTACACCTACCAACATCACTGCGAATTCCCAATTCTTTCCACGTTTCCCTGTTGAAGCCAGTTATTGTCAATCGATTCTCTCCTAAAACCTTGGTGCCTGCCCCAATCTCTGGTACTGAGGATGCCTTTACGGTGAAAGAGATCCTGGCCTCTAAGATCTCCAGGGGTAAAAGATATTTTTTAGTCGACTGGGAAGGCTGTGGACCTGAAGAAAGATCTTGGGAGCCCGAAGAGAATATTCTAGACCGTAGTCTCATCTCAGATTTTCTTGGCCCCAAGAAGAAGGGGAGACCCAAGGGGGGGGGGGGGTACTGTTAGGGCGAGCGCTGCATGCTCGTCTCACAGCACTTCACTTACCTCCACGGCTGCATGCAGCCATCATCCATCTTGCAGCACTCCTCTCATGGCTGCATCCAGCTGCCGCCCCTCCCCCAATGCTTCCTCCTCACATGCTCAGGTGCGCGCACGTCTCCGTCCACTAGAGGGCGAGCGCACTGGATTCCTGAGATTTAAAGGGCCTTTACAGCACTGATTGGTATTTGGTCATCCAATCCTGCATCCTCTTCCCCTATTTAAAGAGGCACTTCCTTCCTTCAGTGCCGGATCTTGGTCTCTCCATGCCTGTTGAAAGTCAGACATTCTTGGATTGCTCACCCGTGTAACGACCTCTGCCTGTCCCCGACTCTGAACCTTTGCTGCCTGCCCCGACCTCGGCTACTCACCTTTACCGCGAACCTGTGCTGCCAGCCCCGATCTCTGCCTGTACTTACTACGCCTTTTTGCCTGCCACTTGTGTACCTCACTGAACCTCGGCTGACTGTGGGACTGGGCCGCTGTTAGGGGGTAGCGACCTGGGAGTCACTTGCCGCACAAGACCAACCTGCCTTGCGGTGGGCTCTGGTGAATACCGGTGGCTCCTTAGACTCCGCTCCCCTGACACGGTACCCGCCATCGGTTCCACAGTTAAAGCGGATCCACACCCGAGTCCGCTCCACCCGGTCCGTGACACCAACCTTGGGGAGGAAGGTGGAACAGTACCGGTAGGGTGCAGGAAGCAAACCCCACTCGGTGCCACCTAACCTCCCTTTGCAATGGGACCAGACCCGCTGGGGCTAAATGTCCAAACGGGGCTGGTGACCACCGCTAGGCGGCGGATGGTAAGGAGGAGGACAGGTCAGTCCCCGAAAAAGAAGAAAGAGAAAAGAGAAAAAAAGGCTGGCAGGCAGAGTGGGCCCAGCAACAAGGGTATGAAGGTATGACTGAAGCTAGATGGCTGTGTAGTACTAAAGGATGAGGCCGCTAAGAAGAAGAGAAGAAAAGGGGGCGTCAAGATTGAGTGGCAAGGAGAGAGAGGGGGGAAGGGGAAAGAAAGGGAAAGCAGGGAGAAAGGGAAGGGGCGGAAAGGGGGAAAGGCAAAAGGGAGAGAAGAGAATTAGCCCAGATGGCCAGTGTCGAGAGAAAGGGGGGGAGAGTCAGAGCGGGGGGGGGAAGAGAGGGGGAAGGAGAGAGGGGACAGGAGAGGGGAAAAGGGGAAGGGGAGGAAAGGAGGGTGGAGGGGGGAATAGCGCAGATGACAAGTGACCGAGCGGGATAATTATCTTAGATCCAGGAAGCTTTGAAATCCAAATGATGTATTAAGTCCACGGGGTGCTACAGTGTCCATCCTATGTATCCAAAACGTTTCTCTCTGAAGGAGGAGGCGTTCTCTATCGCCACCTCTGTGAGGTCTGGGAACCCGATCGATCACCATTCCTCTGAGTTCATGGACCTGGTGTTTATATAGCAAAAAATGTACCGCGACCAGTTTGTCCATATTGTCACCGCGTTCGACTTTTTCTTTCAGCACCTTAATGTCGCTCCTATGTTTCTGAAAACGGCGTTTAAAGGGACCCACCGTCTTGCCGACGTATACTAGGCCACATGGGCATTTCAGTATGTAAATGCAAAAGTCGGTATTACAATTGAAATAGTTTTTCTGGGGTTTGCTTCCTGCACCCTACCGGTACTGAGCCACCTTCCTCCCCAAGGTTGGGAGTGGTGAGCTGGTTCTTTGTAACTGGCCACACTCCTTTGGCGGTTCCCACTGCCTCAGCTGGACTTGTACAGCTGGGCACAGGACTGGTAAGCAGGGGTACCTAGGTCCTACCAGTCCCTAATCCCGCTTATACCTGATATATGTCGTTTATTCGTTTGTAATGAATAGGCTGGGCTCGCAATCGGTGCCTTGTTTGTTATATTTATTTATGTTTTTTCGCTGTTTTGTATACCATATATTGTAGAATGCTTTGTTCCTGGTTTAAAGTTACTTACCTGGTCTCCCCTGCTGACAAACAACGCACTTTGACGGATTTTCAGCCCTGAGCAGAGCTTTGACAGCTCTGACAGGTGCTGCGCCCTCTACAGCCTACCGTGGCTGGGTAAGGGCGGATATCACAGTAGAAGGGCATCACTGCCCTGCCTGTGATGTCACTTCCGCCCTCCTCCGATTGGAGGTTTATGACAGGCCGGTTGCTATGCAACCGGCTCTGTCCTCTGCGGTTTTCTCCGCCGCTGCAGCCATCTGACAACGCTGCAGCCTGGCGGTTTTCTCAGGGGGGACTCCAGGGGTGAGTATCAGCAACTTTAACTTTATTCTTTATTACTGTGTTTGTCAGCCCTGTCAGCGCAACTGCTGTGACGTCACTATAACGTCAGGCGGGCTTTTCCTTGCCTGTAATTGGCTACTAACTTTTATTTAATGTTCCTCTGCTGTGCACTACTTGTTGTCTATTATCCCTGATGAAGGGGGCTCGCTGTAACCCCCAAAACGTTGGATTGTTTGTTCCTGTTTGTTATTGTGCAGTTTGCATGAATATAATTCTACTCACCTTCATCGCATATATGGAGTGCTGGTTTTCTTTGCTTCTTAAACATCAGCTTACCACACAAAGCTCTAAGATCAGAAGGTGAGACTAGCATGCCTTGTGGGAAAGCTCCATGGGAAAAAAGAATAAACAATACACTTAGACTTTTATACATCATTTTCTAAATAAGTGTTTAAAAAATTAAATAAAAGGCTTGTAAAGAGGTGGGACATCAAGCAGTTATAAAGGATTACTCTACTTAACACTTTTAAACTGAAAACTAACAAAATTCTTTGTCCTCAGCAGCTGCTTCCTTTTGGTCTGGTGCTCATAAACGTACCAGTTTGGAGTACTGCAGAGTCCTTGCATGCCCCCCCCCCCCCCCCATTGCCTCTGTAGCTGTGAATGAGTTGGGCATGCTCCAGTAACTCTGACTGATACAGGAGACAGGATAATGTTCAACAGGTTGATGTTGATATGTATACCGTACAGCTCAATCTTTAACTCCCAGAGCTCTGACAGATAGGGGACAGTGGCTGCACACAAGTGTGCTGTTGTCATGTACCTTTTTGTTGACCAGGCCGATTTTGATGCAACAGCTCCCAGCAGTACCACCTGTGGCTTCCCCAGGAGATTGATACTAGGGAAACTCAGCAGAAGGGAAGGCCATAGTGTCAAAAGAGGAGGTATAAAAGGTAGCCAGGTGCCTAGAAGGAACTGAGGAGGGTCTGGAAGGAAAGAGTTATGGCTGACCCTACCTGGAGGAAGCCAGCAATGAGCAACTGATGAAGTGTTACACCAAACACTGGTTCCAGTGTGGGGAGTCTACCAACAGGTCTGATTTTCACCAGAGCTCTTCCCAAGGAAGGTTGTGCTGTGCTGCAGACAAGATGGGGTCCCACTACCATTACCAGAGACCAGTGATCCCAAAATCCAGCAGGAGGAAAGTCCAGTCCAGGGAAAAGGTGTCAGAGCTAAAGAGTCCAAAGTTTGTAGTGATCCAAAGCCAAAGTCCAAAAACCAAAACAGATACTCATGCAAGCCGGTATCCAAAGCCAAAGGGTCAGCGCCATAGTGGGTTGGTATGCAATGCCAGAGGTCAAAACAGGAATATCGTTAAAAAGGCGTAAATTCCAGAAAGATCAACTTCCCAGTGCCACAGGCATCTTTTTAAAGGTCACTTGGCACTAGAAAGCATCCGTCACACATGCACATAAATGCAAAAACTGGTGCAAGCACAGTCTCGCGAATGGCAGTGCGGAAAATTGCTCACAGCGGGACAATATCCAAGCTTCTGCCCGAGCATGTGTGAACCAGCATGCCTATCACCTCTGTGATTGCGCACACCCCTGACTATGCACCACCCGGAAGAGGCACAACACACACACACTCGGGAGAAGGAGCATGCTCACATCTGCGCACGTCTGTGAGATCCTACCTCCTACTGTGATAGCTATAGCTAAAGTTCCTGCAGTGTGCATCCATTTTAGGTGCGGACAGAACTTTTGGTGTAAAAGTTACAGTAATAATCTCTTTATTGTGGGGCTCACCAATTTTATGATATGAGTTTTATTAGTGTTCCACAGACCTTGACCTCCCATGGCACAAAAATGCAAGGGAGGGTTGTGAATTACTTGTTTGCTAAGATAAGTGACTAATGCATTAATTTCAGCACCTACAATCAAAATATTACCAAGGAGGGATTTTATTGGGAGGAGCCATGAAATGGTAACACAGTTTGGCACATAGGGAAGCATCATATTATACCAACAAAAATGCGGCATTTCTGTACATTTTAAAGTGCTACTGCAGGCAAAGTTAATTGTTACACCATTGTGTCGGTCTACGTCCTGTTTTCCGTTTTTAAATTGAAGAAGAAATGACAGAGACATGGAGGTTTACAGGTTCAACATATGATTTCTCTTATGAAAAAAATGGGTGTGGCCCTTGGATCTGTGATGCTGACAGCAATGTGATGAATCTGGGAATGGCACGGAGATGGAGTCCAATCCTGTCCCGCTCTGCTGAGCTAATTGGGGGAAGGGATGAAAAAGAGAATGTTTTTGACTGAACCTGTCAACCCCAATATTTCTGTCATTTCTGAAAACAAAAACCAGCTTAGAAAAGTGCCAAATGTAGCCCAACACAATGTTGTAACAATAACTAGAGATGAGTGAACTTCTTGAAAGTTCGATTCGGGCGATTCGCCGAATTTCCCCAAGAAATTCGGGTTCGCCCGAATCGAACTTTCACGAATCGCTCATCTGAAAAAAAAAATGCCGGCATGGTGGCAGCGGGCAGGCCGGCTACGCTGTCAGCGGGCCGCCGCCGGCCCACTGACAGCGCAGCCGGCCTGCCCGCTCCCACCATGCCGGCATTTGTTTAAAAAGCAAACACTTACCTGCATGGTCGGAGCGTGGAGGCCGGCGCCGCTCTCAGGCGCCCTCTGATGACGCGCCCTCTGATGACGCGCTCCGCTCCGGCGCCGCTCTCAGCTGTCATCAGAGGACGCGTCATCAGAGGGCGCGTCATCAGAGGGCGCCTGAGAGCAGCGCCGGCCTCCACGCTCCGACCATGCAGGTGTTTGCTTTTTAAACAAATGCCGGCATGGTGGGAGCGGGCAGGCCGGCTGCGCTGTCAGCGGGCCGGCTTCCGCCGCCCGCTGACAGCGTAGACGGCCTGCCCGCTCCCACCATGCCAGCATTTTTTTTTTTTTATTTCAGGGAAAATTCGATCGGCACGAACCAAAAAAAATTTGCGTTCGTGCCGAATCGAATTTTCCCTGAAATTCAGAGCGAATTCCGGTTCGTCCGAACCGGTTCGCTCATCCCTAACAATAACCTTTGCCTGCAGTATCATTTTAAATATGCACACCTGCTACAGAGAAAAAACAGGGCCTTAACTGGTAAAACAGGAATAGCTGTTGTAAGCATAGATGGAATGCCACCAAAAGTGTGAGGTTGCAAACTGCCCATTTATCTTGTTTCTCAAATTATTGGGTTAGTTTAGAAACGTCAAGCATGTAAATTCTGTATGCCTTATTTAAAGCCTGAATGTAAACATTTTACAGTGCTTACAAAAAAAACAAGAAAAAGAATGTTGTACATGTTTTAGGACACAAATTGCACTGGGCTACATGTTACAAGTGTAATACCACATAGTATCAGTGCCTGGGCCCCCCAGTAACCATTAGTATCAGTGCCTGGGCACTTAGGTTAATGTGGGCCCATGTTTCTGGACCCCCATAACCTATAATGTGATGTCTCGGTCCATATGGTATTTTGAACTTTGGTTCAGCATATACGGCTTGATTCAGAACGGGAACTGATCTTGGTAACCGGGAAATTGGGAATGCTCGTATCTTTCACAGCTGCATTTCGAGAAAAGTGTGTTCATGCTTAAGCGACTTTATTTACTTTGTATACGCATACAGTTTAGCCGAGCATTTACAGAATTTGCAGCCAAAGTAGTCTCGGAAGCTACGTTTTTTACCTGTTTTTATACGCAACTTGCTGTGGAGTCCATTGTACTCGATATGCCGCGTCTTCCGTGGCTTTCCGGTGCACCTTTTTTTTATTGTAACCAGCTATTGTAATATGCTTCCTGCCACCCCCCCCACCACTGTACTCATGGTAGTCTGCATGTCCTTGCACATACTTACCTTTCTTCCCCCTGCTGGCATCTAGGGCATCCAATGTAGTCTGCATGTCATTCCCCATACTTACCTTTCTTCCCCCTGCTGGCATCTAGGACATCCCATGTAGTCTGCATGTCCTTCACCATACTTACCTTAATTACCCCTACTGGCATCTAGGCAATCCAATGTAGGCTGCATGGCCTTCACTATACTTACTTTTCTATTCTAAAACTATGGTTTTATTTTAAAATATTTGTTGTTTTAAGTCTAAATTTTTTTTATTGTTTACAGAGAAAAAAATATACATTACCACTTGTGTGTCTGTACATGCATGCACATTTTTACATACTTACCCAAATTGGTTTACGCATACCCACTGTGGGGGCCACCCTCCTCCACAGTGCCATCTCTTCTTTAGGGTCTGTAGAGATAGAACATGACTTAGTATCTATGGCCATGTGTTGTTTGTGTAATGCTTGGGTATTGCTCTGCTTCACTGGATTTACACCCACCTGATTCTTGTGCCGCTTCCGTCTCAGGTGGCCTCATCGCTGCATACTCACCCTCTGATGAATCTGTAGGGACAGAGAAGCACAACACATTAGCAAACATGTTATTAGACTTTAGATGCAGCACAACCTGTGTGTTTTTTGGGGTATTGGCCTACCGGAATGTGCAGGAGCTGTGGGCGACTCCAAGCCCAACACACCCTCCTCCTCAGCAGCCTCCATGGATGGTGGTGGTGGTGACACTTCTGAAGAAGAAGAGGACGTTGACAGGGTTCTGGGCTAACGCCTTACACCCACACCCTGTCTTCTTGGCCCCACTGGTCGGACCCCTCGCATCTGGGTAAGCTTGATTGTTACCCATAACTCCCCAGAACCTCTGCACCCAGGGTCACTTTTGCTGTTTGAGGTCCAACCAGTGCTGCATTATTTGGGTGAAGGTGTAAGCCAACGTCCTCTTTTCATATGTGTTGGGTTAGTAGTCGCACCGTTGCTCCATGAAAGTCTGCAAACAACAAACAGATGTGAATTGTTAGTTTATGTCCTCAGTTTGGGTCTCCTTTAGCTAAACATGTATGCCCCTGCCACTTTAAGTAAATTTCTGGGACACTGCAACCACTCAAGCCTCATATATGCTAGTGTATGCCAATGGTGTGTAATCCATCTCTCCCATCCCATAACAGTAGGAGATTGAAAGTGCAGACGCACTTAAGACAAAAGGCGCACCTCCCTCTCCACTCCGCTACTATCGGATAGGATTTGCTGACCACGGGCAGCAACAATGTGAAGCCAGCTCTCCCGTCAGCAGCAGCGGATTGCATAGAAATGTCAAACATAAACCACTTAATCACCCCTGCATCGCATACAAACATGCCAGAGTGGTCCATGTGACAGTGGCAGCAAAGTACTGTGGCACTGTAACGTTGGAAGGCCTCCGCTATTCATGTGGCGCCATTTGCCTTCACTCATATTTGCAGCCACTGTCACCTGTCGGCACCTTGGCAGTACTGTAATGTGACACACATGCGTAGGCGAATGGCATGAAAGTGTGACTTGCCATCATTATTTCCTCCTGCTGCTCACGGGTGAACAAGGCGCACCCCTGCATTGAGGCGCACAATCGGCGATGTCCCCTGCGGACCCTGGAAGTGTGCTTGCGTCCATGCGCAATTACCCACTCAGCTAGGTATAAAAGAACATAGCTGAGGGTCAGATTTCCTTGCCACTGCTGACTTAGGATGCCACACCATAGGTGTCACCACAGCCCCAGCCAAGGCACTGCAGCCCCAGGCCAAAGGCTGAGCAGAGTTGCCACAGCCAGGCCTGCTCTTTCCCCGGCCAGTAGCCTGGAACCCAATCCTAGGAGTGGGTGTTGGGGATGCCCCACCCCAACACCTACCAGGGGGTGTCAGGCACCATGGACTCCGATAGACAGCATGTGTCCACCAGTGGTAAGACTTGTTAGCTAATTGTAGCTTGGCACAGGGGGGTGTAGGCCAACCAAACACACCACCCAGCAACCTTAGTTCCCACATGCACAGTCGACTTTGAGGGCTTGCCTGCGTAACATATGTTGTGTGACTACACACACCGAGGGTATTAGGCAACCTTTATATGTAACCCCTAACATGGGTGTGAGCAGACCACAATTTGGAGGCACACGTCAATGTGGGACCCAGTGTGTATCTGATGTAGGGATTTTGAAGGGCCAAATATATTGTTAAGAGGAAACTACCAGTGCATTTACCTTGACTTTGCATCAACACCCCAGCCAGCAGCACCTCGCCTGGAAGATCTGCCACCTGCAGCCACAGCTGGCCCCTTTGGTTTGGATACCACCAAGACAACATCAAGGCCGGGCTCCTTCACCAGCCAGCCACCAAGGAAGGAGCCCAGACAGTGATGAGGTAAATGAGTGATCTTTATAGGCAAAGGGCAAGGGGCAGGGTGGATGAAGAGGGTGAACCCAGAGTAAATTTTTGGGCCCTGGAGGTTGTGACATTGGGAACATTGGGAAACACTAATGTTGACCTTTCTCCACACAGACGGCACCTCTCCTGGATGCAATTAATGAGCTGGAGGAAGGGCACCCTGAACATCTGGATAGACCCCAAATATTATCTGGACACCTCCACCAGCTGCTGGCACCACGGACACTGGCCATCACCACTCCTTCCTGCAGCTCCAGCTTCATTCTGCCAGTTGCAGCCCCATCATCTCCACAGACTGCCCAGGAAGTGAACAGCCCTGGCCTGTAGCCAGGCGTCACCTGTCTTTGGTAAGGTTGTGACAAATTATGCAGGAAAACTGGTGGGCCAACAGCACCACTTTTCGGCAAAACGCCATTAGATATTTTAAAGTAGTGCAACGGCCACAGTTTGCTCCATGAAGACCTGGAGCAGCACCACCATCAACAGTAGATAAAGACATTGCTTGGGGCTCTGGTAGAGGCCAACCAGGTTGCCCTTCAAGCACTGGAGGCTACCCAAAGCCGGGCTACATCCCCCCAAGCTGCCATGTTGGACTTTGGGTTGTGGGGGGTCCCTAAGCTTTATTTACGCCGGACAGGCACATTTTAATGTATCAGTTTTCTGTTGACCTTGATCCACAGTTGTGCCATAACCCAACAACTTGTAACCATTAACATGTAATTAGAGAATAAGTACCAGAAAATAAAGAAGTTTGTTTGGATGTTATTTAATCACACCCAGACAAGGCAGGAGATATAAGAAACAAAAAAAATGACCTAATTGGAGAAAAACAAGACAAAATTCTAGAAAAAGTGGAGTCCACCAAATGCTGGCGAATGGTTTGGCCCACACGGCTCTGGGTGCCAGCATACAGATTTTCTGGAAGTTCTGGAGCACAAGCAGGGGTTGTTTCCTCCAAGTATGCTGACACCCTCTCCCTTAACTTATGCAGGCTGAGGCACGCCATGATTATTTGAACAACCTTCTCTGACTTGTATTGAGGGCCCCCTGTGTGGTCCAGACAGCGAAATCAGGCCTTCAACTGCTCAAAGGCACGCTCAACTATAGCTCGTGTGCAGCAGTGGGCCCCATTATAAGCCTTCTGGGCAGGTGTCTGCAGCCTTTAGAAGGGCGTCAGGAGCCAGGGCAGCAAGGCATAACCTGAATCACCTAAAAGACAAAGACAGATGGAAATAAAATTACTAACAGGCAACACAACATCAAAACAGCCTACACCAAATAGTAAGTATCACAAAACAGTAGGGCCAAACAAGCAAAAGTTGAGGCTGGATGCTTAGACTAAGCATTTGTAACTGCAACAGGGAAAAGGGGACATTCAAGGAGGGACATGAGCACAGCTGAAGTGATGGAGGGCAGAGAGAGCAACACACAAAACTTGGACCAATTAAAAAAAAAAACACATTACAAATGCAACATAAAGAATAAACAAGCAGATCCACTCCAGCTATAAGCAGACTTACCCACAACTTGCCACAACTTGCCACTCTCAAAATGGGTGTATAAACTGGAACTCCTCAATATAAATGCATTGTGGGAGGAGCCAGGGAAACCAGCCAAAATGCTGAAAAAGAGAAGATCTGGGCCCACGACACATTAGATGTTAAGAGAGTGGCCCATCTTGCTGAAAAGAAGATAAATAAAAAAGGGTCACTAGACTGGCAACAAATAATGAACAGCAAAAATAAAATAAAACAAGGGCCAAATAGGACACAGAGAAGCTGTTTGGGGGAGGGGAAGCAAGGGTAGCCTCAAGAGAGGAGAGTGAGCTACAAGGAGGAGCAATGTGGACCTAAACAGAATGAGACACATGGAAGCTGTTTGGGGGGTGGGGGGGGGGGTGGGGGGAGCTAGGCTAGCCTCACAAGATGAGAGTGGACTACAAGGACTCCCAAGCAGCTGGAGGAACCAGAGCCACATGTTTACAATTGATGGCACCTATGATACTTGGCATATTCACAATATTGAAAAAACCCAACCTCACTGCGTTCCAGGCTGCCATGCTGTCAGGGAAAGAAATGTATTTCTCCTGCAGGACAGCCATGCCATTGAGAAATGTAGTCAGGGCACTGCTGAGCGAAGGCTGGGACATGCCAACTGACACTGCCCCTAGCCTCTTAAAAGAGCCATTCTCTAAAAATTGGAGGCAGCCAACCAATTTGGTCATACCTTTAATTGCATGCCCCATTTCTTGTGGTGGCCGCAACTTTGAGTAAAGCTTCTCAAGAGAAAGGCGGTTCAGTATGGTCAATTCAAACACCTGTTGATCTGATCGATATCCAGGTGACTGCCTAGTCTCTGGAAGGTACATGGTTAACAGCCACCACTGTTGCAGACATTCGTACTCTTCACAGAACTCTATCTTAGGTGTGGAGGATGTAGGCTGTATTTTCAATAGCAACAAAAGACTGTTCATGTTTTCCCACTAGCAAAAAGATGGCGTAAATTTCAACTGTAAACTAACAACTTTTATAGGTCCGAAAACCCAAAAATCAGGGCTCAGAATAATGAGCAAGCGCAGGCAAAACTCGAACGCACAGACACCTTGAGCCGAATTTACATGGCGAACATTAGGTTTGGCGTGGACATGCCATAAATTCCCACAAAAAGGCGAACACAAAAACAAGGCTCTGAATCACCCGACACAGAAAATAGACAGAATACTGTCCTTTGACGTAATGTGTGCAAGAGAGGCTTTGAATCAGGTCCATAGTCTCATTTCTGGGGTCAGTCAGGTTACATTTGGGAATTTACCTAGGGGGTAAGCCATCCAATATAGTTTATATTGGGCCCTAGGGACTATACAAACTGCATTGTGTCTGGGTTCCTATTACCTAATGTCATGTCTAGACCCCTAATTTAAAATAGTAGTAGGGTACCTTTCCCAAAGGGTGTTTTAAGGGTGCTCCTTGATTCTCCTGACGACTGTAAAGATAATATCAGTATAACAATATAAACATTAATGGTCAGTGACATCTATCTAGGGCTTAATTCCAATATGCCAAAGAGTACTCCATGAATATAGTAGCTAGCAGAGTGCATCACAATACAGTATAAGTTATGACATGCCAGAGTCCTGCACCTGGCTCTGCTCCCTCCTCCTCCGTTGCCTCGGCGCTCGACACCGCTGTGCAGAAGGGGACTAGGGTGCGCCCCGCCCCCTTGTCACAGGAACTATGGCACACCCCTCTCCATTCACTTCAATGAAAGGCCCCTAAGGTGAACTTCAGTTTGGTCTTTAAGAAGGAGGTTCAGAATTGGAGGCAACTCAGGTGAACATTGCAATGGGTGCAGCCTATTCGGGATGCCCCAGAGTTGAAATGCAAACCTGACCTAGTGTCTTATAGACCCTATAAAGAGGCATATAAGCCACTGTTGCTGTCCCTGGAATCTAAAAGATTTCAGGGCCGACTGCTGGCCTTTTCTATGGGCATCCCATTGGGGTGCTTTTATCCCAGTAACCCTGTTTTTGCAGATAAGTCAGGGCCACTGTTGATGGTGCATGACCACTGTTGGTGGTGCCCCATAATGGGCTCTGTGATGGGGAGGAGGCACTGCCTGCTTCTAAGGAGGAGGTACAGCAAAATATATGTGTAAGGCACCCCAGTTACCAGGTTAAGGGTAGTAGATAACATCCAATCTCCACCGCTGTCTTCACCTTTAGATAAGCCCCCGTTTGTCGGTATGCAAGCAGGCCTTGCCGGACATGGTTGCTTCAGCATCTTACAAGCGCAAACCTTATCGACTGAGGGCTGGGCCTGTAGGTAGGCGAGCATAAAAGTTCATGGGAGGTCAGACGAAGCAAGGGTCATACATAGGAAGTCAGTCCAACAGATGTCAATGCAGAGGAATAACCAGAGGCAAGGTCAAAGGGCAGGCTGAAGGTCCAAATTAAAGAAGGATCAAGGTACCAAAGGGAGGAGGCAGAGATAAGATCATAAAATCCGAGGTCAGCTGTGGGGGTTCAGAGAATGCAAGGTCAAAGTTCAAATCCAGGTCAAACATGAGTAACAGAGCATAGCACTTACACCCAAGTACATTTATGGGGCAAGGTGTAAAGGCATTGGCTGAGCGGTGGACTGGCTCATTGGTCCACAGTAACCCCTAGGCTGATCAGTCCCACAATCATAGTGGCTGGGCAGCCCAACAACAAACCTTAGGGGCCACTGGCCCATTCAAGCTAACCTCCGATGGCTGCTCTGCCTGCAGCACTGCCAGAGGGCATAAAGTGCTCGTGTGAGCGCAAACACGAGTCGAGATGCCAGGGATGCTGGAGGAGGAAGCGTCGTGCAGCTCTGGCCATATCACAGCTCTAAGCGTAGCCCCAAAGACGCTGTTGGACCGAGGACAAGGTGGCCAATTTCCCATGACAAAATGGGTATGGGACAGCCTCAGCACCATAGGATGGGTAAGAAGGGGGGGGGAAGAGTTTTTAGCTTCCCACACTGAAGTCTATTTTGCCTAGATCTGCCCTGGCCATAGACATCACACTGTAGATTAATTTGGCCTTTTTTACTTTAATTAGTCGAATATTTGCTGATGACCTTGATCACTTTTACTGAACCATTTAAAACCATGCATAAAAATTACTTGCAAAGAGAAAAGAGCAATGCTATAATTATTATATGAGCAACCACCATAAAATTACTGTGCAAAATTGCATCTTGACAGCCACAAAAAAAGGCAAATGCTAATATTGAGAAAGAGAGAGGAAACCTGCTTTTTAAGTTAATATGATGTGCAACCTGCCTTTAATTAGGCTCCCTTTTATATTAGGGGCAGGAGTATGCGCAGAACAGCCATGATGAGATCCCAGGTTTGTTGGTCTGGAGTGCATTGGAGCTGTTGAGCCACACAGCTACTCAAGAAAACTGATGGAAGAAAGTGGCCTGATGTCAGCTTATTGCTGAATATATGTGTTGTTTTATGTTTAGCTACAAATGCAAATTAAAGATGCTCAAAGTCATTTTTAACAGCTTTATTTTGAACCCACCCTTCTCCTTCTGCTAAGCCTGATTTGAGCAATAAAATTAGGAAAATACTTACTTAATCGCTGCAATCCTCCTTGTATCCTTGGAAGGTGGGAACTCTTCCAAGGCTGTGGTTGAGTCGTGGAACAGTAAGTGACTAGTCAGCCACTCGACCTGCGCAGCAGCGGCAGCACCATGTGTGATTCAAGGTCCCTACATGGAAGCAGGAGACAAAGTATACAGTATCCTTTTCATCGTATCGCTCAAATTAGGCAGGCAGGCTGATTCATTACTAGTGCCGGGTAACGCCAGATGAGCGTCTGTACAGCGGCGCTAAGAGCGACCGCTAGTGGTCACTCTGATCGCCCGTGAGTCGCTATTACAGAGCTGAAGTAACATGGCTGGCATTGATGAATTTGATGTGCGGCTATAGGGGAGCGAACGGTAGCGACTGGTCAGTGTGAGCGAGTTAAACCATATTCATCAAAAAAACAGCCTCACACAGCGCCGGCGCTCAAAATTGGGTCGCTGTAGCCCAGAGCGCCAGAAGCTGTGTGATTAAAGTCTGTTTTTGAACACATATTTACTAGTAACAAAGCGAAAATGTGGAATTTCATTGTTATTACATTGTGACATTAACACTTTAATACCAGACCTGTAAGGACAGTTCTGCATAAAAATATAAAAAATTACTTTAAATAGGCCAGGAGAGGTCACACAATAATTTGCTAAATAAAAAAGAAAAGAAAAGAAAACCCTGTTTAAAGAGAAGAAAGGTAACGTCCATTGAAATGTATGGGAGAGCGACAGGTAGCGACAGGTAATACCAGGTGCTCTGGAAGCCAGAGCGCCGGCGGTATACACTGAGCCATCTGTGATGATGAATCGGACACTATATGGCGCTGTTAGAGTCGCTCACCGGAATCGTTTTGATAAATGTGGTTTTGCGTACAGCGCCCAGTGTTTACCGTTTGCTGCCTATCGCTATGAGGCACTACCTGCCGCTATCCCTTGATGAATAAACCCCCTAGTGGGACGGGGGAAGTTTGGGAGGGTAAAGGTTCAGAAGTGGCCTGCTGAATGTCACTTTAGAAAATTGCTTTCTTTATTTTATGATTTTAAAGTACACTTTGGACAGCATAGCAATAGTGTTTTGTGTTGCCCCATATTAGTCACAGTGAACAGTATAAAGTGAATAAATATGTTGTGTATCTGACAATGTATCTGCAATGTCCCTCCACAGGCCTATTCAGTAATGATAACTAGAGATGAGCGAACTTTTGAAAAATTCGATTCGACTGATTCGCCGAATTTTCCGACAAAAATCGTTTCGACCCGAATAAATTCGCGACGAATCGCTATTAAAAACGGCTATTTCTGAGCCTCCTACAGCCTCAATAGGGTTGTAAACCATTCAGCCTTGCTGTAACACGCACAGGATGCGTGCTGGGTTTGTTAAATAATACTTTGAAGAAATATCACATGCAGATCAGAGGCATCGCTAATAGAATCGCAGAGCGGCACAATTGCAGAGAGTTGAAGTGGCATCACTATGAGGGGCAGAAGGAGCCCAAATATACACTGGAGTTGGCCTCAGGAGCCCAAAAATTGGATGAATCACACCCTGGAGTTGGCAGAAGTTGGCAGCAGCAGCAGGAGCCCAAATATACACTGGAGTTGGCTTCAGGAGCCCAAAAATTGGATGAATCACACCCTGGAGTTGGCAGAAGTTGGCAGCAGCAGGAGCAGGAGCCCAAATATACACTGGAGTTGGCCTCAGGAGCCCAAAAATTGGATGAATCACACCCTGGAGTTGGCAGAAGTTGGCAGCAGCAGCAGCAGGAGCCCAAATATACACTGGAGTTGGCCTCAGGAGCCCAAAAATTGGATGAATCACACCCTGGAGTTGGCAGGAGTTGACAGTAGTAGCAGCAGGAGCCCAAATATACACTGGAGTTGGCTTCAGGAGCCCAAAAATTGGATGAATCACACCCTGGAGTTGGCAGAAGTTGGCAGCAGCAGCAGCAGGAGCCCAAATATACACTGGAGTTGGCCTCAGGAGCCCAAAAATTGGATGAATCACACCCTGGAGTTGGCAGAAGTTGGCAGTAGTAGCAGCAGGAGCCCAAATATACACTGGAGTTGGCTTCAGGAGCCCAAAAATTGGATGAATCACACCCTGGAGTTGGCAGAAGTTGGCAGCAGCAGCAGCAGCAGGAGCCCAAATATACACTGGAGTTGGCTTCAGGAGCCCAAAAATTGGATGAATCACACCCTGGAGTTGGCAGAAGTTGGCAGCAGCAGGAGCAGGAGCCCAAATATACACTGGAGTTGGCCTCAGGAGCCCAAAAATTGGATGAATCACACCCTGGAGTTGGCAGAAGTTGGCAGCAGCAGCAGCAGGAGCCCAAATATACACTGGAGTTGGCCTCAGGAGCCCAAAAATTGGATGAATCACACCCTGGAGTTGGCAGGAGTTGACAGTAGTAGCAGCAGGAGCCCAAATATACACTGGAGTTGGCTTCAGGAGCCCAAAAATTGGATGAATCACACCCTGGAGTTGGCAGAAGTTGGCAGCAGCAGCAGCAGGAGCCCAAATATACACTGGAGTTGGCCTCAGGAGCCCAAAAATTGGATGAATCACACCCTGGAGTTGGCAGAAGTTGGCAGTAGTAGCAGCAGGAGCCCAAATATACACTGGAGTTGGCTTCAGGAGCCCAAAAATTGGATGAATCACACCCTGGAGTTGGCAGAAGTTGGCAGTAGCAGCAGCAGGAGCCCAAATATACACTGGAGTTGGCTTCAGGAGCCCAAAAATTGGATGAATCACACCCTGGAGTTGGCAGGAGTTGACAGTAGCAGCAGCAGGAGCCCAAATATACACTGGAGTTGGCCTCAGGAGCCCAAAAATTGGATGAATCACACCCTGGAGTTGGCAGGAGTTGACAGTAGCAGCAGCAGGAGCCCAAATATACACTGGAGTTGGCTTCAGGAGCCCAAAAATTGGATGAATCACACCCTGGAGTTGGCAGAAGTTGGCAGCAGCAGCAGCAGCAGGAGCCCAAATATACACTGGAGTTGGCTTCAGGAGCCCAAAAATTGGATGAATCACACCCTGGAGTTGGCAGGAGTTGACAGTAGCAGCAGCAGGAGCCCAAATATACACTGGAGTTGGCTTCAGGAGCCCAAAAATTGGATGAATCACACCCTGGAGTTGGCAGAAGTTGGCAGCAGCAGCAGCAGCAGGAGCCCAAATATACACTGGAGTTGGCTTCAGGAGCCCAAAAATTGGATGAATCACACCCTGGAGTTGGCAGGAGTTGACAGTAGCAGCAGCAGGAGCCCAAATATACACTGGAGTTGGCTTCAGGAGCCCAAAAATTGGATGAATCACACCCTGGAGTTGGCAGAAGTTGGCAGCAGCAGCAGCAGCAGGAGCCCAAATATACACTGGAGTTGGCTCCAGGAGCCCAAAAATTGGATGAATCACACCCTGGAGTTGGCAGAAGTTGGCAGTAGCAGCAGCAGGAGCCCAAATATACACTGGAGTTGGCTTCAGGAGCCCAAAAATTGGATGAATCACACCCTGGAGTTGGCAGGAGTTGACAGTAGCAGCAGCAGGAGCCCAAATATACACTGGAGTTGGCCTCAGGAGCCCAAAAATTGGATGAATCACACCCTGGAGTTGGCAGGAGTTGACAGTAGCAGCAGCAGGAGCCCAAATATACACTGGAGTTGGCTTCAGGAGCCCAAAAATTGGATGAATCACACCCTGGAGTTGGCAGAAGTTGGCAGCAGCAGCAGCAGCAGGAGCCCAAATATACACTGGAGTTGGCTTCAGGAGCCCAAAAATTGGATGAATCACACCCTGGAGTTGGCAGAAGTTGGCAGCAGCAGCAGCAGCAGGAGCCCAAATATACACTGGAGTTGGCTTCAGGAGCCCAAAAATTGGATGAATCACACCCTGGAGTTGGCAGAAGTTGGCAGTAGCAGCAGCAGGAGCCCAAATATACACTGGAGTTGGCTTCAGGAGCCCAAAAATTGGATGAATCACACCCTGGAGTTGGCAGGAGTTGACAGTAGCAGCAGCAGGAGCCCAAATATACACTGGAGTTGGCTTCAGGAGCCCAAAAATTGGATGAATCACACCCTGGAGTTGGCAGAAGTTGGCAGTAGTAGCAGCAGGAGCCCAAATATACACTGGAGTTGGCTTCAGGAGCCCAAAAATTGGATGAATCACACCCTGGAGTTGGCAGAAGTTGGCAGTAGCAGCAGCAGGAGCCCAAATATACACTGGAGTTGGCCTCAGGAGCCCAAAAATTGGATGAATCACACCCTGGAGTTGGCAGGAGTTGACAGTAGCAGCAGCAGGAGCCCAAATATACACTGGAGTTGGCTTCAGGAGCCCAAAAATTGGATGAATCACACCCTGGAGTTGGCAGAAGTTGACAGTAGCAGCAGCAGGAGCCCAAATATACACTGGAGTTGGCCTCAGGAGCCCAAAAATTGGATGAATCACACCCTGGAGTTGGCAGGAGTTGACAGTAGTAGCAGCAGGAGCCCAAATATACACTGGAGTTGGCTTCAGGAGCCCAAAAATTGGATGAATCACACCCTGGAGTTGGCAGAAGTTGGCAGTAGCAGCAGCAGGAGCCCAAAAAATGGCCTAAAGACATAAATATGTTTTGCACCATTTGTAAAGTGTAAAACGTGGCACCATGCTGAATCTAGTCGCATGCATCAGGCATTGGTGGGTGGAAATCCTGGCTGATCCATCCCTGATTCATTTTGACAAAGGTGAGTCTCTCCACATTTTTAGTTGACAGACGAGTTCTCCTCGCCGTAACTATGGCCCCCGCCGCACTAAACACCCGCTCAGATGGCACGCTACTTGCCGGGCAGGACAGCTTTTCCAGGGCAAACTCTGCTAGTTGCGGCCACAAATCAAGTTTGGCTGCCCAGAAGTCCAGCGGATCCTCAAGGTGTGTTGGCATGGTCATGTCAAAGTATGACATGACCTGCTGGTTCAGGTCCTGCTCCAGGTCTTCCTGCTGCTCATGAGTAGCCTCACTATGCGGGTGTAGAAAGCTACTCATTAGCGACTGAAGACTGAGGCTGCTGCTGCTGATGGAGCTTCTGCTGCTGCTGCTGCCAACCCCCCCAGCGGCCATGGCAGTGGAAGGTGAGCGCAGAGGTCCCCTCGAGTCAGACCTGCGAGAGTATGGACCATGGCGCAGATAGGCATCGGCCAACTGCCTACGTAGAATGTCTTTGTAGTAGTTGAGTTTGTCCTCCCTCTCGGTGGGTTTAAAAAATGCCCCCATTTTGTGCCGGAAGCGAGGGTCCAATAAGGTGGACAGCCAGAAGTCATCCCGCCGACAGATGGAAACAATTCTGGGGTCACTACGCAAGCATGTGAGCATGCTTCGTGCCATTTGCGCAAGTGACTCGGATGGACTACCTGTCTCCATCTCCACTGCATACTGCCACGGTGTGCCCGGGTCCTCTGTCTCTCCTTCCTCAAAAACCTCTAGCTCCTCTGGCTGCTCCTGCTCCTCCTCTCCTGTCCGCTGACTAGATAAACCAGCCATTTCGCCAAGCCTAAACTGTGTTTCGCTGGGCAACTCCTCCTCCTCCTCTTCCTCCTCCTCCTCCTCCAGTTCAGCTCCAACGGGGTTCATGTGGCCGTAAGATGTAAACGCCATGTCTCCAGTGCCCTGACCAGCCATGGTTTCCAACATGTGCTGTAGTACATGAAGCAGTGGAATCACGTCGTTCATCCCGTAATCCTGCCGACTGACAAATAAAGTGGCTTCCTCAAAGGGCCTGAGCAAACGGCAGGTGTCACGTATGAGCTGCCACTGGTTGACATTGAAGTTACACAGGGGAGTCCCCCTATCTGCTTGGATCATCAGGAAATCCGTGATGGCTTTTCTCTGTTCATATAATCGGTCCAACATGTGAAGGGTGGAATTCCAACGGGTGGAAACATCGCAAATCAGACTATGTTGGGGGATACCATTCTGACGCTGTAGCTCAAGAAGGGTGTGTTTGGCGGTGTAGGAGTGGCTGAAGTGCATGCAAAGTTTCCGTGAAGTTGTTAGGATGTCCTGCAGATGGGGGGAACACTTCAGAAACCGCTTGACAACCAGATTGAAGACGTGAGCCATGCAGGGGGCATGGGTCAGGCTTCCTTGGCGCAGCGCAGACAAAATGTTCTTCCCATTGTCGGTAACCATGATTCCCATTTTAAGTTTTCTCGGAGTAAGCCATGTTTGGATTTCCTGATGAATACATTTAAGCAGTTCCTCCCCTGTGTGACTCCGTTCGCCAAGACAAACCATGTGAAGCACTGCGTGACACCTCCGTGCCCTGCACACATGGTAGACTGGAGGGGCACTGAGACTTGAGCCTACAGTGGAGGGTGAGGAGATGGCGGAGGATGAGGAGGCCGAGTCGCACGGTGTCACAGGCCCAATGGGCAGAGAGCGCGGAGGCCGAAGCGGCGTGACCTGTCCAAGTTGCTGCTGCAAAGGGACCACATTCACCCAGTGGGCCGTAAACGACATGTACTGCCCCTGACCGTAGTTACAGCTCCAGATGTCGGCGCTGCCATGTATTTTGCTACACACCGACAGGCTCAAGGACTGGCCCACCTTCTGTTCAACAAAAGTGTGCAGCGCTGGTACTGCCTTCTTGGCAAAGAAATGACGGCTTGGGACTCTCCACCTCGGCTCGGCACAAGCCATCAGTTCTCTGAAAGGTGCAGATTCCACCACCTGAAAAGGGAGCGACTGCAGCACCAGCAACTTGGACAGGAGCACATTCAGCTTCTGCGCCGTAGGATGAGTGGGCGCATACTGCTGTCTCTTGGACATGGCTTCGCTGATGGATTGCTGGCGGGATGCATGACTTGGAGGAGGAGGAGGAGGAGCAGGAGCGACAGAGGATGGGTGTGACGCACAGCTGCCTTCGGCTGAGGTGCTGGAGCCTTGGCTGGCAGAAATTGGGAGCTCACTTGGTGAGGAAGCAGACTGGACCACCCCTTGGGAGCCTCGGTTCTCCCAGGTCGTTTTATGGTGACGCATCATATGTTGACGCAGGGCCGTGGTGCCAACATTTGGACCCTGGCCACGCTTCACCTTTTGCCTACATATCTTGCATGTGGCCATGTTACCCTCCTGCGGATGCCTCAGGAAAAACTGCCACACTGCCGAGTAGCTACTTTTCCCACCCCCTGGCCTCACTGATTCACTGCTGCTGTTGCCAACTCCAGGAACCCCTGCTCCACTACCTCCCGATAAGGTAGACTGCCGCACAGCAGGTGCTCTACCCCGGCCCCGGCCCCGGCCGGCTCCAGCCTTTGGAATTGTGCCCCCATGCTGACTGCTACCACCTTGCTGCCTCAGCTGCTGACTCCGGGGCAACCTGCGCCCCTCTTCTCCTGATGATGACGATGAAGCCCCTTCATCACCCGGCTCCCAAGTGCGATCGGCTTCATCGTCATCATCATCATCATCACCGGGTTGTGGCTGTACGTCACTGATGTTCGTGGATTCGTCAACAGTGTCTGGCGCAGGAGCTGGAACGCTCGCAGCACCCACGACACTGTCCACATCACTATTTGTCTGCCTAGCTAAAGAAGCCACCTCCATTTCTTGGCTGGGCAGTAGCTGCTGACTGTCCTCCTGTATCTGATCGTCCTCCTCACTAAAGAGTGGAGCTGAACCCAAAGCATAGGATACGTCGCTGGGGGAGGGAACGGCGTAGGACAGAGGCAATGGGAGGACAGGGACTGCTCTCGGGGCATGCCAACTCAGGGTTGTGTCAGAGGAACCTACCGACCCTAGACTGGGGGTCTCAGATGTAAGTTGTGATGATGTTGTTGATGAGCGCGTCAGCCAATCTACCACGGCAGATGCGTTACTGGTGGAGACCCGACCGCTAGCAGATACTGGCAGATTAGGTCTCTCAGCGTGACTCCTGCTGCTACTGGCCCCCAGTCTGATGCGAGCTCTGCCTGCGGAATCTTGGCCTCTGCCACTCCTCTTTTCACTTCCAGGCACTTGTCTGCCCGACATAGTCTAACTGGCGTGGTAGTAGGTGATATTTTAAGAACTCCCAGGCAGCAGTGGGTCTATATAAAACAGAATATAATGCACACCAAAAGTGAGCAGTAACACTCAGCCTCCAACAGGCCTGCTTAGTGTAAATAAGAGAGCTGCTTAGTGTAAATAAAGAGGGGTATGCTATGTTACAGAATGGGATGCCTCAACAGAAGTGCACCTGGCAGGCAGCAGTAAGCCTATGCCCAGCAAAAGTGTCTTATAATATAAATATAATAAGAGCAAATGCTTATATGGTCTTAAACAGAGGCTGCTTTAGTCACAGAATGGGATGCCCTGGGCAGGAATGGACCTGGCAGGGTCCAGTAGGGCTTTGGCCAGCAAAAGTGTCTTTATCAGGCTAATTTCAAATATGATAAGAGCAAATGCTTATATGGTCTTAAACAGAGGCTGCTGTAGTCACAGAATGGGATGCCCCGGGCAGGAATCGACCTGGCAGGGTCCAGTAGGGCTTTGGCCAGCAAAAGTGTCTTTATCAGGCCTGATTTCTATGAGAATAAGTGCAAATGTTTATTATGCTATTAAATAGAGGCTGCTTTAGTCACAGAATGGGATGCCAGTGCCACAAAAACCAGAGAGCATGCACAGCAAAAGTGTCTTTATCAGGCCTGATTTCTATGAGAATAAGTGCAAATGTTTATTATGCTATTAAATAGAGGCTGCTTTAGTCACAGAATGGGATGCCAGTGCCACAAAAACCAGAGAGCATGCACAGCAAAAGTGTCTTTATCAGGCCTGATTTCTATGAGAATAAGTGCAAATGTTTATTATGCTATTAAATAGAGGCTGCTTTAGTCACAGAATGGGATGCCAGTGCCACAAAAACCAGAGAGCATGCACAGCAAAAGTGTCTTTATCAGGCCTGATTTCTATGAGAATAAGTGCAAATGTTTATTATGCTATTAAATAGAGGCTGCTTTAGTCACAGAATGGGATGCCAGTGCCACAAAAACCAGAGAGCATGCACAGCAAAAGTGTCTTTATCAGGCCTGATTTCTATGAGAATAAGTGCAAATGTTTATTATGCTATTAAATAGAGGCTGCTTTAGTCACAGAATGGGATGCCAGTGCCACAAAAACCAGAGAGCATGCACAGCAAAAGTGTCTTTATCAGGCCTGATTTCTATGAGAATAAGTGCAAATGTTTATTATGCTATTAAATAGAGGCTGCTTTAGTCACAGAATGGGATGCCAGTGCCACAAAAACCAGAGAGCATGCACAGCAAAAGTGTCTTTATCAGGCCTGATTTCTATGAGAATAAGTGCAAATGTTTATTATGCTATTAAATAGAGGCTGCTTTAGTCACAGAATGGGATGCCAGTGCCACAAAAACCAGAGAGCATGCACAGCAAAAGTGTCTTTATCAGGCCTGATTTCTATGAGAATAAGTGCAAATGTTTATTATGCTATTAAATAGAGGCTGCTTTAGTCACAGAATGGGATGCCAGTGCCACAAAAACCAGAGAGCATGCACAGCAAAAGTGTCTTTATCAGGCCTGATTTCTATGAGAATAAGTGCAAATGTTTATTATGCTATTAAATAGAGGCTGCTTTAGTCACAGAATGGGATGCCAGTGCCACAAAAACCAGAGAGCATGCACAGCAAAAGTGTCTTTATCAGGCCTGATTTCTATGAGAATAAGTGCAAATGTTTATTATGCTATTAAATAGAGGCTGCTTTAGTCACAGAATGGGATGCCAGTGCCACAAAAACCAGAGAGCATGCACAGCAAAAGTGTCTTTATCAGGCCTGATTTCTATGAGAATAAGTGCAAATGTTTATTATGCTATTAAATAGAGGCTGCTTTAGTCACAGAATGGGATGCCAGTGCCACAAAAACCAGAGAGCATGCACAGCAAAAGTGTCTTTATCAGGCCTGATTTCTATGAGAATAAGTGCAAATGTTTATTATGCTATTAAATAGAGGCTGCTTTAGTCACAGAATGGGATGCCAGTGCCACAAAAACCAGAGAGCATGCACAGCAAAAGTGTCTTTATCAGGCCTGATTTCTATGAGAATAAGTGCAAATGTTTATTATGCTATTAAATAGAGGCTGCTTTAGTCACAGAATGGGATGCCAGTGCCACAAAAACCAGAGAGCATGCACAGCAAAAGTGTCTTTATCAGGCCTGATTTCTATGAGAATAAGTGCAAATGTTTATTATGCTATTAAATAGAGGCTGCTTTAGTCACAGAATGGGATGCCAGTGCCACAAAAACCAGAGAGCATGCACAGCAAAAGTGTCTTTATCAGGCCTGATTTCTATGAGAATAAGTGCAAATGTTTATTATGCTATTAAATAGAGGCTGCTTTAGTCACAGAATGGGATGCCAGTGCCACAAAAACCAGAGAGCATGCACAGCAAAAGTGTCTTTATCAGGCCTGATTTCTATGAGAATAAGTGCAAATGTTTATTATGCTATTAAATAGAGGCTGCTTTAGTCACAGAATGGGATGCCAGTGCCACAAAAACCAGAGAGCATGCACAGCAAAAGTGTCTTTATCAGGCCTGATTTCTATGAGAATAAGTGCAAATGTTTATTATGCTATTAAATAGAGGCTGCTTTAGTCACAGAATGGGATGCCAGTGCCACAAAAACCAGAGAGCATGCACAGCAAAAGTGTCTTTATCAGGCCTGATTTCTATGAGAATAAGTGCAAATGTTTATTATGCTATTAAATAGAGGCTGCTTTAGTCACAGAATGGGATGCCAGTGCCACAAAAACCAGAGAGCATGCACAGCAAAAGTGTCTTTATCAGGCCTGATTTCTATGAGAATAAGTGCAAATGTTTATTATGCTATTAAATAGAGGCTGCTTTAGTCACAGAATGGGATGCCAGTGCCACAAAAACCAGAGAGCATGCACAGCAAAAGTGTCTTTATCAGGCCTGATTTCTATGAGAATAAGTGCAAATGTTTATTATGCTATTAAATAGAGGCTGCTTTAGTCACAGAATGGGATGCCAGTGCCACAAAAACCAGAGAGCATGCACAGCAAAAGTGTCTTTATCAGGCCTGATTTCTATGAGAATAAGTGCAAATGTTTATTATGCTATTAAATAGAGGCTGCTTTAGTCACAGAATGGGATGCCAGTGCCACAAAAACCAGAGAGCATGCACAGCAAAAGTGTCTTTATCAGGCCTGATTTCTATGAGAATAAGTGCAAATGTTTATTATGCTATTAAATAGAGGCTGCTTTAGTCACAGAATGGGATGCCAGTGCCACAAAAACCAGAGAGCATGCACAGCAAAAGTGTCTTTATCAGGCCTGATTTCTATGAGAATAAGTGCAAATGTTTATTATGCTATTAAATAGAGGCTGCTTTAGTCACAGAATGGGATGCCAGTGCCACAAAAACCAGAGAGCATGCACAGCAAAAGTGTCTTTATCAGGCCTGATTTCTATGAGAATAAGTGCAAATGTTTATTATGCTATTAAATAGAGGCTGCTTTAGTCACAGAATGGGATGCCAGTGCCACAAAAACCAGAGAGCATGCACAGCAAAAGTGTCTTTATCAGGCCTGATTTCTATGAGAATAAGTGCAAATGTTTATTATGCTATTAAATAGAGGCTGCTTTAGTCACAGAATGGGATGCCAGTGCCACAAAAACCAGAGAGCATGCACAGCAAAAGTGTCTTTATCAGGCCTGATTTCTATGAGAATAAGTGCAAATGTTTATTATGCTATTAAATAGAGGCTGCTTTAGTCACAGAATGGGATGCCAGTGCCACAAAAACCAGAGAGCATGCACAGCAAAAGTGTCTTTATCAGGCCTGATTTCTATGAGAATAAGTGCAAATGTTTATTATGCTATTAAATAGAGGCTGCTTTAGTCACAGAATGGGATGCCAGTGCCACAAAAACCAGAGAGCATGCACAGCAAAAGTGTCTTTATCAGGCCTGATTTCTATGAGAATAAGTGCAAATGTTTATTATGCTATTAAATAGAGGCTGCTTTAGTCACAGAATGGGATGCCAGTGCCACAAAAACCAGAGAGCATGCACAGCAAAAGTGTCTTTATCAGGCCTGATTTCTATGAGAATAAGTGCAAATGTTTATTATGCTATTAAATAGAGGCTGCTTTAGTCACAGAATGGGATGCCAGTGCCACAAAAACCAGAGAGCATGCACAGCAAAAGTGTCTTTATCAGGCCTGATTTCTATGAGAATAAGTGCAAATGTTTATTATGCTATTAAATAGAGGCTGCTTTAGTCACAGAATGGGATGCCAGTGCCACAAAAACCAGAGAGCATGCACAGCAAAAGTGTCTTTATCAGGCCTGATTTCTATGAGAATAAGTGCAAATGTTTATTATGCTATTAAATAGAGGCTGCTTTAGTCACAGAATGGGATGCCAGTGCCACAAAAACCAGAGAGCATGCACAGCAAAAGTGTCTTTATCAGGCCTGATTTCTATGAGAATAAGTGCAAATGTTTATTATGCTATTAAATAGAGGCTGCTTTAGTCACAGAATGGGATGCCAGTGCCACAAAAACCAGAGAGCATGCACAGCAAAAGTGTCTTTATCAGGCCTGATTTCTATGAGAATAAGTGCAAATGTTTATTATGCTATTAAATAGAGGCTGCTTTAGTCACAGAATGGGATGCCAGTGCCACAAAAACCAGAGAGCATGCACAGCAAAAGTGTCTTTATCAGGCCTGATTTCTATGAGAATAAGTGCAAATGTTTATTATGCTATTAAATAGAGGCTGCTTTAGTCACAGAATGGGATGCCAGTGCCACAAAAACCAGAGAGCATGCACAGCAAAAGTGTCTTTATCAGGCCTGATTTCTATGAGAATAAGTGCAAATGTTTATTATGCTATTAAATAGAGGCTGCTTTAGTCACAGAATGGGATGCCAGTGCCACAAAAACCAGAGAGCATGCACAGCAAAAGTGTCTTTATCAGGCCTGATTTCTATGAGAATAAGTGCAAATGTTTATTATGCTATTAAATAGAGGCTGCTTTAGTCACAGAATGGGATGCCAGTGCCACAAAAACCAGAGAGCATGCACAGCAAAAGTGTCTTTATCAGGCCTGATTTCTATGAGAATAAGTGCAAATGTTTATTATGCTATTAAATAGAGGCTGCTTTAGTCACAGAATGGGATGCCAGTGCCACAAAAACCAGAGAGCATGCACAGCAAAAGTGTCTTTATCAGGCCTGATTTCTATGAGAATAAGTGCAAATGTTTATTATGCTATTAAATAGAGGCTGCTTTAGTCACAGAATGGGATGCCAGTGCCACAAAAACCAGAGAGCATGCACAGCAAAAGTGTCTTTATCAGGCCTGATTTCTATGAGAATAAGTGCAAATGTTTATTATGCTATTAAATAGAGGCTGCTTTAGTCACAGAATGGGATGCCAGTGCCACAAAAACCAGAGAGCATGCACAGCAAAAGTGTCTTTATCAGGCCTGATTTCTATGAGAATAAGTGCAAATGTTTATTATGCTATTAAATAGAGGCTGCTTTAGTCACAGAATGGGATGCCAGTGCCACAAAAACCAGAGAGCATGCACAGCAAAAGTGTCTTTATCAGGCCTGATTTCTATGAGAATAAGTGCAAATGTTTATTATGCTATTAAATAGAGGCTGCTTTAGTCACAGAATGGGATGCCAGTGCCACAAAAACCAGAGAGCATGCACAGCAAAAGTGTCTTTATCAGGCCTGATTTCTATGAGAATAAGTGCAAATGTTTATTATGCTATTAAATAGAGGCTGCTTTAGTCACAGAATGGGATGCCAGTGCCACAAAAACCAGAGAGCATGCACAGCAAAAGTGTCTTTATCAGGCCTGATTTCTATGAGAATAAGTGCAAATGTTTATTATGCTATTAAATAGAGGCTGCTTTAGTCACAGAATGGGATGCCAGTGCCACAAAAACCAGAGAGCATGCACAGCAAAAGTGTCTTTATCAGGCCTGATTTCTATGAGAATAAGTGCAAATGTTTATTATGCTATTAAATAGAGGCTGCTTTAGTCACAGAATGGGATGCCAGTGCCACAAAAACCAGAGAGCATGCACAGCAAAAGTGTCTTTATCAGGCCTGATTTCTATGAGAATAAGTGCAAATGTTTATTATGCTATTAAATAGAGGCTGCTTTAGTCACAGAATGGGATGCCAGTGCCACAAAAACCAGAGAGCATGCACAGCAAAAGTGTCTTTATCAGGCCTGATTTCTATGAGAATAAGTGCAAATGTTTATTATGCTATTAAATAGAGGCTGCTTTAGTCACAGAATGGGATGCCAGTGCCACAAAAACCAGAGAGCATGCACAGCAAAAGTGTCTTTATCAGGCCTGATTTCTATGAGAATAAGTGCAAATGTTTATTATGCTATTAAATAGAGGCTGCTTTAGTCACAGAATGGGATGCCAGTGCCACAAAAACCAGAGAGCATGCACAGCAAAAGTGTCTTTATCAGGCCTGATTTCTATGAGAATAAGTGCAAATGTTTATTATGCTATTAAATAGAGGCTGCTTTAGTCACAGAATGGGATGCCAGTGCCACAAAAACCAGAGAGCATGCACAGCAAAAGTGTCTTTATCAGGCCTGATTTCTATGAGAATAAGTGCAAATGTTTATTATGCTATTAAATAGAGGCTGCTTTAGTCACAGAATGGGATGCCAGTGCCACAAAAACCAGAGAGCATGCACAGCAAAAGTGTCTTTATCAGGCCTGATTTCTATGAGAATAAGTGCAAATGTTTATTATGCTATTAAATAGAGGCTGCTTTAGTCACAGAATGGGATGCCAGTGCCACAAAAACCAGAGAGCATGCACAGCAAAAGTGTCTTTATCAGGCCTGATTTCTATGAGAATAAGTGCAAATGTTTATTATGCTATTAAATAGAGGCTGCTTTAGTCACAGAATGGGATGCCAGTGCCACAAAAACCAGAGAGCATGCACAGCAAAAGTGTCTTTATCAGGCCTGATTTCTATGAGAATAAGTGCAAATGTTTATTATGCTATTAAATAGAGGCTGCTTTAGTCACAGAATGGGATGCCAGTGCCACAAAAACCAGAGAGCATGCACAGCAAAAGTGTCTTTATCAGGCCTGATTTCTATGAGAATAAGTGCAAATGTTTATTATGCTATTAAATAGAGGCTGCTTTAGTCACAGAATGGGATGCCAGTGCCACCAAAACCAGAGAGCATGCACAGCAAAAGTGTCTTTATCAGGCCTGATTTCTATGAGAATAAGTGCAAATGTTTATTATGCTATTAAATAGAGGCTGCTTTAGTCACAGAATGGGATGCCTCACAGCAGACTTAAGATCAGTTCAGTATATATGCACAGTTAGTTACTATAAGCAGCCTGAAAACGCTAACAAAGGCTGGATGAAAAAAAAAAAATCTCCCTGTCAGCCAGCTCCGTTTTTCCTACCTTTCCCTGGCTTTCTGTCTGTCTCCTGTCTGTCTCCTGCCTGTCTCCTGCCTGTCTCCAGCCTGTCCCTGTCTGTCCCTGTCTCCAGCCTGTCTCCAGCCTGTCTAACTGCCTCAGCTACACAGCGTTCTGTCTGTCTGTCACGAATGCAATAGAGAAATGAGGAAAAGCAAGATGGCCGCCGTTAAATACCGCTGTGTGACGTCACCGGGCTTGCTGGCTGCTGATAGGCTGCATGTGACTGCCCCAGCTTGCACTGGCGCGGGATACATGTCCAGACATGTCCCGCCCGCCATCTTAGAATGCCTGTAATGTAAATGAATGGATGTTAAAGGAAAACTTCGAGTGATCGAATCGCGGGGAAATTCGGATTCGATCCGAATCGAATTTTTCCTGAAATTCGGATCGAATCCGGGTTCGTCCGGATCGATTCGCTCATCCCTAATGATAACAGAAGGACAGTGTCTTGTAGTAGTCGCTCATTATTTCAGAGCTGGACACTCAGTGGAAGCCCTGAAGGTAGTTAGAGGGGATTTTAAAACAGAGAGAGAGAGGAGGGAACAGGACTACAAATTATTGCAAAAATGTCATACATTACATACATTACAAAAATAAGGTGTCTGCCCTATAGAGCTGTATTGTGAAATTGTGTTATATTAAAAATTCATATAAATATACTACATATTGATAGGGTGAGATACATATATTAACCCAACTGAAAAAAAAAAACAGCCAAGCTTGCGGTTACTTCTCCTGGTAGGAATAAAATCCCGGGCTGACTGGTTTATAAGTGTTCTGTTCCACAGTAACATGGGTGATCTGGTCCATTCCAATGTCTCCTGAGTCAGCCTGTGTGGCGCAGCAACATTACTCAATTTTAATATCTGGCCAAAGTATTGCTGGATAAACGCATCCACATAGTTTGCTATTTAGTATATTTAATATACCAACAGTGTAAATATATGCAATTACATGTCATTATTATTGGACATAGCATTGTCTAAAAAACTCCAGGGCTGACTGATTTACTGCCCCTGGGGCATTCATTGTTTGGGATGCCCCACTGAGTGAAACCCCCCGGGAACCCTAGCACACACTCACCTTTCCTGGGGGCCCACACCATGTTTGCAGGCCGCAGTCAGATCCAGAGCATCTTTGCGGCTGAGGCACGCTCCAATGCCAGGCCATTCAGATAGGCTGGGTGTGGAAGTATGCTGCAGACCTCAGGGAGGCTCCCCACTCAGTATCCCTAGAGCTGTGTTTGAAACAGATTAGATGCCATGCATACAGCACTGATTGGACAAGAGCCTGCTCATGCACAGGGGAACTTTGGTAAGGTAAGTTTAAGGAAAATCCCAAATCGGAATGCCCCAGGGGCAAGGACCAAAACCCCGGATAGTGGAAATACCATTTTTTGGTCCAGTTTGTGTACAGTTTGTGTACAGTCATTGGATCTTTTCAACGCACCAGTGGGAAAGTTTTAGGTGATGGCAATTAAAGCAATTGTAAACTCCCATAATGTTCTTTACTTTTTTGAATCATACCTTATTTTAACACTTTCAGAAATAAAACATTAAATTCCCTTTATTTCTGTTTGATATTTTAGGGATAGCTTTCTGACACTAGGAAATTATATTCAAAAAATTACTTTTTTACAGAGTGGTCCTATATGAATCTATTGTGACGGGTAGGACTGGTAGGGGGCTAGTAACAGTTAGCAGGAAGCCCTAGTCTGGTAGTGACTGCAGAGGTACTGTAGGTAACCTGGCGGGGCCTCTCACTTTTGTTAGGAATATAGCTAGTTAAGCCTGATGTACCTGTATCCTTGGTTACTGTAAGTTATCAAAAGTTAAGGAACCTGCTTAAAGTGGACCAACACCCTGGATTTTCACTATCCTGAGTGTTGGTCCACTTCTGCGGGGCACCCCGATCCCCGCTGTGTGAAACCCCCCAGAAAGCCTATAAAATCTTACCTTCTCGACGACGGACAAGCGCTGGATAAGCATCCGCCGCCTCTCGCGCGTCCCTCTTACAGGGGGACGCACGGGAGGCGGCGGCTTATCCGACGCCGATAAGGTACATTTTTGGGGGGTTTCACACAGCGTGACATCCCGGTTTCGGATCCCCCGCAGGGAGGGAGCTGATCGGCCCGGGAATCTTATAGATTTTTGGAGCTTCCACTCCCAATTGACATAAATGACAATGCACAGTAACAGGAAGCCCAGCAGCACTTCCTGTTTGCAGGTGACCCGCAAATGCATGAACTGCCATCTTGTTTTGAAAACTGACCCCAGCAGGAGTAAATGAAAAAGGTAAATGATTTTTATGTGCAGCAATCTAAATTGTCCTGGAGAGAGATGTATATGAGTACTGTTTGTTGTGTTGGTCTGGTTTAAGTCATTTTTGACTGCTGGTCCTCTTTAAGTGAATGCTTTTTCAGAGCACAGAATACAAGTAAAATATAAGATGATAACTGCACATAGAATCTTGTTGCCTGGAGACACTTCATTCAAAAATGATAGACATACCTGTCACTGGAGACTCTTAATGCATGGTTACTATTTCTGCTTCTATTTATTTTTCTGATTTAGATTTGTTGTTTGCCAATTATATACAGTACATTACATACATACAAGGAATGTATGGCTGGTTAAATCAGGTAGATAACATGTTATAAGCCTCCGGGATTTTTGGGCATCACAGACACATAATACGGGATTCAGCTCAAACAATTTATTTGGTTCACAAAATCCAATGGAAAATGTGTTTTCCTGAACATACAGGTTAAACAGGCTTCACTGAACTTCAAGTGGGCTAACAAACAAAATTTCTCCTGCTGCGCTAAATTTTAAAAACAAAATGGTGGCTCATGCATCTGCAGGCTGCCTGCAAACAGGAAGTGCTGCTGGCTTTCCTGTTACTGTGCATTGTCAGTTATGTCAGTTGAATCCATGCAGCAGCATGGCTGAGATGCTGGGAAAGGAAGCTCCAAAATGGCCGCTACCACTAGAAAATCTGTTAGGTGGTGTTTCAGCATTGAGTAGATACAGAAGCAAATGTAAGTGCTTACAATGCTTCAGTATCATGCAGATGGTGCAAGGGATTTTTGGGGGGTTTTCTTTTTCAACTGTGCCAGGCTGTTGGTCTTGTTTAATCATAAGCCAGATAATAGCGCAGAATCAGCCTCCAGGCTTACTTACGTTTAGCCCCAACGATGGGCTCCAATGTGGCACTGTAAGCAACTTATCACAATGGATAGGGGTAACCAGGGAAGAAACTATGGGGTTGATTCATAGCCAGGTGAGAAAACCACCATTTAGTTTCATTGTCTACCTTGCGGCTGATTCAACATCAAGTAAATATTTTCAACTGGTTGCTGAATCAGCCCCAAGGTAGACAATGAAAGTGAATGGCAGTTTTCTCTCCTAAAAAGGAGTGAGTTTTCTCACCTTGCAGATCAACCCCTATCTGTAGGAAAAAATCAAGTTCAGTTTCCTTGATTGATTCCTACAGATATACAATGACCTGGATGAATGGGAGCTCTCATAGACACAGGAAAGGGAAGAACATTTATGTAGAAGTAGACTCTTCATGTTCCACATCCTGGCGCCCATTTCAAGGTGACATTTGGGTGTTTTCATACTATTTCATATTTGCCTATGTGTTAAAGAGGAACATCAGGGGAGGTTAAAACCTCCTGCAAACCTCACTGATCCGCTGCCCCCCTCTGGTTTTACCTTTGGCCACTATTTAATCACTGCCGGGGAATCATCTTCTGGGTCCCTCGGATTCTGGGCAACCTTCCTTCTTGCATCTCATCAGGCATTGTGCGCGCCCCCCAATCTGGCGCCTGCACAGTGCCCATGAATGGGAATGTCACTTACAGATGGCTAAGCCATCGGGGGCGGGGCAGACGATCGGGCCCTGAAGACACTGGATGGCAGCAGCAACATCCAAAAGGTAAGTAGAAGGCAAATGGGGGGGAATCAGCCTCCTTTTATTCTTGGTCCAATGTTCCTCTTTAAGGAGTGTTTACTGTTTTTAGAATCCAGGCAGACTCAAAGCCTGATCCCCTAAAAACAGCACATAAGGTCTGATTCGGCACCATGAGATTTTTTTTTCACATTTTTTGGTGAGAAAAAAAAATGTATATTGATTTTTTGGAATAATAAAAATTGAAGAAAAGTGAAAGAAAAAGAATTCCACAGTGCCGAGCCATATAGTGTCTATAAGCCTTTCTATACACATTCACCATTTATGCTTTTATGTATTTATTTTTTCAAATTAAACCGGACCTTCAGCGTGATTTAATGAAAAGCCCAAACTCTTAAAAAACAGTTCCCCAGCTTCTAAAATTAATATATTTTACGTTTTTAGTCACTAACTTATTATTCTTTCCCCCACTGGGCTGCAACTCTGTTCAGGAATTTAGGATACGGGCGCCGCCATCTTGACTCAGAAGCATCACACTTACTGAGGAGAAGAGAGTAGGATAAGGTACAGGGGGGCGGGTTATAGCTGTGCTTTGCTCAGACAGAGCAGAGCTGGGGTCAGGTAAAGGTCAGCAGTCCCAGAATGCAGAGCAGCACAGTCAGGAGGCACTTCCTGTTTGCAGGCTGCCTGATAAGATGGCGGCTTCCATAAGCCGCCATCTTGGATGTTTAAAGGCTCATAACATGCAGTAGATGCAGGTAGGAAGATGTTTAATGTGGACAATCTGTATGTACAGGGTGTGGGAAACATATAAGATAGACTCTTATTCAGAGTGAAGGTCCGCTTTAAGTCCCAGTCCCAGGTATTTCACATAAATATCCTGACAAAGCTATTTTTTCTTATTTATTCCCTCCTGGTGACAGCTTCATTTTTTTATAAACTCAGATTAGTTAGATAAGCTAGTCTCAATTAGTTAGCTAGTCTCAATCATGCTGAAAGCATGGAGGAATGGAAAGGAAAGCAGGGGAAAACTTTGGAGACCTGATATAGCATCTAGATTACGCTGAAGGAAATAGAGGTGAGGTGCATCAGGTGAGCTCCTTGCTGCCATATTATTGTCATTACATGGAATGTCCCTTTAAAGTACGGGTGTCAAGCTCCCTCCTGGAAGGCCAGTGACAGGCCAGGTTTTGCATATATCCACAGAGGTGCCCAGGTGATGTGAACTGTGTTCATACAGAGCTACAGTATAGTGACTGCTATGTGGAGCTCCAAAAATATTGACCTGTTGCTGCCCCTTCAAGAGGGAGGTTGACACCCCTGCTATAAAATGTATGAGGATTATATAGAGCATCTAATGTGTATAGGGGCAAATAATTAGCTGATTAAAAATTGGATTCATTTTTTTAGGTTCTACAAATAGTATAGTATAGAAGCGAGACCATTATCATTCTATTTGGTGCTTTTTAATGTTGTTGCGTAACCCTTTACAATTTCTTGGGTATATTGGGGCTGGGTAAGGACAGGAAGACTCAGCAAGCTCTTGTCCAGTCAGTTCTAAAGCAGTACAGCCCTCCCAAGAATCTTCCTTGTGTTCCCTATGGTCATTCTGCCCCTGGCTGCACATACTGGCCTGAAAGTCCAGTACCTGGGCAGCACAAGCTTTCCCCTTTCCTTGCTTCTACACCATGATCCCACCCCATGTGAGGCTTGAGCATCATTGTGCAACCAGCAAACACGATTGGCTGCCAGCATCACATGGGGTGAGGTCCCAGCTGCTGGAAAGCTAGAAGCAGGAGGAGGTAAGTATGGGGGCTCCTGAGACTGGGGAATCAGCAATTGGCTGGCTTCAATTAAAGTTGGCACTGTTAATATTGTAGTTAAATAATTCAGTAAATAAAGACACTAACAGCAAGTGAATTATCCATACTCTCACTTGACATTTTCAAGCTAGGCCTAAGTGGAACCACGGCAGCAGAAAGAGTATTTATCTTATCTTTATCTTTATATTTATCACAGACCCGTGTTTCATTTTACCTGGGGTAAATGCTTGATATAGTGTTTATTTACATAGGCTAAGCAGTGTGCCTTTAACTGCTTTTGTACCTTCTTGGCTCCCTTAGTCTAGCTGCGATGCAAGCAGCTCCTCTCGTCTTCCCCTCTACCTCAGCCATCTTCAGTTTGCATCCAAGCAGCACACACGTGCTGCTGCCTCTTGCAGTCTACCGTCTTTTTACCTGCTGCTGTTATGGGTTTACAAGTCACAAGTCTCCTGCTGTATTGAACATACTTTTTGGAAGATTCCTGCTGTAAGATGTGTTTATTGCAAGATTATATACTGAAATAAAGCTTCTGAATCTTATCTATGTGTATTCATGACTAGCCGAGTAAGCTATCTTCCAAGCCTTATGGAGTAAATAGACATCAGTCACAGACACACAAAGAGAAGGTGAAGCTGTCTACAGGATTCACATTACCGCCATCTGATGAGTCAGAATAAAAGGCATACCTCTAAAATTAAAGAGGGTGTGGTGTGACTCTGTGATCCAACAAGTATCTTGGCTCCCATAGCCAAAGTTGTAATGCTTGCCAGAAAGGATAGGCTTACCTTGGAAATAGTTTTCCATTTAACTTCAAAATGATGTGACATTTTTACATTTCTTCAAAGCACTTCATAAAACCACAAATATATGTCAAATCAAATTCCCAGACATTAAATTTAACTACAGGAAACGATCCGGGGATACAAGAGCTTTGCTGCTAGGAAACATGCTTCCTGCTTCATAGACATCATCGGCTTCAGAATCTCAGGGCTTAATATTTTAGGGGAAGTCTTATAATAAGTTTCCCTATTTTATTACTAGAGCAAACTTTTTTAACAGAAGGAGATTACCATTAATAGAGGACCAGGAGTCAGGAAAACAGGAAACAGCTGCCCAATTCAATGCAGCATGTGCGTGGAGTTTTGGGGTCACTGGCAAGGTGAGTATATCAGTGATCACAAATGTCTCCGGCCAAATAGGGGCAAAGTTAATTAAAGGGCTTTGATCCACTTTAAGGGGTGCCTAAATTGTGTCTCCTTGCATACCCTAACAAGTTTGGGATGTTGTCCAGTACAACCACACAGCTTGTACACTCCAATTTTTCGCGATATTCAGCCTATAACATGGCCACAAAGTGCTACCAAAAGGAAAAAAAACACATTGACAACAAAATGACCTTTTTTTATTCCAGTCAATAAATCATTTCAAATTTCAAATTAAAAGTTCAACCAATGAAAAATATGTGGAACTGCTTCTTCTGTATGCACTGTACCACACAATTGTGTATATATAGAAGGAAGGTGTGGGGGGGGGGTGGCAGCTGCTACCAGGCCCGTGGCAGAAGGGAACCTAGTAAATGTTGTCTTCCCCCCACCTTGTAGAGCCTGTGGCAATGTTGATGAGACTCAGGCTTTTCCCAGTATCCCCAATCTGGTTGTACAAATTGCAACCAGATTGCAGGACTGCCAAGAATGGCTGATTCCATGCAGAATGCAGTTGTGCTGTACTGTTCAATCCCTGGCCTCCACGTCTCAGGAAAATGACGTAAGCTATCACATTACATCTGGCGGAAGGTTGCAAACTATGCAGCCAGACACAACCGGCATTATGTAAAGGGGGGCATATCCAAAAAATTGGACAGAGAGAGGAAATATGAGTAGCATAGAAGAAAAGTGAAGGGAAGATTGAGATTATGTGAAAAAAGAGAGATGAAGAACAATAAGGAAAAAATAGAGGTGAAGGGAGTATGGAAATAAGGGAAAAGGAAGATATATGGGGATTTGAAAAAGAGTGAGGGGGGGAAGAATGTGAGATGAAAAGATGACCCAGTGAATAAGGCAACAGCACTAGTGGGGGGGGGGCTGGTGGCAGGAACCAGTGATGAAGCAGGCAATTGTAGCAGATGAAAGCAGGGTACAATGTAAAATCAAGTCTGTACCTCCTAGGTAGCTTCTCCTTCCTTGTCTGGTCACTCTGAAGGGTTTAAGTTTTGAGTTTTTAGCCCCTATTTTGTTCTTTTCTTCTCACTGTGTGAGTAGCTTCATTTAGTAGATGCATTTTCCCTGCATGAAGTGACCTGTACAGGGGTGAACATACTGTACAGCCATTGAGCTGTCTCCACTGTGATATAAGGAGGTGGTCTGGCTAGAGAGCAAGCTGGGGGTGTAGCTATGGGGGGGTAGAATTTTGCATAAACAACTTTCAGCAGCAGTAGATCACAGTGAATCTGCTTCCTAAAATAAGTATTCCGTTATTTTTCAATTTTTTAGCCTACAGATGCCATTTAGCCCTTTCTCTTCCTATTACTGTATGTGCCTTCCTTTAAGTTTATTGCATGCCAATTTGGCAAATTAATTTCAGTTGAAGAGTCTGGCTGTCCAGGAAATTGCAGGAAGTAGCTAAGAAATCACACTTCCTGTAGCCATTTGTTCCTGCACTGGCAATTACCCTGTTTCCTAAAAAATAGAATCTACTCTCTAAAATAAGATTTTTCACTGTAACCCTAGTTACAATTTGTTATCCAGCTGCTGAGCTTCAGCAGAGGGACAGGAGCGGTTGTAAAGGAGGGTGAGGACACATCAAGTCACACAGGTAAGCTTGTCTGTCTGGAGTGAAATGTCTGATCTTGCTGGCTCTACCCCAGCCTGCCGACCATACCAGGCAAACAGCCTAATCTCCCCACTGCCGGCCGGCTCTGTGCACATACTGGAGCTGCTGCACTGCTGCTGCTGACGCCATCTTGATTTTACGGGGCCGGCACCCCCCGCCAGCTGGCACATGCCTTGTCCCTTACCAGAGCTGCTGTACTTCTGCCACCAGCTTGATTTTACAGGACCACCACCAAGCTGAGCACACAGCCACATCTCCCCGCTGCCAGCTGACTCTGTGCACATGGCAGACATAGCCTCAGGCTGTACTGCTGCCACCTCTGCCACATTAGATCCCGACTTCACTAGTGGTACAAAGCAGTTGTTCTGCAGCCACCGCCACCTTAACTTTGCAGGACTGCTGCCACTCGCCGGATACATGGGTGGTCACACGGGGCAGTGATTTAGCAGCCAATGGCTAGAGAACGCTTTTGTGAGTGGGTACCTCTGCCTGGCATCAGGCTTGATGCTAGGTTATGCACAGGTGGCTTCTGGTGAATCCCAGTCTGCAACCAGGTGGGTAGGCCAATAGTGAGCACCTTCCATCCTTTTAGCTACAGCTATGCATCCTATTTTGAAGCTTGCAGAGGTAGAGAACTGTCTAGCTTGGTGCAAGGGGCATCTTGATAGGTGAAGACTCCCCATGTATACAGCCCAAGCCTGAAATATACTTACTAGTTCTTAATTCCTCAGAATTAATGAATCTTGTGGTATGGACTCTATAGGCAGCCAAAAGCAGTGCAGACGATGTGACCACCAATAGTTAGTCATGGGGCCATGAGGAGGAATAGCTCAGGCTGGAGGCATTACCACCTCCAGCAACCATTTGGTCTAAAATAGGCGTTGGCCCTTTTTAAACTGGATGAGGTTGAAGGGTTTCCCAATTTTAGAAAGTGGTCAGATTCCTAGCATTACCCCCTACCCTTCCATTTTTTCCCTCTCCCCCCCCTCTTTCAATCTCTTGTTTGTTCCGTTCTCTTTATTTTGAAAAAAAATCACATACAATGGTTCCTTCTATAAAAGTTGTTGGACCTTTTTTGGCTTACGTTACTTTCAGCACTGACATTTTCACAATTTCGTAATTGCCTGTTTTGCCTGTAACACCTTGAAAGAGAACGTCTGTGTGTTTCCTTGTAAAATGACCAATAAAACAGAAATACAAAAAGTCTCTTGTTTTCCAGCTGAATAAGGTGGAAGCTAACATATTTTTGAATAAAGACATACAGCAGGAGAATTTTGGTGTCTATATTAACTGATGATGTAGGATATTATTATCTTTAGCATTTATGCATTCCTGAAAAATCTTTTCTAAACACAGCTGAAATGCTGACTAAACAGATATCATCAAAAAGCATTGAACAGGAAGGCAAGTAAATTATTAACTGCAAACTTTATGCATATATTTTTATTGATCAATATTTATATTGATTTACATCCCTATATATGTACAGTATATTTACAGTATATTGAGAGAAGTCAAGGGATGCTCCACTGTTTCAATGTGGATTCCTCTTTTTCAAAAAATTGTAGGTTTATTATCTATCGCATATAATAGTTACAATGAAATGGAACAAAATTTCAGATTATTGTATTAAATTATCTATATTGATGTCTGTGTCATTTAAATGAAGTTTACAGGTTTCTGAAATACTCAAAGAGGAACAATGGCCTCCCTCAGTACACATGCTTCACTAGTAAACAAGTGGTGCATGCACGGTCCATGGCTGCATCCTCGCTCAACAGTGGGCAGCGACCATTGAGTTTTACAGTACTTGCCACCCTGAGGTCAGATTGGCAAGTAGAATTCAATCTCAGTGGGAGTTGGTCACCGCTGTGATCCATAGAATTGGGGGATTGGAGATTCATCACAGGTGATTTGAGTTGATTTTATTGATATACATACTAAACATGCAAAATCATTGTGTTGCTTGTGTAGCTGTTCAGCAATGCTTGCTTTTATGCCTTTGTGGAACTGATTTTCAATCGATTAATAAAAGCTACCTTTTATTCAACATTTGGTGGAGGCTGGAACTTTTTGGGATATCAGTGATTTGCTTGGGCAGCAATCTGTGCCTCCACCACCCTTGGATTCCAGGAACTTTGGCCTTCCCACTCACTGCCTTATAGGTGATTTGCCAACCAGGTGGCATACTTTACATACTGTGTTAGAAACAATGTTTGAGTAGCAGCAACAAGCAATAGTGGAGTTCTAATAGGCAAGTCGGTAAATTGAACACATGGCAAGAGCCTATGACTTGGAGGTGCTGGCCTCCCCTGTGGCAAGTATCCTAATATTATAGAATATGGTGTTCAGCACCGTAGGGGCGTTTCGTCACCGACAATTATAGAATATTTTTCGTGCATAATTAAACATCATCAGGTTAAGGGTGATCTGTTTTCTCTCTAGTATGGCAGCCTTGCTGCCCTTTAATGTACAGACCGATGAAGACTCCTTTTGGAAAGGCGACAACACAGTGATCGAGAGCTAAGGTGGCACATGCAGCAAATATGATGAAGAAAAGGACCTCTCATAAGAGACATCGCAATAACATGGGGTCAAACAAACCAATTTCTCAGGCTAGGAGAAACATTGTTGGAAAGAAGGCAGTGGCCCAATAACACAAGGGAAAGGCTCTGTTTTAGATCAAGTACCAGTCAACCCTTCCCTTTACCTTATTAAAGTGGACCAAAACCCAGGATTTTGACTATCATGGGTTTTGGTCCTTTCCCCCGCTGTGTGAAACCCCCCAGATAACCCCGAGAAAATCACCTCTTCATGATCCTACCGCGCATGCGCGCCTGCCTGTCACACCATCTAAGACGGCATATAAGGTCAGCGGCTCTGAGCGTTCTGGCGGCTGCATCCCCACTTCCCTTCAACAGGGAGCGTGCCCACGCCGGCCATTCAGAAATGCACATGCCCTGCCAGAGGGATAGCGTACATGCGGCTGTGGCCTGCGCAAAAACGACGCAACCTGGGGGGCTTCACACGGCAGGGCATCCCAATTTTGGATGCCCCAGGGGGAGGTAATTGCCAGGTTGATCGAGCTTGGTTTTGGTCCACTTTAACCCTTTAACCGCCAGCCTACCTTGAGATTTTGTCACCCATTGTTGCCAGACCATTTTGCACTATTTTGCGCTCCCCATGTTCAACCGTGATTTTTGAAGGGATTTCCTAGAAAAGTGATATATTGTTTTTTTCAGCAGAGCCTGGGTTTTAACATGAAATGTCTTGTTTGTCATTTTCTAAGTGTATTCTCAATATTTTTGGGTGAAAATTGTGCAAAAAAACAAAAAAAAAAATATTTTTTAAAATTTGTAGTGTTGTAGTTTTTGTAATAAAAAATGTAAGTTTGTCAATAAAATCTTATTGCGTGTGAAACCCCAATTTCTCCCGGTTACAGCGGTACCATATATGTATAGGTAGACACCCTTTCCTGCCCAGGAGACTCCCCCAAACTGAAACAACGCTTTAGGAGATTTTCAGATAAAATACAACTATGCTACGCAATATGCGCACCTTGCAGTTTTTCAAGAAAAACAACCCTTTACATTTGAAATACCCCCAATAAACTATATATTCCCTAGAAGTATACACCTCAGGCTTTCTAGGCATACCAAGCTTGTTGACATGGGTGCAGTTTTCTGGAAGTAATCCCTCAATGTATTCTTTGGTTGCACAGGGTTTCCCTAAAAATGAATAAAAAAGCAGAATCAAAACCACATTTTCCTAAAAAAAACTATATGGAAGCAAGAAAAAACTGATGAAAATCTGAAAAAGCAACATTCCCCGAACAGAATGATACCCAACATGCATAGGTTCTGTCAAGGAAAGAGTTGGCAAACACACCAAAGTAAAGCATGCACATAACGGTAATTTTACTTCAAAATTTCAGCTCTGCAGACAAAGTGCGCACCTTGTGCTTTTTCTACCAAAACAACCCATTACATTTGGAATGTCCCCAATAAACCATATATTTTCTTGAAAGTACACATGTTAAGCTTTCTAAGCGTACCCAGCTAGTTGTAGTGGACTCATCTTTCTGGAAGTAATATCTCGAAGAATTCTTACGTTGCACAGGGTTTCACAAAAAAATTTATAAAAAAGCAGAATAAAAAACACCTTTTCTTAAAATATCAATATGCAAATAAGAAAAAACAAGCTAAATCTGAAAGCGCAAGGTCCCCCGAGCAGAACAATACCCAACATGCATAGGTACTATTAACCCTTTTAACTGCCAGCCTACTTGAGATTTTGTCACCCTCTGCTGACAGGATATTTATCACCATTTTGTGTGATGTTTAACTGTGATTTTTGCAGGAATTTCCAAGAAAATGGCATAGTTTAGGCTTTAACATGAAATGTCTTGTTTGTATTTTTTCAACTTTTTAAAATATATTTTTAAGTAAATAATTAAAAAAAATGAAAATATATATATATTTTTTTAATTGTCTCCTATATTTTAACAAAAAACATTTATCTTATTAAGGAAAACCATATTGTATGTGAAAGCCCCATTTCGCCCGATTACAATGACACCCCATATGTATCGGTAGCCCCCGTTCCTGTCCAGGAGATCCCCTAAACTGAAAAGAGCACTTTATAACTTTACAAATAAAATACAACTACTATCCACATAATAAGGGGTTAAATAAAAAAAATGGGTGTGGGGTCCCCCTTCACAGGGGGGGGACACCATTTCTTGGGGGAATTTAAGGGTTTTTGGGGAGGCAGGTAATGGGGGGGGGGGGGTCTCGAGGTTAATGGCAAGTTACCCACTAGCTGCAGGTGACTTGCCAGACCCAGGGCCTTGTGAACTGGTATAGGGGTCTCATAGATCCCTTACCAGTTCACAAAGGGTTAAAAGTAAAAAAAAAACACAGAGACACACTTTAAAAATAAATAATTTTTTTTAATTATTTTTTTTTCATACTTACCCCCCATCCATCCCTGTGTCCCACGCTAATCACTTAGGCTTCTGCTCTGCTGGAAGCCTTTTATACCTACTGGGTTACAGGTAACATAGGGTTAATTAAAAAAAAATGACATAGGGTCCCCCCTCCCGGGGAGGGGGACCCCATTTTTGGGGGGGGGGGAATTTTAAGGGTTAAAACCCTTAAAAATCCCCCCAAAAAATGGCATGAGGTCCCCCCTACCCAGCATAACCAGCCTGTGACCAGCTATGGGGGCTTGTAGAACAGGGCGCAGGAGCCAGCTTTAGTGGCCCCTGGCCCTGCAGGCTACAAGCCGGCATAGCCTAGGGCCACGGCTCTTCTGCCCCCCCCCCCTGGGCTTTGGGGAGGCAGGTAATTTGGGGGGCTCAGGGGTTAATGGCAAGTCACCCACTGGCCGCAAGTGACTTGCCAGACCCCCGAGCTTTGTGAACTGGTATAGGGGTCACATGGTCCCCTTACAAGTTCACAAAGGGTTAAAAGTAAAAAAAAACACACAGAGACACACTTTAAAAATAACTTTATTAAAAAAAATATTTTTTTTTATTTTTTTTTTTTAATACTTACCTCCCATCCATCCCTGTGTCCCACGCTGATCACTTAGGCTTCTGCTCTCCTGCTGCTGCTGGAAGCCTTTTATACCTACTGGGTTACAGGTAACATAGGGTTAATTTAAAAAAAAAGACATAGGGTCCCCCCTCCCGGGGAGGGGGACCCCATTTTTGGGGAATTTTAAGGGTTAAAACCCTTAAAAATCCAAACAAAAAATGGCGTGAGGTCCCCCCTACCCAGCATAACCAGCCCGTGACCAGCTATGGGGGCTTGTAGAACAGGGTGCAGGGGCCAGCTTTAGTGGCCCCTGTCCCTGCAGGCTACAAGCCGGCATAGCCTAGGGCCACGGCTCTTCTCCCCCCCCCCCCCGGGCTTTGGGGAGGCAGGTAATTTAGGGGGCTCAGGGGTTAATGGCAAGTCACCTGCTAGCCACAGGTGACTTGCCAGACCCCCGAGCCTTGTGAACTGGTATAGGGGTCACATGGACCCCTTACCAGTAGACACACACACTTTGAAAATAATTTTATTAAAAAAAAATATATATTTTTTTACTTTACTCAGCTCCGATCTTCGTCTCCTGTGTCCCGCGGTGATCCAATGCAGGTGACGGCTGGGCAGAGGAGGGGGAGGCAGGAGATCTGAGGATCGCCTACCTCCCTCCTCCTCTGCCCAGCTTTCACCGGCATCTGACAGCTGAACCTCCGGGCGCCCCGACGACACCCGGCGGTGACGTCATCGCCCCCGCCCCCAAGGGGCGGGGCTAGAATTAAAGATGGCGGCCGCCATCAGAGGGCTGTTATGCCCTCTCCAGAAGGCGGAAGAGGGGGGTGATCGGAGACCCCCCCCCCCCCGTGAAGAGGAGAGCCGGCGGGCACGAAGGTGAGTAAATGTCATATTTTTTTTTTTTTTTTACAGGCAATTCCGGCTGCTGCTGAAACGGGGGGGGCACCCTATTTTGGGCACTCCCCTGCAGCCGGAGGAGCCCCAATGGGTGATCGGAGCCCCTCTGGCTGAAGAGACCTGGCCGGATCGAACGAGGGGCAGGTGACTTTTTTAAAAAACTTTTTCTGCTATTAGTGGGGAAAGTCAGGCACGTAAATTTACGTGGCTGGCGGTTAACTGCAGGGGAGGCAGTTTTACGTGGCTGGCGTTTAAAGGGTTAAGAATGATGAGTTTGACTGTGCTTATGGACTAGAAATCCACGAGGATGAAGTTCTTCGAAACAGAGGAATGGCGAGGGGTGGTTTTAGCCAGAGCACCAATCATGAAAACATGCTTTTATATAACATATGAAAAAGACCCTGTTGTATACTTGTATCAGCTTTTAGATGATGATAAAAAAGCAAATCTTCACATCATGCCTGACTCTAATGATTCTCCTCCAGTAGAAAGAGAGCCAGAAGAGGTTGTGGACAGTTTTGTTGGGAAGCACATGCCAAAGAAGATGGCTCAAAAAGGACTGGCATGGTAATTCATCAAGTGGAAGCCAAACCTTCAGTATACTTCATCAAGTTCGATGACTTCCATATTTATGATTCGGTGAAAACCTCCTAAGCACCGTTGCCAAGGTTGTGAAGCTACGAATTGTTGTATTTATCGAAAATTTAACTTTCAGATTAGAATCTTGTATTCCTGCTCTTGCAGCTAAAGGAATAAAGAGAATATGAGAAGGAATTTTTAGATTACATCAATTAATTCTTCCTTACATAGGAATAAACCAGTTATGACCAATAAGGGCTTAGGGAAATAAGAAAAGATTCTTAAAGTGGACCAACACCGAGAGGTGATCGGCCTGGAAATCTATAAGATTCCCGGGCCGATCACCTCCCACCCCGCGGGACATCCGAGATCGGGATGTCCCGCAGGGTGAAACCCCCCCAGACACCCCAAATCGCTTACCTGATCTTCGGTGGCGGCCGGCCGCCGCCGCCTCCCTCGCGCCCCTGTAGGCGTGCGCGCGCCCGCCGTCTGCGAATGGCCGGCGGGGGCGCGCGCGCGCCGAAAGTGACGCGAGGGAGGCGGCGGCGGCAGCCGCTTGGACGTTCCTGATCCCCGCCTGGACGTTGGCGGGGATTGGACCGTCCAGTCACGTGGGAGCGGGGACAGGTAAGATTTTGGGGCTTTCTGGGGGGTTTCACACAGCGGGGCACCCCCGATCGGGGTGCCCCGCCGAAGTGGACCAAAACCCAGGATAGTCAAAATCCTGGGTGTTGGTCCACTTTAAGCACTCATTCTTTACCTTCAAGGGTATATATAATTTCTCTACATTAGGTGTCTGTATGTTTTAGAGCCCAGCATCCATGTTGAAGGCATTATGGGTGAACAGTATATTTATGTTGCCATCTACAGATAACAATGCACTCTGAAGTCTTTATGTGTGTCTCTGTATAATGCAAGATTTGCTCACAAGTAACTGGTTTATCAAAGCCCAAATGGGTGTAATGCAAGGTGTGCCAACAATGTGGATACTCGAAAACAAAAGTTATTAAAGTGTAGTGACCTCCAATTGGTTTGAGCAATTGGTATTAGAGAGCTAGGACCCCCAAGCGGCGTGAACAATTTGTATTACAGAGCTGTGATCCCCCTAAGTGGCCTGAGCAATTGCATAGCAGTGGTGGACACGTATGATAGCTTATGCAATGCACCTATGCTGCCAATAAACAAGTGAGCATGCTTCCATGTGATGGGCACCGGGCAGGCCAGCAGGGGAGTGTGCTGTTGAAACAGGGACTGACAACACTGAAACTAGAACCAGAAGCTCCTGTCTGCAGAGCTCCAGGTCTGGTCCAAAGCCTGCATCCAAAATCAAGTGCCCGCTATGGGAAACTTTACAGGTTCCCCAGTAAACTCACCTTTACTGGCAGCTGCCACAATGCTGTCTGTCCCACTCTCATTCATGGCTTGCCTGTAGCTGTGGCGCACTACCACACCCAGCCATTCAGACAGCCTGGAGGCGGGAGCACTCCCCAGACTACAAGGAAATCGGAAATGCGGTCAGCGGGCTAGGTCAAGTCAGCTGGCAATCTTGAGTTTAGCCAATCGGCAGGGAGGGGAAAAAGGGTTTTATACCACTGTAACACAAATAAAGTAAATTCCCTCCTGTACTGATGTTACAGTATTTTGCACGATGCACCTCTCCCTGCTTACAGAGGCACAAAACTGACCTAATACACGGGTGTATGCCATCAGTGAACATATATGTTGGCTCTCATCCAATCAGTGCTCAATGTGGGGCATATCAAGGCCTGACATAGAGCTCTGACAACAGAGCCTGCTATTGGGAGCAGCCACATCCACAGTTTTCCCATGGTTTGATGTGTCCTCCCGCCCCAACCCAATCTGAAAAGGTGGGAGCTGGAGTGTGCATCAGCCAGGAGTGCGGCTGTGGCCCAGGCATGTGCTGTGGGATCACTGGAAGTCCCTGGGATAGGGAATCGGCCAGGACCGAAGTCTTTTAGACTCCAGGGGCTGCCACTTTATTCAGATTAAGCGGACCAGCCCCTCAAATTCAAATTTCCGTTCCGATTCTGGATGCCCCACTGTATGAAACCCCCAGAATGCCGCCATTCACTCTCCTCTTTCTCGGCTCAATGGCTGCCATCATTCGACAAATGGCTCTCATTGACTTTGGGAGTAGGAGCACACATGCTGCGGGGATGCAGGGGATATGTCTCCCCATTGACAATGAGAGACGTTTGCCTAATGACATAGTCACAGCAGACAAGTCTCATTGGAGGAAAGCCTGCTCAGGCGTCATTTAAACAAGGAAGAGGTGAGTGAATAGCTGCGTTCTGGGTGGTTTCACATAGTGGAGATGCCCGAGAGGGAAAACCAGCCGGCCGACCATGGAATCTTTTAGATTTCATGGCAGCAACTGGTAGGTTTTGTTCCACTTCAAGGAACAGCTCTCTGTTGGCTCAGCAGTCCTGCTAAGAATCCATTTCCTTTCTAAAAACCTGCAGCACTGCTGAAGAACATACTAGTGCTGCCACATCCATCTCTACCCTATCTCCTATTCTTTTACCTTTACCTTATCTTTTCTCACTCTTTTTTTCTGCATTCCATTTTCCCCATTCCCTCATCTTGCTTTCCCACATTCCTTTTCCACATTCCTCCATCTTTCTTTTCCACATTCCCTCTTTCCCCATCTTTCTTTCCCACATCCCCCAGCTTTCTTTTCAACATTCCCTCCTTCCTTTTTCCACATCCATCTTTCTTTTCCACATTTTTTCTGTTTCCATTTTTTTCCACATTCCCCCATTTTTCTTTGCACCTTCCCTCCTCTTTTTCTTCATTTCTTGTTTCCGTCTTTTCCCACATTCCCTTCTTCCCAATCCCCCATTTTTCTTTCTTTCCCACATTTCCTTCATCCCCTTCTCCCTTTCCACATTCCCTCTTTTCTTTCTCCCCCTTCTTTGTCTCTTTTCCCCATTTTCCTTTCATCTCTTTTTGCAGGTTGCCCTTTGTCTCTTTCCTATCATCTCTCTCTTTTACCTTATGCTAATCTCGTCGTCACAGGGCGCAGGTACACCCTAGGCGACCACAGTGACTGTCTGGGGCGAGCACAGTGACTGTCTGGGGCGAGCACAGTGACTGTCTGGGGCGAGCACAGTGACTGTCTGGGGCGAGCACAGTGACTGTCTGGGGCGAGCACAGTGACTGTCTGGGGCGAGCACAGTGACTGTCCGGGGCGAGCACAGTGACTGTCTGGGGCGAGCACAGTGACTGTCTGGGGCGAGCACAGTGAATATCTGGGGCGAGCACAGTGACTGTCCGGGGCGAGCACAGTGACTGTCCGGGGCGAGCACAGTGAGTATCTGGGGCGAGCACAGTGACTGTCTGGGGCGAGCACAGTAACTATCTGGGGCGAGCACAGTGACTGTCCGGGGCGAGCACAGTGACTGTCCGGGGCGAGCACAGTAACTATCTGGGGCGAGCACAGTGACTGTCTGGGGCGAGCACAGTGACTGTCTGGGGCGAGCACAGTGACTGTCTGGGGCGAGCACAGTGACTGTCTGGGGCGAGCACAGTAACTATCTGGGGCGAGCACAGTGACTGTCCGGGGCGAGCACAGTGACTGTCCGGGGCGAGCACAGTGACTGTCCGGGGCGAGCACAGTGACTGTCCGGGGCGAGCACAGTGACTGGGGCGAGCACAGTAACTATCTGGGGCGAGCACAGTGACTGTCCGGGGCGAGCACAGTAACTATCTGGGGCGAGCACAGTGACTGTCTGGGGCGAGCACAGTGACTGTCTGGGGCGAGCACAGTCACTGTCTGGGGCGAGCACAGTGACTGTCCGGGGCGAGCACAGTGACTGTCCGGGGCGAGCACAGTGACTGTCCGGGGCGAGCACAGTAACTATCTGGGGCGAGCACAGTGACTGTCTGGGGCGAGCACAGTGACTGTCCGGGGCGAGCACAGTGACTGTCCGGGGCGAGCACAGTAACTATCTGGGGCGAGCACAGTGACTATCTGGGGCGAGCACAGTGACTGTCCGGGGCGAGCACAGTGACTGTCCGGGGCGAGCACAGTGACTGTCTGGGGCGAGCACAGTGACTGTCTGGGGCGAGCACAGTGACTGTCCGGGGCGAGCACAGTGACTGTCCGGGGCGAGCACAGTGACTGTCCGGGGCGAGCACAGTGACTGTCCGGGGCGAGCACAGTGACTGTCCGGGGCGAGCACAGTGACTGTCCGGGGCGAGCACAGTGACTGTCTGGGGCGAGCACAGTGACTGTCCGGGGCGAGCACAGTGACTGTCCGGGGCGAGCACAGTGACTATCTGGGGCGAGCACAGTGACTGTCTGGGGCGAGCACAGTGACTGTCTGGGGCGAGCACAGTGACTGGCAGCATTGCCTCAGTCACAGTGTATGCAGTAAGGCGGATGCTACACGGCGTATGAGGCAGGTGGCCGGGCTGGGCGGGCAGTGTTCTGCGCATGCGCCTCCCGTCCCCTCACTCTCCCCTCAGCGAGAGGCAGCGCGGGCAGCACAGGGGACCGGAGCCGGCAGCTCCTCCTCTCGCTGCAGCATCATTATACCGGAACAGCCGCCAGGCAGCTCGCTCTCCTCTCCTCCGCCGCCACAGCCGGGACTGCTGCAGGTAAAGAGTGCGCGGGGCTAGGGCGGCCATGGGGTGAGCGTGTGTGTGGGCCGGGCGCATCCCTCCTCTGCAGCAGCAGCCATGTGTTGCCATGCCGGGAGCGGCTGGGCGGGTAGCCGGCATCTCCTCCAAGCTGGGCGGGAGAAGTTTGGGGTGGCTCTGGCTATAGGAAGGAAGTAGCCATGGCTCCAGATGTAGCTTCTGCAGCGGCTCATCCCAAGGTCAGTGGGCACCCATGGGTGATAATCAGCCAATCCCCAGCGTGCGTGTAGCGTGACTCATGTGTGGTAATATGGGATCCCAGGAGACGGCATGAGATGTGTGGCGCTCCCTCACACTCACACACATAGACACACACACATATACAGCGTGTCCCTTCATGGAAATGAGAGGCGTCCCCGCCCGCCTCCTCTCCTCCCTCACCCGCTCACAATAGTCACATTCATCATTCCTCAGCAGAGGAGAGGTGGTCCGGGCGGGGTGTGCGTGCCCTTCCATAGGTGTATCCTACACCCCAAAGAGGAGGAGGAGGAACATCTGGGACAAAACACAGCCGTCGCTGGCCACTCAGCTCAGCCCCGGCTCCTCTCCTGTCTGGATGTCTTCTGATCTCTAAACTTAGCTTCTCTCCTTCCCTTCAGAGCTCTCCACAGCCTCCAAGCAGCGGATCAGCCAGCACACATGGACAAGAAGACGGATGCGCCCTCGGCGCAAGCTGAGAAAGGAATATCCTTCGCCCCCTCAGATGCAGATGAGCTGCAGGTCAGCGATGCTCAGACAGGGAGACCCCTGGGCCCCACGCCAAGTCAGAGCCGCTTCCAGGTGGACCCGGTGACGGAGTCATCCCGAGAATCAGTTGCTGCAGACCAAGAAGGGTTTGTACCTCCACCTGATGGGCTCACCCACAGAGGCCGAGGAGGCTCGGGAGGAGAGGAGGCTAAAGGACGGTTCAGGGTAAATTTTGTAGACCCAGCGGATCCCGATAGCAGCTCACCCGAGATGCCAAGTGGTGAGGGAGGTGGCGGGGTGAGCTTTCAGAATGGAGATACAGTGCTAAGCGAAGGCAGCCTTCATTCTGGAGGAACCAGTCATCACTATCACTATGATACCCACACCAACACCTATTACCTGCGGACCTTCGGCCACAACACCATAGATGCTGTGCCCAGGATTGACCATTACCGCCACACTGCTGCAGATCTTGGTGAGAAGCTGCTGAGACCCAGCCTGGCAGAGCTGCATGATGAATTTGACAAGGTAAGATGTATGTGCTATTCTTTTACTGCAGTCAACTCCTGGGTTTGGTCCTTACCATCTGTAATGTTTTGCACAATGGGCAGGTCTATATGGTGCCAACCCTTTGCACTAGAGGCCAGCTGTCAGTGAGATTCCTTTTTTTTTATACATTGCAACTAATCGTCTTTTTTTTTTATAGTGCCCAAAATATACCGGGGGTCCTGGTGTGGTTGAAAAGTGCCTTGTTTTGTATTTAATCACATTTCATTTTATCTGTGTAATATTATAAACATTGATAAAATAGATGCGTGTCCTCAGACCATAATTGACTTAAAGTGGACCAACACCCAGGATTTTGACTATCCTGGGTCTTGGTCCACTTCGGTGGGGCACCCCCGATCGGGGTGCCCCGCTGTGTGAAACCCCCCCTAACCCCCCGAAAAACTCACCTCTCCCCGCTCCCAGCGCCGACGTACAAGAACGTCTAAGCGGCGGCCGCCGCCGCCGCCTCCCTCGCGTCACTTTCGGCGCGCGCGCGCCCCCGCCGGCCATTCGCAGACGGCCGGCGCGGGCACGCGCACGCCTACAGGAGCGCGAGGGAGGCGGCGGCGGCCGGCCGCCGCCGAAGATAAGGTAAGGAGTTTGGGGTGTTTGGGGGGGTTTCACCCCGCGGGACATCCCGATCTCGGATGTCCCGCGGGGTGGGGGGTGATCGGCCCGGGAATCTTATAGATTCCCGGGCCGATCACCCGTGGGTGTTGGTCCACTTTAACACCTTTTACTATTTGATTGTACAGGTTGTTTACAGATTGTAGTATAAGAGCCCAATGTGAATATGATCCGATATTGTTCCCTTTGGGCTCCATTACTACAGCGTTTGGTCAGAATGTATTGTGTTGTTAGTATTAATAACACCCGGCTTTACTTATATAGACCACCTGGCTTACCATCTAACTAGAAAGTCTTACTACAATGCTGTCTGAATGGCTGGGGACGGGAGCATGTGCACAGTCCAAGATGCTAGGGATGTGGAAGAGGGGTGTTTTGCAACATCCTGGGAGGAGTGGGGTTCACACAGCGAGGCATCCCGATTTGGAAGGCCAGCAGTTGGCCCTAGTATCTTCTAGATTCCAGGGCCAGCCATGTTGGGTTGTGTCAAGCTGGGTGTTAATAAATCTGTCCACCCTCCTTACAATCTGATCTAACCAAATCATTGTAAAAGCTGTAACTTAAAGTGTATTGACAGTTCACTCATCCCCCGGGGCATCCTTATTAGGAAGCCCCGAGGGTAATGCTTCCACATACCATTGCTGGTGACAGCAATTAAGGTAACTAGTCGGGTTTGCTGGGCACGTTAACCTGATCCCAGTGAGTTATTTACTCCCTTGGTGGAGAGGTATCTGAAATCAGGATGCCCTGAATGTAGCAGAGTGAGCCAATGCTGTCATTTTTGACCAGAGGTCTGTTTTAAAGTGGACCAAAACCTTGACACCTGGCCCTGAAGTTTAAAAGCCCTTCCCATACCACTGTGCATCTCCCGAATCCACTTTGCCACTGGTGGCTTCCCCGTCACTCCTTCATCTAGAGGAAGCAGCAAGCGTATTTACATCAGTAAACATTCTATGCTGTTTGTTCAAAAGCATGGCATAATTGCTCACTAAAGAAGGCCCACACTTGTGCCGTGGTATTGAAGTTACGTCTATGACCAACCGTGGGGTTTCACACAGGGTATCCCAGATTGCATACCTTAAATCCAGGGATTTGTCCTCTTTAAGTAACAGCTCAGAACAGTCTTTTGGTTAGATAACAATGTCAAGAATAGAGTTGCATCCCAAATCAGAATGATGTGGAGTGGGGGTGTGTGAGCAGAACCTTTTTATTTTCAACCTTAGAAGTGAAGTCTGTTCCTGTGGGAAATATTCCCTTCACCTTTTTAAAAATCTGCCTCCCATAACCTTTCATTAAGCGATATTTCTCCCTTCTACAAGGTGTATGATGTCAAGGAACCTGAAGCCACAACACCCAATATGGCAGCCCTAACCCCCTCTAATAGATGGGTGCCGGCTGCCACTGTGTGTGCCTCTGGTGACCCAAGCAAACCAATCCTGCTTCTGGATATCTTTTCTGATAAAGCTGCTGTTTTCCTTGCTATGTTTAAAATATTTGCAGTAACTGTCCAGGTCATAAATCAGCAGGTAACTGTCCTCTTTGACATTATCAATAAAGTTCTCCCCTTCCTTTGGTGTGGATGTGTACATATGCGCATCCCAAATGTAGAGCTTGAACTGCAATCTCATGCACTTAAGCTTTTAGGTTGCTGTACATATGAATGTAGCAAAAGCAGCAATGTGTGAAAGCCAGCAGCCATGACTACCTATCTCCCGGGATTCACCTTTTCTGAACTGTTAATGAATTCCCACTAGGCCACGTTAAATGGAAAACACGTGACTCCACTTTTCCTGCGGACAAATTATTTATAGTTATTTTTAGTATGCACCGCACGTCCTTCAACTTTTGTTCATAATATTTATCCAGGAGATGGCCAGCTGTTACAGTCGCATTCCTTTTCAAGCCGACATGCACACCCAGCACTTCCATCTAGCCTGCTTGGATTGGCCATGCTGCCATCTGTCAGTGATGCTGTTGGGTAGCACAGATGGGTGGGATATTCCTCCATCCAGGCACATAGATGGCATGTTGCATCCCCCATCACCCAAGCCAATTACAGACTAGGAATCTGGAACTTCAGCCCTATTACTACAGACAAGATAAAAGTGGAAGGTCATTGAAGAGTGCAAGTCTCATGTTACTAAGAATGCCGCAGTCTGTAGATAATGGCCTGTGTGTGGAATTGTATGTGGTCGACATGTGTGTGTTCTCGCATCACAGCATTTGGAAAGGAGCCGTGTATTCATCTTGCCCATCCTCATGATGCATATGCTTAGCATGTACATGACTCAACATGCCACACAAAATATTTTTACCTGAATTGTCTCTCAAAACAAAGCTGCATTCACCCCTATCTGTTCTGGTGGTCTTGCAATTTGCTTGGCAATGCTTCTATCACTGCACAGGTAGATTTGTAAGCATTTGCGGGGCATTTTCTAAGGTCTGGCAAAACGCTGCACATTGCGCCTTAGTCAGTTATTGCTGTATGTTGCACTGCACATTGTGAAGGTAATGGTGAGGACTTTTCTTGCAGTTTGGTGCATGTGAGTGCTCCTCTGTACTGCAATGCAAACAGGCTAATGGCCCAAAGTCTAAATAAACTCTCCAACTGTTGGTAAAGATGTTAGTATAAATATTTTAGTGACTTATTGCGCCTTATAGATTATATGCTTTATGATGCCATGAATTTGTGTTTGTAGATATACACGCCCCTAAAACTTTATACTGAAGACTTGTCTGGCGGCTTTTTTTTTTTCTAAAGTAGAACTCTTGTGTACACACCTATTTCAGGATGTCTTTACATCACGTGTTTTGTTTGACCTTAAAAGATATGAATGGAAGCAAGCTGGGGCAAAAGCCAGTCCAGTCCAAATGTTTCCTTGCATTAGATCTGAGGGGGGAGAACAAATATGATTCCTGAAAATGGTCCATGAAAATAGTCTGTATATATAATCGAATGGGCTTATTAGTCACTATAATAGAATACAGATGGGGTGAATAGCTACTACCACCACATTGTCCCCAGACTACCAGTTAGTCCAATTGGACTAGTGACTGGCCGGCCCAGTTTCAGAAAAATGAACCGATTGTCCACAACAGGCCTTTGGGGAGGAGTAGTAGTGGTTTATCAGGTAAGTATTGGTAATGCCTACAGTAAGTACAGCCCCCCTTACTAATTTGTGTGAATCTTCTTACTTTCCTGTCCTTTTTTTTCAAAGATTTTTCACTCACCTGGGTCTTGGCCCACTTTACTGGGTCATCCCGATTTGGGATGTCTGTGTGTCCCCAAGAAAGTGGAGTGTTCTTAACCCTCTCGGGATCCCACAGCACATGCACAAGCTATTCTCTAATTTGAATAGAATTTGGGGTTTCACGGAGGAAGGAAATCCCCTGCCCTTAAGTCTTTTAGACTCAAGGGCCAGGGCTTAAAGCGAAACAAAACCAGAGATTTTGACTATTCTGGGCTTGTGCTCCTTGACTGCTGGACATCCCGACTTGGTATGCCCCGATGTGTCGATGCATGTGGACCTCTCGACCAATCACAGCCATTTGCTGTGCAACAGCTCTGCCCTTGAGCAGTCAGGAGCTCAAGTGGCTGCAACCCTGCAGCTTTGGGACAGGCAGGCCGGGCAGCAGAGTGCACACTGCTGGGGATGCGACAGCTAGCGCTCCTGATTGCAGAAGGGCAGAGCCATTTGCTAAATAAAGTATGAACGGCAAACAGCTCTAATTGGGCGACAGCCCCCACATGCGACGCAGGACCGGGGAAAGCTGAGTTATTATGAACAGTCTGGGGGTTTCACACAGCGTGGCATTTGCGATTTGGAGTGCCCCATCGATCAGATTCCAGGTCCAGCCCTGCTGGGTTTTGTACCGCTTTAAGGATTTTGGTCCTCTTTAATTTAGCGTTGTCACCCCCAGGACATCTTGAGTTAGGCCCTTCACTTAAACCATAAAAGGAAGCCCAAAATGGAGTAGAACGTCTCCTCAGGTCTGCACTGCACTGCTTTCCTGCCCCACCTGACTGGTGGCAACCAAGCAATTTTAATGCTTGGCTGCTGATGGTCGATCAGGAGGGGTACAGGAGCAATAAATAGCCTGCACCACTTGAGCATAGCATGTGCTGTCCTTGTGCCCAAATAATTCTACAGCCACGCCACTAAAAATCAGCAAGAATACATAACCCACCTTGAAAAACATATAAACTCACAAAACAGGACCACATTCTAGTTCCAAATATTCAGAATACCACGATTCCTCAGATGTATCTGATCAGTGAAGCAGGGGGTAAGTAATTGACCCAAAATACAATACAATTGATTACCTGCCTGTGATCTGGATTACTAATATGGAAAATAAAAGTGCTGAGTGAATTAAATAAATTAATAATACAGGGCAGGTATACACACGCATCCTCACTCATAAGCTGGAATGAATGAGCACTCTCTGCCAGTGCTGGTGCCTGGGACTGGTAATTAGTTCTTTTTACGGTTTTCATGGAGAGGCATCCCAAATCAATCATTAATGCCACTGGAGAGGCGGTAGAGATAAGTGTCAAGTCAGTTTCGGCTGTAGGTGTACTTCATTCAGCATCCAGAAAACCCTTTTGTCCCCTGCTGCTGATCGGTGCTAGTGTGGCAATCAGTATCTTACCTGATAGCTTCGGCACAGCCCTAAACTCCGCTTGGGGGGGGGGGGGCGGCCTGTTAGGCCTTGACACACTACCTCCATTGCAATATATGGAGAAGGTGTGCAAGCGTGCCTTTGACTGGTGGTGAGTTGCAAGCCTGGCATGCCATCAGTCTCAACCCTATGTTCAGGCCCTGGGTGGCACGGGCTCTTATGCAGTGATCAGATGAATTGCTGATCGCCAGGAACTAGCATGGATCAGCAGTGGGTAACAAAAGTTAAGTACACACTTTTTTTGGCTACTGAATCACTTTAGAGGCATATTGTGTATATAGTTTTATGGAAGCCGTTTTCACTACCTGCAATCTGTTGCTATTGGCAAATGTACACAAAGTCTGCACACCAAGAATAGAGAAGTGAGCCATCTATACACAAACACTGCTGCTGAATGTGTGTAAATGTGAGGGAACTCCCTCACCTCGGCGCTGGACATAGCAGCAGTGTTCTATGTGTACATCACTCATTTCTCTCTTCCTGGTGTACATATTTGCTGAACCGTTGCCAATGCCAACAGATTGCAAGTAGTGGAAAACTGCTTCCATATATTTCATGTCACATAGGAATAAATACTAGTTTAGCTCAGCACCTTGAGGACATCCTTTTGCCACAAAATATACACTTTCAAAAATTCCATTGAAAGTCAACTTACCCCTTTAAATCAAACTTACTGAGCAGAAGTTGTAGCTGGAGCTCCTGAATGGGGACAAAAAGAAAATGAAGTTAGTTTTAACTCTTCCCTTTCATATCTAAACTATATAAATCTAAAGGCTAGTACTGTGTAGAAGATAAACTTTTTTTTTGTGCTGATCAGCCCCAGGACTCTGTATAGCCTTACATCTGAGGGATTCCTTTTATGCGAACTTGCTGAACCCTTGTTTCCAAACCGTGTAGAACCAGCATTTCTGGGGGACTGTTTCCTGGAGCTATGGCTTCAGGGTTTACTATAAGCTGTGTGAATTCAAACACTCCCATTTGTATGTGTTGAAGAGATTATGAAAATTGCTTTCCCTATTTAAAAATCAAGTCAGGCCACCTGATATGATCACATTCCAATTACCGGTAGTAACCTTTCCTGCGAGAATTTCTTGTGGCTGGATGTTTTTTCATGTTGTGTATAAATGAATAGACTATAAACCTATAATCATGTACATTACATGTATGTGTATCTTTTTCCAAAGTATATGCATAAGTGTTACGATAGTTGTAGATAGTTGCCAGAAATGGATGGCGGAACTAAACCCATGATTTTGACTTTCCCGGGTTTTGTTCTGTGCCCCGCTGTGAGAAACCCGCCAGATCGGTCTTTCAAACTCCCCTCTTCCCAGTCCAATGGTGAATGCGCGGGTCCTCGGCCAATCAGAGCTGTTTGCCATGCATATTAGTTGTTAAGCAAACATGCTCTGTTTACGTCCGGCAATGGGGGCGAGAGCGGGCACATCCTTGCAGTGCGCGCACCCATCCCCAGCCTATCTGAATGGCTGGTAGTGCACACACAGCCCAAAGGAGCAGGGATGCGGCCGCACTTGTTTATATCATCGAGGGACTGGCAAAAAGAGGCGAGTGGTGTGACGCCCCAGGAGGGGATTCGCACTGTGGGGCATCCCGATCTGGAATGCCCCCAGGGGGAAGGCTAGCAACTGGTCCCAGAAACGTTTAGATTCCAGGGCTGGCCCAGTTGGGTTTTATTCTTCCTTGAGAGTGGTTCAGTTTGCCCCTAAATTGGACCCAGTCCCAGTAAGGCCTGACATCCCCACACTCTTCACCATAGACCTTGCTCTGATTGGGGACAAGCATCTGCAGCGCACATTGTTCTGCCATTTTTTACTGTGGGGAAAAAACGTGGACCTGCATCCCCAACAAAGTCCACTTTCGATTTTTATATGAATATGTAAATACATATGCACAGTAAACCGCTCTGATTGGATGAGAGCCTGTGCATGTTCCCTTAGTCCGGAAAAAGGTGAGTCTTTCTGGGTGTTTCACACAGTGGGACATCCCGATTCGGGATTTTGCTCCAGGTCTTGTTCCACTTTAATACAGAGCTGTTTTTTTTATGTATAGGTGTCCTTTACCTGCCCTTCGCTAAATATGTTGCTGGTTGCTGGAGGTTACTATGCTGCCACATCTGCATGGTTTACCAGCAGTATGAGCTTTTGGAGATACCAATTTGGCTTGCAATAGTTTTGCAATACTATGAAAGCAGTATATCAGACTGCCCTTACAAATGAGCTTATCTCTATTTCTTGTCATCAGGCTTTTACGTTCCCTTGAGATTATGAAAAACAAACTCAGTGAATGGAGACTGGTCAACTCACTGAACCTCTTACCCAAGAAGAGTAACTTTACACTTTCCAGAATGGCACATCCTTAACATATCTGAAACATGTAAACTATTCAGACAGATCTGTTTCGGGACATGAACAGAACATGTCAGCCTATAGGTTGCTAGTTACACATGTAAGAAGGTTACATGAATTAATAGTAGTCCTAAACAAACTGGATTTTAGTTAAACCGGACCTTCATCATCATTTAATGAAAAGCCCAAACCCTTTAAAAAATCTTCCCCAGCATATAAAATTAATATATTTTAAGGTTTTAGTCGCTTACTTATTATTCTTTCAGTCGCTGGGCTTCAGCTCTGTTCAGGGCTCTAGGATATGGGCGCCGCCCCTATCTTGCCTCAGGCGTGCCTGGCCTAGACACACTGTGAATGGAGTGGGTGCATGATTGCATCATTGTGACTGAAATCTAAGGGGCTGTGTGTTTGACACAGAGATGGGTAGAAGCCGTAGCAGGGCTCCAAAGTTTGCTTTCCCTTCAATTTTATTTCACCAGGATCACAGCTCTTTGACCAAAGCAGAGTGCCCAAAAGCTGCGCCATGTAACGTCCTTCCCAGCTCAGCAATGACCGAGAATTGAAATATTTTTTACTGCCCCTTAAAGCCACTGTCCAATTAAAAAGACTCCACCCCCCCCCTCACCATAACACTCCTCCCATTTACCTCCACCAGTGATGCTTAGTGAGGTGAAACCTAACCAAAAAAGAAAAAACTTTTGCCAGATCCTGGTCTCAGCCCAGGAGCTGATTCGCTTCCGCTCTGATAAACTGGAAGGGGATGTTTCCCAACAGACTGGTAGGGCATTGCAACTGCTGGGATTTATGGGTGACAGTCTCCTCATCCAGACAGCCTCCTGCTTCCACTGAGGGGGAAAGCCATCAAGTTTGGATTAGGTGGGGGAGTTAAGTTAGGGGCAATGTTGTTTTTCTTCTTTTTCAGCTTGGACGATTGCTTTAAAGCAGACCCCCCCAGTTGAAATCGGGGAGAACTCTGAGTCCAAGTTCTTATGGTAATCCACCTCTTAATGTGGTTGCTGATGTCCAATGGTGTTTGCTCAACAGAGAAAATTGATTGGTTGCTGGCAGTCATGTGAGGTTAGTAGTGTGCCTGGTTTTGGGCTTTTTTACCGTTATCATGGAGGGGCATCTCGGCTTGGGTGGGACAGCAACCAGTCATTTTGACTGGTGGTCCACATTAGATTTATATGGACCCCATTACTTAAATGGTTTAAAGCAGCTGCACACTTAAAATCATGGCCCCAGGTAAACTGAGCCTAGAGACCTAGTCCCCTTTTTTAGCTTCTTTAGTTAAAGGATAAAATTTAGGATAAAAATTAGGACTGCATTTCCCCACTTCCTTTAATTCACTTCTTATTTTCCAATGTTACCTGCACTAAGCATTAGTGTTGTGATATTCTAATACAACCTTCATGAGTATATCAGCCCTTCACCATTTGATTGAAAAGTAAACTCTGTGTTTACGTTTGGTCATAGCTGCTTCCAGTCAGCAGGCTGATAATATTATGGACTTTTCTGACTCATGTAATGTTTAGTTAACAGTTCAAGGCCAGTAGAAGTCTAGGGTTTGCCTTTTTCATGTCATACATTTAGCCCCACTTCTTAAAAATACAAAAGAAATGTGCACCAACAAAAAATACAAATTTAATAATGTATTGAATTTAAAGTGGACCAACACCCAGGATTTTGACTATCCTGGGTTTTGGTCCACTTCGGCGGGGCACCCCGATCGGGGGTGCCCCGCTGTGTGAAACCCCCCAGAAACCCCAAAAAACTCACCTCTCAACGCTCCCACGTGAGCGCCGCAGCCAATCCCCGCCAACGTCCAGGCGGGGATCAGGAACGTCCAGGCCGCTTCCGCCGCCGCCGCGGCGGCGGCGGAAGCGGCGGCGGATCAGGTAAGGTGTTTTTGGGGTTTCTGGGGGGTTTCACCCCGCGGGACATCCCGATCTCGGATGTCCCGCGGGGTGGGAGGTGATCGGCCCGGGAATCTTATAGATTTCCGGGCCGATCACCCCTGGGTGTTGGTCCTCTTTAAGCTAGATAGAACAATCACAATATATAAAACTACATAAAGCAATTAACATCACATCTGCTGACCAATGCCCCATCGATGCTAACCCTAAATAACACTGAAATAAAGTAACCAGCTAATCAAATTCCTTTGAACATGATATTGAACAAGCTAGCTAATAAAATTAATAAAAAGCTGTATGTGCACCTAATGCATAATTTCCAAGGACCACAATCAGATGATAATCTCCAATAGTCTCTGTGCAGTCGAGCGTTAAGGGAGAATTCGTTGGATGGTTGAGTGTCATATTGTTTTGGCTGACATGAAATTTCTCATACGCCACATAAGTGTTGACTTGTGGAAACCAATATTGACCTCAAATAGGATGATAACCTCCACCCTACTGTTTTATTCCAAGGTGAAGCACACAGCATAAGTGTTTTCACAACCATTCACAAGCAACTGGCCAACAAATCTTCGCCATCCGAACACAAATCTCACACTTATTCACTGTTAACTGTTAAATTAACCTTAAAGTGGACCAACACCCACGGGCCCACGGGCCGATCACCCCCCACCCCGCGGGACATCCGAGATCGGGATGTCCCGCGGGGTGTAACCCCCCCCAAAACCCCCGAAAAACCCTACCTGATCTTCGGCGGCGGCCGGCCGCCGCCGCCTCCCTCGCGCCCCTGCAGGCGTGCGCGCGCGCCCGCGCCGGCCGTCTGCGAATGGCCGGCACGGGCGCGCGCGCGTCAAAAGGGACGCGCGGGAGGCGGCGGCGGCAGCCGCTTAGACGTCCTGGAATAGAGCTTGTACGTTGGCGCTGGGAGCGCGGAGAGGTGAGTTTTTCGGGGGGTTGGGGGGGGTTTCACACAGCGGGGCACCCCGATCGGGGGTGCCCCATCGAAGTGGACCAAGACCCAGGATAGTCAAAATCCTGGGTGTTGGTCCACTTTAAGGCCAATCCTAACAAAATATACTCCATTATATACACAAAATAAACCCCTAAGATGCGTTGAAAAAACATATTCTAAACCCAGGAAATAAAGACGACCAAGAGCAGTTAGATGGGGGGGGGGGGGTTGGGAGCTAAATACGCTAACCTGTATCGCAGTAACCTCACTGCTTACTTAGGGGAGCACTGTAGTAGCATTTGTATAGACTTTTGATGACCCATGTATGAATCCAACAATATTTAGGACCAATCAATACATTCCTGGTTGAGTGTAATGTGCAGGCTCGTCTCCAATTGGCTTTCAATGCCGTGCATATTGTATTGAATTCCCAGAAGGATGAGTTTCACAGCAATCCCAGACCGCAATCCCCCTAGACCCCAACAGAGCCTATCAATGTCTTTTTCGCAGTGCACAGTATTGGGATGGGTAAAGCCCTTTGTTTTTTAGGTCCACATTAGGGAGAACTTAGGTGGTGTGATCTGATTTCTTGCTCTCTCAGGCTCAAAACGCCACCTTTTTATTGAAATGCATTTTTCAGTTCTTTGTCATGTGGAGATTTGCACTAGAATTTGTGTTGAAAATATCTGCTTAATGGAAATGAAGATCTAGATTGGGTATTTCCACATGGAAAATAGAATGCGTCTTCAGTACTATACTCTCGTTTGTTAATGGATCAGCCGGCGCTTGGCTCTTTTCCCTCAAATGACGTTTGAAAGACATTATAAATGGCCTTTTATCTTGTTTGTTTAGTCACTGAAATGTTATTACTAACACAGGGCCAAAGCTTCAAAGAGTTTTGCAGCTACGGAGTAATGGGGTCCCTTGGATTGTATGTATTTGTTTTGGCAGCACCTAGGGCAGACATGTGCCCATGATATACACCTTGCCACGCAAGCACCATCACTACAACCTTCCTGAGTGTTGGGGAAGGAAGTCTATCGCTGTCATCTGCAATGTTTAAGGAAAGCACCGCGGCAGGTTATTAAACGGGATTTAGCAATTGCATTCGGATGTTTTGACATAATAAAGCTTTAATTACTTTCAGGATTCCGGATTGCCTGAATGGCTTGTAAAACACTGTTTTACATGTTGATACACCAAACACTTCTCACTATGAATATGATTTATGGATTGGCAAAGAAGTAATGGTCTGTTTCTACAAAATGTCATTGCTTAGACTCTGCTGCTCTTAACAAGAATTTAGACCTTAAACCTGGAGCCTATATTTTCCAGGAATAACAATACAATAAAACTGTACCCGATGAAAGGCAAGCTGTATTACCAATAAGGCTTTAAAATGAATGTACAGTGGAAGCACAGCAATATAGGAGCTATTCTTAAAATAGACCTGTATAATATCCAAATGCCCCTCACACTATATTGGGATGCATGTCTGCTATTTAAGGAAAATGCACAAGCAGATCTTTGCAGTATAATAACCTACTTGCCAAGAAAATAGTTTGGATGATTTATCAGCTCCTGCTATACAGCCATCCTGCAGCTTTTCATGTGTCTCTGTAAAAAGTAGAAGTCAGAGATGTGGCCAGTGGGATGGCTCACTTCAGCTTTCATCCAATAAAAATGTGTGGCCTTAACGGTGGAAAACCTGCTGCAGAGGAGAGGGTTTTTGTGAAATTATAGTGCCTCTACAAGCCTGTGTCAGGACACCTGTCCGGATCAGTGTGCATTCATGTAGTTGCACTTGAACACTCTGGATCAGCTAAATTGGTCAAGTTTCACAATTCTGACCAGGCGGATGCAAAAAGCCCCGGCCACAGCTCCGTAGAAGTATATAGTACAAAGCACAAATGCATGTAATGTAGATTGTCTGTGTATTAGCATATACATGGGTCCACGCCCCCCTCCCCTGAGGCTACCAGCCAGGGGTTCAGGCATAGGGGCTGCAATCGCCATGGCTCATTGGCCAAACAACCCTTTGACCTGGTATAGGGGTCCTCCCCCCCCCCATCCCCGCCCTTACCAGTTCACAAATAAGGAACCTGACATACACAGTGAACAAAAAGTCAAAACTAGTCCCCTTCATAATTCCTCTACCCACCAATAAGTCTTAGATACTAATACATTTGCAGGTATTGCCCCATTATTTCTTAAAAAATGATTAGAGCCAGTCTGTGAAGATACTTATTCATCCAGATCTTATATATCTTCAGGAAGAAAACAAGGAAGTTGGACTTTCCCCAAACACCCTCCAAGACTGCTTAGCCGACTAACTCCACCCTCCTAAATAGGAAACACATGGTTTACTCCTGGACCTCAGTGTTTTTGGGTTTCTTCCCAGAAAAGAAGCTGGAATCTACGTCCCTATTTTTTTGTTTTTTTCCCCCAGGGAAGATGTCTGGTCCAGACTCCCTCCCCTCTTTCTGCCAGGCTCAGGTGGGGCTCCGGGTGACCCGCTGCTGCCACAGTCAGGGGGTCCCCCCTCTACTTCTCCTCTCCCTCTGGGAATTCCCTTCCTGGAGCTAGTCAGGGTTCCAGGATCCAGAATGCAGTCTGGGCTTAGATTTCCCCCACAGGCTATGTGGAAGTGAGGGAGTCAGTGGAACAACTACAAACCCCCACCCCTTTCAGGTTGGGGGCGGGCGAGTAAGTAAGTACAGGGCTCATCAACTAAGCTGTCCTGGGGAACATTTGGGGAAAACCCCAATTAGCTTACCGGTAATGACATTTCCAGTAGTTCTCCAGAATGGCATGCTACGTCCCGCCCAGGCTAAGTATTTTTGATTTTGACATGTTTTTTCTGGTATTCCTCAGTTACAACACTGGTCTGGGAGGAAGGGGTGGGGTATTTAACCATGTCCAGTTTGTGTTTCCTATTTTGGTCGGAGGGGCTACTTGGCTAAGTTGTCCTGGAGGACTACCAGAAATGCCATTACCGGTAAGCTAATTGAGGTTTTCTGTGTTTTCTTGGCGATGTTTCGCTAGTCATCAGGCTGGCTTTCTCAATTCAGAGTGACTTGTACAGGAATCAGTGGACTGGCAGCAATAAATGGTTACTCCAATCCACATCCTCTGTCTACCATAAACAGTAAGGAGGTGAGGTGTTGATTGCATTACAGTAACTAAATTTACTGTTAACACAGCATTGTAAGTCCCAGATGATGATTATAGGTTTTGCCTCAATGGGTTGACTGCCACAACAGCATAGTCCTCTAATTACCTCCTTAGTGTTAGCATCACTGTATATCCAGTCGGTCAGCGCCTAATCCCATACATGCAGACAGTCCTTCTGCTGTTCATGTGTTTACAAAGTTTTGCCCACAGGTATTGAGGGAAGACACCAAACGGTGTTTTCCAGCCAATAATTTGGGAACACATTGAAGGTCTGATGATTGGGACAAGCATTTCCTTTAGGGCTAAGAGGCTTTTTAGGCTTTATGGGACAACAGGTTAGGATGAGAGTGGGGCCGTTAGCTTTTGCAGGGCTGTGTCCTCCTGTGTGGCGATGGGTAAGTGAGGAACCAGATGCCGTAGGTGTACAATGCTGAATTCTCCTCTTTTCACTGTGATCAGCAGTTGTGACTGACTGGGTGCATTGTGCATCACAAGGGCTGTCTACCCCATTTTATTTGTAGCTCTGGTTGAACTGAGCTTTGCATTAATGCTGTGGATATTATTAGAGCATTGTAGGCGAGGCGGATCCGATTCCTGTAAAACAATACACTGTTTTGAAAGCTTAGCCGGGTGCTCGGAGACCTGTAAAAGCCACAGTCGTTCCTGATGCATAAGGAAGAGCAGGGGCAGTTCGTGTTTACCCATAATCCTTTGCTAGAATGCTTCTCCTAATGAAACAAATACCTTGTCCTGTGTGATTGACTTAGCTGATCGCTGATTTTGATGGTAATTCGGTATTAACTGATACTTATGTGTAATTGCGTGAGCACAAATGTGAACTGGTATTGAAATTAAAGGTAACTATATATATATATATATATATATATATATATATATATATATATATATATATATATATATATATATATATATATATATATATATTTAGTATGCAGTACGTCCTGCTCCAGATAGATTACTTACACTTGGGTTATCCTCCGCCAGATGGCGCTGCACTGCAAAACAGACATGCAAAACAGGCTCTTCCCGGCCCCCTCAAATACCCGGGGACTTCCCACAAATCCCTAGATTTCTCTGCAGTGCTTACTGCGAAGACATGAAATTATCACTCTGTCGCAGGTGAGCGGGGCTATTAAAGCCTGCGGCCCTGTTGGACAATTCCCACCCGTCCTTGATGTGATGTGCCTCCCAGCCTGGGCTGCGCTGGTCGGGTGAAGGTAGGCAGCACCATGTGTGCTTAAGGAGCGCTGCTCCACCGCAGTCCCCCACCAAAGGGTAGGCGGTATAGGCTGATGGTGAGCCTTTATGGGATGCCCCTCCCGCATTATTGTCCCATGCCCCGGTAGCGGTGGGTCCTGTACAAAGGGCCGCCATCCTCCCTCATTCTCCCTGTAGCCCTCGGGAGGAAAAGAAGGGGGGGGGGGGGTTGTGTGTGGATGTCAGTGTATTGTGATTACATGCTTATGGCCCTCTTTGTAATGTCTGCTTGGACTGGTATATGTGGTGTCAACCGCCGTGCTGACTTGTCTTTTTACACTGTAAATGCCGCCGCCACCACGCACGCCTTTTCCTTCATTTGGATGTTCCGCGCCGGCCGGCGGCGTTACCTCAGAGGCTTCTGCGTCCTCATTGGCTGCTTGTCTGTTGGACTTCGCGCTCTTCGGGGGGGTGGGGCCTGGCATGGCTCGCTCTGGCCCGCCCTTCGAGGTACTCGGCGCCATATTGTCTGGTCGCGCGTGCATGTGACTTTCTTACTTACCGTGGTCCGTAAGTGCCCTCGCGGGCGGCTTTATAATTCACTGTAGTGTTTTTCGGTTCTGACACCCTTCTTCTTATTGTGTCTTTCAGAGGGTGAATCCATTGGCTTCTCCCGGCCCGGTGTAATTGATAGCGGGCCTTGTAAATTTACTCCCACTCCCTAGCGAGTCATTGGGGCATCCAGGGCTGCTTTATAGCGTCAATCCCTACTGACATATTGTGCCTAATAATCACCATATGGAGGCATCTAAGGATAATGTGGCCGGGGTCCCCTTGGGACAAGACCGGCGGTGTATGGCGTGTGGACAACCTCATGCTGATGCTGACAAGGCATGGGTCTGCGTACCCTGTGCTGAGCAAGCGCTGGCTTTGCAAACTGGCCTGCCAGTGGCTGCACCTCGTCTCACTTCACCCACTCCCCCAAGCTTAAATCTCACTCCTGCTGAGTCGCACACAAGTGGGGATTCTCAGCCTGAATTGTCTCTTGGACTTTCTACGGCTGAACAGATTATTGTGAGGTCCTTAGCGCGTAAGGGCCATGGTAAGAAGCGGCACTTGACGCCTATTGTTACTGTTTTCCCTATGGGAACTGAGGAGGTGGCTATACCCCTTCTGATGGAGAGCTCTTTTCTGACTCGGGCTCATCTGATGAGAGACCGAAGGGTCATGAAGACTCTGGCCCTTACCCCTGGGCCCAGGATGACACTGACAGACTATTGATCCAGATCTTTGAGGTTCTGTCTTTCTCTCTCGCTGGTGAGGCTCCCGGGCAAAGAGGGGAGCGTTTCCATACAGCAACATCACGTTTGGAATTTCTAGAGCAGGCACATTTCCATACCCTTGTGCTCAAGGAATGGGAGTGCCCCAGTAAACTTCCCGGGGTTCCAGGGGATTGGCATAGGAAGTATCCTTTTCCCCCTGAGGTGGTTAAATGTTGGTCATCCCCCCCTGAGGTGGATGTCCCGATCATAGGGCTATCTAACACCCCTTTCTTGCATCCCCCTGATTATACTACCCTTCGGGATGCTGAGGACCAGCGCATTGACCTGCTGGCCTCCCATGCCTCTGCATGTGCGGGGACGGCGCTGCGGCGCCCAGTCTGTGCCTCTGCCATTACTGCTGTGGCCGCTAGAACCCTCATCAGAAAAATGCTTGATCGTGCCCCTGATGATCTCCCTTGGGATGTGTTTAATGCGCTCTCCAATTGTGGTGTGTTTGTAAAATTTATCCTATTAGCATTGGATGACATCATTAAAATGTGTGCAAGAACTTCTGCCCTTGTGGTGGCTATACGTCGCTTGATCTGGCTGCGACAGTGGGGTGCTAACAATGCTGCGAAGAAGGCCCTTACCGGACTCCTCTTTAAGGGGCTATGTCTGTTTGGGGCCCGCCTAGACCTGTTTGGTAAGAGAGGTAAGTTACCCCAGCGCAGACGGCTGGCTCGGGCCCTTCGGGGCCAGGGCCCCCCTTCCACCCCCCACCATGGTGTTAAACAGGAACCAGGGGCGTCCTTCGTGGGGGCTCGCGCAGCTCCCTGTCCCAGGAGCAGAAGACAACACCCTGGCTCCTCTGGGGGGGCTATGCCCAAATCCTCTCCCAAGTCCCCTCAAGCATGATGGGGCGTCCTCACCCGCCTGGGTGAGGGGACGGCTGCGGCACCTTGCTTAAGTCTGGAGGCATCACGCCTCAGACCGGTGGATTTAGGAGGTAGTGTCCTCCGGCTACAAGATGGTGTTTGCTGTGCGCCCTCCCTTAAGATTACCTGGTCCCTGCTTCTGCTCTGGTGCTGGCGCAGGCCATGCAAGGTCTGCTGGGGTCATTTGCAGATTTCCCTTACCAAACAGAGGCAAGGGACCCTACACCAACCTTTTCACAGTTCCTAATAAAGATGGGTCAGTCCGGCCCATTCTGGATGCACAGATCTCCAGCAAATTGTCAAGTACAGGCGCTTTCCTCATGGAAACTCTGCGCTCGGCCATCTGCTCCTTGCGACCCGGGGGCTTCATGCCGTTTGTGGATATCAATGATGCTTACTTTCACATCCTTGTGTTTTTGGGACACCAAGATTCCTTAGATCCATGTTGGAAGATCAACACTGCCAATTTGTGGCCTTGCCATCTGGCCTCTCTTCAGCTCCCAGAGTGCTCACCAAGGTGCTGGCGGGGGTGATGTCTCTGATGAGGCCAAGGGGCATCCGCGTGCTGCACTACCTGGATGTCCTCATCACTTCCCAGCCCCTACATCTGGCAAAGTTGGATACCCAGCTGGTGGTGTCCATCCTGGAGTCATCTGGATGGGTGATCAGCCACCCCAAGTCCTCACTGTCCCCCTTCCTTGGTATCTTCATTCCTAGGAATGAATCTGGACACAGTTCAGGCAAGGATATTCCTTCCTCAGCAGAAGGTGGACAATCTGTACAAGTTCAGTTCCTCCTTGCTGTCCCCGTCCCTTCACCAGGCAGGGGATGCAGCTGGTGGGCCTGATGGTGGCGTGCTTCGAAGCGGCCCCTTGTGCTCAGTCCCTCTTGGGGCTTCTGCAACTTCTCCTATTGTCTGTATGGGACAAGGACCCAGCATCATTCCTGGACAGAGTCTGGGTGTCTTCCCCCCTGGTGAGGAGGTCCCTCTTGTAGTGGATGGACTCAAGGAACCTATTGGGGGGCGGAACATTCTTGCTCCTTCCTGGGAGATGGTCACCATGGACGCCAGTCTATCAGGTTGGGGGGGTTCTTCTGGAGGTCCCTGCGGTTCCAGGGGAGGTGGGGCCCTTAGGAGGCCTATTCACCAATCAATGTCTTGAAGCTGTGAGCGATCAGGTTAGTTCTGATATGTTTGACTACTCATTTCAGGGCCTGCCTGCTCAGGGGCGCATGGTCACTCTGATGGCAGCTGCCTACATCAATCAGGGAGGGACCCGGAGCAAGTGGGTCCTCCAGAAAGTGTCTCTGATTCTAATCTGGGTGGAGGCCAATGTTCCTTGCATTTCAGCAGTATACATTCCGGGGGGGGGGGGGGTCCCTCTGCAACAGGGTGTTGTCTCTGTATCTCTGTATCACCGTTGGGGACAACCAGATGTGGATCTGTTTGCGTTCTGTCACAATCACAAGCTCCCGGCCTTTGTCTCCCTGTCCCAGGATCCTCTGGCCGTGCCCATGGATGCCTTAGTAATGTTAAATTCTCCCGGCTTCTTTTTCACTGCTTTTCAATGCTGGGGATTTGTGGGAGGTCCCCGGGTATTTGAGGGTCCGGGAGGAGCCTGTTTTGCATGTCTCTGCAGTGCAGCGCCATCTGGCGGAGGATAACCCAAGTGTAAGTAATCTATCTGGAGCAGGACGTACTGTATACTTATAATACCAATTCTACAGGTGAGTATTTCACAGAATATATAATATATATATATATATATATATATATATATATATATATATATATATATATATATATATATATATATAAATTTATATTACACAGCGCATCCATCATTGTTTTGTTTGTTTTCTCATCTCTTCCATTCCGGGGCACCACCAGTGCATATTTTCCACCCTCAGAAATGTGAACTTCTGAGATTTCCTTGCTTCACTCCTGCCAGCTTCTGGTACCCCACTGATGCTGCTCTGGGGTGTAAGGTGTTGCAGATGGTGGTGGAGCTTGAGGTATCAGTGTCGTTGCTCTTGGTTAAGTTGATATAGTCTGCTTTTGGCTGTTCCTGCATGGTCCCACCCTTATTGAAGATACTGCTTTGGGATGTCCCACGTGTTGCTATTGGTGGTGCCCTAGAATGGAAGCGATAAGAAAATGGAAATTGGTGTACTCGCTGGTAAATTTCCTTTCTTGTCCTCTTCCATGCTGGGGCATCACACCCACCCTTCTGTTGTGTTTCGACTGCGTCGGTTGATGCCTTGTAGTACTGTTTTCTAGTTGCGAGCATTATGTCCAGGTTGGTGTTCTCCCCTCTCGGGGCTGTGGCTGAACTGCTTTTTAATTAACTGAGGAGATCCTGCCACAGTCTGCCCTATATAGGCCGCTAGAAGCTATTTTCTTTTCTATCTTGCAGTCCCCGCCTACGGCTGAGATTAACTCACACATTGCTACTGGGGGTGCCCCGGAATGAAAGAGGATGAGAAAGGTGATAACGCAAATGTCCCTTTATCTAAAAAATACTTTTCTATTGGAAAAAGGTCCACTGCCTTATATTGGTAAAAACCGTGCATGAGTCGCCATCTGCTAACTTTTCTAGAGGAATCCCTTTTTAAAGTGGACCAAAACTCTTGTTCACTCTCACCTATGTTTGGATACACTTAACAGGGCCCCTCCAATTTGGGATGCCCCACTTTGTGTATCCTTACAGATCACTGGTAAAATGCGCCCTTCCAGTGTTGACACGGTGCAGACGTGAAGCCAGTTGGTGCGCTTAGCAGATGCTAGAATGCAATAGATACATTGGGAACAGCTTACCTGAGGTTGGCCTATAACCTTGTGTGCAGCCCATGAGGTGGAAGGGTTGAAAACATCGCAGTACAGCTTCAGACCCCACCCCGCCCCATGTGCTTGCACAAAATCAAAGATTTGTGTGGACCAAAACCTCTGTTTTTAACCAGATTTTGTTGGGTTGAGTGCTGTGGCCCCTTTTAGATTTGGTTACCGGCCACATCCCTGCTCTCCTCTAGCTGGGGATTCACAAATGGCTGGTGTGGGTACAGGCATGTGCCCTTGGAATGGCAGCTAGGTGAGTTAATGCGTCCATCGCCAGGGTTTCACACTGGGCCATCACTATAAAGAGGCCCTCCAGACTAAAAGCAAATAAACAAATGCCCACCTTTTTGCCTTTATAGCTGCTGCATCTACTTCCGGCACATGGAAATTTGTCCATTCCTGAGATTGAGGCCCACATTATGTACGCACTGTGGATGCCTGTCCCCAAGGGACATGGTGGTTGTGGTCTCAGACCGACCGTCCGGCCCTATTCTATATACTGTAATGTAGGCAGCACTTCTGCTCTGTAGGTGGTGCGTGAGTTTTAAGTGTTGTACAGTATGTTTCCTAAACTAGCCGGAACTGCTTCTTTCATCATGACTCCCCCCTACCCCCATTTGCCGTGTCCAGCGTGGGGGTCTTCCACATGCAGGGGCATGGAAGCCACAGCTCCCAACTCTGGCTGCCACTTCAGCACGCCAGCAAATGTGGACGCAACATCTAAAGTTGTCTACCTGAGAGGAAGCTCGCCTTTAGCATCAAACAAGCATGAGGGTTTTTTGGCATCTTTAAACTGGTTAGTTCAGTGGAAAGTTTTCACCTAGTCAAGTGATTTTTTTTTTTTTTTTTTTTAGTGTAGCTGTTGAGTTTTACAGGAGAAAAGATCAAAATTGTGTTTTTAAGATTTGTTTATAGTGTGCAGTGTGTGGATAACGATACCCCTGGGGCAGCCAACAGTGAATCCTACTTAAATGAATTGGAACTATACTATCTAGATCACTGCTCTGGCTCAGAGGACGTTAAGTAGCTGTCGGTTACAGCTTTGTTTAATTTCCAGGGCATGGTTTGAATCTGAAGGTTGTGAGAACATTTCCTAAACAGGACACCTTGGAGAATTCTGGTATATGTCTGCTGATATTAGCAACCTGCAGACTTTACTTATCACTTAGCAAATGTTGTAGTCCCTGCCCAGGCAATAAACGCCCTTATCTGCCAGCCCACAGTCTCGATCCCAGAGTTCTGCTGGCTGCTGCAATCCAGGTTTAGCGTCTGTCCTTGGCGCCCCCCCCCCCCCCGATCAATAGCGTCCACCATTGAAATGTGCTATCAGTGGTAGGTGCCATTGGCATGTTGGGGTCTGCTGGTAGCGCGCTCTCTGATTTAGGGCTGAGAATGCTTCAACCTGCTGGACTACAAGGTATTGAGCCTACTTCAATAGACAGAAAGGCCATGCATAGGCCCCAGAATGAGGATTTTTTATAACACAGTTGCAAATGCAAACAAAGTAAGCAAAAGTCAGTGCAAAATAGAATCCCTACCACAAACACTTCAGCATAAATGCATGCTGGACAGGAGTGAACACAGCCTTATGCTTCATCCTGCAAAGCTATGGACAACACACAGCTGCCAATATAAAGAATATATATGAGTATGCTTTATCCTGCAAAGCTTTGGACAACACACAGCTGCCAATATAAAGAATATATATGAGTATGCTTTATCCTGCAAAGCTTCGGACAACACACAGCTGCCAATATAAAGAATATATATGAGGATGCTCACGACTATTGGATCGGAGGGCACTTGTCATGTGCAACATTGTACTTGTCGCTTCTTATAGTGGTTAACAACTACACACCTTCTATGGCAAGTTTGTCCAATTAAAGGGTTTAGGTTTTCGTTGATCCAATCCACCTCCACCCCAGCTTTACTTATTATGCGGTGGCATCCTTCCAGTTGCTGTGTGCGACTGGGTCAGTGGTGTCTGAATGGCTGGAGCAGGCACTCGGATACAGAGAGGCACGGCTAGCTGCTAAGCTCCATTTAGGTTTACAGAGCTGCTAATGGCCTTTAAACTCATTGAGTAGCCTGTGCTGTGGGATTGCCTGGTAAGAATATCTGGTATTCACCAATAGTGAAAGTCCTGGTGATAATTCCTTTTTAAAAAAAATAATCCACTATGGTGGATTTTTCCAAAAGACCTCAGATCAGACAGACATCTTATACTAGTCAATTTGGAAGGTAGTCACCTATTTTCATTGGGGATTCTTGAATGTGTTGATTGTCAAGGCAAATAGACGTTTTCTTGAATACGATTTCTAAGAGAGCCGAGTTGCATATTTCTCCAGTGACCACATCTATCATTGAAAGGAAACGTCAGTAGCTATTATGCTGTGTTACACCAACAGCCTCCCTTCAATTCTATGGCGAGCTGATGACTCTAGAGCAGCATTCCAATCATGGCAGGAAAGGAATGGCTGACATTTAACTTTTTCCTTTTTGTTTGGCCTTTGTGGGTACCTCCAATTGCCACACAGGATTAAGGTTTAGTGCCTACAATGAATGGCAGTTGTCAGGCTGTTCCTCATGTTCTTCATCTAGATATCCTGAGTGCTAATGCTATATACAGAAATACAGCTGATTCCCTGAAGTGACCTCATTCACCATTTGAAGTGAATGTGTTATTTTTTAACACTATACAGAGTGTACCTTTTTAGCTGCATCAAGTAATCCAGAATCGGGAACGTTTCTCTCATTTCCTGTACTATTCCGCACACACCGTACCATAGTTTCAGCATGCATTGTTCTTCCTGTACTATACATTCAGAAGTGTAAACTATGTTTATACACATAGGAAGTATGCAATCGATTTTCTTTCCTGGTGGTGATTGGCCCTCTAATCCTTGACAGCACCTTAGAGGGCATGTTATATGCAGTTGTAATTTATGACTGTCCAGAAACAATCGGATTCTGGAAATCTGTTGAAAATCCAGGACCAATGAATTTAGTGCTTACTATGCAAGCTGAGCATGAAATGTTTAAATTACTTGTACACACATCGATTTGTGACTCATATAGGACACCATCTAATTATGTATAGAAAAGGGAAATTCAATGAAAAAAAGCTAGAGTATCCCTTTAATGTGGAATTTCGGAATGATATATATTTATTAATAAGGTTTTTGTAGGTTTTATATATAATAGGATATATTTTCCACTATGGAGTCAGTAATTTATTAAACTGTGACTCTTCTTTTCCACTGCAGTCAGACAAGGATGGTTCATCTAACCTTTCTGTTACTCTGTTCACAGTTTGTGGCGTTTGGTCACCAAGCTCAACATGCCAAGGGGGTACAGAGATAATAGTGCTAGTATTAAGGCATGGGCATCCCTAATAACCCTGTTCTCTGGTTGGGGGCTGATTTAAAACCTTGTGAAAATTAAGAGCGCTCTTATGACATGTGTCAGGGCATCCGACACCCCTGTTCATGCAATCTATAAAATCCTTGTTTTATCAAGTTGGAGCTGACACTATTGGATCCCTGGCAACTTACTTAGGTCTGTTGCATACCTGGACATGCTCTGGTCAGTTAACTAAGCAGGTGTATGGTCTGCTTTTTGTTTCTATTCTCAAACACCTACTCTTCCCTGACCGACTGACTGAAATTATGAGGGGAAAATACCTGTCCTTCAATCCCATTGGGGTCGGGAGGAGCCCAAAGGCCTTTGGAGGGACTAACCTGCCTGGGAGAGAGTGGCGTAATCCAACAGAACTGAAGATATCATTTGTATGGAGAGCTTTGTGAAATAATACATATGCATTTCAAACTGCTCTGAATGAATGAGAGCCAGAGTATGCGCCATGAGACCATGGAGAGGTGAGTTTTACTGGGTGATCTGGGGAGTTTCGCACAACAGGGTATCACAATTTTGGATGCATTGGGGGCAAGGATATATTTCTAGCTGGCTAGGCAAAATCCTGGGTTTTGTTCCGCTTTAATTAACATTTTTTGTAAAATGCACTGAATGCAGATTTCTGCACCTGGCAACTTTAGTAGCAAGGGGATTGTCCTACCACAGCAGAAATGATGATCTCAACATTTATGTTTACGCTTTGTAGTCAGGTTTGGGAAACCAAAATGGCTGACATCCAAGTTTCACATTCGTAGACCAATAGGAAATGGAGTGTTATCAGGGCCTGACACTGCAACTTCCTATTGTGCGACCCTTGTTGCCAACATCCTTTGAAAATGGATCATTTGCACCTGCCCAATTCCTGTGTAAATATTCTATTATTTTTTTTATCAGCATGTTTAACATAAACCTGTTCATGAAAGGAAACGTCACTTACGTTAAAATGTGATATCACTGCTAAAAATAAAATAAAGGGGAACTATAGAAATACACTCCATTCCACACCTGGTGCTCTTTATTGGGAATGTTTATAGGAAACCCAACACAATGCCCTGATGGTTATCTATTAATTCGGAAGAACTTTTTACCTTTGCTGGGCACGTCATCTTGGCCGAGATATGAATATTAGGCAGAGCTCACGCTATGATTTGCATAAGAAGTATGCAAATTTAATGTGGGGTCAGGTCTCCTATCACAATTTAGGATGCCCCATGTGTGAAATTTTGTGTCACTAACTAAGCCTCCATTCAGACATGCCAATAGGCTTGTCTGTCTTTTCATAGAAAACACTGCTTGCTTAGTTACCAAGCTGATGATTTATCCTGGTGTGCTGAATAAATCTGCTTTTCTTGAGGTTTAGTCCCTTTCCTGTAGGCACTTTTTTTGCATTGAGAGGTGGACCTATCTCCACCCCTCTTGTATCTAGGACACACCAATGCTTGTATGTACAGGGGAGGATAGCTGCTCTCTGCTTTACTTATTTGTCTTTACCCTGATTCTTTGTATAGATCTGCCTTTTGGTGCAAGAAAAAGGTGGTCATAAATTAAAAAAAAAATTGTCTGGATTTCCACAACCCCCACCAGGATAAATCTATTTGATCTATTATATGATAAAGGGACTCTGTGGTGCAAAGTGCATTAACTGTAATTCAGCAGCTCACCTCATCATGGCTACCCTCTCCCTTCCTATCAGAACACAGCTGCTCCTGAAAGTAGAAACAAGGCGAAGAATAGTGGCACACCCCCTGAGTTCCTTTGCCATAGACCACCAAAAATGGGACTAAGCTGGTGGTCTAAAGCTCTGCATCATCAGACGGTAGACACTGGGAGAGAGGAAGAACAGCCAGGGTGATGAGAATGCTGATTATTATGCCGCCTCACAGAGTCAATGCCCACCCAAATATTTCAAAAGAAAAGGTAAAAAATGTAAATTATTCAATTTAAAAAACAGAAAACATTTTAGGACAGTACCAAACGTAGCCCAAAACAATGGTCACATTAATTACAAGCCCTGTCTTATGTTTTAGTTGAGTTGTGTGTCTGTGATTTCCTGGCCCACATGATGGGTTGTGATGTGTGCCTGAAGATCCAGTACTTGAAAGCTTTGTGATCAAATTCATGCTGCCTCCCCATCTGTTATGGTGCTAAGCTCTGTCACTTTTTGCAGACTGAACAGAGAGGCCCAATTTAGCCAGAATCAATGAGAAACTCAAACCGGTTTGTGATTCATTCCCCAGATATCCACCAGGCCTGTCCAACCCTTGCTTATGTTTCTGGCAGTTATCGAGCATGGTGCTACATTTGCAGTGAGCATGTGATTCTCCTGAGGGACTTTTACTCCTGTGGCAACATGTGTGTGTCTGTGTTACTTCTAGCCAATGATTGCACTTGCTAATCTGTACTGAGAGGGTTTTAAACCTTGTCTAGATGTAACATTGTTTTGATGCATACAAGTGTCTGGACATAGCTTATTTATCTTTGCAGGCACCAATTCCTTCAAACTGGTTAGTCTAGTAGAGTAGTGGCTGGGGAATAGGCAGGAGCGGTATTCTGTTTACATGTGGTAAGGTGTGTGTTTTTTCTATCCCTGTTTGTCTCATGTATTGAATGTCAGATTGTAAAAAAAAAAAATCTTGCTAAACACCTCAAGCATTTGGAGGGATAAGAAGCAGATTTTGTACATCTCAGTATCTGTCTATGTTCTGGTCTTGACCCATTTACTAATTGCGATTCCCTATTTTTTTCTTCTTTTATAAAAATGCGGTAGATTGGATGCTCAGTTAATATTTGTTTTGGTGTAGGAGATGTTTCCTCATCTACTGTCAGCAGATACACAAGAATAAGTTCATCTCATGAGGAAGGTGTGAATGTCACCGAGAAGAAGTATGTACTTAAAGGTGACCTCACTGTTTTGCGGTGTTAGATGTTAGTAATGTGTATGTTGTAGACCCACAACCTCAAAGTGGTCCTATCACATGTTGTGCTGGCCCCGCAGGCTAATAGAGTCCAGAGCATTTAATTATCTACCCCTCTTTTGGAGGCCCCACTGATCGCCATAATAACTCCTTTCTTGTGGGCCTACACCTCGCGGCTGAGGTGTGCTTCTGTGCAGCAGACTACATTCATTTGCACAGCATTCTAGGGCCATCCGGAAAGGTTTTTTGATATCGATCAGTGGGGTTTCGCATAGTGGGGCATCCCAAATCAGGATCCCCCAGGGACAAAGACTTACCATTAGGGCAATAAAATTCCAGGTGATGGGTCCACTTTAAAAACAGAGGGTGCAGCAATCCCTCGAGCCCCAATTGAGCAGAGTGCACTGTTTCCCCATTTGACCCAAAATGAATAGGCTGTGTATGTACATTTAGGATGCCCTGCTGCACTTCCCCCACCTGGATTCCCAACGGCTGCCATTCACGTAACAGCTCCCAGTGGGTGGGCTCATACATGTGCAAACCCAGGTGCTGGCAGTCATGTGGACAACAATGAATGCAGAGGTGGTATCTGGCTGCTGGAGGGATGCACAGTAGGGCATCCCAAACCAAGATGCCCTCATGCTGTCAGATGGAGGGGACATCCAGTCAGTTTTGGGGTCCCTGCTAAGCTCATAGTAGTCACATGCAACTCTTTAATTACAAAAAGGGCAAATGAATTCACTAAAATTTGAGAAATAAACTGCAGAAACAGCCAATGCAAATATTGCTTGCCTTACAGACGTGATTCCACATGAGCGCACATCCAATAAATAAGGTTACAGAGCAACAATGGCTGAGCTCCCTGACCTCATGGGCCCTGACGCGGGCACAACCTCTGCAACCCTGTACTTATGAACATGTATAAGTGCTTCTGCTGCTAGCTTTCCAACCCCCCTCTCCCTATGTTTAATGGGGCAGGGGCGTAATCGGTTCCTTTGTACTTTAAAGCTCTCCTTCATCAATCTGCTTATTATGTGCACCAAAGGCCACAGCACACACCTTTACATCCAGGCAGACAGGAAATGAGGCAGCATCCAAACAAAGACATGACAGCCACAATATTTTGTGATAGACTCCCTTCTTTTTCCTGGCAAAACCTGAACTTCCTTTCTCTGTTTATTGAAGAGGAGGCTAGACCCCCAGTGTGGACCAATGGCATACACTACAGTCATACTGGCTCATTGCAAATCCTGGAGTTGGGCTTTGGTAAACTCGTTTTAGTGGTGGGGGGGGGGGGAGGGACACAAGTGTGCTCATCAAACAGCTTATTCTAGGTGTTCTTTCTTTTCTTTTTGCCTTTTTGCTTTACCCAGTCAAGTACAAACATGCCATCATATTAGCACACACCTAACTACAGGCATCAACACACACACACACACACTCTCATCACCTCTAGAATGTATCACACACACACACACACACACACACACACTCTCATCACCTCTAGAATGTATCACACACACACACACACACACACACACACACACACACACACACTCATCACCTCTAGAATGTATCACACACACACACACACACACTCATCACCTCTAGAATGTATCACACACACACACACACACACACACTCATCACCTCTAGAATGTATCACACACACACACACACTCATCACCTCTAGAATGTATCACACACACACACACACACACACACTCATCACCTCTAGAATGTATCACACACACACACACACACACACACACACTCATCACCTCTAGAATGTATCACACACACACTCATCACCTCTAGAATGTATCACACACACACACACACACTCATCACCTCTAGAATGTATCACACACACACACACACACACACACACTCATCACCTCTAGAATGTATCACACACACACACACACACACACACACACTCATCACCTCTAGAATGTATCACACACACACACACACACACTCATCACCTCTAGAATGTATCACGCACACACACACACACACTCATCACCTCTAGAATGTATCACACACACACACACACACACTCATCACCTCTAGAATGTATCACACACACACACACACACACACACACACACACACACTCATCACCTCTAGAATGTATCACACACACACACACACACACACTCATCACCTCTAGAATGTATCACACACACACACACACTCATCACCTCTAGAATGTAACACACACACACACACACACACACACTCATCACCTCTAGAATGTATCACACACACACACACACACACACACTCATCACCTCTAGAATGTATCACACACACACACACACACACACACACACACACACTCATCACCTCTAGAATGTATCACACACACACACACACACACACACACACACACACACACACACTCATCACCTCTAGAATGTATCACACACACACCACCTCTAGAATGTAACACACACACACACACACACACCACCTCTAGAATGTAACACACACACACACACACACACACTCATCACCTCTAGAATGTATCACACACACACACACACACACTCATCACCTCTAGAATGTATCACACACACACACACACACACACACACACACACACCACCTCTAGAATGTAACACACACACACACACACACACCACCTCTAGAATGTAACACACACACACACACACACACACACCACCTCTAGAATGTATCACACACACACACACACACACACACACACACACACACACACACTCATCACCTCTAGAATGTATCACACACACACACACACACACACACACACACACTCATCACCTCTAGAATGTAACACACACACACACACACACACACACACACACACACCACCTCTAGAATGTAACACACACACACACACCACCTCTAGAATGTAACACACACACACACACACACACACCACCTCTAGAATGTATCACACACACACACACACACACACACACACACACTCATCACCTCTAGAATGTATCACACACACACACACACACACACACACACACACACACACACACTCATCACCTCTAGAATGTAACACACACACACACTCATCACCTCTAGAATGTATCACACACACACACACACACACACACACACACACACACTCATCACCTCTAGAATGTATCACACACACACCACCTCTAGAATGTATCACACACACACACACACACACACACACACACACTCATCACCTCTAGAATGTATCACACACACACACACACCACCTCTAGAATGTAACACACACACACACACACACACACCACCTCTAGAATGTATCACACACACACACACACACACACACACTCATCACCTCTAGAATGTATCACACACACACACACACACACACACACTCATCACCTCTAGAATGTAACACACACACACACACACACACACCACCTCTAGAATGTATCACACACACACACACACACACACACACACACACACTCATCACCTCTAGAATGTATCACACACACACACACACCACCTCTAGAATGTAACACACACACACACACACACCACCTCTAGAATGTATCACACACACACACACACACACACACACACACACACACCACCTCTAGAATGTAACACACACACACACACACACCACCTCTAGAATGTATCACACACACACACACACACACACACACACACTCATCACCTCTAGAATGTATCACACACACACACACACACACACACACACACACACACACACACACTCATCACCTCTAGAATGACATCAGAGTTTTGTAGCATCCTCTAAAGCTGTCTAATCTTTACTACCAGCCCTATACTCTCCTGCTAGAGATTCTTTCTCTAACAATTCAACCAACCTTATTGGGATCACGGCACATTACTGTTATGGTGTCCTGTATGTTTTACAGGAAATTAATGTAGTATTTCTGGGGCTAATGGCTAATCTATTGACATATCATTCAGATGATATCTTCATCAAAGCCTGCTGTTTTTTTTCTTGGAAAGCAAGAAAAGGAATTACTCTCTCTTACTGGGCGAAAGAAAAATCAGGCGTGCCCCATTTTAAAGGTGCTGTTTGTTTTTTTGGGGGGGGGGGGGGACTATAAAAGCCTGTCTCCCTGAGCCAGCCTGTGCTGGAATAACCGCTTTTTGCAATACTTCCAATGTGTTTTTATCACTATGCAATGCTATGGACAGATGTTAAAGAGGAACAATACCCTGGATTTTTACTCTCCTAGTTATAGTTTCTCTGCGGAGAAGAAATCCCAAATTAGGATACCTAATGGGGCAATTCTCCGTTCGCCCCCCTATCTATATAAATAAATCAAAATGTCAGGCGCACACCAAATAAGCTTATAAAAATAATTTATTTTACTCTGCAAGGTGTACCCATATTAGCTTCCATATAGGCAAAACATTTATTTAATATACAATCTTATTGCAACATTCTCCAGAGAAATAAATCTGTACACAAGAGAAGATTTCTGGGCTTGCAGTCTCTGTATGTTATAAGCATACACTGTGGTTCAGAAATCAAAAATAAGGTGCAGCTGCCATGTATTCAAAACATCACAAAAGTGCCAAAAATGTACACACAGTGTTGGCTTTAAAAATTCCTATAGTAGGCTGTGTGGCCATGTAGCACCAATACAAAGTAGCAATAACAGTAAGTGTCTATTCTTAAAAGCCTTTCTGTATCCAATGTGAGCAGAACTTTATAATCACTACATGAGGCATAAACGCGAATAAAGTGCATGCTGATAGACTATTTTATCCATTAAGGATTTAAAGCGGTCCTTCACTCTGAATAAGAGTCTATCTTATATGTTTCCCAAACCCTGTACATACAGATTGTCCACATTAAAAATCATCCTACCTGCATCTACTGCATGTTATGAGCCTTTAAACATCCAAGATGGCGGCTCATGGAACATCAGGCAGCCTGCAAACAGAAAGTGCCTTCTGACTGTGCTGCTCTGCATTCTGGGATTGCTGACCTTTTCCTGACCCCATCTCTGCTCTGTCTGAGCAAAGCACAGCTATAACCCCCCCCTGTACTTTATCCCCCTCTCCTCTCCTCAGTAAGTGTGATGCTTCTGATTAAAGATGGCGGCACCTGTTTCCTAAAGTCCTGAACAGCGTTGCAGCCCAGTGGGGGAAAGAATAATAGGTAAGTGACTAAAAACGTAAAATATATTAATTTTAGATGCTGGGGAATCTTTTTATAAGGGTTTGGGCTTTTCAATAAATCGTGGTGAAGGTCCGGTTTAATCATAAAAAATATTAAAGTGTTACTACACCTAACAAACTGGTGCGGGACAATGCTGTCACAGGCCTGGGGGGGAGGGGCATCCAGATTGCTGGATTTGTTGTTTGTTCAGCATGTCTGCCTGGAGAGCGATTAGACAACATCAGAGAAAGTATCAGCTTTGCCAACAGGAAATAAAAGAAAAAACACATCCAATGAACATCCTAAATGCAAGAGTAAACCATGTTATAATTATCTTAGTGGGCCCCTAGGGCCACTGGAATTGTTCCCACCATGTTTCTAGAAACAAAATTACTGCCTGAAAATAAGAGTCAAAACATGCTTCCGGATGTTTTTAGAAATAACACATCTATCCATAACAAAACTCTAGGCAGTCAAGTTATTAGACAAATCTCTACTTAAAGCGCACCTAATGTTACAGAAAAAAAAGAGAGCCTTAGGCCCACCAACCTACCACTAACCTCAAGAAATCCCAATTTCTTCAGTTGCACAAAGCAGCACAAGGGGGGAGGATATATGAATACATCGGTTGCAGCTACCATAGCCCAGGCACCAGAAAGGTATTAAACTCTGATTCCTGGCTTCCTAGCAATACTGTGGAAGTGGGGGTTAAAGCAGGCCTTCCTTTTACTCTACGAAAGATGGTCTCACACCTGTTTTCAACAAAATGGTGCAGAATGGCACTTTGACAGGTTTGGGCGGGGGCATCTAGCTGGAGCCCCGACCACAATACCTTACCTTCACCTACATCCTCACCAGAAAAGCTGTCCTCTGCCCATGTGACAGCCAGTAGCCAATCGGTGGACAGTATTTCAGCCTAGGACCGAGATGGAAGTATGGGTTTTGGGGTGTTGCGAGGGCTCCAGCTGGATGCCCCCCCTGAACCTGTTTTCGTTATAAAACAGGTGTGAGACTGCTTTAAATATCTTTCAGAGTGTATTATTGCTAGGAAGCCTAGAATCAGATTTAATACCTTTCTGGTGCCTGGGCTATGGTAGCTGCTTTTTTATTTTTTTTATCTTTTTTTTTTTATAACTTTAGGTGTACTTTAAGTAGAGATTAGTCTTTGTTATAACTTGACTGTCTGTCTGGAGTTTTGTTATGGATAGATGGGTTATTTCTAAAAACATCCGGAAGCATGTTTTGACTCTTGTTTTGCGGCAGTAATTTTGTTTCTGGAAACATGGTGGGAACCATTTCAGTGGCCCTAGGGGCCCGCTGTGATAATTATAACATGGTTTACTCTTGCATTTAGGATGTTCATTGGATGTGTTTTTTTTATTTCCTGTTGGCAAAGTAGCATCTTTCTCTGACGTTGTCTTATCACTCTCCAGGCAAGACATGCTGAACAAATAAAGGAGCCGATCTGCTGGGACATGTGTAGTTCATTTCAGTACAGATTCCTAAATCTACTATCATAAAATACATCTTTAAAGCCACTTGACTGTGACCTGCCCTCACTTCCTTGCTATTGGGGGCACCTCTAGCCAATTTTAGGGCAGACCCTTCCCACATTATTAACTATTGATTGTGTAACTATGGCTATATATAAAATTATATTATAATTTCCTTTGTTCCTGTGTGAAACCCCGCAGGTCGCACCTCTTCCCGCTCCTACAGCACGGGTGCTCGGCCAGTCAGCGAGCTCGGATCTGCTCCTGTCAGCGTACCTAAGCCTTCGTCTAAGGTGAGCAGCTCTGAGTGCGTGGACAGCCGAATCACCTGCTACCCTCCAACAGGAAATGCGCCCATGCCAGCCATTCACAAATGCCTGCCACAAACACAAGCCCTGCTAGAGGGATGCGGCTTGTGCATGCACCACTGGACCGGAAAGAAGCTGGGGCATCCTGATATTCTTAGTATACAGTACGTCCTGCTCCACATAGATTACTTACACTTGGGTTATCCTCCGCCAGATGGCGCTGCACTGCAGAGACATGTAAACAGGCTCCTCCCGGACCCTCAAATACCCGGGGACCTCCCACAAATCCCCAGATTTCTCTGCAGTGCTTACTGCGAAGACATGAAATTATCACTCTCTCGCAGGTGAGCGGGGCTATTAAAGCCTGCGGCCCTGTTGGACTATTCCCACCTGTCCTTCGTGTGATGTGCCTCCCAGCCTGGGCTGCGCTGGTCGGGTGAAGGTAGGCGGCACCATGCGTGCTTATGGAGCGCTGCTCCACTGCAGTCCCCCACCAAAGGGTAGGCGGTATAGGCTGGTGGTGAGCCTTTATGGGATGCCCCTCCCGCATTAGTGTCCCATGCCCCTGTAGCAGTGGGTCCTGTACAAAGGGCCGCCATCCTCCCTCATTCTCCCTGTAGCCTTCGGGGGGGAAAGAAGGGGGGGGGGGGTGAGCGTGTATCGTGATTCATGCATACGGCCTTTTGTCATGTTTTTTGACTAGTATATGTGGTGTCAGACGCCGCGCTGACTTGTCTTTTTACTATTGCAAATGCCGCGCGTGTCTTTTCCTTCATTTGGATGTTCCGCGCCGGGCGGCGGCGTTACCTCAGACGCTTCTGCTTGTCGGTGGACTTTGCGCTCTTCGGAGGGCGGGGCCTGGCGCGCCCTGAGTCACGGCTCGCTCTGGCCCGCCCTTCGAGTTACTCTCGGCGCCATGTTGTCAGGTCGCGCGCGCGTGTGACGTTCTAACTTACCGCGGTCCGTAAGTGCCCTCGCGGCCTCTTTATACTCATTGTAGTGTGCTTGGTTCTGGCACCCCCTCTTCTCATTGTGTTTTTCAGACGGGTGAATCCATTGGCTTCTCCTGGCCCGGTGTAATTGATAGTTGGGCCTTGTAAAATTACTCCCACTTCCCTAACGGGTCATTGGGGCATCCAGGGTTGCTTCATAGCGTCAATCCCTACTGGCACATTGTGCCTAATAATCACCATATGGAGGCATCCCAGGATAGTGTTACCGGGGTCCCCTTGGGACAAGACCGGCTGTGTGTAGCGTGTGGACAGCCTCATGCTGACGCTGACAAGGCATGGGTCTGCGTACCCTGTTTTGAGCAGGTGCTTGCATTGCAATCTAGCCTGCCAGTGGCTGCACCTCGTTTCACTACTCCCCCCAGCTTAAATGTCACTCCTGTTGAGTTGCATACTTGTGGGGATTCTCAGCCTGATGTGTCTTCTAGACTGCCTACTGCTGAACAGATTATTGCGAGGTCTTTAGCGCGTAAGGGCCCTGGTAAGAAGCGGCGCTTGACGCCTAATGTTACTGTTTTCCCTATGGGATCTCAGGACAGATTCCTGTCACAGGAGCAGAAGACAACGTCCTGGCTCCTCCGTGGGGCTAAGCCCAAATCCTCTCCCAAGCCCCCTCAAGCATGATGGGGCGCCCTCGCCCATCGGGGTGGGGGGACGGCTGCGGCACTTCGCTCAAGTCTGGAGGCATCACGCCTCAGACCGGTGGATTCAGGAGGTAGTGTCCTCCGGCTACAAGATAGTTTGCTGTGCGGCCTCCCCCAAAAATTATCAGGTCCCGGATACTTCAGGACCCTGCCTCTGCTCAGGTGTTGGCGCAGGCTGTGCAAGGCCTGCTGGGTCTGGGGGTCATTTGCAGATTTCCCTTAAGAGACAGAGGCAAGGGGCTCTACTCCAACCTTTTTACAGTTCCCAAAAAGGATGGGTCAGTCAGGCCCATTCTGGATTTAAAGATCTTCAACAAAATTGTCAAGAACGGGCGTTTTCGCATGGAAACTCTGCATTCGGCCATCAGCTCTTTGCGCCCCGGGGGTTTCATGACGTCTGTGGACATCAAAGATGCTTACCTTCACATCCCTGTGTTTTCAAGACACCAAGGTTCCTCAGGTTTGCGTTGGAAGATCAACACTGCCAATTTGTGGCCTTGCCATCTGCCTCTCTTCAGCTCCCAGAGTGCTCACCAAGGTGCTGGCGGGGGTGATGTCTCTGATGAGGCCAAGGGGCATCCGCGTGCTGCCCTACCTGGACGACATACTCATCACCTCTTGGTCTCTACAGCAGGCAGAGTTGGACACTCAGCTGGTGGTGGCCACTCTGGAGTCCTTCGGCTGGGTGATCAATCACCCCAAGTCTTCTCTGTCCCCTTCCTCGGCGACCCCGTTCCTGGGAATGATTCTGGATACGGTTCAGTCAAGGATATTCCTTCCTCAACAGAAGGTGGGAGCTCTAACTGCGCAGGTGAGGTTCCTGCTGTCGTGTCTCTATCTCTCCCTCAGGCAGGGAATGCAGTTGGTGGGCCTGATGGTGGCATGCTTCGAGGCGGTGCCTTTTCCTCAGTTTCATTTGAAGCCTCTACATCTTCATCTTCTGTCAGTTTGGGACAAGGACCCAACTTCCTTGGACGAGGTCTGTGTGCTCCCTCTCCCTTGGTCAGACGGTCTCTTTCGTGGTAGCTGGACTCCAGGTACTTGCTGGGGGGCAGGTCCTTCTGGCCCCCTCCTGGGAGACGGTCACCACGGATGCCAGTCTGTCGGGGGGGGGGGGGGGGAACATGGGTAGTCCCTGCGGTATCAGGGGAGGTGGGGACCTCAGGAGGCCCACTTACCTATCAACATTTTGGAACTACGGGCCATCAGATTGGTTCTGGGTCAGTTGACTGACCACCTGTGGGTCTGTCTGTGCAGGTGCAATCAGACAACAGGACGGTGGTTGCATACATCAGCCATCAGGGAGGGTCCCGGAGCAGGGGGGCCCTCCAGGAGGTGTCGCGGATTCTGACATGGGCGGTGGCCAATGTTCAATGCATTTCGCCTGTGTACATCCCCGGGGGCAGAGAGTCTACTGGCAGACACTCTGGGCAGGGGGACCTCTCGTCAGAGAGAGTGGTCCTTCTGCAACAGGGTATTCCAGTCCCTGTGTCACCGTTGGGGTCTACCAGATGTGGATCTGTTTGCGTCCCATCACAATTACAAGCTACCGGCCCTTGTCTCCCTGTCTTAGGATCCTCTGGCCTGGACCACGGATGCTCTGTCCATGTCATGGCAGGAATTTCGGTTACTGTATGTCTTTCTAGGCTGGGCAGGGTTCTGCGCAAGATTGCTCTGAAAGGGGTACCAGCAATTCTGGTGGCCAAGAAGAGTGTGGTTCAGACGTGGTGCTGATGATAGTAGACCAGTACGTTCTGCCAGGGGTGCCAGATCTGCTCACTCAGGCCCCCTTACGTCATCCCAATTTACAAACTCTGGCTTTGCGGCCTGGCTGCTGAAACCTCCATCTTGATGGAGAAAGGCTTGTCCGCCTCGGTGGGTGTTACCATGGTGAAGGCTAGGAAGAAAGCACCTTCTTACCTCTATCACAGGGTATGACGTACCTACTTTGACTGGTGTGAGTCTAGGTCTCCTCCCTGTGGGGTGTTGTTCGTTCCCAGGGTTCTGGAGTTCTTACAGCATGGGTTGGCGTTGGGACTGCAACTCAGTGCTCGGTAGGGTCAGGTGTCTGCCCTGTCTGTTTTTTCTTTCAGAAATCTTTTGTTGAGCATCCTTTGGTTAAGACTTTCTTTCAGGGGGTTACTCATGTGCGTCCCCCACGAAAACCTATGTTCCCTGTTTGGGATTTGAACTTGGTCTTGTCTGCCTTGCAGGGTGCTCCCTCTGAACCTATTCAGGATGCTGCTCTGGCTGTACTTACCCTCAAGGTTGTCTATTCTTGGTGTGCCACACACCCCGCTTCACCTTTAGATATTCATCCATTATTGGGTTAATCCACCGCAGGTGACGTAGTGCAGAGAGGAAGTCTTGTAACGAGCCCCCTTCCGGCCTATATATACCTGGTACCTCCCCTCAATCACCAGTATTTTTCTCTCTGCTTGCTGACAAGTCAGAAGATGGAAGTCTCCTGCTTACAGGTAGGCCGGGGTATTCTTACCCCTCCACCCCCCTTTTGCTCTATTTCTGCCCGGTTTGAGTTTGCATACCTTTATGGTGAAATGGAAGCCTCCCAGCCTAGGCTGCTCACCGGGCAAATGGTAGATGGCACTTTAAGTGCCTAGGAGCTTATCTCCTACCGCTCGACCTCATGCGTGGGGCAATGCGGCTAACCGGCATGGTGATCCGGGAATGGGATGCCCCTGTCCCGAGGGTCCCCTTAGCCCCTTACTCTCCCGTTACGGTCCCTTCTCCCTTCACTATGGGGGGGGGGGGGGGTATAGAGGGTTGTGTTTTATGTATAGTGTTTTCACTGTATTGCTGTCTTTTACATGTGTGTGTTCACTTTGTGCACATAATCAGACTGCGCAGCATGGTGCGCTTAGTCTGTTATGCTGGAGCTCCGGGCAGATCCTCCAAAAAAAAAAAAAAATTTTTTTTTAACACCGGCCAGTGTGTTGGTCAGCTTTATGGGGGCAGGGCAGCGGACCGCGCTCAGCAGTTGGGCTTGCCGCCTCAGTCTGCGGCCCCTCCCGCCTCCCCCCTTCCCCGTCGGCTCCGTGCGGCAGCCTGGTGGCTGCGCTTATGCTCCTTTCCCCCCTCCTCCGCCGCCTGACTATGCGTGATTACAGCGCAGCTGGTGGTAATCTCTCAATGAATTGGGCACATGAGGACGCTTCTGACCGGGTTGTAGGGGGCGGCTCCCTGTGACGCGGGGGGGAGGGGCGCCGGCGGGAGCGTCGCTCGGCGGCCCCGGCCTCACTTCCTCCCTGTCTCTGATAAGAGAAGTCACGTGGGGGGGCGCGCGCTGCAGCACACGTGTCTTTTGTTATCTTGCTGCTGCTGCTGCTACATTGTCCCTCCGGTCCTGCGTTGGCCTGTCAGGTAAGCGGCCCCGCTTTGGCGGGGCCGACATTGAGATTTCTTTTTTCCTTATTTCTTATTATGGAGAAAAAAGGGGGGATGTTTGGGAAGCGTTTAAAGAGGCACTCTTATCATTTATATATGATGCATAAGACATACTGCATGTGATACACTTATATGGGGATCTGATGGTTTGTTTCTTTCCTTTCAGATCCTGGGATCCCTGATTATAGCGGCCCTCCGGCTCTATGTTGCCTGGCTAGTCTTTCTTTTTTAGAAAAGAAAAAGGGGGATATTTTTTATATATAAAGTTTACACATTTAATATATATATTCTTAGATCCCGGCTGATGATGTCTTTATTTGCATTCCTTGTGCAAAGCAGAGTATTGCGCGTCAGTCTGTTGATCCGGCTGCTGGCCCGTCGCAACTTCCATCATCTCCTGCCTCTCCCTCCCTGTTCCGGACCCCGCATGACGCTGTCAAAAGTGGGGATTCGCAATCCGAGGTGGCGGCAAAGTTGGCCAGCCTTCGGAAAGTATTGCCTGTTAAGGCAGGGTTGAAGGCCCCTGCAAAACGGAAGCGCCTGACTCCAGTATCTTCGGCTCCACAGGACGAATTATGTGAGCCTGTGGAATGGTCCGATGGCTCCCCGGATGAGGAAGAATTCCTCTTGGAGTCAGATGAGCCGGCAGATCAGCTTGAGGCTGATGCGACTGGCGATTGGTCGGCGGGGGTTGCCCTTGACACCCCCTCCATTTTGGCTCAAATGTTTGAAATTTTGAATTTAGATCCGCCTGAGGCTGTCACCCTGCCAAGGGGCCAGTTGTTTAAAGAGCCTCAGCCGCGTTTGGTTTTTCCCAGACAGCACCACTTTGAAAGGGTGGTCCTTAAGGAATGGGAACATCCCACGCGGTTATCTGGGATCCCTCCCAGGTGGGAAAGGCGTTATCCCTTTCCGCCAGAATTGGTGAAGCTTTGGTCCATTCCTCCTGAAGTCGATACCCCTGTGCTAGGGCTCTCTAGCACCGCTATGGTACAGTCTGCTGAGACCTCTGTCCCTAAAGATGGGGAGGATCGTAGGATTGACCAGTATGCTCGCCATGGCTTTATTTATGCTGGGTCAACGATGCGCCCTGTGTGCGCTTCGGCCCTTCTTCTATTAGCAGTAAGATCTGTAATCCAGGGGCTATACGAGGATCTCAATCCCGCTTGTAATGAGTTCGCTGCGCTTAAGCAGTGCGAATCTTTTGTGTCCTACGTTCTATCCGCTCAGGACCATGCGCTGGCTATGAGTAGCAAGACAGCGGCAATGCTGGTGGCCATTCGTCGGTCTATATGGCTGCGACAGTGGTCGGCGGATTCAGCTTCTAAAAAGGTGCTCACAGCTCTCCCCTTTTTGGGGCTACGTCTGTTTGGGGAGAGAATTGACTCTGTCGCGAAAGGTGGTAAAATGCCACAGCGCAGAAGGCCTCGACGCCCCTTTAGGGGGGCAGGTTCTGGTAGGCCTTCCTTTCGAGAATACAGAGCGGGCAGGGGGGCTTCCCTTCCCTCTACCAGTCGTACAGGTTGGACTCGGGGGAGGGGCCGTGGCCGTCCCGCCCAGTCCTGGGGCTCCAAGCCCAAACCGCTCAGCAATGAGGGGCTGCCCTCACCCGTGCGGGTGGGGGGACGATTACGACACTTCTCCCAGGTTTGGAACCGGGAAGTTCCGGACAGATGGATTCAGGAGGTAGTGTCGTCCGGTTACAAGCTGGAATTCGAGTCTCGCCCTCCTTCACGGTTCTTTCGGTCTCGGGTGCCCATCGATCCTGTCGCCGCACAGGGGCTCCGGGTGTCGGTAAAGAATTTACTAGAGATGGCGGTCATCCGGCCGGTACCGCGCTTAGAGACGGGCCTCGGTTTCTACTCCAATCTGTTCGCAGTCCCCAAGACAGGTCCTGTCTTGGACCTGAAGTTGCTCAACAGGTTCATCCGGTTTCGGAAGTTCCGCATGGAAACCTTGCGCACTGCCGTCGGCTCTCTTCGGCAAGGGGACTTCATGACGTCCATAGGCATCAAGGATGCTTACCTTCATGTTCCCATCTGCCACGCTCATCAACGTTTTCTTCGATTCGTGATGAAGGATCAGCATTATCAATTCGTGGCACTTCCGTTTGGCCTTACCTCAGCTCCAAGAGTGTTCACCAAGGTGTTGGCAGGGGTCATAGCCATTTTCAGATCTCGGGGCATTCGTGTCGTGTCTTATTTGGACGACCTTCTCATCATGGCTCCGTCGCTCAATCAATCGGAGACAGACACCAGCATGGTGGTCTCCACGCTGGAAAGCTTTGGTTGGGTGATCAACTTCCCCAAGTCCTCCCTCGCTCCGGCCAGGGTAGTGTCCTTCCTGGGGATGCAGTTGGACTCTCATCAGCACAGTGTGTTTCTTCCTCAGTCCAAAATTCATCTGATTCAGGAGTTGGCTCGGGTCCTACTCTCCAATCCTCGGCCGTCCATCCGTCTGGGGATGAGGCTGGTAGGATTGATGGTTGCCTCCTTCGAGGCAGTTCCTTTTGCTCAATTCCACACGAGGACGCTTCAGCTTTATCTGTTGGCGTCTTGGGACCGACGGCTTCGGTCGCTGGATCAGCCCTTCCAGTTGTCCTCCCGGGTCCGGCAGTCCCTCCAGTGGTGGTTGGTCTCGACCAATCTCGTAAAGGGCAGGTCTTTCCTGACCCCTCTTTGGGAAATTGTCACCACGGACGCCAGTCTGACGGGATGGGGCGGATTCTGGAAGGAGCTGCAGTTCCAGGGGCAATGGGGACCTCAGGAGGCCCACTTACCCATCAATATTCTGGAACTGAGAGCCATCCGTCAGGTGCTTGCTCTCCTGACTCAGCACGTCCTGGGCCTTCCGGTCCAGGTGCGTTCAGACAATCGAACAGCGGTTGCTTACATCAATCATCAGGGAGGGACTCGCAGCCTGAGTGCTCTCAGGGAGGTGTCCCTGATCCTGACCTGGGCAGAGGCCATGTTCCTTGTCTTTTGGCCGCAAAGTTCTGCAGACTGCAGTCATTTAAGTTATGCTTCACCTGGCCTTGAGTTGCCCAGCCCTTGTGGACACTGCTTTTGGATGTCCCAATAATGGATGAATATCTAAAGGTGAAGCGGGTTGTGTGGCACACCAAGAATAATACCATTTTGTGAGTACTCACCTGAAAATGGGTATTGTTGGTGTGCCACACACCCCGCTTCACTCCCACCCTTTTTCGGTAGTTCCGAAGCCTTTATATGGTGAAGCTTTTTTATTTATATCAAATTTGATTTTGAGGTTACTGGTGGAATACTGGTACCTTGTCTTTCTGCTTTTTAAATATACTGGTGATTGAGGGGAGGTACCAGGTATATATAGGCCGGAAGGGGGCTCGTTACAAGACTTCCTCTCTGCACTACGTCACCTGCGGTGGATTAACCCAATAATGGATGAATATCTAAAGGTGAAGCGGGGTGTGTGGCACACCAACAATACCCATTTTTCAGGTGAGTACTCACAAAATGGTATTTTCTGGTGGCTATTATTTCGGTCAGGCGTGTGTCTGAGCTGGCGGCTCTGTCTATCCAGCCCCCATACTATGAGAGACACCAGGACAAGGTGGTGTTCCGCTTTTAGCCGGATTTTCTGCCTAAGGTGGTGTCTGGCTTTCATTTGAATCAAGATATTGTGCTTCCTTCATTGTGCCCTAATCCTAGCAATGCTAAGGAAAGGGTTTTGCGTTCCTTGGATGTGGCCAGGTGTCTGAAGTATTACCTAGTAGTCACTGCGTCTTTCAGGAAAACTGATGCTCTTTTTGTGGTCCCTTCTGGTCCTAGGAAGGGTTTGGCTCCTGCCAAGTCTACTATCAGCAATTGGATCCGTCAGGCTGTGATTTAGGCCTATTCTGCTAAGGGGAAGAATCCTCCCTTCCGCCTTACTGCTTATTCTACTCGTGCTATTGGTGCCTCTTGGGCCTTACAGCACCAGGCTTCTGTTGATCAAGTTTGCAATGCCGCTACTTAGCCTTCTGTTCATACCTTTTCAAAGTTTTACAAGGTTGATGTTAGGGCCTCAGCTGATGCTATTTTTGTCCGCAAGGTTTTGCAGACGGCAGTGGTTTAAACTGTTTGCCGTTACCTTTTTTTCTTGGGGATTCCACCCTACTTTATGGACACTGCTATTGGATGTCCCAAGTGTAAGTAATCTATCTGGAGCAGGACGTACTGTATACTAAGAATAATACAATTCTGTGAAATACTCACCTGTAGAATTGGTATTATAAGTATACAGTACGTCCTGCTCCACCCCACCCTGGTTTTTGCATTATTCTGGATCCCCTGTATGGTGATTGTTATCATTGTTATAAGTTACCAGTTTTTGGGTGGTTAAATTCTCCCGGCTTCTTGTTCACTGCTTTTCAATGCTGGGGATTTGTGGGAGGTCCCCGGGTATTTGAGGGGCCGGGAGGTGCCTGCTTAACATGTCTCTGCAGTGCAGCGCCATCTGGCGGAGGATAACCCAAGTATAAGTAATCTATCTGGAGCAGGACGTACTGTATACTTATAACACCAATTCTACAGGTGAGTATTTCACAGAATTTTATTTTTTGATGCCCCGTGGGAGGGAATCGCCGTGGGTGTTTGGTTCACTTCAAAGCAAGTACCTACTTTCGGATAAAAATTGTGTTGATGAGCTGTTAAAAGGTACATGGTGCATAAGAGTATTCTCTGGCACTTTTTTCTCTGCCATGGAATGCCTTAAAGTGGACCAAAACCCAGCTGGATCAGCCCAGGAATCCTATAGATAATCTGCTCCCTCCCCGCGGGGCATCCAAAATCAGGATGCCCCGCTTTGTGAAACCCCCCCAGGGCGCCCGCTGCACTTACCTGAATCCTGGTCCAAGGGCGCATGCGCGGGTCGCATCACGCAATTCTCTCTAGCCGGGGTGCGTGCCCGCGCCTGCCATTTGTGAGTGGCCGGTGCGGGCGCGCTCCCTGTTAGAGGGAAGCGCGAGATGCGCCCGCCAGCACGCTCGGAGCTGCTGAGCTTAGACGTCGCTTAGACGCTTATAGCTCAGTGGCTCCGAGCGTGCTGATTGGAGGAGCGGGCGAGCATGCGCCGTAGGAACGCGGTGAGGTGAGTTGGCTGCGGCGGTCGGGGTGGGGGGGGGTTACACAGTGAGGCACCCCCGATCAGAGTGGACCAAAACCCAGGATAGTCAATATCTTGGATTTTGGTCCACTTCAAGACATGGGTTCCCAGCCATTAGTTATAAAGAACCACTTTCTCAAGTACCCCTGGAGTGGGGTATGTAGGGGTGGTCTGTCGCCTTAAACTGTGTTACAAAAGCACAAAACAACCATTTACACTGCATCGGTTTCAGCACCTTTTGGACAAATTAGGCTTGAATAAAGTATAAATGTCAACAGATCCATTTGATGTGTAGACAAGCCCAAGCTCAGAGTACCACCTGATAAGATGTTGAGTACTGTACCTATGGATGGAAACCCCTGTCTTAGGACACACTCACCTGTAGCCTGGTCTTCTTATCAATACCACACACCAATGCAGCTCACTCATCTGTGGCCTGTATAGGTGCCACTTCGTGATATCTCATATGGTGCAGCCATTACCTTTTTGAAGCTGAGAGCACTTACATTTCGATAATAGGGGAGAGACTGCGATCAGATTAAAGAAAAAGCGAATTGCTTTACCCAACAGCAGTGCAACTAACTAACCACAATCTTCCTGTCTGCTACCCTGGCTGGGGAAATGTTTTGTGAGTTTGAGTATGTATTTAACATAGTGGTAGATGTCTGTGTTGAATGTGTTTTCCCTGCTAATCCTCTGGTTATTGCACAAGGTATTAGGCTTGCGGATGTTACTTATATTTACTTAACTATTGATCTAAGTGAAACTAGCACTGCTACTATGGAAGTGCTTTACGAGCGTAATTTTAATTGAGAAGCAATGTCTTTCCCATGGGAAAATCACTAGGAAATTTCTTCTGGAAGTTCTCTTAGGATTCCAACACATTCCAAGAACATCTAAATTAGAAGCTGTTCTGTTCACCTCTTGTCCCATAGAAACTTTGCTCCCTTAGAATCCTAGTAAGTGGAAGCTCCAATGTTGGTGCCAAATCCTTTGACCTTAAACCAGACCTTCAGCATAATTTAATGAAAAGCCTAAACCCTTAAACTTTTCCCCAACAACTATAATTTATATATTTTAGGTTTTTAGTCACTTATTATTCTTTCCCACCTGGACTGTAGGATATGGGAGCCACCATCTTGACTCAGAAACATCACATACAGAGAGGAGAGCGGGATAAAGTACAGGGGGTGGGATTATAGACATACCAGTGGGGAGTCTCAGCCTGATTTGTCTACCAGGGTGGCTAGCATTGAGAAGGTGATTGCTGGGTCTACGGCGCGTAAGGCCACTGCTAAGAGGCGGCATCTGGCGCCTGGCGTTACCCTATTTCCTATGGAGGCTGAGGAATTTTTTGACCTGGAGGGTTATACCCCCCTGGAAAAGGGGGAATTGTTTTCTGACTCAGAATCATCTGATGAGCAGCCTAAGGGTTATGCTGATTCTGGCTCTGACCCATGGGCTCCAGATGATACTGACAGGCTTTTGGCTCACATTTTTGAAGTACTTTCTATCTCTCTTCCTGCCGCGGCTCCTCTGCAGCAAGGGGAGTTGTTTCACACTGCTAAGCCACGTTTGGAGTTTCCTGAGCAAACTCACTTTAATAATCTTGTGCTCAAAGAATGGGAGCGACCTAGCAGGCTCCCTGGGGTGCCTAAGAGCTGGGATAAGAGGTATCCCTTTCCTGCTGAAGTGGTTAAGCGTTGGTCATCCCCTCCCGAGGTGGATGCTCCAATTCTAGGATTGTCCAACACTTCTGTCATGCATTCCCCTGACTCTACTACCCTGAAGGATGGTGAGGACCATTGATCAGCTGGCTTCCCATGCTTTTGCCTGTGTGGGGACTGCGCTGCGCCCGGTTTGTGCCTCTATTACAGCTGTGGCTATTAAGACGCTGCTCAAAAGTGTTTTAGATGGGGCTCCTGATGATGATGCTAGTGAAGAGTATAGAGCCCTACTGCATTGTGAGGAATTTGTTGCTTAGGTCCTCTCTGCCTTGGATGATACCATTAGAATGTGTGGCAGGGCTTCTGCCTTGGTGGTGGCTATACGCCGCTCGGTTTGGCTGCGCCAGTGGGCAGCTGACAACGCTGCTAAAAAGGCTCTCACTGGGTTCCCCTTTAAAGGACTGCGCCTAATTGGGGATCGCCTGGACCTGTTTGCTAAGGGAGGCAAGTTTCCACGGCGCAAAAGACAATCTCGGCCCTTTCGGGGTTCAGGCTCCTTTCTTCCCTCCTACCGTCGTTCCAGAACGGGAAGGGGAGCCTCATTTGCAGGGGCCCGTGGAGATTTCTGGGGCAGAGGACGTGGCCGCCCTGGCCCCTCCTGGGGTTCCAAGCCTAAGTCTTCCACCAAGCCCCCTCAGGCATGAGGGGGACGGCTTCGGCTCTTTGCTCACGTCTGGAGGCGTCATGTCTCAGACCGGTGGATTCAGGAGGTAGTGTCCTCCGTTTACAAGATAGAGTTTGCAGCCTGGCCGCCCCCAAGATTCGTCAGATCCCGGATGGCTCAAAGCCCCCTGTCAGCTCAAGGCCTGTGGCTTGCGGTGCAAAATCTACTGGAGCGGGGGATCATCTGCCAGGTGCCCTTGAGGGAAAGGGGCAAAGGCTATTATTCCAACCTTTTCACTGTTCCCAAAAGAGATGTGTCAGTCAGACCCATCCTAGACTTAAAGCTTTTCAACAAGTTTGTCAGATTCAGGCGTTTTCGCATGGAAACTCTGCGCTCAGCTGTAAGTTCACTACGCCCAGGGGACTTCATGACCTCTGTGGACATCAAGGATGCTTACCTTCATATCCCAATCTTTCCAGGTCATCAGAGATTCCTCAGGTTCGCTCTGGAGGATCAGCACTACCAATTTGTGGCATTGCCCTTCGGTCTCATGTCAGATCCTAGGGTATTCACCAAGGTGCTGGCCGGAGTGATGGCTCTGCTGAGATCTCAGGGCATTCACATTCTTCCTTATTTGGATGACATTCTCATCAGTCTCTGTCCTTCCAGCAGGCTGAGTTGGATACTCTGCGGGTGGTGTCCACACTGGAGTCATTCGGCTGGGTGATCAACCACCCCAAATCGTCCCTGTCTCCCTCCTTGGTGAAGCCATTTCTGGGCATGAATCTGGATACGGCTAAGGCCAGGATCTTTTTTCCTCAGCAGAAGGTGGACAGTCTGCAAGCACTTGCTCAGCTCCTTCTGTCCAGCCCTCATCCTTCCATCAGGCAGGGAATGCAACTAGTGGGCCTGATGGTGTCCTGCTTCGAGGCGGTGCCTTATGCTCCGTTTCACATGAGACCTCTTCAACTCCACCTCTTGTCAGTATGGGACAGGGACCCTGTGTCCCTGCATGTTTTGGTTCTTTTCCCCCTAGCCAGGCGGTCCCTTTCGTGGTGGCTGGACTTACGGAACCTGTTGGTGGGCAGATCCTTTCTGGCCCCTTGCTGGGAGACAGTCACCACGGATGCCAGTCTGACAAGTTGGGGGGGCTTCTGGACGTCCCTGCAATTCCAGGGTCAGTGGGGCCCTCAGGAGGCCCACACCCCTATCAACATTCTGGAGTTGAGGGCAATCAGGTTGGTTCTAGCCCACTTGACCCCACATCTTTGGGGTCGGGCTGTTCAGGTACGCTCGGACAACCAGACGGCGGTTGCCTACATCAATCATCAGGGAGGGACCCGGAGAAAAGGGGCTCTCAAGGAAGTGTCTCTGATCCTGTCCTGGGCAGAGGAGAATGTTCCCTGCATCTCAGCTGTGTACATTCCGGGGGTGGAGAATCTGAAAGCGGACTTTCTGAGCAGGGGGACTTCTCGCCTGGGGGAATGGTCCCTCAGCAACAGGGTGTTTCGCTCTCTGTGTCACCGTTGGGGTCTGCCGGATGTGGATCTGTTTGCGTCCCGCCACAATCACAAGCTTCCAGCCTTTGTGTCTCTGTCCCAGGTTCCTCTGGCCTTAGCCATGGATGCTCTGACAATGTCTTGACAGGGTTTTCAGCTACTGTATGTCTTTTCCCCATTTCCTCTGTTGGGCAGGGTTCTGCGCAAGATAGCTCAGGAAGGGGTGCCAACAATCCTGGTGGCCCCCTGTTGGCCAAGAAGAGTGTGGTTCGCAGACATCTTGCAGCTGGCAGTAGATCAGTGCGCCCTGCCCAAGGATCCAGATCTGCTCACTCAGGGGCAGCTACGCCACCCCAATTTACAAACGCTGGCTTTAGCGGCCTGGCTGCTGAAACCTCCATCTTAATGGAAAAGGGGCTGCCTGCCTCTGTTGTTAACACCATGATCAGGGCTAGGAAAAAGTCCTCTTCTTCCATCTACTATGGTTTTGGCGTGCCTACATTGACTGGTGTGAGTCTAAATCTCTTCCCTGTCGTGTGTTCTCTATTCCTAGGATTCTGGAATTTCCTCAACTTGGTTTGGATCTGGGACTTCAGCTCAGCACTCTGAAAGGTCATGTTTCTGCCTTGGCTGTTTTCTTCCAGAGATCTTTTGCTCAGCATCATCTGGTCAAGACCTTTTTCCAGGGGGTTACTCATGTGCGTCCCCCACATAAGCCTATGTTACCGGTCTGGGACTTGAACTTGGTCCTATCTGCCTTGCAGGGGCCTCCTTTTGAACCTGTGCAGGAGGCTGCCTTGTCCATTCTTACTCTTAAGGTAGCCTTTTTGGTGGCTCTCACTTCTGTTCGGCGTGTTTCTGAGTTGGCGGCGCTTTCCATCCAGCCCCCTTACTTTGAGAGACACCAGGACAAGGTGGTGTTTCGCTTTAAACCAGATTTTCTGCCTAAAGTTGTTTCTGCTTTTCATCTCAATCAGGAAATTGTTCTGCCTTCTCTGTGTCCTAATCCTAATAACCCTAAGGAGAGGGTTTTACATTCCTTGAATGTGGTCAGGAATCTGAAGTTCTATTTGGTGGCTACTGCTCCCAGGAAGACTGATGCTCTTTTTGTGGTCACTTCTGGTCCTAAGAAGGGTCTGGCTCCAGCTAAGTCTACTATCAGCAAGTGGATCCACCAGGCTGTGATTCAGGCCTACTCTGCTAAGGGGAAGAATCCTCCCTTTCGCCTTACTGCTCATTCCACTCGTGCTGTTGGGGCCTCTTGTTGAACAAGTTTGCAAGGCCGCTACTTGGTCTTCTGTTCATACCTTTTCTAAGTTTTACAAGGTTGATGTTCGGGTTTCAGCTGATGCTGCTTTTGGCCGCAAAGTTCTGCAGGCGGCAGTGGTTTAAACTGCATGTTGTTGCTTTTTGGGGATCCCGCCCTACCTTACGGACACTGCTATTGGATGTCCCAAACGTAAGGAATTATCTTTGGAGCAGGACGTGCTGTATACTTAGAATAATACAATTCTGTGATTACTCATCTGTAGAATTGGTATTATACGTATACAGCACGTCCTGCTCCACCCCGCCCTTGTTATCATTATTCTTAAGTACCTCTGTATGGTGATTGTTATCATGGTTATCATTGTTAATTTTGTTTGATCATGGTTATGATTCTCCCGGCTTCTTGCTAACTGCTTTTCAATACTGGAGAATTTGTGGGAGGTCCCTGGTATATAAGGGGCCGGGAGGAGCCACTTTTTTGCGGTCTCTGCAGTCCAGCGCCATCTTGTGGATGTATTACCCAAACGTAAGGAATTATCTCTGGAGCAGGACGTGCTGTATACGTATAGTACCAATTCTACAGGTGAGTAATCGCAGAATTGTATTTTTAATGTGAGCAATCTGTATGTACAGGGTGTGAGAAACATATAAGATATGCTCTTATTCAGGGTGAAGACTCAGTTTAAAGTCATACTTTAAAAAAAAAAAAGAAACTTTATACTCACCGTTCACTCCCCTGCAGGCTATCGCTGCTAGTCCGGTGCTGACAAACTTACCTGATCGCCCGATGCATGACACCACTGTGCTGTTGCTGACTATGGCACGCCCTGTGCCATCATTAAAGAAACTATGGCACATCCCTCTCCATTTATTGCAATGCGGAGAAGGGGGAGAGCGGTGTGGGTTTGTCAGCACTGCACTAGCAGTGATGGGCTGTGGAGGAATGAAATGTGATTAAAGCTTTTTTTTGTATGAATTTTTGATTTTAATGTTTTATCCAAATACAAAGTGATAAACAACGTTTCTGGTTCAAAATCAAATGAGCTGCAGTGTGCTGGTATCTTTTCACATTTGACAGCTTTGAAAACCCTTCACTGAAGTTGCAGCCAGGATCTTTACCTACATTTTTGTAGTGAAATTGATCCCAGTTTCCAGATTGCATAGCAGTGACAGAGGCTTGGTGTGGTCAAGTCTGACTCAAAACCAAATTGATGACAATTTTTGTATTCAGATCCTTTTCGGGGTGCCTCAGTGTGTAAAATCCAGTTGTTTCCCTTAAACATCCTCATAATCCTCCAGTGATACCCATGGTGCATGCACATGCCACCATACACGGAGTGACTTCCCCTGATCTATGCATGTACCCTTCTGCCCATTTAAGTGAATGAGTAGGTTGTGCCACTCATAGAGCGATGGCTTCGTCCAGTGTCTTAATTGCCAGTTGACCAGCACAGGATCCAGGGCAAAAGTAAGGAGTCTTTTTTTTATTTTTTTTTTTTTTTTTTTTTAAATTGTAACCCCCTCCCCCCGCCTTAGTGCCAGGGGAGAGTTCTGGGCGGGGGCAGGTTACCATTTGACTGAACTTCCTCTTAAGTAACTTTGAAAAGGCAACTTTGAGTAGAGCAGATTGTTAGAGCATTGAATGAATGTGCTTCTCATTCTTAGCTTGGTGTGGAGGGGCCTCCAAGAGAGACAAGTTACGGTTGCATAGGATTAGAAAGAATTCTAGGGACTCGCTTACTGACCATGCTTATCTAGTTGTCCGTGCCCCATGGGTGTTTTTCACTTCTTTTTGTTCTATACAGTGTACTGTGCTAGTACACTTTTCTGTACACTTTGATACTTTCATAGAAAAAAAATGTGGGATATTGTGTGTGCATATGTATATATACTCCTGTACAGGTAGTATGAACAAAGTGGCCCTAAATTGGAGTGACTCTATCTCTTGCCATGTCGGCTGTTGACTAAAATTCATGTCTTAAGTCTGCTGGGGTTTCTCAATGGACCATACTCTTCATGGAAGCACCAATATTTACAGTTTGTATGCTTGTAATACAAATACAAATTGCTTCCAATCTCAGAGTCCCGAGGATCATGTAGTCTTTAGATCCTTAAAGGCTTCAAAAAAGTGGAAGCACTTAGCCCCTGAAGATTATTCTCCTCCTATGAGGAAGAGATTTATGCAGCCTTAGAATCTCAGGAAGATTCTTCAGAAGGGGAAATCTGCTCCAGCAGAGAAAAGAGGAGCTCTGGTTCTGTGCCAGAACGGGCGCCCGACATGCTCAGGGAGCAGATTGACAAGCTAACTTCCTCTATTCTAGAGGCATTGGATATTACAGCCCCCAGAGTTCCCAAAGGGATAAAAGGGGATCCATATAGGTCCGAGAAACAGAGGCAGCTTTTTCCTGAGCAGCCTCATTTTTCTAGGCTTATGCAGAAGGAATGGGAAAAGCCTGATAAGCTTCCCAACATTCCTAGAATTTTGAATACCAAATATCCTTTTCCCTTGGACCTAATCAACTTATCATAATTTCTCCAGGAGGTGGATGACTCCTTTTCGGGCCTGTCAAAAGAAACACTGTTATTCCTACCTCATACACTCCTTCCCTTAAAGCAGACCAACTGTCAAAAATGACCTAAACCAGACCAACACAACAAACAGTGCTCATATGCATCCCTCCCCAGGGCAATTTAGATTGCTGCACATAAAAATTCATTTACCTTTTTCTAACTCCTCCTGTAGTAAATTTTAGAAACAAAATGGCGACTCAGACTCAGGCGATGTCAGTTGAATCCAGACTGCAGCATGGCTGAGTTGCTGGGAGAGGAAGCTCCAAAATGGCCACTACCCTTCTTTTCCAACAGTGGCAGGCTGTTGGTCCAGTTTAAAGTGGACCAACACCCAGGATTTTGACTATCCTGGGTTTTGGTCCACTTCAGGGGGGCACCCCGATTAGGGCCGATCACCCCTGGGTGTTGGTCCACTTTATGGACCCTATGGATAAGATCCTCGACTAGGTGTCCAGCCATTTTTTTCTATTGTAGGATCTGTCTTGCAACCAGCCCAGGGAGTTTCTTATCGCAGTCATGGCAGGTAAGTGGTGATTGAAGCAGTTGAGCGGCCAGCTGTGGGGGGAGGGGGGTCACTCCCGAAGTTTGTGTGCAACTGACATGGAAGTCTAAAAATACATTATATCTGCTATCGATGATATTGGTAGATTGAATGCGAGGGGTTTAGCCCTACTGGTATCCCAGAGACATTCACTATGGTTGAAGCAGTGGTCTACGAATGCAACTTTTTAGACGACTCGGTCGATGCTTCCTTTTGTAGGAGGAGATATTGTGAAGAGGTTCACAGGGGTAAGTCCACTTGGCTCCCACAGTCTCTGCCTGCTTTTTGTGGTTCTGCTAATTTCCATCCTTTTCGTTGCGGCAGAGGTTCATGTAACTCCAGACACAGAGAGGACTAAGAATAAGCTTACTTAAGAATAAGCCTAAGACCTAGAGCCGCACCCTCCTGGTGGTCTAAACCCCCTTTCAGGCCTTCCCAGGCATGAAGGACGCTCTCACCCTGTCAGTTGGGGGATGGCTTCTGCTCTTTGCCTCTTTTTGGAGACTTCATGTTTCAGATGTTTGAATGCAAGAGTTATTCTAAGTGTGTCACACACCCCGCTTCAGATAGTCATTACACTTGGGTTATACTGACCTGTAGATGGCGATCTTGCAGAGATGTCAATAAAAAAGGAAGCCCTCCCAGTCCATAAATACCTGGTACCTCCCACTCATTCCCCAGTCTTTCATCTCTGCAGACGGCGAGCAAGTCAGAAGATGGATGTCTCCTCCTTGCAAGGTAGCCGGGGTGACCCCCGGCCCTCTATTTGATCTATTTCTGCCATGATTCTTTTATTGTTTTTACTTGCCTCCCAGCCTAGGCTGCTGGTCCAGGCAAGGGTAGATGGCACCCTAGGTGCTTAGGAGCTACGCTCCTCCGTGAGACCCCATAACAAGGGGTAGGCGGTTAACTGGGTTGGTGACTCCGGTTTGGGATGCCCTGTCCCTTGGCCTTCCACCCTAGCGTGGATTCCCCCTCTCCCGGATACCCTTAGGGAGAAAATCGTCATTTTCAGTTTGTGGCTCTTCCGTTTGGCCTCACCTCGGCTCCAACGGTTTTCACCAAGGTGCTGGCAGGGGTGATGGCCCTTCTCAGAGCCCAGGGTAGCCGCATCGTGCCTTATCTGGACGATCTTATTGTGGCTTCTTCTCTCAACCAGGCGGAGCTAGATACCAGGACTGTGGTAGCCACCCTGGAGAGATTCGGCTGGGTGATAAACTATCCCAAGTCCTGCCTCTCTCCCTCCAGGGTGGTGGAGTTCCTGGGAATGGATACTTCTCAGGCCAGGGTGTTCTTCCCCCGGCCCAAGGTTCTTCTGATTCAGGAATTGACTCAGCGTCTCCTATCCATCCGTCGCCCGTCCATCCGGCTGGGGATGCGACTGGTGGGATTGATGGTGGCATCGTTCGAGGCGATGCCCCTTTGCCCAGTTTCACACAAGGACGCTCCAGCTCCATATCTTGGCGGCCTGGGACAGGTCCCCGCTGTCATTGGATCAGTCTTTTCTGATGTCCCCCCGGGTGCGGCGTTCCCTTCGGTGGTGGCTGACACCAAGCAATCTGACAAGGGGCAGATCCTTTCTGACCCCTCGTTGGGAGACGGTTACAATGGATGCCAGCCTGTCAGGTTGGGGGGGTTTTTGGAAGGATCTTCAGTTTCGGGGACTGTGGGGGCCTCAGGAGGCTCACGATCCCATCAATGTTTTGGAGCTGAGAGCTATCAGGTTGGTTCTGGCTCACTTGACTCATCAGTTGCGGGGCCTATCGGTTCAAGTTCGGTTGGACAATTGGACGGCGGTCGCCTACATCAATCACCAGGGAGGGACTCGCAGCAGGCGTGCCCTCAGGGAAGTGTCTTTGATCTTGGCTTGGGCAGAGAGCAATGTCCCATGCATCTCGGCGGTGTACATTCGGGGAGTGGAGAACACGGAGGCGGACTCCCTGAGCAGGGGCTCGTCTCGCCGGGGGGAATGGTCACTCAGCCCCAAGGTGTTTCGGTCGCTTTGCCACCGGTGGGGGACTCCGGAGGTGGACCTCTTTGCCTCTTGTCACAATCACAAGCTTCCGCCATTTGTGTGTCTCTTGCGGGATCCGCTGGCTCTGGCGGCGGATGCCATGTCTCTGAACTGGAGAGATCTGGGGTTTCTGTACCTCCCTCCGTTTCCCATGGTGGGCAGAGTGGTGCGCAAGCTGGCCCTAGAGGGCGCATCGGCAGTCCTGGTGGCTCCAAGATGGCCAAGACAGGTTTGGTTCGCAGACGTGGTAAGGTTGGCAGAGGATCAGTTAGATCTGCTCCTTCTGCCGTATCTGCTCACTCAGGGCCCACTGCTCTACCCCAATTTACCAATGCTGGCTTTGACGGCGTGGCTGCTGAAACCTCCATCTTGAAGGAGGGAGGTCTTTCTGACGCTGTCATTCAGACTCTGGTTAGGGCTAGAAAGAAGTCTTCCTCTGCCATCTACTATAGGATTTGGAGGTCTTATATTGATTGGTGTGAGGTCCGGGCCTTGCCTTGCAGGGCGTTTTCTATCCCTAGGGTTTTGGAATTTCTGCAACATGGTCTGGAGCTAGGTTTGCAGCTTAGTACGTTGAAAGGGCATGTTTCTGCCCTGGCATTTTTCTTTCAAAAGTCTTTTGCTCTTCATCCTCTGGTTAAGACCTTTTTCCAGGGGGTTACGCACGTGCGGCCTCCTAGGAAGCCTTTGCTCCCAGTTTGGGATATGAATTTGGTTCTTTCTGCTTTGCAGGGTCCTCCTTTTGAGCCTTTGCAGGATATTGCACTTTCTACGCTTACTCAGAAGGTTGCGTTTTTGGTTGCCATCACTTCCGTTCGGTGTGTATCGGAGTTGGCGGCTTTGTCCATTAAGGCCCCTTACTTTGAGAGGCATCAGGACAAGGTTGTTTTCCGCTTCAAGCCAGATTTTTTTCCTAAGGTGGTCTCTGCCTTTCATCTTAATCAGGACATTGTTCTACCCTCCTTGTGTCCTAAGCCCAGCAATGATAAGGAGAGGGTTTTGCATTCTTTGGATGAGGTTCGTTGTGTGAAGTACTATTTGGTGGCTACTTCCTCTTTTCGTAGGACTGACGCCCTTTTTGTGGTGCCCTCTGGGCCTAGGAAAGGTTTGGCTCCCGCCAAGTCTTCCATTAGTAAATGGATTCGCCAGGCCATTGTTGGGGCCTATTCTGCCAAGGGGAAGGTTCCCCCTTTTCGTGTTACTGCTCATTCTACTCGTGCTGTTGGGGCGTCCTGGGCTTTTCAGCACCAGGCCTCTGTTGAGCAAGTTTGTGAGGCTGCTACTTCTGTTCACACTTTTTCCAAGTTTTACAAGGTTGATGTGCGGGCTTCAGCGGATGCTGTGTTTGGCCCCAAAGTTCTGCAAGCAGCAGTGGTTTAAGTTGTGCATTGTTGCCTTGTTTTTGGATCCCTGCCCTTTATGGACACTGCTATTGGATGTCCCAAGTGTAATGACTATCTGAAGCGGGGTGTGTGACATACTTAGAATAATACCATTTTGTGAATACTCACCTGTAAAATGGGTATTATAAGTATGTCACACACCCCGCTTCACCCCGCCCTTTGGTATTCTGGATCCTTTATATGGTGAACCTTTTTACTGCTACTGGTTATTTTGGCTCTTCCTGGTCCCTTTGTTTCCTTACTGCTGTTCTAATACTGGGGAATGAGTGGGAGGTACCAGGTATTTATGGACTGGGAGGGCCTTCCTTTTTTTATTGACATCTCTGCAAGATCGCCATCTACAGGTCAGTATAACCCAAGTGTAATTACTATCTGAAGCGGGGTGTGTGACATACTTATAATACCCATTTTACAGGTGAGTATTCACAAAATGGTATTTTTTTCTGTTTACAAGGTCGAGTCTGGGGCCAGGCCTTCTCAAACGTTCATTTCATGAAGGCTGTCCCAGAGAGGGCAGAAGCATTCAAATTCTCAGTGGCTCATCTGTTGCAACTAGGAGTGGTCTGTCCCATCTCCCGGTCAGAATGGGGGGGTCATGGTTTTTACTCCAATCTATTTGTAATCCCCAAGAGGGACGGTTCACTGCGTCCAATTCTGGGTCCTCAGTAGGTTTGTCCGACGTAAGGTCTACGATAACCACACTGCAGCAGGGGAATTTCAAGACCAGAGTGGATATAAGGAATGCTTGCCTGCATATCTCAGTTGTCTTGAGCCATCAGAAAATTCTGGTTTGCAGTATGTGGCCTTCATTTCCAGTTCATGGCTCTGCCTTTTGGCCTCCCCTCGGCTCTGAGGAGTTTTACTAAATTTTTGTCAGGCCTTCTTTCTCTTCTAAGGAGCAAGGGGTACTTATTACCCTATACTTAGACAATCTGCTAATCAGGCAATCTATAGGGAAATGCACCACACTACTGGTAATGAATAGGTGCCGGCCATGGGGGTAACATAATTCCACAACAACAAGAAAAATGGAGGAGCCTAGACTGTTCCCTCCAACCCCCACACAGGGCCGCACACTGAATATAAGAAATATATAAAAACTAATTTTAATAGATACCGTATATATCAAGAAGACATCTACATAACATACAGACAATGTTAAAAAACACAAACAGGGGTATCCCGATCCAGGTGACTATTGCATCAATATAATCGCCATAAATACATACACAATAAATATATGCATAGTGCTATGAATGTACCCAAAGTGTTGAAAGTAAAAAATCAATACATGAATAAAACGTGTCCTGTAGAAAATGAACAAGTGAATGGAAAACAGTCTGCCTGTGAAAAAAGTGCAAAATATATATGTAATTAACAAAATAGGTAATGTGTACAGAGAGACCAGAAAAACTGGGTTCTGTTGTGGTCTAAAACTCTAACAATCAGTGTCAAAATGTAACAGCCAAACCACAGGTGTGAGAAAAAAGCTAGGAAAGTAAACAACAGTTTGGTCATTCAGCAAAAAAAAAAATTTCACAAAAAATGTAAACAAAGTAATGGTACTTAACATGTCACCAGGGGTCCCCCCCGTCGCAGCCGCCACCTACGCGTTACGTGTCATACAGACACTTCGCCAGACACTGCTAATCAGAACTAATCAGAGCTCAGATCCTGGTGTGACTCCAGGGGTTGTGTCTTCAGAACCTTCTCTATTTCTAGGATCCTGGATCCTGGAGTACCCTCAAGGTTTTGGGCTTGTGAAATATGAGAGAAAATGCAATTCTGTGATTCTCGCCTGTAGAATTGATTTCCCTCTTCTTCCAGGGCATCACACCCTCCCTGTTGCTGAGCTACTACATCCATTCCTTAGACGCCTTAGCCATGTTGGAGCTGTTTGTACATATTGTAAATATTGTGTACCAGCATGTAAAAAAAAGATAAATTATTCAGGGAAAAGAAATAAGGATTTAGGTCTCTTCCTTGACTTAAATGCTGAGTCCCTTTGAATATTCCTTCATCCTCCTGGGTGGCTTTTCTTACTGCTTTTCAATTAATGGAGGGGTGGGGGGGGCAGTTGGAAGTATATGTAGCCCGAGAGAGGCCACACCTTTTATCTTGCAGTCCCACTTTCGGCCGAGAGTAAACACATTCATATCTAATTTGGTGATGTAGAATCGATTAAAAATTTTATTTTTGTTTGACCCTTTCAGTAGTTAAACATATCGTGATATTTGGCATACAAAAGATGTGTTCTTGCTTATGTGGTACACTGTGCACATTACACACGCTCTCTCTCATCTCTGTGCACCACAAGTTGAGCGGTGTGTATGGATTCCAGATTGTGGTTTAGTCCATATTTGTGCAGGATTGAGGTCACTTCCCCTCATAATCTGTGTGTGGTACTCCCGTATTTGTTAATTAAAGGTCAGCATAGGCTTATTGACTTATTACTTTGACACATTTATGCAGCCATGTTTTCACTTTTAAGTTCCAGTTTAGTGCTTTAGTGCATTTTTTTTATATTGTGATATTGTCGTCTGCTGACACTTGTCACTTCAGACCTCCCGTAAATCTTTGTGGCCAAATCATAAGATGGACATATTTGGTTGATTGCAGGGACGGGTAATGGGTCTAACATTTGCTGTATGGCTGTCAGCAAATCTCAGCAGTAAATTGCTTTGTATTTAAGTGAACAATCAATAATAAATAAAAACAGATATTGAGCTGTTGTTGCCAGGACGTGAAGGATGACTGGATACAGAATAACTTCCCACCATCCTACAAATGCTTCATTGTATAAGATATAATCTGTAGAGCCTAATTTGTGTAAGGTAGGGGTTTCCTATTATCATGTATTTGAATATGCATTTGTACAGTCACAAGCTAGCTTGTTGTACTGTTCTGCTAAGTTGTGTACCCAAAATGAATGTAGCTCGCTACAGTTCAGTGGCCTGCTCTCACTTAACCTCTTAAAGAGAACCTGAAACAAACAGTGGATTATTTAACCTCCTCTGTCCCCATGTTGGACTAGGCCAAACTGGCTGGGCCTAGGGCATTCTCTTGTTGCCTGAACTTTAGTAGGCATACAGGTGCCCACAGTGCTGAGCTTTTAGCTGTCTTTTTTGTCATTAAAGGAAGCTTTTTGTCCATCCCCCCCCCCTCCCTCCCAGGTGCCCTTTCCTCCCCTGTGCTATTTCTGAAATGGGGACATTAGTAACACTAAAGGGAAGCCAGGTTGTTGTCTCATTGTCTCGGGCTACACTTTGCACTGTCCTAAACTCCTAAACTTCTCTGTTTGGAAAATCTGTTTTCCAAAACACACTGTAGTCCCTTAGTTATCTCTAAAATGAAGAGAAACAGTGGGTGTGGCAACAGCAATGTGATGTAATCACAGTGTGATGAGAGGAGGGCAGCTACAGAGAGAAGTAGCCAGTCAGGACATCTGGGTAGGGAGACCCAGATCTTGGTCCACTGAAGGTTGATTGATTAACCAGATCGTTGGGGTGGGGACTGAAAGCTGAATGAGGAAGTGATTTTTCCTACTAAGGAGACAGACAGAGGAGAGAGCAGAGCACTGCAGCCAGTCAATAAAAGGTACGCTACTGATATTTATTTTTTACTTTTTGACTTGCCAATCACTTTAAAATAATAAAACAACATACCTGATCATCAGAATCTGGCAGGGATGGGGCAAGGGAGGGAAGGGGTAGTCGGGTTTAGGATTAATGCCCAAAAGCGAAGAACTCTTTAGGAAGGTTTTGAGGTTAAATAATTATTTTATTTTTTTACTTACTTTTAAACCATGTATGTTACTTGCTGTACACGAACTGTTAATGTAAAATATAGGCTCTCCTGAGGTTGTTAAACATTCGTTTATTGATTACACAGTTGCTGGTTCACGTGCTAAACAGTTATGATTTGTTACGGTTTCCTTCAGCATCCAACTTTAGGCTGGACAGAGATATTTTTTTTACTGTTATGCTTTGAGGCATGTGTCTGTGAACATTTCCTTTCCTGTAGGGCCACACATTTAACATTTGAATCCCAGACAGATGGTTCAAGTATAAAAGGTGCATAACATAACCCTGTGTTATAGAAAAACCGGCAGGAGAGAGGCCTGCATCAGTATTCCCACTTTTGAACTGCCCTCTGGTTCCTTCCCTGTGTTGCTACCAACATTTCTAGATTTCTTTGTCTCTTTTCTACATGTCAGAAGACATTGCTTCCAGTGTGTTTAGCACCACACATGCTGCAATAGCATTGGTCTGCCCGACTCACCAGGCTTAGACTTGGTACTGGTGACTCCCTCATCAACTTGGCATTGACTAAAAGCCTGGCGGAAGAGATAAGGTGAGCATAGGTGAAATCTTGGGTTCCTTTAAGGTGCTTGAATCAATATGTATGCTTTGGACTGTAAAGTGTAGTGAGGTGTCCTTTAAAATGAAAGGTAAAATTTAAATATCAAAATGGCATCACACATTGTAATTACTGTATTTATATAAGTAGTTAATATACTTCATTTTTATCCTTTAGGAACCATTTGAAGATGGTTATGCTAATGGAGAAGATGGAACACCAACTGGTGATGGTATAACCAACCATGTTGCAGAAAGTAAAGGAGTGGTGAAATTTGGCTGGATCAAAGGCGTACTGGTGAGTAAAAGCTTTTATTTTACTTACTAATCCTTCTTTGCGTCACAACAATTGCTATTCTATATATAACTCTTCTAAAGAATGTGTATATTGGCTTGTGAAAAAGCCTTACAACATATTTGATCCTGGTAAACCACCGGAATGTCTGATTTCATTTTTCTGTTCTGTGTTTTCACGTCTTGGGGCCTCTGTTGCTTTTTCTTTTTCCTTTCTATTCCTGACATTTGTTTACTGTAGAGTCACTTTATGGAAGCATGCAGTATATGTTGGAGACATCCAACAAGTGGGGGTCTCTATATGGCCATTGTTTGTGGTGAAAAGTGAGGAATTCAGAATGACCCTGGGAGTCACTGGCTGAGTAGCAGTTCCCTCCCTATCTATAGGTTACCTCTTGGTAATCGCTGTTGGTGGAGAGATCTTGTTCCCACTGCTGGAGGATGGACAATGGAGACCGCTACTCAGAACTCAATCCCCGAGCCAAAGAGCCACGGAATCTAAGGGCTACCCCAGTCTTTCCTAGAGACCCCCACAAGGGAGAATAGATTTGCTGCATGGGAAGCCCCAGGTCGCAACCTGGGGTATCAAGGGCTTAAGTAGACATCAGTGGTCACCAGGTAGATGGCAGAAGAGGCAGACTAGAAGAACAAGCTGAGGTCTAAGGTCACAGGCACGAGTGCATTGTTGATGAGGGTAGCCAAGATCATAAACCTAAACACCTGTAAACAAGGGTTAATCCAAGGGGTGAAGTCCAGAATGTAGTTGAGGGTCAATGTAGCTGTGGGTCATACACATGTAAACAGTCCAGAAGGGGTTAATCCGAAAAGTAAAGTGCAGGGGATGACTGAGGGTCATCCACAGGTTAACACAGCCCAGCAAAGTATTATACAGAAAGGGAGGTCCACAGGAAAGCCGAGGCACAAACACAGAGGATCCAATGTTACATGAATCAAGGAAAGCAGCAAAGTCGAAGAGAAGCACAGAAAGAACTGCATCGGAATCTTCTGTCGTTATCTTTACAACTTCCTTATAGAGAGCCTGGAGTGCTACAATTGCGTCCCGTTAGAAATTGTACAAAGAAGCATAGCATGGCTAAGATTCAGTGAGGAGCGAGTAAAAGGAGGAGAGGCGTATTCCCAGTATTTCTTAACACGTGTTGCAATTAAACATTGATTTGTATGAGGGGAGATGAGCCTTTTGTACATAGCTATGGCTTTTAGGTCAGCTCCTCAATTTTATGTGGTCTAGGCAGACGCTAGTTCACTTAAAACATGTCCTGCCACTTTATAAAAATCTATCAGAATTACTTAGAATGAAATATTTAAAATTGGTTTTGAAAAAAAAAAGGAATATTTTCACAAACCTGTGGGCCTTTGAGGATATTCCGCATTGCCCAGTGCCTAGCTTGTGTCTGCTGAGCTCTCCCATCGGCTGTCAGGACGCTTGTCCAGTCGGTGAAACCCGTAGCACGGAATCTAAAATTAAATCTTGGTTTTATTCAGTTCCAGGTTACAACATGGATAATCATAAAAAAATGGAAGTCTAAAACATTTTTATAGTTCTCCAGGCTGTGTAAGCCAAAAAGGTAGAGTCCGGTCTAGGTGCTTCAAATTCAGTGAGCAGTGAAAAGCTCTGCTGCTCCCTGTGGCCGTACAACCTGTTTTGTCGATGGACGTTCCCCCGAGGGTTAGTACTGAAAAGATTAATTTTTTTCATTACTACATTTAAATATTTTATTCCTTGTCATTCTAATTCATTTCTACAAAGGGGCAGGACATATAGCGTCTGCCTAGACAACTCAGAATTGAGGAGCTGACCTTAAATTGCTTTTTAAGTGCAAATAATAAGGGTTTAATTGCAGCACGCCTATAAAGAAATACTGTGGTATCCAACACCCCTCGCAATGTTCACATCCTTTTACAACTGGGTCCCCCCTAATGAGTACAGGTGCACCTGGTTATTGTGGCAATGTTTGCTCAGTGATTGGCTGTGCTATTGCACAATCTCTGTGTCCAGCATCTGCAGTAGTCTGTGCTGAGGACGCATTGATGACCACCTGGGTCATACAGGCCGTAGAGATACCGTGCTAGGAGGACCAGGACAAGATGGATGACTGCTCAGGTACATGTATATCACATGAAAGAGGTGTGGTTGCTACATGTGTGTGCAGCTGCTTCCTGTCCCCATCAGGTGGCGCTCTGCAAGGCAAAGGGGAGTAATACTCTAATGAAGGGCTCAATGATGATGATAGGGAGTAGGTAGGTTAGGTTGGTGTCCCAGGCACATGATTGCCAGGAAGGATGTTGGTGCTCTTTAAAGTGGCCCTTCACTCTGAATAAGAGTTCGTCTTATATGTTTCCCACACCCTGTACATACAGATTGCTCACATTAAAAATTATCCTACCTGCATCTACTGCAAGTTATGAGCCTTTAAACATCCAAGATGGCGGCTTATAGAACGTCAGGCAGCCTGCAAACAGGAAGTGCCTTCTGCATTCTGGGATTGCTGACCTTTTCCTGACCCCAGCTCTGCTCTGTCTGAGCAAAGCACAGCTATAACCCGCCCCCTGTACTTTATTCCACTCTCCTCTCCTCAGTAAGTGTGATGCTTCTGAGTCAAGATGGCGGCGCCCATATCCTAAAGTCCTTAACAGAGTTGCAGCCCAGTGGGGGAAAGAATAAGTAGTAAGTGACTAAAAACTTAAAATATATTAATTTTAGATGCTGGGGAATTGTTTTTAAGGGTTTGGGCTTTTCAATAAATCATGGTGAAGGTCCGGTTTAATTGACCTTTGGGTTGCAACGTTTTGCTGCTCAATAAGTCCTATAGGGGTCATTGCCTCTTTGTTACTATAGAGATCATTGGAACCAGTGTCTAAATGAAGGCCAGATTCTTTCTGCATCTGTGAATGCTGGTGTGTGTGTCATTAACCGCCTCTCCTCTGCTTCCAGGTACGATGTATGCTCAATATCTGGGGTGTGATGTTGTTCATTCGCTTATCATGGATTGTTGGGCAAGCTGGAATCGGTAGGTGTCCTTTAAATCTTTTTGTAGTTTGTGGCATTTAGCAATTTAATTTTCCTGGAATTTGCCAGAGTGGAGTAAAGAGAGCGAAGCGAATATCCAGCTTCATGTATAACCCACTTCTGACATTCCAGACATGTCCGAGTTAAGTAGAAGTAATTCTCACTCGGGTGCCAGAGAGCGGGGCTTTCATGTATTGGCTGGAGCTTGAAGAAGAGCCTTCTAATCTAATGCTGGCTAGGTGGAGCATCATAAGATGTATCTGATGCTGCCAGAGGTGCCATGTGTTTTTTCTTATTTCAAAATACCAATTCCTTTTATTAGGCAGCGTTACAGCAAATTATATGTAATGAGCTTTATATAGGCATTCACACTGACCTGCAAAAAGCAAACATTTAAGATCAAGTTTGATTGCATTTGTATGGTTAGAGCCATGGGACTATGTTGTTGCCCAACTTTTTAAAGAACTAAAGTCAAATCACCACTTCCTCATTCCCTCTCATGGCAGCCAATTAAGCGTCCCTTACCCAACCATTCAGGTTTGATGTGCATGTCCACTTGGCAAACCTAATTGCACAAAAGCAGCCATACAGTGAATAAAGTGGTGGTAAGCATTGGCTGACTTGACTTTACTTCCTCTTCAGTACACACACACACTTGCCTTATTAATGTAACTAGAATAACACTTAAGCCGGAACAACACCCGTAAAAAAAAGTGTATGTGTGGACGGGCAGCCAATCTGCGCATTCCACTCAATTCAGCTTCTTCTAGCCACTCTAATATTGGAGCACCAAGCTAGCTGAATGGAGTGGAACGCGCCGCTGACCGCACCTCCATCTACACACCACAGCCATACGTAAATGCCTCGGCTAGAGGTATAGCAGGGATGCGGCCTGTGCATGCTATTGAATCGCCAGCTAGGTGAGCGCTGGCCGCACCTCTGTCTACCCATCCCAGCCATTCTTAAATGCCTCAACTAGAGGTATAACGTGGATGCGGCCGGTGAATGCAATGGGATCGCCAGCTAGGTGTGTTTACTTGTCCTGGAGGCATAGCAGGGATGTGGCCGGTGCATGCAATGGGATCGCCAGCTAGGTTAGTTTACTTGTGCGATGCCGTAGCATGCACTGGCTGCATCCCCACCATACCTCTAGTTGAGGCATTTACAAATGGCTGGGGTGGGTAGACGGAGGTGTGGCCAGTACCACGTTCCACTCCATTCAGCTTGCTTGGTGTCACAATATCAGAGCAGCTAGAAAAGCATCTCATGGGTTTCAATAAGCGAGGCATCCAGGGTCAGGATAGGGAGTTGGCTAGAAAGGGTGTTGTTTATCTTTAAAAGGATTATCCAGGCTTTAACACTAAATATCTATTTGTACTGGTAAAAATATAGCTTTGCAAAATAATCAAATCTTATTACATCACGTATACAGCAAAAAATTAGAATATCATCCAAAATTTGTATATTTCTAGTAATTCAGTTGAAAAACTGAAACCCAGAGTGAACTTTTTCAAGTGTTTTTTTTATTTTAATGTAGAAGATCATGGCTTACAGCCAAGAAAAACCCAAAATTCATTATCTCAGAAAATTAGAGCAATTAACACAAAACAGCTGCTAAGGCTCCCTATGTGTTTAAATAGGTCCCTTAGTTTGGCTCAGTAGGTAACACAATCATGGGGAAGACTGTTTACTTAACAGAAGTCCAGAAGGCAGTCACTGACACGCTCCACAAGGAGGGTAAGCCACAAAAGGTCATTGCTAAAGAAGTACTGTATCAAAGCATAGTAATGGAAAAGGCCATTGCAAAATGTGTTGGAGATTCACAAGGAGTGGACTGCTTCAAGAGCTACCACACAGACGTATCCAGGACATCCATCAAGCCACTCATGACCAATAGGCAACGTCAGAAGCGTCTTTCCTGGGCCAAGGATAGAAAGAACTGGACTGTTGCTCAGTGGTGAAAGGTGTTTTCAGATGAAAGTACATTTTGCATTTCATTTGGAAATCAAGATCCTAGAGTTTGGAGGAAAAGGCACACAATCCAAGCTGCTTGAGGTCTAGTGTGGTCTTCAGTAGGTATTCATGCTTCCTTCTGCTGACAAGCTTTTTGGAGATGGATTTTTCATTTTTCAACAGGGTTTGGCACCTGTCCACACTGCCAAAAGTACCAAGACCTGGTTTAATAACTACAGTATCACTGTACTTGATTGCCCAACAAAATCGCCTGACCTTCACCCCATAGAGTATCTTTGGGGTATTGTCAAGAGGAAGATGAGACATCAGACCCAACAATGCAGATGAGCTAAATGCTGCTATCACAGCAACCTGGGCTTCCATAACACCTCTGCAGTGCCACATTCTGATCGCATCCATGCTACGCCGCATTGATGCAGTCATTTATGCAAAAGGAGCCCCAACAAAGTACTGAGTGAATTTACTCTACTTGCTTTTCATTTGGATATTTTTTGTTAAATATTTTTTTTTTTTACAGTTGGTCTTGTATAACAATCTAATTTTCTGAGATATTGAATTTCGGGTTTTTCTTGGCTGTAAGCCTTATTCATCAACATTAACATAAAAAAAACTTGAAAAAGTTCACTCTGTATTGACTCAGTATAATATGAGTTTCAGTTATTCCAAGTGTGACATACACTCCGCTTCCACTGTCATGACATCTGGGTAATCTCCAGTAGAGGGCGAACTTCTGCAGAGATGAATGCAAAAAAAGGAGCTCCTCCCGGTCCATAAATACCTGGGACCTCCCACTAATTCCCCAGTTCCTTCTCTGCAGGAAGGCGAGCAAGACAGAAGATGAAGACTTCTCTTACTTGCAGGTAAGCCGGGCTCGAGCCCGGCCCTTTTTTTGTCCCTATTGCTGCCAGGACCTTTTCTAAATTAACCCTATTTGAGCCTCCCAGCCTTGGCTGCAGGTCCTGGTGAGGGTAGGCAGCACCTTGTGGTGTTGAAGGAGCTTTGCTCCCCCGTGAGACCCCATTACAAGGGGGTAGGCGGTAGTCCGGGTTGGTGATCCCGGTTTGGGATGCCCTGTCCCTTAATTTCCTACATTGGGCTATCCCCCTTCCGGGTCCTTTCCTTGCCATCCTGGGGGGGTTGGCTTTTCCCACAGTTGGCTGTTTTTTTCCTCATTTATTGTACAGGCAGTGTGAGTGTTGTGTGTGCACAGGAGTGTTTGGTGCTGACTGTTTTTTCTGTGCCTTGTGCTGACAGTCGTTTTTTCTTATTGATGGTTCAGCCTGGGGAGCTTCTCCCCCTCAGGCCGCGTCTGTGCGGCCGCGGTCACCCCTCCCCCTCTTTTTGGTGCTCTGATGCGGCCAGCCCATGGCTGGGATCCGCATTGCCTGTCGTTCTGGGAGGGGGGCGTGGCCAGACGAGCACGCGTTCTGCGCTGGCCCTCCCCCCCCCCTTCTCCTTATTCACATGAGGCTCGGCGCCTGCGGCCATTTTGGCGCTCTGCTGTTGCTGTGGCTGTAAGTGCCTGACGGCGCCTTCCTTAGCTTACGTGGGGGCCCCCCTTGCCGCAGGGGGGCCCCCTTGTTATACTTATTTTGCTTGTATATATGCAATTCTTCCGGTATGTGTGTGTATATTCATTTCTTTGTGACTGTTATCCCTTCATTATGTTTTTCAGATTGTTTTGGTGTGTGTGCATTTTAAGGGGTTTCTCCTGGTCCTTGAGTCCCTAGACTTAAATTGCTCACTAAAAATCCTCCCACTGGGACTTTAAAGGGGCATCCCGGGTTGCTTACAGCATAAATCCCCTACGGTCTTGTGACTGACCCTAAAAAAAATCACCATATGGAGGCTCCGCAGGATACCGGGTTCGGGCTCCCTTTGGGACATTCCCGGCCATGTGTGGGTTATCCCTTACGGGTGAGGATGTGCTTATTTGTATTCCATGTGCACAAAAGGCCATAACACGGCAGTCGGGTACCCAGCCTTCTGGGTCGGCTCCCTCCACTTCATCGCCTTCCCCTCCCCGCCTTATCCGTACCCAAAATGACATGGTTGCTAGGGGGGAGTCGCACTCTGATGTTTACGCTAGGTTGGCCAGCATCGAGAAATTTATTGCTAGCGCGGTGGGCAAGAAGGCCCAGGCTAAAAAGAGACATTTGTCGCCGGCCCAGGCGGCTTGGGATGTTTATGATGATTCCCTTGATTGGTCGGATTATTACTCGTTAGAGGAGGGGGAATTGTATGAGGAGTCTGAGGCTGATGATGTACAGTTTTGTGATGCTGATGTTGGGCAGGCGCGGGGGGATGCCGTTGACACTACCAAGGTTTTGACACATCAATCCTTCCTTTCAAGGTGCCAGGGCTGTCAGAGGTTTGGCCTTCTCGGGTGTTAGAGGTTCTTCCTGAAACAGAGGCAGAGGTCGCTGTCCCGCGTCTGCCTGGGGTTCCAAGCCTAAGCCAGCGGTTAAACCAGCTCAACAATGAAGGGGTGCCCTCACCCGTTCGGGTGGGGGGGCGGCTGCAGCTCTTCTTCCAGGTCTGGGCCCGGGAGGTCACAGACAATTGGATCTTGGAAGTGGTCTCCTCCGGGTACAAACTGGAGTTCGAGTACTGGCTGCCCCCAAGATTCTTAAGGTCTCGGGTGCCCTCGGACCCTCAGGCTGTACAGGGGCTCCTGTTAGCAGTACAGAATCTTCTGGACATGGGAGTCATATGCCCGGTGCCTCCCTCGGAGAGAGGCAGGGGTTACTACTCCAATCTTTTCACGGTTCCCAAAAAGGATGGCTCCGTGAGACCCATTCTGGACCTAAAGTTCCTCAACAGATTGATCAGAACCAAGAAGTTCCGCATGGAGACTCGTCAAGGGGACTTTATGGCATCCATAGACATCAAGGATGCATATCTGCATGTTCCTATTTTTCCAGAGCATCAGAGATTCCTCAGGTTCGCGGTGGAGGATCAACATTTTCAGTTTGTAGCCCTTCCCTTCGGGTTGACCTCTGCGCCGAGGGTCTTCATCAAGGTTCTGGTGGGCATAATGGCACTGCTCAGGGCATTCGCATTGTGCCGTACCTGGACAACCTGCTAATCTCAGCTTCTTCCCTCCGGCAGGCGGAGCTGGACACACACCAGGTGGTGTCGACCCTGGAGAGGTTCGGGTGGGTGATCAACCGCCCCAAGTCCTCTCTCTCCCCATCAAGGGAGATTTCATTTCTGGGCATGAATCTGGATACCATTCTGGCCAGAGTGTTTCTGCCTCAGTCCAAGGTGCAGGGGATTCAGGATCTGATCCGCCTTCTTCTGGCCATTCCTTGCCCTTCTATCCGACTGGGGATGAAACTGGTGGGATTGATGGTGGCCTCCTTCGCGACAGTCCCGTTTGCTCAGTTTCACATGAGATCTCTCCAGCTTCACCTATTGACGCATTGGGACAGGTGTCCGCAGTCCTTGGATCAACTGTTCAGGATGTCTCCCAGGGTTCGGCAGTCCCTTCGGTGGTGGCTGGAGTTGAGCAACCTGTTGAGGGGCATTCCCTGAGCAGGGGGTCCTCTCACCAAGGGGAGTGGTCTCTCAATCCCGGGGTTTTTCGGTCCCTTTGTCACAAGTGGGGGACTCCGGAGGTGGATCTCTTTGCCTCACGGCACAATTGCAAACTCCCGGCCTTTGTGTCTCTATCTCAGGATCCTCTAGCTCTGGCAGTGGATGCCTTGTCCCTTGCCTGGAAGGATCTGGGGTTTCTGTACCTGTTTCCTCCCTTCTCCATGTTGGGCAAGGTGGTTCGCAAACTGGTTCTGGAAGGGACACCAGCACCACACCACAAAGGTGGCCAAGAAGGGTTTGGTACGCAGACGTTGTAAGGTTGGCGGTAGATCAGGACCGGCTTTCCATGTTTCCGGATCTGATTTCTCAGGGGCATCTTCTTTACCCCAATTTACAAACGCTGGCTTTGACGGCTTGGCTGCTGAAACCTTCATTCTGAAGGAGGAAGGTTTGTCTGAGGCTGTTGTTCAGACCTTGCTTAGAGCTAGGAAGCGGTCCTCTTCTGGCATTTACTATAGGACTTGGCGGTCCTATATTGACTGGTGTGAGGCTAGGGCCTTGCCTTGCAGGGTGTTTTCGATTCCTAGGATTTTGGAGTTTCTTCAGCACGGTCTGGATCTTGGGTTCCAGCTTAGTACCTTGAAAGGGCAGGTCTCGGCTCTGTCTGTTTTCTTCCAAAGATCTTTTGCCTTACACCCGCTGGTTAAGACTTTTTTCCAGGGGGTTACTCATGTTCGGCCCCCTCGGAAGGCTTTGGTTCCTGTTTGGGATTTGAATTTGGTTCTTTCGGCTCTCCAGGGTCCTCCTTTTGAGCCGTTACAGGATGTTGCTCTTTCTGTTTTCACTCAAAAGGTTGCCTTCTTGGTGGCTATTACCTCTGTTCAGCGTGTCTCTGAGTTGGTGGCTCTGTCAATTCAGGCCCCTTACTTTGAAAGACACCAGGACAAGGTGTCTTTCACTTTAAGCCAGATTTCCTTCCTAAGGTGGTATCTGCCTTCCATCTCAATCAGGATATTGTTCTCCCTTCCTTGTGCCCTAAGCCTAGCAATGACAAGGAGAGCGTCCTGCACAATTTGGATGTTGTTCGCTGTGTTAAGTACTATTTGGTGGTTTCCGCAAGACGGACGCCTTTTTCGTGGTGCCCTGTGTGCCCAGAAAAGGTTTGGCGCCCGCCAAGTCTACCATTAGCAAATGGATTCGTCATGCCATTGTTGGGGCCTATTCTGCTAAGGGGAGGACTCCCCCCTTTTAAGGTCACTGTGCTTTCTACTCGTGCTGTTGGTGCGTCCTGGGCTTTTCAGGACCAGGCTTCTGTTGACCAAGTTTGTAAGGCTGCTACTTGGTCTTCCGTTCATACTTTTTCCAAGTTTTACAAGGTTGATGTGCGGGCTTCAGCGGATGCTGTTTTTGGCCGCAAGGTTCTGCAATCTGCAGTGGTTTAAGTTGGTGCATTTCTTTACTGTTTCTGGTTCCCACCCATGACGGACACTGCTATTGGATGTCCCAGATGTCATGACTGTGGAAGCGGAGTGTATGTCACACTTGGAATAATACCGTTTTGTGAGTACTCACCTGTAAAACGGATATTAAGAGTGTGACATACACTCCGCTTCACCCCACCCTTCTGGTATTCCGGATCCTTTATATTGTGAACCATTGTTTATGTTGTTAGTATTGTTATAATTGGTTCTTCCTCATCCCCTTACTGCTATCTTACACTGGGGAATTAGTGGGAGGTTCCAGGTATTTATGGACCGGGAGGAGCTCCTTTTTTTTGCATTCATCTCTGCAGAAGTTCGCCCTCTACTGGAGATTACCCAGATGTCATGACTGTGGAAGCGGAGTGTATGTCACACTCATAATATCTGTTTTACAGGTGAGTACTCACGAAACGGTATTTTTTAACTGAATTACTAAAAATATTAAATTTTTGGATGATATTCTAATTTTTTTTTTTGCAATGCACCTGTAGGTTTCATAAATATTTGGACACTGACACAAATTTTGTTTTTTTACCTGTTTACTGAAACATATTTGTTATAGTTATATAATGGACATAAAGTCCAGACTTTAAGCTCTCATTTGATGGTACCCACATTAAAATAGGATGAGGCATCCAATGCCACATTGTTGTTTTTAAAGGGACCAAAAGTAAATGGACAACTGCCTCAAAGGCTGTTTCATGGGCAGGAGTGGGCAGCTCCTTATTTTGCCATTCTCTGTTAAGCAGATAAAAGGGCTGGACTTAATTTGAGGTGGGGTGTTTGCATTTGGAAGATTTGCTGTGAAGAAAACATGCTGTCAAAAGAGCTCTCCATCCAGGTAAAACAAGCCATCCTTAAAGTGGACCAACACCCGATCGGGGTGCCCCACCGAAGTGGACCAAAAGCCAGGATAGTCAAAATCCTGGGTGTTGGTCCACTTTAAGCTGTGGAAACAGGAAAACCATCAGAGAAATTGCTACAATATTAGAAGTGGCAAAAGTATTAAAAGGCACGAGTTTATTAAAGCAAAGAAGTCTAATATTCTTCAATGGTCAAGTCGGTCACCCGGTCTCAACCTAATTGAGCTGCATTTCAATCGCTAAAGACAAAACTTCAGACACAAACTAACAGCAACTGAAAACTGCTGTAGTAGAGGCCTGGCAGAGTATTATAAACAGGAGGAAACACAGCATTTGGTGATGTCCATAAGTTCAAGACTTCAGGCATTGCCAGCAAAGGGTTTTCAAGCCAAATATAGAAATTAACATTTTATTTACAATAATTTAATTTGTCCAATTACTTTTGAGCAAAGGATTGTATTAAAAATGCTTTAGTTCCTCACAGTCTATGCTATCATTTGGTTCAACCCACTGAATGAAAATGGAAAGTCTGAACTTCAACTGCATCAGAATTTTTTGTTCACAACTTGTTCTGCTAATGTACAGAACCGAAGAAAAATGTCTCTGTCCAAATATTTAGGGACCCAACTGTATATGATAAAGAGATTGTATTGTAACATGGACTATACACACAGCCCTTGTTTGAACTGTAAGTGGTAATATCTGCAGTCTTTAGCCCCACGCTTGGCAATATTTAGCCTGTTAAAGTGAGCTTTTAGTCAAAAAGGGACTAAATGTCTGCTTACGCCCCCCCTGGTTGAAGACTAACGGCAAAATACTCAGTGGATCTGTGTTGCTCGCACTTGGTTAGCTGTATGGGTTGGCACAAACCGTCACCGAAGGAGTGGTGATGTCCATCCACTAGCTGCCACCACTGCTGGGAGTTTTGGGTCTTCCTCTTAGTCCTTAACTGAAGGGCTCTGGGCAGACATTTTAATGAAGCTCCACTTTAAAGTAGCACTATTGCGAAAAATGGCCCAATGATAAAAATCGATAAATATGTGGGAGGTGGGGTCATTTATACACCAGACATCAAGAAATATCCAGCCAGGCTGGTTTCTTTAATTTTAATGGATGGAAGAGGAAATCATGGGTGACAGGTTCTGTCACCCCTGGATTTTGTTCCTACCATGTGAAAATAAACCACAAGCTTGACTGGAGTTTTATTCAGTTCAGGTGTATAAGTGACCCCTCTTCTCATTAGCTGATGCGTTTATATGAATTTTTAACATTACGCAATTCCGCGATATTGCTGCTTTAATCTGGACTATTGGAACCTGAAAGACGTGTAGATAGCCAATCACTTAATCTTACACTGTATAGTAGGATCAGGCATATAAATACATGAACTGAAAGTTCATGTATTTTTGGGAGGGCAAGGCAAATCAGGATGCCCCCCCCCCCCGGCATCCTGATTTGCCTTGCCCTCCCAATGTGAACTTGACCTCCCCCTCACCCAAGATTACCCGGTAAAAATAATCTTCACCTGCTACTACAGTGCATGTGTGGGCTCTTATCCAATCAGAGCCATTTACTGTGAATAGTAACTGCTCTCTCTACAACAATCGGGAGCAGAAGCGTCCGCATCCCTGGCAGCAGACATGCTTCCCAAAGATGCCGGGAATGCAGCCGCCAAGATTCAGGGGAAGGTCAGCGGCTGCACTGGGTTTTGTCCTGCTTTAACGTTTATTTCTGCCCATAATAATGCAGCATTCTGGTGCTTTCAAGAGCCGCAAGGGTTCTCTCTGCCTTGGATGACTTGGGAAGAATGCTTTCCCCACAACCGTGAACAAAACCGTCTTGGGAACCCATGTTAAATGTAATAAAGTGAGATAAGAGACCCACAAATAATAGGTTGACATGGGTTTTGCTTTGTCAAACTTATTACTGGAGGTGCAGGTTTCATTCATTTCATAACAAGGTCTGTAGTAGATTATCGTTGGATGTTTTTTTATAACTTTTTTTTTTTTTTTAATATACAGGTTTAACTATTGTTGTCATTGCAATGGCAACTGTGGTGACCACTATCACTGGATTGTCTACTTCAGCTATTGCTACTAATGGATTTGTCAGAGGAGGTAAATGCACTGTCTCAATGTGTTCTCCTAGTTGTATCTGCGCAGATAGTTGGCAGCAGTGTACTTTGATATCTGTGCTTTTCCTGCTTTTTCCTCCAGTCCCTATTTAAAGTCCACGGGAAGGGTTTTTTTTTTTTAGTATTTTATTTTCTTTGAAATTGACAGTCATGCCAAGCTTCTGTTTATGCGATTTCAAAGGAATTTTTTCAGATTTGTAAAGTGTATACCTTAAAGCAAACCTAAACCCTCAAATGTCCAACCCCTGGGGGGAGTCCTAAGCATATCCAAAGTTTTTTTACATTTTAGGATTGCTTAAAAGCCTAGGAATGACAGCAGGAATGGTATTGTCTCCCATCCATTAAAGTTTATTGAAGCCGGCCACCAGGCATGCTAAGGCCACTCTGCTCCTAGTGAAAGATGGCCTGTCTTGAGGGAAATCTGGAGGCATAGTTATAGGAAAGGGTCTAGAACTCGGTAATAACAGCATTCTGTAGCAGCAGATCAGGAGGAATTTGCTGCCTTTGTGAATAGATATTAAACCTGCAGATGTATGTTTATCATGGTGGGGATTATTGTATACACATATATTATTGTATATGGATGACATAGAGACATATGTGACCCCTGAGAAAAGTTTGGGATGCTAGTGTCACCTCGTCTGGAAAGGTTAATCTTTTATTCCTGTAGTTTAAGCTGTTGAGTTTTTTAGAAGCCCCCCCCCCCATCATAAATATGTAATAGTGATAGTTGCCTCAAATCTGCTTTTCATCTATCCCAGTGAGATGCCGGAACCCTTCAATGCGCAGCTTGTTTCTGCAGTTAACAGATCGGCCTTTGTGTCCTTTTCAGTGCTATTGGCTGATTTGGAGCATGTGCCACTGGAGCCAGACTGTCCTCATACATTATATATTTGCATCTTAAGAATCGCTTTCCTCAGCAGCATTTCAAAACTTCCTGTAGATTAAAAGGCACTAAAGCCTACAGCGAGTAATATGACTTAACCTAATGTGCTGCCGAAAGGTCGCATAAATCTGCTATCCATTGTATATCTACTCACAGATTCAGATATTTTATTTATTTAGAATAACTAATGATGAAGTTGTGGCCTTGAAGCTTTTCGAGTTATTTACTGTATCTGATCACCAGCACAAAGAGAATGAGTAAACCAGACCTAAGGGACCTTAAAGCAGAATTCCAGTGATAAAAAAAACCCTCCCACCATCTCTCCTGGGGCTGATGCAGGATGGGTGGAGGTGGGGGGGATTACAAAGATTCAAACCCCTTACCTCACACCTGCTTTGTGAACAACATTTTAGCATTGAAATTGGCTATAGATGTATTGCTGCCTCTCCTCCAATATTACTGCTGACCCAGTACCCACACTACATTATTCCTTAGATTACCACTTAAAGCGGACCTTCAGCGTCCTTTAATGAAAAGCCCAAACCCTTAATAAATGATTCCCCAGCATCTAAAATTTATATATTTAACATTTAGCCAACTTGGCTCAGTAGCATCAGGGGGCTGGGGGCACATCTGGGGTCAGGAAAAGGTCACAAATCCCAAAATGCAGAGCGGCACAGTCAGAAGACACTTCCTGTTTGCAGGCAGCCTGAAACTCCATGGGCCGCCATCTTGAATGTTTAAAGGCTCAGAAAATGCAGTAGGTGCAGGTAGGATGATTTTTAATGTGGGCAATTTGTATGTACAGCGCAGGGGAAACATATAACATATGCTTTTATTCAGGGAGAAGGTCCAGTTTAAACATAATCACTGTTTTTTTTCTTCTTTATTTTCTCCATTGTTTTTCTAATTTTTCTTATTGTGTCCTGCTTTGCAGTTTTATTCTTTGCCTAAACATTCCCATTTTTGGGAGCACCAGTGTTGTTAATTGTCCTCTTCCACAATGGGCACACAGTGCTGGTTGTACTATCAGAACCCTGCTGAACATTCTGTTCAATGTTTTCACATGGTTTACAAACACAATCCTCTTTAATAAATGTCCATTTAAACCAGCAAGTACCTTCACTTCAGAATTTGCTTTGTGGGAAAACCTAAAACAAAGCAAACCTGAGAAAAAGCTGCCGAGTTCGGATATGTTGCTCCACACTGCAGGATCATAGCCATTATTCATTTATAAGCACCCGGTAAATATAAGTGGATGCTGGCAGATCTGTTATTGGACAGGTGGCTCTCATTATTTTGAATGGGGAATGTGCTAGATAGGCTGGGCCGCAATAAAGTCAATGAGAGCCGTTTGCCAAACAAGTTAAACACAGCAAACTGCTCTCAGTTGAGCTGGTTGAGCGCATGCGCCATTGGAACGCAGAAGAGGTGAGTTGTTTGCGGCTTCCTGGGGGTTTTCACACAGCTGGGTATCCACAATCCGGATGCCCCGTGGAATGGAACAAAACTTGGGAAAAGCAAATTCTTGGGTTATGTTTTTCTAGAAAGCAGTTTCAGAAATGACTTGCTTTACTCTTAAGAAGTGATGCCTAACCGCAGTTTTGGCTGTTTACAGGAGGGGCATATTACCTAATATCTCGAAGTCTGGGACCCGAATTTGGAGGTGCAATCGGTCTCATTTTTGCATTTGCGAATGCTGTTGCGGTTGCTATGTACGTAGTTGGTTTCTCCGAAACTGTTGTGGACCTACTTAAGGTGAGTCACTAAGTGCTTTTCATATAGGATAATAAATATTGAATATTCATGAGTAACGTCAAGCAGTCATAGAACTTAAGCTTTAACTCGGACCTACACCCTCCCTGACCACGTTAATATCTTTCTTTAGACGCACATAATTATGAGGGGCGTTTCATAAATTATTTACCACAGTATGTTCTGTCAGTGTCAAAGAGCCGAGCATGTGCACAGACCTATCTGGACATGCAACACACACTCAGTCTGGTGAAATAACTGGAAGTGAAAGTGACAGGGTGGCAAGTGCAGTACGGTGTGGGTCTACAAAGAAAGTGATAGATTTGGAGCTTTTTTCCATGATTGCATTCCTTACAAAAGGTAGTAAACAGTCCTAAAGAATTCCCATGTAAGGATGTTTGCCGTATATGATGCTGATGCACCTTCCTACCACCATGTGGTTTAATTGGGGGAAGGAATCAATTGAAGATGACCCCTGTTCAGGGAAACCTGTTGAAGCCTTGTGCTGCAAAGTGGAGGCCATGATTTTGGAAGATCATCTAGTGAAAGTCTGTGTTATTGCTCGTGATTTGGGCATTTCAGTTAGCACGGTCCAGTTTCATTGATGTTGTTTTAATGTCAACGGTCAGTTCCTGCTGATTGCCACAGATATTGAGGCCAGCTAATTAGCCAAGATAATTTAGACTTGTTGAGAGAACGTTCAGGAGACTTCTATTCTCAAATTGTTGAAGGTGATCCACCACCAAAATCCTGAGACCAAGCAAGACCATACAATCGAGGCACATGGGGCTTCCAAACGCCAAAGAAATGTTATGTGTAGCAGTCAGCTGGAAAGATCTTGAAAACAGTTCTAGGGATATAAAAGGGGTCTCGCAGATCACAAGCTGCTATTGAAGAATGCGGCTTCAAGGAGCTTAACCATCCAGCCTGCAGTCCAGACCTGGCTTTACAGTGATTACTTTCTCTTTGGTAACCTGAAAACATTGTCTGCATTGGTAATGCTTTCCTGATGACTATCCAGTCGTAGAGGCAGTTTTCCTGCCGCAGAACGTAGTCTCCTTTTTTTCTTAGGACATCCATTCCTTGGAGACAAAGTAGAATACCTTTGTTGAAGTCAAGGGGGATATCTCTGAAAAAGAGAGAGTTCCAAATTCTCAGAAAATGTTGTTTCTGGGTAAACTTCTTAGATACCCCTTTTATATGTGACTGCTGTATCTATGTCAATTATCTATTTGCGACTGGAAAGTCTTGTTGCTGCTTGTTGTTGTTTGTTGTCTTTCTTTCAATTCATTGTTGTTGGGGAGCCTCTTCCTGGTTGCCTCCATCGGCACCCTCTGCCAAGGACACTACCAAAAGCTAACAGGTGCAGTCAGCCTATTGAAAGAGTTATGAACCAGTGATAACCATTTAAAGTGGACCAACACCCAGGATTTTGACTATCCTGGGTTTTGGTCCACTTCAGGGGGGCACCCCGATTAGGGGTGTCCCGCTGTGTAAAACCCCCCAGAAACCCCCAAACTCACCTCACCACGCTCCCACGGACAAGCGGCGGACAAGGCAGCGCGTCCGCCGCCGCCTCCCGCGCGCCCCTCTGACAGTGCGCGCGCCCGCGCCGGCCATTCACAAACGGCCGGCGCGGGCGCGCGCACGGCTAGAGGAGTGCGCGGGAGGCGGCGGCGGCGGCCGCTGCCGATCAGGTGAGTTCTTTTGGGGTTTTGGGGGGGGTCCCTCACCGCGGGACATCCCGATCTCGGATGTCCCGCGGTGAGGGGGGTGATCGGCCCGGGAATCTTATAGATTCCCGGGCCGATCACCCATGGGTGACGGTCCACTTTAATAATTTTTTTTTATCCTGCTAATCCGGAACTTATTTTGGCCAAAAGATGTCCATGGGAAGTGTGGAAATTACTGAAGAGTAACTATTGCTTAATGCTTTCCCACTAATAAATATTTACGAGCCAGGGCTCATCTCTGTGGTTGTCGTAATGCCCTTTAAATGTGCACATATGTAACTAAATGAATGTGTGTTTCAGCAAGCTTTTAAGTCACACTTCACAGGAAGTTACCTTGTTACTAAGGCCTCAATTACATGCATTAAAAGCAAAGAGCGCATGTTACATTGATGTTTCATTTATGTTTTTTTGGGTCCCTAGTTTATGTTAAAGCAAACAAAATTGTCACTTGTGTGATTTTTTTTTTTTTCAAACATTTTCAGTCCAAAAAAACCCGATGTACTCGCCATGTGTCCCACGCAAGACTGTCAGTGGCGCCGCATCGTAGGACACAGGGAGAGACACATGATCAGACGTGCAGTGCAGGCTGGAGATCTAGCAATCGGGTAAGATCTGTAGCGCTGCACTATGGCTGAGAGTCTGCGTGAGACACATGGTGAGTATAGCTTTTCTTTGGGGCTGAAAATGTACTTTAATGTATCTGCTGAGGGTCAAAAAACTGTTTACCTTGCCCACAATTCAATGCTGCCATTGGCACGTACATGGAGTGGCATCCCACTGGATTTCAGGCAAAGTTAGTCGTTTTAATTTTTGAAACCCCCATCCTACCACAGCGCTGAAGGAGAGAGCAGGGGAGGGGTTACATTGAGACTGCACAGCTTTATGTTCTCCCTGGCAGTAGGAAGGCATCCAGATTTGGAATGCCCCACAAGCTGCCATTAGAGCAGATGTACAGTCCAGTTCAGCTTTGAGGATGGCCTTGCTTGCTTCTGTGTTGCCTTGATGTTGGCTGCTATTTTACTTTCCACTGTGGCTACTGTGGTTTGCAAGGCGGTACACCCTAATTACCTGATTAGCCTTTGGCAGCCACATGGGGTGCTGGACAGCGAGGGAAGGTGTAAGCGGCTAATTACCTTTGCATAGCCCTGTGCATCGTGTTGGTGGCAATGCTGTAGAATTGGGGTAGCCCACCACTGCAGGGATGCTCTGGCCTGTTGTTTTTGACGAGAGGCTAGCTTTAATGGGTGCTCATCCTCGGTTTTGCTAACAACTTGATGGCCAGACTGGGGAGGGCATCTGTGGACCCGAGTAAAATATAAGAATTTTCTAAGCTCTTGACTTGCCCTGCCTCTTAAAGCTGAACAAAAACACAGATGCCACAATCTCACTATTCTAAGTATGTCACACACCCCACTTCAAACATTAATTCATTAACATGGGTACTCACCGCTAGGTGGCGCTGCTTTGCAGAGAAGTCCAGAAAAAGCAAGCCCCTCCCGGTCTATACATACCTGGCATCTCCCAACAATTCCCCAGTGTTCTTCTCTGCAACGTGGCGACAAGACAGAAGAAAGAAGTCTCCTTTCTCACCCCGCCCCCCCTATGGTCTATTTCTGCCCGGCTTCTTTTTTATTAGTCCCTGGTTATTGGTAGCCTCCCAGCTTAGGCTGTAGGCTGGGCAAGGGTAGATAGCACCTTAGGTGCTTAGGAGCTTGCTCCTCCGCTCGTCCCCATATTATGGGGCATAGCGGCGATCCGGTTTTTGGTGATCCGGATGTGGGATGCCCCGGGCCTGATTTTCCCCTTAGGTTCTCTCCCTGTCATTTTTCCTTCCCCCATGTATACATATGCTTGTGTGTGTTGTGAGGCAGGGACAGGTGGCCTGGCTCCGGCCCGTCCGGTCTGCCTTTATAGGGTGCTTGGTGGTACGGTAGTCCCCGTGGCTGGTGATGTCGGGTGGCCTGGTGGCGCGTCGCGCCGGTCCGCCAGGGATACTTTCTCTGGGCGGGCGGGCCGGGCGGCATGCTCCGCCGGCCCACTCGACGGCTTCTGCGGGCGTCATCGTGGCGCCCGCGGCTGGGGCCTTGGCGCGGCTGCGGTGGATGTCCCGCTGGCAGGAGGGGCCGGGCGGCGTGCGTTGCCGCCGGTCCTCCTGTGGGCTGATGCGGGCGCCATGGTAATGTGGCGCTCGCGGCCTGATTTCGCGGGCTGCGGCCTGCGCGGGCCGCGTCGTGTCTGACGGGGTACGTGGGGGGCGGGGCTACAGAGGTCCCGCGCTCCTGGCAGGCCCGCCCTTCTTCCCCGTCTTCGGCTTGTTCTGGCAGCGTGTCTGTGCGGAGCTCAGATGGGTGCCTGCTTGTTCTCCCGGCCCTTCATGTTGTCTGGACGCTCCTTTTAGTGTGAGCGTCCAGTTTGCTGATAAGGGGGGGCAGCGTTCTTGTTCCCTTGGGATTACACTGGCCTTGGGTCCATTTGGTCTGTGCCTCCGTCCCCCTCCCCCCCCCTCTCTTGGGGGTGGTGGCGGGCCTTGGAGCATGCTGGCTCTCAATGCATGTATTATTATATGTATATATATTTATATAGCCGGCCCTGTGTTTGTTTGAGCCACCTATTGTGTGTCTGTGTGCATGTATTTACTGTTGTCTTTTCTTTGTTTTCCAGATCCCGGGATTCCTTCACTCTGGGCTCTCCCGGTCGTATATACTTGGCTATTGGGTTTTGGGTCCCTTTTGCTATTCCCTGACAGGCCTGTTTACACATTTCATCATATATATATATATATCTATATATATTTATATATTTATAGATATTTTCTTAAAATCCCAGTGGGGCATCCCGGGTCGCTTACTGCGTAAATCCATGGGGTCTGCGAATACCATAAATTCACCATATGGAGGCTACCAGAGATACCGGAACTAGTCCTTCGGGGCAGTCCAGGCTGTGTGGGGGATGTGGGACTCCGCTCCCAGGGGATGATGTTATCATTTGTATTCCATGTGCGCAGCGGAATATTGAGCGCCAGTCCGACACCTCGGTGCCTGGGACTTCTTCTACCGCGCCTTCTCCCTCCCCTCCTCGCCTGTTCCGGACACCACGTGACGCGGTCGTTGGGGGTGATTCGCAATCTGAGGTATGCGGCCGTTTGGCCAGCCTAGAGAAAATGTTTTCCGCTATGGTCGCTCAGAAGGCTCCAGCCAAGCGGAAACATCTGTCTCCGCCTCCGAAGTTGAGGTACTGGACTGGTCGGTTCGTCCCCTTGAAGAGGGTGAGCTTGTTGAGGAGTCAGAGGATGCCGAGGTTCAGCACTTGTCGGGCGCTGAGGGGGACCTGGAATTGGAGGGGCCCCCCCTTGATACGCCCACTATCCTGGCCCAAATGTTTGAGGTTTTGGATTTGGATCCGCCGGAAGTTACTCCTCGGCCTAAGGGTCAGCTTTTTGGGGGGTCCAAGCAGCGCTTGGAGTTTCCCAGTCAACAGCATTTTGAGGACATCGTCCTTAAGCAGTGGGAGCAGCCTACGCGGCTTGTCGGGGTTCCGCCTAGTTGGGACAGGAAGTATCCTTTTCCATCGGATCTGTTGAAGCGTTGGTCTGTCTCTCCCGAGGTGGATGCTCCTGTTTTGGGGCTGTCTAATACGGCAGCTGTTCATCTCCCTGACACTACCTTTCTCAAGGACGGCGAGGATCGCCGGATTGATCAGTTGGCCCGTCATGGGTTTGTCTGTGCGGGTTCGGTTTTGAGGCCTGCTTGTGCTTCTGCCTTTCTGTCGTTGGCGGTTAGGTCCATGGTCAGGGACTTATGTGTGGATCTTGATCCTACTGGTGATGAGTTTCTAGTTCTTAAGCGTTGTGAATCCTTCTTGTCGCCCAGGAGGATGCTATGTTGATGTGTGGCAGGGCTACTGCTCTGTTGGTGGCTATTCGTCGTTCAGTTTGGCTGAGACAGTGGACAGCTGATTTTAATTCTAAAAGATCGCTTACGGCTCTCCCTTTTCTGGGTTTGAGGCTTTTTGGTGAAAAGCTGGATTCTGTTGCCAAGGGAGGCAAGTTGCCTCAGCGCAAGAAATTTCGCCGTTCCTTTCGGGGGGCGGTCTCCTTTAACCCTTTCGCTGCCAGCCTACCTGCAGCATTTGCCACTCCCTGTTGCCAGACTGAGTTTGACTGTTTTGCGCTACACATGTTCAACTGTCATTTTCGAAAGGCTTTCCAGGGATTTCCCAGGAAAATTATATATTGTTTTTTTCAACAGAGTCTGGGCTTTAACATGAAATGTCTTGTTTGTGTTTTTTAGGTGTATTCTCAACATTTTTGGGTGAAATGTGTGAAAAAAAATAAAAAAAATATATTTTTTTACAATTTGTAGAGTTTTTTTGTAATAAAAAATGTAAGTTTGTCAATAAAATCTTATTGCGTGAGAAACCCCAATTTCTCCCGCTTACAGCGATACCACATATGTATAGGTAGACACCCTTTCCTGCCCAGAAGCCTTTTATAGCTGCTGGATGACAAATGGTTAATTAAAAAAAAAAATGACATAGGGTCCCCCTTCCCGGGGAGGGGGACCCCATTTTTTTTTGGATTTTTAAGGGTTAAAAACCCTTAAAAATCCAAAAAAAAAAATGACGTGGGGTCCCCCTTACCCAAAGTAACCAGCCCGGGACCAGCTATGGGGGCTTGTAGGCACAGAGTGGGGGGGCCAGCTTTGGTGGCCCCCCCACCCTGCAGCCTACGAGCCCACATAGCCTATGTGGGCCCGGGCTCTTCTGCCCCCCCCTGGCCTTTGGGGAGGCAGGTAATGGGGGTGCGGGGGTTAATGGCAATGCCACCCCCCCAGCCATGTGAACTGGTATAAGGGGTCTCATGGACCCCTTACCAGCTCACAAAGGGTTAACTGTAAAAAAAAAAACACCACACAATAAAAAAAAGTATTTTATTAAAAAAAAATAATTTTTTTTTACTGTACTTACCTTCGATTGCAAGCTCTTGTCCCTCGCCGCTCAGCTGACAGATGCCGGTGATCGGTACAGGAGAAGGAGGAGGCAGGAGATCAGAGGATCTCCTGCCACCTCCTTACCCTGTGCCGATCACCGGCATCTGAGAAGTTGAGAAGGGTGAAGCCAGATATCGGGGGCCGGGATGACGTCATAAGCCCCGCCCCCAAGGGGGCGGGGCTTAGCGGCAAGATGGCGGCCGCCATCGAGGATCAAAGGGGAGAGAGCCTCTCAGGCTCTCTCCTGAAGATCGGTAAGTCCTGGGGGGGGATCGGAGGCCCCCCAGGTGAAGAGGAGGGACAGCGGGAGCCAGCGCACATGGAGGTAAGTGAATGTCATTTTTATTTTTTTTTTTTTTTTACAGTTAGCAGCTGCTGCTGCAGAAGCGGGGGGGGGGGGCGGCCTATTCCGGGGGCTCTCCTGGAGCCATCCGACCCCCCACGGGGGATCGGATGGCACCAAATTAAAGGGGAGACCCGGCCGGATCCAACAAGGGGTCAGGTGAGTATTTTTTATTTTTATTTTTTAAACTAGAAGCGATCAAAGTCAAGCACGTAACACCTACGGGCTTGGCACTTAAGGCCCAGCCAAGCCAGCACGTAGGTGTTACGTGCTTGGCAACAAAAGGGTTAATCCGTCCTTTCGGGGGGCCAGAGCCGGCAGGGGTGCGGGCTTCTCGGCCTCCAGGGGCGCCAGTTGGCCTAAAGGTAGAGGCCGTTCCGTTCACGTCTGGGGCGCCAAGCCTGTGGCCAAGCCCGCTCAGCAATGAGGGGGCGCCCTCACCCGTACGGGTGGGGGGACGGTTGCGACTCTTCTCCCGGGTATGGGACCAGGAGGTCTCGGACAGGTGGATCCGGGAGGTGGTGTCGGCCGGTTACAAGCTGGAGTTCGAGTCCCGCCCTCCTCTAAGGTTTTTCAGGTCTCGGGTGCCCTCGGATCCTTTGGCCGCACAGGGGCTCCTGGCGGCGGTAAGGAATCTTCTGGAATTGGCAGTCATCTGCCCGGTCCCTCCTTCGGAGGTGGGGCGCGGGTTTTATTCCAATCTCTTCACTGTACCCAAAAAGGACGGTTCGTTCCGTCCGATCCTGGATTTGAAGCTTCTCAACAGGTTTATTCGTCCCCGGAAGTTCCGCATGGAAACCCTGCGATCTGCGATAGGTGCGCTTCGGCAGGGGGACTTTATGACGTCCATAGACATCAAGGATGCTTACCTTCACATTCCGATCTTTCCGGCTCATCAGAGGTTCCTTCGCTTTGTGGTGGAGGATCGGCATTTTCAGTTTGTAGCTCTTCCGTTCAGCCTCACATCTGCTCCGAGAGTGTTCACCAAGGTGTTGGCGGGAGTGATGGCCCTGCTCAGAGCTCAGGGGATTCGCATTGTACCTTACCTGGACGATCTCCTCATCATGGCGCCTTCCTTCAGTCAAGCGGAAGGGGACACCAGTTTGGTGGTGTCTATGTTCGAAAGGTTCGGCTGGGTGATCAATTACCCCAAGTCCTCTCTGGTCCCGGCCAGGGTGGTGACTTTTCTGGGGATGTCGTTGGACTCTTGCCAGCTCAGAGTTTTTCTCCCTCAGGCCAAGGTCCTTTTGATTCAGGAATTGGCTCAGCTTCTTCTTTCCAATCCTCGCCCGTCCATTCGGCTAGGAATGAGACTGGTGGGGTTGATGGTGGCCTCGTTCGAGGCAGTTCCCTTCGCGCAGTTTCACACGCGGACGCTTCAGCTTCATCTTTTGGCGTCTTGGGACCGGCGACCGCGGTCGTTGGATCGGTCCTTCCGGATGTCCCCTCGGGTTCGGCAGTCTCTTCTGTGGTGGATGGTCTCGGACAATCTTCTGAAGGGCAGGTCGTTTCTGACCCCGCTTTGGGAGACTGTCACCACGGATGCCAGTTTTGTCAGGATGGGGAGGTTTCTGGAAGGATCTTCAGTTTCAGGGGCAGTGGGACCCTCTGGAAGCTCACTTGCCCATCAATGTTCTGGAGTTGCGAGCCATCAGGTTGGTTCTGTCTCAATTGACACATCATTTGCAGGGCCTGCCGGTGCAGGTGCGGTCGGACAATCGGACGGCGGTTGCTTACATCAATCACCAGGGAGGGACTCGCAGTCTGGGTGCCCACAGAGAGGGTTCTCTGATTCTTGTTTGGGCAGAGACTCATGTCCCTTGCATCTCGACAGTTTACATTCCAGGAGTGGAGAACACGGAGGTGGACTTTCTGAGCCGGTGTTCGTCCCGCCGGGGGGAATGGTCTCTCCATCCCCAGGTGTTTCGGTCACTGTGTCTTCGGTGGGGGACGCTGGAGGTGGATCTGTTTGCCTCTCGTCACAATCACAAGCTTCCGACGTTCGTGTCACTGTCCCAGGACCCTCTGGCTCTGGCGGCGGACGCCATGGCCCTGAGCTGGAGGGATCTGGGGTTTCTTTATCTGTTTCCTCCGATTCCCATGCTGGGCAGGGTTCTGCGAAAGCTGGTTCAGGAAGGAGTTCCCGCCATTCTCGTGGCTCCAAGGTGGCCAAGGCGGGTGTGGTTCGCGGACATCGTTCGTCTGGCAGTGGATCAGCTCGATCTGCCTCTTCGGCCAGATCTTCTCACTCAGGGTCAGTTGTGTTACCCCAGTTTACCAACGCTGGCTTTGACGGCTTGGCTGCTGAAACCTCCATCTTGAAGGAGGAAGGTCTTTCGGATTCGGTCATTCGGACTGTTATTAGTGCTAGGAAGAGATCCTCTTCTTCCATCTATTATAGGGCTTGGAGATCGTATATTGATTGGTGTGAATCTAGATCTTTGCCCTGCCGGGTCTTTTCCGTTTCCAGGATTTTGGATTTTCTTCAGTCAGGGCTGGACTCTGGTCTTCAGCTGAGTACTTGGAAGGGGCAGGTTTCTGCCTTATCTATCTTTTTTCAGAGGTCTTTTGCAAGCCATTCTTTGGTCAAAACTTTTTTCCAGGGGGTTTCGCATTTGCGGCCTCCTAGGAAGCCGTTGCTCCCTGTTTGGGATTTGAATTTAGTTCTTTCTGCCTTTCAGGCTCCTCCCTTTGAGCCTTTGCGGGATATTGCCTTGTCTACTCTGACTCAGAAGGTTGCCTTTCTTGTGGCCATCACTTCTGTTCGGCGTGTTTCAGAGCTGGCGGCCCTGTCGATTCAGGCTCCTTATTTTGAGAAACATCAGGACAAGGTGGTTTTCAGATTCAAGCCTGACTTTCTTCCTAAAGTGGTCTCTGCTTTCCATCTTAATCAGGACATTGTTCTTCCTTCTTTGTGTCCTAAGCCTAAGAATGACAAGGAGAGTGCGTTGCACTGCTTGGATGTGGTACGTTGTGTCAAGTTTTATCTGCGTACTACGGCTCCTTTTCGTAGGACGGATGCCGCCTTCGTGGTGCCCTGTGGGCCTAGGAAGGGTTTGGCTCCGGCCAAGTCTTCTATTAGTAAATGGATTCGTCAGGCGATTGTTGGAGCTTATTCTGCCAAGGGGAAGGCTCCCCCTTTTCGTGTTACTGCTCATTCTACTCGTGCTGTTGGTGCGTCCTGGGCTTTTCAGCACCAGGCTTCGGTTGAGCAGGTTTGTAAGGCTGCTACCTGGTCTTCGGTTCACACCTTTTCAAAGTTTTATAAGGTTGATGTGCGGGCTTCAGCGGATGCTGTGTTTGGCCGCAAGGTTCTGCAGGCTGCAGTGGTTTGAGTGTGTCTGCATTATTGCCTGGTTGGATACCCTTCCCATTTTGGACACTGCTGTTGGATGTCCCATGTTAATGAATTAATGTTTGAAGTGGGGTGTGTGACATACTTAGAATAATACCATTTTGTGATTACTCACCTGTAAAATGGGCATTATAAGTATGTCACACACCCCACTTCACCCGCCCTCTTTGGTATCCTGGTTCTTTATATGGTGAAGTTGTGTTTATTCACAGTTGAGGGTTACTTTTGTGTTTTGGTCTCCTGGTATCTTGCCTTTATTGCTGTTTGAATACTGGGGAATTGTTGGGAGATGCCAGGTATGTATAGACCGGGAGGGGCTTGCTTTTTCTGGACTTCTCTGCAAAGCAGCGCCACCTAGCGGTGAGTACCCATGTGAATGAATTAATGTTTGAAGTGGGGTGTGTGACATACTTATAATACCCATTTTACAGGTGAGTAATCACAAAATGGTATTTTTTCTTCCAATCCATTCCAGGCACTCCTTACGCTTGGGATTACCTCCTCCTTGCTGATCACGTGACTGCAAGAAAGAAAACAGGTGTGGCCCCTCCCGGCCCATAAGTAGCAGCTGCCTCCTCACCAAGATCAGTTTTTTCTTTCTTGCAGTGGCAAGTGACTGTAAAGGTTGTTCAAGAAACTAGCTCTCAAGGATTGGCAGCAAGCGGGGGACTGAACCCTGTCTGCTCTCTGCGTAGCCTTATTCCCATGGATCCCTCAAGACCCAGGTTTATGCCTCCACAGCATTGGCTGTTTGGGGTCCGTGAAGGTAAGGTGGAAGCGCTGGGGTCTTGGGGCGCTTACAGAGTGTATATGCTCTGGGCTGCAGGCTTTTTTGAAAAGCAAGTCAGCCGCAGGTTCTTCTCTGGTGTACCTGCTGAGGAATGTTTTTTTTTTTTATGTTTTACCCAACCCGTCCTTCTTCCAGTTAGGTAGGTTTTTATCAAAAAAAAAAAAGAGAAATTAATAATAGAAAAAAAAAATATTTTAAATTTAAAAAAATTTTTTTTTTATGTATGCCTTTAAGGGACATGGCTGACGTCACGCAAGGGCAGAGTTTAACCCGGAACCACAAGGCCGTGTATTCAGTTGTCTCTCTCCCCTACATATTGCGGCCAGATAGCAGTGCGATTGCGGCAGCGGCCGGTTGGGCCAAGGTGCTGGCCTAGAATTGCCTTGTGATTAGGATGGCTTTCAGGGGTTCCGCTGGTTTATTCATATTGCTGCCTCAGGGCAAGCTGATTTTGCCGTTGTTTGTACTAAGCTATGCTATATATATATATATTATGTGTTTGATCATTTCTTTTGTATAGCGGTAAAGAGAAGAGCGGTGGTGAGTGGACATCGCCATTATCAATTTTTATATACATTTTTTTGATTAATTGCATTATCAATTTCATATTTCAGTTAGTTATATTATTTATATTATATATTTGTGTATATATATATTTTTTTTTATATATTTTTTTTTTTTATATTTTACTATCTGTATGAATATATTTTATTATTATGATTGTCAGTTTTATCTTTTTATCAGTAAAAAAAAAAAAAAAAGAGGGATATTGTTAATGCTCCTTTTTTTCTCCTGTATTATTTTTTAGAATTTGGAAGAAGGATAGAAAAGGTTGTGGTTCCTCCCGGTCCCTTTTGGGATTGGTTTTAGGCTTAGGGCCTTTTAGGTCTGATTGCCAAATTTAAAAAAACACCATGAGGGAGGCATCAGGGTATAGTGATTTGGGCATCCCATTTGAGCAGGGCAGGCTCTGCCCCTTATGTAAGCAGGATCCCCTGGGTAGTTTCAGCACGGTTTGTTCCGCTTGCGCCATGAGAATTGGTTAGACCATAATAGAGCGGCGGCCCAGGTCTTTAGTCCAGTTATTACTGGTGTGAGTGCAACGGCTCACCCATCCCTTCCTTCCCCTGGAAGGGGGAAGACAGCGAGGCGCAGTCAGATGTGGTGCACAGGGATAACCTGGAGAGACAGTTATCCTTGGTTATTCCAAAGAAGGCCACCTATAAGAGGAGGCATTGGAACCTGTTGCAGAGGAAAGAGATTTATTTGCCTCTTTTGGAGAGTGGGAGGAAGAAGAGTATATAGATGAGCAGCTCTCAGAAGGCGAGTTACGCTCTGGTGAGGAAGATAGTAACTCTATTTTTTTTTTTTTCTCTTCTGATGAGGACCCCCTCCTCGCAGGAGGAGGGGCCTGGTGAAACACAGTGTCTGCTCTCTTCGGTTTTTGAAACTTTGAATATCACTCTCTCCCATATTGTATCTTGTACTCAGAATATTCACTGTCAAATCTGTAAAACTGCGTTTGCAATAGTGTGTGTACTGTATGTTCTACCCTGTCTGTAATTACTACTTTGTAGAGCGCTACGGAAGATGATGGCGCTATATAAATGAACAATAATAATAATAATATCACCCCTCCTGAGGTGACAAAAAGAGGGAAGGATGATCTGCTTAAGCCAGTAAGGCAAAGGCAGGTGTTCCCGGAACAGCCGCACTTTTCTAAAATGGTTAAAGGAATGGGAAAATCCTAACAAATTACTGGCTGTTCCTAGGATACTAGACTCTAGGTATCCCTTTCCGGCGGACATGATTAAGCTTTGGTCTTACCCACCTGAGGTGGATTCTCCAGTAGCAGGCTTGTCTAATACTTCCATCATGCCGTCTGCTACTATGGGAACTTTAAGAGATCCCACGGGGAGACGAATGGATCAATTGGCCCGCCATGCTTTTGCTGTGACAGGATCCTTTCTACGTCCTGTTTGTGCCATGGCCATTGTGTCCCTGGCTTCAAGGAAGAAGATGAAGAAAAGGTTTAGCCAGGGCTAAGTCTCGCAGGCTTATTCAAGAGTCCAAAGATTTTAAGGATTGTTTGGACTTTAACTCATTCGCTATCACTGCGATGGATGATGCAGTCATGCTAGCTGCTAGAACTTCTGCTCTGCTTGCGGCCTTGCGCCGCTCCTTATGGCTAAGACAAAGGTTGGCAGTTGCCGACCCTAAGAAAGCTCTTATAGATCTACCTTTTTTAGGGAGCAGATTTTTTGGAGAAAAACTGGACAGTATGGTGAAGGATGGCAAACTGCCTCAGAGGAAGAGGACGACTCGGCCTTTTCAGAGGACTTCATCATATCGACTCTTTGGACTGGCAGAGGGACCTTTCGTCCTTTGCTCCCATAGAGATTTTTGAGGTAGAGGCAGAGCGTGTAGGGCAGGAGGGGCCTGGAGAAGTGGGCCTAATCCTCCAGCCAAGCCCACTCCAGCATGAGGGGGCGCCCTCACCCGAGCAGGTGGAGGGACAGCTTTTGCATTTTGCTCATATCTGGATGCACCACGTGGCGGATCTTTGGATCCTAGAGATTGTGTCATTAGGCTACAAGATCGAGTTTGCAGCCAGACCACCCGCAAGGTTCCTTTGGTCAGGGGCATCCCAGAACCAGTCAAAGATAGATGCCCTGAGACCTGCAGTTCAGCATCTCCTTCAAAAAGGGGTAATTTGTCGGGTACCCTTTTAGGAGGAAGGTCAGGGGTTTTACTCCAACCTGTTCACAATCCCCAAAAAGGACGGGTCGATGCATCCCATTTTTAGACTTAAAGGGTCTCAACAGGATATCCGCGTGAAACCTATCCGCATGGAGACGCTAAGGTCAGCGACAAGAGTAGTTCGGCCCGGGGATCTTATGACTACTATAGACTTAAGGGACGCATATCTGCATGTTCCAATTTTTCCAGGGCATCAGAAGTTCCTGAGGTTTGCCCTGGAAGACCAGGACTTCCAGTTTGTGGCTTTCCCATTCGTGATATCCTCGGCTCCAAGAGTGTTCACCAAAGTTTGGCGGGTCTCATGGATATTTTCAGGAGCCAGGGGATATGCATCATTCCATATTTGGACAATCTTTTAATTTTAGCGGGTCTCTTCAGCGGATCATGAAAGATACGCAGATGGTCCTATCAACTCTGGAAGAGTTCGGCTGGGTGATCAATTATCCGAAGTCCCATATCACTCCGGCGCCAGTAAGGAATTTCTTAGGAATGATTCTGGACACGGTTCAAGTCAAAGTGTTTCTACCAGAGCAGAAGGCTCTGCTAATTTGAAATCAAATAGAGTACTTACCGGCTTGCCAGCAGCCGACCATTCGGCTAGGGATGAAGCTAGTAGGCCTTATGGTAGCCTGCTTCGAGGCCGTACCTTTTGCCCAGTTTCACGTGAAGCTTCTACAGTGGAATCTGTTGGCAAACTAGGATCGAGCCCCACAGTTGCTGGATCAAGTTTTTTGTTCTGACGCCCTCGGCCAGGCAATCTCTTCTGTGGTGGATGGACCCTCTTCATCTGTCTGTAGGCAGGTCTTTTCTGACACCACAGTGGCAGATCGTTTCCCCGGATGCCAGTCTCACAGGTTGGGGGGGGGGGGCATCTGGCAGACACAGAAGATCCAGGGACAATGGGGGCCGAAGGAGTGTCAGCTTCTCATAAATATATTGAAATTAAGAGCAATCCGTCTAGTGCTGACCACCAGCTTAAAGGGGCAGGCAGTCCAGGTCCAGTTGGACAATCGGACGGCAGTAGCCTATATCAATCATCAGTGGGGTACCCGGAGCAAGAGTGCTCAAGAGGAAGTAAGCCGGATTCTGACTTGGGCAGAGGAGAATGTTCCCTGTATCTCAGCAGTTTACATCCCGGGGGTAGAAAACCAGGAGGCCGACGCTCTGAGACTCATGTCCGACCACCGCAGGAAGGTTCTGCATTGGGGACAATGGTCCCTCAGTCAGAAGGTCTTTCAAGCCCTTTGTCTTCGCTGGGGGTGTCTGGAAGTGGATCTTTTGCATCCAGACAAAATCACAAATGGACGAATTTCATGTGCCTATCAAGGGACCCTCTGGTCATAGCAACGGATGCCCGGTCAGTCTCTTGGGCAAGGTTCAAGCTTCTGTACTTTTTTTCCCCGCTTCTGCTACTGAGCCGTGTATTAGGAAAGATTGCTCAGGAGGGTGTACCTACCATTCAAGTAGCTCCTCATTGGCCAAGAAGAAGTTGGTTTTCAGACATAACAAAGAGGTCGGTAGACCATCTGCGCCTACCCGGTCGAGCCAGATCTTCTCACTCAGGGGGCGCTTCGGCGCCCGAATTTACAAATGCTGGCTTTAATGGCTTGGCTATTGAAACCTCGATCTTAGCAGAGAGAGGTTTATCGGCCAAGGTTATTCATACCATGATTCAGGCCCGGAAGACGTCGTCTTCCATGATGTACTACAGAGTCTGGCGGTCGTTCATATCCTGGTGTGAGGCTAGGAATTTTTCGTGCAGAAAGTATTCAATTTCTAGAATTCTAGAATTCCTACAAGATGGCTTAGAAATGGGCCTACAACTAAGCACCCTAAAAGGGCATGTATCGGCCTTGGCTATTTTTTTCCAGAAGTCTATCGCTAGTAAGAGGCTCATTAAGACTTTTTTCAGGGGGTCACTCATGTCCGACCTCCGCACATCTATTTTACCAGTGTAGGACTTAATTTAAATTTTTCAATTTTTAATGCGTAGATGGCCATTGTATGCTTGCGCACACATAGGAATTCATCCTCCGCATTTGACCCATCCGTGCAGTGAGTGTGCACATGCTCGGAGCAGTGGGCTGCCCTAATTGTGGCGCCCAGGGAGCAGTTGCGGGGTTGGGTGCCTTGCTCAAGAGCATTTCGGTCTTGTCCGATCCTGCAGCCCTCCGGTCGCAAGTGCACTCCCCTTGCCTCTAGGCCACAACTGCCCCCTAATCTGATGTTGAATCTGATGTTGAATCTGGTGTTCTCGGCTCTGCAGGGTGCTCCCCTTGATCCTATGATTGACGCTCCGATGGGCATTTTGACGCTTAAGGTGTTATTTTTGGTGGCAATCACCTCTGTGCGGCGTGTTTCTAAGTTAGCCTTATGTATGAAGTCTCCTTATTTTGAGTTACACAGAGACAAAGTAGTTTTTCGCTTTAAGCCTGATTTTTTTTCCTAAGGTCGTCTCTCCCTTTCATTTTAATCAAGAGGTAACTTACCTTCTTTATGCCCAGTTCCGGCTAATGCTAAGGAAAGGGCGCTTCATTCTTTAGATGTAGTCAGAGCCGTAAGATATTACTTGGCAGCTACAGATTCCTTCCGCAAAACTGATTTCCTTTTTTGGTTATATCGGAAGGGCCGAGAAAGGGGCTTCCGCCAGCTAAAGCCACTGTCAGTAAGTGGATTAGGCAGGCAGTAGGAAGAGGCTACTCGACCAAGAGGAAGGAACCCCCTTTTCGGGTCATGACCCATTCCACTCCATTGGTGCTTCTTGGGCTTTTCAGCTTCAGGCTTCGGTGGAACAGGTTTGCAAAACTGCCACCTGGGCTTCGGTTCATACATTTACCACATTGTACAAGGTGGATGTTAGAGCCTCAGCTGACGCTGTGGTTGGTCGAAGGATTCTTCAGGCAGTAGAGAAATGAACTACCTGCTGTTCTGCGTTAGGGGATCCCGCCCATAGATGGCACTGCTTTTGGAGATCCCAAGTGCAAGGAGTGCCTGGAATGGATTGGAAGAAAAAACACAATTCTGTGAGGTACTCACCTGTAGAATTGTTTTTTCTGGAAATCCATTCCAGGCCCTTCCGGCCCACCCGTTTTGGGTCATGATCTATCTTTTGATGCTTTTTTTTTTTATGGTGTTTAGTCCATTTATTTCATAAGCATTTAAAAAAAAAAAAAAAAAAAAAAAAAAAAAAAAAAAAGAGCAAATAGAAAAAGTGAAAAGAACAAAACTTAATTTCTGAGAGTATTTTCGTGGAGTTCGGTGTAAAGTAACATGGACTCCTATATAGGCCCTTCCGGCCTGCCTCTGTTTTTCTGTTTTTTACTGCTTTTTAAGTAAACTGATCTTGGTGAGGAGGCAGCTGCTACTTATGGGCCGGGAGGGGCCACACCTGTTTTCTTTCTTGCAGTCACGTGATCAGCAAGGAGGAGGTAATCCCAAGCGTAAGGAGTGGCTGGAATGGATTCCCAGAAAAACCAATTCTACAGGTGAGTACCTCACAGAATTGTGTTTTCTTCCTGGCTCTCCTTGTCAATGTAAACTTCAGCAGCCACATCCCCAGTTTTTGGTTGTGCCTGCGCTCATTCAGATAGGCTGGGAGCTGCTCTGATTGGACGAAAGCCCACATATTCATTGTAGGACCTGGAAAAGGTGAGTTTTTTTTTCTGGGCTATCATGGGGTTTCACACAGTGGGGCATTGCAAATTGGAATGCACCAAGGAACAGAACCCAAGTTAGTAAAAATGCACAGTTTTGTTCCGCTTTAAGTTAATGTTTACATTTTGCTAGGGTAAATGACAGAAAATACATTTGAATCTTGATCTGTGGTCACCAATGATTTTCAATGGTCCACAAGAGACAGAGGATGAAATGGCTAAACTGGATAAAAAGGAACAATACACAGATTCCCTTTAAATCGTTTACTTAACATAATAAACTTTAGAACTGAGATAGCTGAACCTTGTTCCAGTGCTTTTTTACATTAATTGGTCAGAGTGTACGGTTCTCCCTTTCCTTATACATTTCATTCTTTTCTATAACAATGTGTTTTCCGGGTCTTGGCTATAAATAAGAAAGGAGGCTTTTTCCTAAAGGTTACACTGTGGTTGTGTAGCAATCAGGTTTTCCTTTCCTCTTCTCTTTGTAGCTGTGACAAATACCAGATGCAGAAGAAATCTGTGCTATGAAAACCAAGCACTGAGCACTGCTGATGTCATCGGCTTTATTTACTGGCTGCATTCCAGGCGTGTGCCTAAATAGGGCTGTTTAACAAGTGGCATCACAGTAGAACTAATACTACAGCCCTGTCTCCTGCTGCAAACAGCATTTTCTTATTTATGTTACACACAGGGTCTGGTCTGTATTCTGCCTCGAGTCTTCTGGTGGAGGGGGGGGGGGGATATGGAAAATGATGCTGCCAGTGCTGACATTCCACAAATGGCCCAACGTACAGATGGAAATTACATATAGAACTTATCTGTGCTTTCTCTGTTTATGCAGGAAAACAATGCAATAATGTTGGATGAAATGAATGACATCCGAATCATTGGGGCCATCACTGTTGTTCTGCTCCTGGGTATCTCTGTAGCTGGAATGGAGTGGGAAGCAAAAGTAAGTGTTAAAGAACTGTATTTTCATTCATAAAGTCCCTGTCCAGGCATTAACGTAAAGTGTATACTCAGCATTTGTCCCCAGCAGCTCCTCTGTGCAGCGACTGCATCTTTATACCTTCCATATAGGGAGAATGAGTGATTCTGTTCTCCGATTTAGCCCATCATGATGGCTTTACACCCCCATAAAGCACCTACACGCCCGTGCATGCACCGTGGGAATTGGGGAAAGGTGAGTGAAAGTGGACGATCTTGGGGGTTTTGCAGGGACCGATCACCAGGATAGTCGAAATCCTGGTGATTGGTCCACTTTAACACGCCTACTAAATTTATTGCAATTTGGGGGCGGTGCTGAGGAGGAGCATGCTGAAACACGCCTTAGAACGCCTCCTTCATAGCAATGAATAGCATAGGCAGGTTGCGGGCTAAACAAGATTCAATGGACGCCACCATGCTAGGCTGTCGACGCTGCACGTCGGAGCTGTGGGGGAACACTGGACCTGCATAACTCTTGGCTGAAGGCTGGTCTGCAAGATAAAAGGTGTGGTCTCTCCCTGCCCACATAAACTTCTGGCTGCCCCCGCCCTCCAGTTTCATTCTTGCAGTTGAATTGGACTGTGAAGGTATGCATGGATTTATTTTCCTTTTCTCCTTTTATTTTTCTTTTTAAAAGCCATTCTTTCAGAAAGTGGGGGATTTTAACCCGGTCTGTCTTCTGGGCCCTTATGTTCCAACTGATCTGGAAGGACCCACTACTAATGCCTCCTGGAGTCTGTTAAACTGATAGCGTTGGATCAGGGTGAGGTGAGGGTAAGCGCCGGGGTCCTGGGGCCACTATGGGGCTTTTTTTGTGGGTAGGTGATGTACTAAGGGCTTGCAGATCCCTTATAAGGGACACCCAGCCGCAGGCTTGTCTGGTGGCCTGCGATGGACATTTGGGCAATGGTTACCTTCCTCCACTCTTCTGTTATTTTTCTATTGTTTTTCTTATAAAAAAGGGGAAGTGCTTTTAAATGTATTTTTTCTTCTTGCTTTCACCTTGATATCTGTGGAATAGATTAGGTAGTGGTCCATCCCTCGTCTTCCTTGACTTACATGTGGGGTCTCTTTGAATATTCTTTCATTCTCCTGGGCTGTTCCTACTGCTTTTCAATAACTGGAGGGCCGGTGGCAGCCCGAAGTATATATAAGCCGGAAGAGACCACACCTTTTATCTTGCAGTCCCGTCTTCGGCTGAGAGCTAACCCATTCGTATCTGATTCGGTTTGGCCCTGGAGTGGAAGAAGTGAGAAGTCAGTGCTACAGGTTACAATCACAGAATTGTATTTTTTGTTTCTGCCTAGACAATACTTTTAATGTGATTTTATAGGCAAATGGTTAAATTAGTCTGTTCTTTGCTTGCCCTCTGCTGGGTGTTGGGGGTGATCTCTTTTATCCACCAGCACTTTGCATTCCCTGATGAGTGAACAGAAGGGAACATGTTTTATGGAGCAAAATGAATTGACTTCTGATGGGCCTCTCGCATTGAAACGTGTAAGGATGAGTCATAAACTGCTACTGAGGAGGGATAGAGTTAGAGAAATATAAAGCAGACTGAATGAAGGATTCAGCCTCATGGGGGTGGGGGGGGCAGAAAGCAGGATGATTTAACCTTTGCTTAGAATAAGCTGTGAACAGTCTTGTGGAGTTGGCTGTAAGTTATGAATTAAGAAGTAAATCCTCTTATATTTGTAATAATCGTGTCCTCGTACACAATATAATACATTAATTACCCCAAAAAGTAAAGGCCAGGCTTACTGATTATATCCCTGTTGGGTGCATTGGAGCACAATTAGAGACAACTTTCTTATTCTAAGTATACAGTACGTCCTGCTCCAGATATAATACTTACACTTGGGCTATCCTCCGCCAGAGGGCGCTGTGCACTGCAGACATGCAAAAAACAGGCTCCTCCCGGCCCTTCATATACCCAGGGACCTCCCACAAATCCCCAGATTTCTCTGCAGTGCTGACTGCGAAGACATGAAGTATCACTCTCTCGCAGGTGAGCAGGGCTATTAAAGCCTGCGGCCCTGTGGGACTATTACCACCCGTCCTCCTTGTGATGTGCCTCCCAGCCTGGGCTGCGCTGGTCAGGTGAAGGTAGGCAGCACCATGCGTGCTTGACGGAGCCATGCTCTATCGCAGTCCCCCACCATAGGGTAGGCGGTTTAGGCTGATGGTGAGCCTTATGGGATGCCCCTCCCGCTTAATTGTCCCACGCTCCGTGTAGCGGTGGACCCTGTGTAACGGGTCGCCATCCTCCCTCGTTCCCCCCCTAGCTTGGGGGGGAAAGAAAGGGGGGGAGGGGTTTGTGAGTATGGCAGCCTCAGTGTACCCTATTACACGCTTATGGCCTCGGTGTCGTGTTTGACTGGGAATGGATGTCAGAACCGCGTTATGTACTATTCTAAGTATACAGTACATCCTGCTCCAGATATAATACTTACACTTGGGTTATCCTCCGCCAGAGGGAGCTGTGCACTGCAGACATGCAAAAACAGGCTCCTCCCAGCCCTTCATATACCCAGGGACCTCCCACAAATCCCCAGATTTCTCTGCAGTGCTGACTGCGAAGACATGAAGTATCACTCTCTCGCAGGTGAGCGGGGCTATTACAGCCTGCGGCTCTGTGGGACTATTACCACCCGTCCTCCTTGTGATGTGCCTCCCAGCCTGGGCTGCGCTGGTCGGGTGAAGGTAAGCAGCACCATGCGTGCTTGACGGAGCCATGCTCCACCGCAGTCCCCCACTATAGGGTAGGCGGTTTAGGCTGATGGTGAGCCTTTGGGGATGCCCCTCCCGCTTAATTGTCCCACGCCCCATGTAGCGGTGGACCCTGGACAACCTCGTTGGACATGCTCCCTCGTTCCCCCCCCTACCCAGTGGGGAAAGAAAGGGGGGGGGGGGAGGGGTTGTGAGTATGGCGGCCTATTACACGCTTATGGCCTCGGTGTCGTGTTTGACTGGGAATGGATGTCAGAGCCGCGTTATGTACTTTTACTTATTGGTAGCCGGCGCGCCCTTTCTATATTGCACGGACGGCTGTGGTCGGTAACACCGATCACCCTTCAGGGGCTTGTCTTGACTTCGTCACTGCCCTGTTCCCTTCTTCTCTATTTGCATCATGCTTTCGGAGCTTCGCGCTCTCCGGGGGGGGGGGGGGGGGGGTCCTGACTTGATGCGCTCCGCTTCACCTTCAGCTCTGGCCCGCCCTTCGAGGATCGTTTGGCGCCATTCCTTCTCGCGCGCGTGGTGAAGACCGCCCTTCCCCTGCTGTCTGTAAGTGCCCTCGCGGGTGACCATATTTTATCCTTATAATATATCTTACTTAGTTACTCCTTGCACTTGGCTCTGACATTCCTGTCCCTCTTATGTCTTTCAGACCGTGGATTCTGGTGGCTTCTCCCGGCCCCGTGTATCCCCCGGTTGAGACTATCAAAATTACTCCCACTTCCCAGCGGGTTATTGGGGCATCCAGGGTAGCTTACAGCGTCAATCCCTACGGGCCTATTGTGCCGATACAATCACCATATGGAGGCGTCTCAGGATATTGTGAACGGGGTTCCTTCGGGACAAGCCCGGCTGTGTGTAGCTTGTGGGGTCTTACCTAGCAGCAGTGACAATGCACAGGTCTGTGTTCCTTGCGCACAGCAGGCGCTATCGGCTCTTCCCGCCTCTTCCGTGGCTGTGCCTGCACCTCGCCTCACTTCACCTACTCCCCCAAGCCTGAGTCTAACCCCCAATACAAGCGGGGATTCTCATCCTGATATGGCTACTAGACTGGCCAGTGTTGAACAAATTGCTTGCTAGCGCGTAAGGCCACCGCTAAGAGGCGGCATTTAACCCCTGACTCTGCCCTTTTCCCTATGGAATCTGATGACTTGTTGCAGCCTTACGGCCAACCTCCCTCGGATGAAGGGGAGCTGTTCTCTGGGTCATACGACGAGGAGTCCAGGGTTCATGACGAATCTGGTTCCGAGCACTGGTCCTCGGATGATATTGACAGACTGCTGGCTCAGATATTTGAAGTTTTGTCCATCTCTCCCCCTGTTGCTGCTCCCAGACAAAGGGGCGAGCTTTTTCATACTGCTAAGGCTCGTCTTGAATTTCCCGAGCAGCTTAAGGAATAGGAACACCCCAGCAGACTGCCTAGGATCCCTAAGAGTGTGGATAGAAAGTATCCCTTCCCGGCTGACTTGGTCAAGATAGATTTTGTTGTACGGCCCCCCCACCGGATTCATTGGGTCCCGAATCCCTCAGGACCCTGCCTCAGCCCAGGTCTTGCTGCTGGCCGTGCAGGGTCTCCTGGATCTAGGGGTCATTTGCAAGGTCCCCTTTGGAGACAGGGGCACGGGGTTCTACTCCAATCTTTTCACAGTACCCAAGAAGGATGGGTCAGTCAGGCCCATTCTGGATTTAAAAATCCTCAACAAATTTGTAACAGGCATTTCCGCATGGAAACTCTGCGCTCGGCCATTGGCTCATTGCGCCCAGGGGACTTCATGACGTCAGTAGACATCAAGGATGCTTACCTTCACATTCCGGTGTTTGCAGGACACCAAAGGTTTCTCAGATTTGCACTGAAAGATCAGCATTACCAATTTGTGGCTCTGCCATTCGGCCTCACGTCGGCTCCCAGGGTGTTCACCAAAGTGCTGGCAGGGGTGATGTCACTGATAAGGCTAAGGGGCATACACGTGCTGCCTTACCTGGATGACATCCTCATCACCTCTCGGTCTCTGTGGCAGGCAGAGTTGGACACCCAACTGGTAGTGTCCACCCTGGAGTCCTTCGGTTGGGTGATCAATTACCCCAAGTCCTCTCTGTCCCCATCCTCGGTGCCCCCGTTCCTGAGAATGATTCTGGATACGGTTCAGTCACAAATATTCCTCCCTCAACAGAAGGTGGAAGCTCTGACTGCGCAGGCCAGGTTCCTGTTCTCGTGCCCACAGCCCTCCATCAGGCAGGGAATGCAGCTGGTGGGCCTGATGGTGGCAAGCTTCGAGGCGGTGCCCTTTGCTCAGTTCCATTTTAGACCTCTGCAGCTTCACCTTCTGTCAGTATGGGACAAGAACCCAGCGTCCTTGGACGGGGTCTGTGTGCTTCCCCCCTCTGTCAGACGGTCCCTTGCGTGGTGATTGGACCTCGAGAACTTGACAGGGGGCAGGTCTTTTCTGGCCCCTTCCTGGGAGACGGTCACAACAGATGCCCGTCTGTCAGGTTGGGGGGGGGGGGGGGCGTTCTGGAAGTCCCTGCGCTTCCAGGGGACGTGGGGTCCTCGGGAGGCCCATTTACCCATCAACATTCTGGAACTGCGGGCAGTCGGTTGGTACTGGAGCGGTTGACCCAAAGCCATGATGGGGCTGTCGGTCCAGGTACGCTCAGACAACAGGACGGCGGTTGCATACATCAACCATCAGGGAGGGACTCGGAGCAAGGGTGCCCTCCGGGAGGTGTCTCAGATTCTGACATGGGCGGAGGCCAATGTACAATGCATTTCGGCTGTTTACATTCCGGGGGCGGAAAATCTGCTTGCAGATGCTCTGAGCAGGGGGACGTCCCGTCAGGGTATTCCAGTCCCTGTGTCACCGTTGGGGTCTACCGGATGTGGACCTGTTTGCATCCCGCCACAACCACAAGCTCCCGGCCTTCGTGTCCCTGTCTCAGGACCCTCTGGCCTTGGCCACGGATGCCCTGTCCATGTCATGGAAGGAGTTTCGGCTCCTGTATGTATTTCCACCATTCCGCAGGGTTCTGCGCAAGATTGCTCTGGAGGGGGTGCCGGTGACTCTGGGCCCCCCCCCCCCCTGGTGGCCAAGAAGAGTGTGGTTCGCAGATGTGGTTCAAATGGCAGTAGACCAGTACGGTCTGCCAGGGGTGCCAGATCTGCTAACTCAGGGCTCCCTACGCCATCCCAATTTACAAACGCTGGCTTTGACGGCCTGGCTGCTAAGACCTCCATCTTGATGGAGAAGGGTTTTTCTGCCTCCGTGGTGGGCACTATGGTGCAGGCTAGGAAGAAGACTTCTGCTGCTATCTATTATAGAGTATGGCGTACCTACATTGACTGGTGTGAGTCTAGGTCTCTTCCCTGTAGGGAGTTCTCTGTCCCCAGGGTTCTGGAGTTCTTACAGCATGGTTTGGAGTTAGGTCTAAAACTCAGTACTCTGAAGGGTCAGCTTTCTGCCCTGTCCGTCTTCTTTCAGAGGACCTTTGCTCATCATCATTTGGTTAAGACCTTCTTTCAGGGGGTCACTCATGCGCATCCCCCTCGTAAACCTGTGGTCCCCGTTTGGGATTTAAACTTGGTTTTATCTGCCTTGCAGGGTGCTCCCTTTGAGCCTATTCAAGATGCTGCTCTGGCTGTTCTTACTCTCAAGGTTGTCTTTTTGGTGGCCATAACTTCGGTTAGGCGTGTGTCTGAGCTGGCTGCTCTATCCATTCAGTCTCCATACTATGAGAGACACCAGGACAAGATGGTGTTCCGCTTCAAGCCGGAAGGTTGTGTCTGCTTTTCATTTGAATCAGGACATTGTTCTTCCTTCCTTGTGCCCCAATCCTAGTAATGACAAGGAAAGGGTTCTGCATTCCTTGGATGTGGTCAGGTGCTTGAAGTATTACCTGGTTGTCACTGCGGCTTTCAGGAAGACTGATGCTTTCTTCGTTGTGCCTTCTGGGCCTAGGAAGGGTTTGGCTCCTGCCAAGTCTACTATCAGCAAGTGGATCCATCAGGCTGTGGTTCAAGCCTATTCTGCTAAGGGGAAGAGTCCTCCCTTCCGTCTTACTGCTCATTCTACTCGTGCTATTGGGGCCTCCTGGGCCTTCCAGCACCAGGCTTCTGTGGAGCAAATTTGCAAGGCCGCTACTTGGTCTTCTGTTCACACCTTTTCAAAGTTTTACAAGGTTGATGTTCGGGCCTCAGCTGATGCTGCTTTTGGCCGCAAGGTTTTGCAGGCGGTTGTAGTTTAAGCTACGTGCCGTTGCCTTTTTTGTTGGGGATCCCACCCTACTGTTATGGACACTGCTATTGGATGTCCCAAGTGTAAGTATTATATCTGGAGCAGGACGTACTGTATACTTAGAATAATACAATTCTGTGAAGTACTCACCTGTAGAATTGGTATTATACGTATACAGTACGTCCTGCTCCACCCCACCCTGGTTTTTGCATTATTCTGGATCCCCTGTATGGTGATTGTTGTTATTATCATTACCAGTTGTTTTGGTGGTTGGTTTCTCCCGGCTTCTGGTTCACTGCTTTTCAATGCTGGGGATTTGTGGGAGGTCCCTGGGTATATGAAGGGCCGGGAGGAGCCTGTTTTTTGCATGTCTGCAGTGCACAGCGCCCTCTGGCGGAGGATAGCCCAAGTGTAAGTATTATATCTGGAGCAGGACGTTCTGTATACGTATAATACTAATTCTACAGGTGAGTACTTCACAGAATTGTATTTTTGTGACCCATCTCATCCCACTTGATCTCTGGAGACTGGAAGTCAGTAAAGTCAGTTATGGCACATCATTGCTTTGCAGTCCTTACACATTTGGAGTACGCACATGGAATTATGGGGGAAAAAGGGGCAAACTTAGTAGACCTGGGGCAGCTACAGTGCTCTGTAGGAAATGCCATATGGGGACAGGCTTAAACTGATTCAGCAGTGTACTTACCTTTTGTCTCCCACCACTGATTAGTGCTAGTCTGGCAATCAGCATCTCGCTGATTGCTGGATCTCAGCCCGCTTTAACAGCCCCTGATTTCCCGCCGTCCAGGGCCTTAAACTACATTCACCGCCTGTTCTTTGCCAGTCCTCCCCCCAGCCATCAGTTACAGGGTGCATGGCCACAACCCCATTAACCACGATAGAGGGGCGTGCTAGCCCTTGGCCCACTACTCCTATTTCAATGAATGGAGAAGGCATGGCAACGCCTCTGTGATTGATGGTAAGTAGTAATCCTGACCCACTATCAAACCTGACCCCATGGTCTGGCCCTGGACTGTGCAGGATGGGGTGGCTGTGGCAGGGCCTTGGATCCAGCGATCAGGTGAGTTAATTGATTGCCTACTAGCACCAATCGGCGGCAGGGGACAAAGGTAAAGTACCCTTTTTGTTTTTTATATGCTGCCAAATCTGGCAGGTGAGCTCCTTGCAGTCCTTTTATTGCCATTGACTGGACTGTCAATTTAAAGCGGACCTTCACCCTGAATAAGAGCCTATCTTATATGTTTCCCGCAAGAACATACAAATTGCTCACATTAAAAATCATCCTACCTCCATCTTACTGCATGTTATGAGCCCTTAAACATCAAAGATGGCGGCTCATGGAGCATCAGGCAGCCTGCAAACATGGAGTGACTTCTGACTGTGTTGCTCTGCATTCTGGGATTGCTGTCCTTTCCCTGACCCCAGCTCTGCTCTGTCTGTGCAAATCAGATATAACTGCACTTCCCCCCTCTCCTCTCCTCAGTATGTGAGATGCTTCTGCGTCAAAATGGCGGCTCCCGAATCCTAGAGTCCTGAAAAGAGTTGCAGCCCGGTGGGGGAAAAAAATAAGTGACTAAAAACTTAAAATATATATTAATTTTAGATGCTGGGGAATAGTTTAAGGGTTTGGTCTTTTCATTAAATCATACTGAAGGTCCGGTTTAAAGCCTTTTTGCTTTCAATGCCACCATTTAGTTTTAGCCTGAATATTCTTAGTATACAGTACGTCCTGCTCCAGATATAGTACTTACACTTGGGGTTATCCTCCGCCAGTTGGCGCTGCACTGCAGAGACATGCAAAAACGGGCTCCTCCCGGCCCCTCAAATACCCAGGGACCTCCCACAAATCCCCAGATTTCTCTGCAGTGCCGACTGCGAAGACATGAAGTATCACTCTCTCGCAGGTGAGCGGGGCTATCAAAGCCTGCGGCCCTGTTGGACTATTCCCACCCGTCCTCCCTGTGATGTGCCTCCCAGCCTGGGCTGCGCTGGTCGGGTGAAGGTAGGCAGCACCATGTGTGCTTCCGGAGCCATGCTCCACCACAGTCCCCCACCAAAGGGTAGGCGGTTTAGGCTGATGGTGAGCCTCTAGGGGATGCCCCTCCCGTATTATTGCCCATGCCCCGTGTAGCGGTGGGCCCTGTACAAAGCGTCGCCATCCTCCTTCGTTCCCCCCCCGTAGCTCGGGGGGGAAAGAAAGGGGGGTATGTGTGTGTGGTCTGTGTATTGTGATTACACGCTTATGGCCTTAGTTTTGTCCCTTGACTTGTATAGTTGGTGTCAGACGCCGCGCTGATTTGCATTTTTATTGTGTATCTGCCGCCGCCGTGCGCGTCTTTTTCCTTCATTGGATGTACTGCGCCGGGCGGCGGCGGCTTCATTGGCAAATCATCTATTCTAAGTGTGTCATGCCCCCCGTGGTGGATGCCCCGATCATAGGGGTTCCTAACCCCCCTTTATTACAGCCCCTGCTTCTAATACCCTTCGGGATGCTTAGGACCAGCGCATTGATCTGCTGGCCTCCCGCGCCTTTTCTTGTGCAGGGGCGGCGCTGCGCCCGGTCTATGCCGCGGCTATTACTGTAGTGCCCACTAGAACCCTCATCAGAAAGATGCTTGATCATCACCCTGAGGATCTCCCCTGGGATGTGTTTAATGCACTCTCCAGTTGTGATGTGTTTGTAAAATTTACCCTATTAGCGTTGGGTGACACCATTAGAATGTGTGCAAGAACTTCTGCCCTTGCGGTGGCTATACGTCGCTTGGTCTGGTTGCGACAGTGGGGTGCTGACGAGGGTGCTAAAAAGACTCTTACTGGGTTTCCCTTTAGAGGGCTACGCTTGTTTGGGGCCCGTCTAGACCTGTTTGGTAAGAAGGGTAAGTCACCCCAATGCAGGCGGCCGTCTCGACCCCCTCGGGGCAGGGGCACCCCTCCCCCTCCCTACCATAGTGTTAAACAAGAACCAGGGGTGTCCTTCCTGGGGGCTCGCGCAGACTCCTGCCCCATGAGCGGCAGACAACGCCCTGGCCCCTCCGGCAGGGCTAAGCCTAAATCTTCCACCAAACCCCTTCAAGCATGATGGGGCGCCCTCGCCCATCTGGGTGAGGGGATGGCTGCAGCACCTTGCTCTTGTCAGGAGGCATCACGCCTCATTCTGGTGGATTCAGGGGGTAGTGTCCTCCGGATACAGGATAGAGTTTGCTGCATGGCCTCCCCCAAGATTATCGGGGTACTCCTGGTCCCTGCCTCTGTTCAGGTGTTGGTGCAGGCCTGCAGGGTCTGGGGGTCACTTGCAGATTGCCCTTAACAGGCAGAGGCAGGGGCCGCTACACCAACCTTTCCACAGTCCCCCGAAAGGATGGGTCAGTCTGGCCCATTCTGGATTCACAAGTTCTCGGCAATTCTCCAATTACAGGCAGTTTCTGCATGGAAACTCTGGGATGGGTCATCAGCACCTTGCGCCCAGGGGGCTTCTTGCCGTCTGTGGAGCTCAAAGATGCTTCTGTTCACTTCCCTGTGTCTTCTGAACACCGAGGCTCTTCAGGTTCGTGTTGGAAGTTCCAACACTGCTAATCTGTGGCCTTGTTATCTGGCCTCTCTTCAGCTCCCAGAGTGCTCACTAAGGTGCTGACGGGGGTGATGTCTCTGATGAGACCAAGGGGCGTCCGCGCTATGACCTACCTGGACGTCCTTTTTCACTTCCCAGTCTCTACGTCAGGCTAAGTTGGTTACTCGGCTGGTGGTGTCCACTGGGAGTCATTTGGATGGATGATCACTCATCCCAAGTACTCATTGTCCGCTTAATCGGTAACCTCATTCCTAGGAATGAATCTGGGTTCGATTCAGGCGAGAACCTTCCTTCCTCAGCAATAAAGGGGACAATCTGGTTGCATGGGCTCAGTCCCTCATTGCTGTCCCCGTCCTTTTACCAGGCAGGGATGCAGTTGGTGGGCCCGTTGGTGGCCTGCTCAGAAGAGGTCCCTTATGCTCAGTTCCCCCTGGGTCCTTCTGCAACTTCTATTGTTAGCATAGGACAGGGATCCAGCATCCCTGGAGCAGGGCCTGTGTGCCTTCCCCCCTGGTGATGAGGTCCCTCTTGGAGTGGATGAACTCAAGGAACCTGTCTGGGGGCAGTTCCCATCTTGCCCCTTCTTGGAGACAGTTACCATGGATGCCAATCTATCAGGTCGAAGGGGGGATTTTCTTCTGAAACCCCCTGCGGTTCTGGGGGAGGTGGGGACCTTAGAAGGTCCATACACCTATCAATGTTTGAAACAGTGAGCGTTCAGGTTGGTTCTAATTCGCTGGACTACTCCTCTTCAGGGCCTGCCCGTTTGGGGGCCCTCGGTCTGTCTGACGACAGTGGCCAACATTAATGATCTGGGAGGGACCTGGAGCAGGAGGGTCCTCCAGGAAATGTCTATGATCCTAAGCTGGGTGGAGGACAATGTTCCCTGCATATCAGTGGTATTTGCTCCGGTGGGGGTCCCTCTGCGACAGGATGTGCTAATCCCTGTGTCACTATGGGGTCCAACCAATTGTGGATCTTTTCGTGTCCCGTCACTATCACAAGCTCTCGGCCCTTGTTTCCCTGTCCCAGGATCCTCTGGCCGTGGTCATGATGCCTTGGTAATGTCATGGCTGGACATTCTATTCTGTATGTCTTTTCTCCATTCCCCTGCTAGGCAGGGTTCTGAGCAGGATTGCTCTGGAAGGGGGGACCAGTGATTCTGATGGCCCCCAGGTGGCCTAGTAGAGTGTGGATCGCAGACGTGGTACTGAGGGCAGTAGATCTGTACGTTCTGCCAGGAGTGCCAGCTCTGCTCACTCAGGGCCCCTTTACGTCACCCCAATCTACGGACTCTGGCCTAGACGGCCTGACTGCTGAGACTTCCATCTTGATGGAGACAGGCTTATCTGTCTCGGTGATTGAGACTATGGGAAGACTAGGAGCAAGCTTTTTTTTCTATTTCTTCCATCTGTTATAGGGTATGGCATACCCAGATTGATTGATGTGAGTCTAGGTCTCTTCCCTGTCGGGCGTTGGAGTTGGTTCTCCAAATCAGTACTCTGAAGGGTCAGGCTCTGCCCTGTCCGCCTTCCTTTAGAAGTCTCTTGTTCAGTTTTCCTTGGTTAAGACCTTTTTTCAGGGGGTTACTCATGTGCGTCCCCCATGTAATGCTATGGTCCCTGTTGGGATTTGAATTTGATTCTGTCTGCCTTGCGGGGCTTTTCCCTTTTGTCCTATCCAGGATGCTGCCTGGCTGTTCTTGCATTCAAGGTTGTCCTTCTGAAGATACACCAGGATACGATGGTGTTCCGCCTTAAGCGGACTTCTGCCTGAGGTGGTGTCTTATGTTCTTGGTTCAAGAGATTGCTCTGTTTTTTCCCTGGTAGTCACTGTGTCCTTTAGGAGTACTGATGCTCCTTTTGGGCCTACGGACACTCCATCCTGAATGTACCCGATCTCGTCTGATCTCGGGGGGGTTAGGCGGCTTTGGGCCTGGTCGTTTCTTGGATGGGATGGTTCCTTCTGGCCCTAGGAAAGGGTTTTTGGCTTCTGCCAAGTCTACTGTTAGCGATTAGATTCGTCAGGCTGTTACTCAGGCCTATTCCACTAAGGGAAAGAGTCTTTCCTTTTCGCTTTACTTCTTATTCTACTTGTGCTTTGGTGCCTCTTGGGCTTTTTAGCACCAGGCTTCTGTTGAACTAGTTTTGCTAGGCCGTTACTTGGTCTTCTGTTCATACCTTTTCAAAGTTTTACAAGGTTGATGTCAGGGCCTCAGCTCATGCTGTTTTGGCCACAAGGTTATGCAGGTGACAGTGGTTTTAGCTGTCTGCTGTAGCCTTTTTTGTTGGGGATCCCACCCTACTTTTATGGACAATGCTATTGGATGTCCCAAGTGGAAGTACTATATCTGGAGCAGGACATACTGTATACTTAGAACAATACAATTCTGTGAAATACTCACCTGTAGAATTAATATTATTTGTATACAGTACTCCTGCTCCACCCCACCCTGGGTTTTGCATTATTCTGGATCCCCTGTATGGTGATTATCATTTTTATAGTTACCAGTTGGTGGTTCAATTCTCCCGGCTTCTTGTTCACTGCTTGTCAATGCTGGGGATTTGTGGGAGGTCCCTGGGTATTTGAGGGGCCGGGAGGAGCCTGTTTTTGCATGTCCCTGCAGTGCAGCGCCATCTGGCAGAGGATAACCCCAAGTGTAAGTACTATATCTGGAGCAGGACGTACTGTATACAAATAATATCAATTCTACAGGTGAGTATTTCACAGAATTGTATTTTTTCTCACAACTTTTGTGTTTGTTCTAACTTGTCATGTGATAAATACAGACCGATGCAGTGATTTGAGGAAATAAATGAACCTTCCCTGTAAATAGTGGAGTTAAAACCCACACATCCAAAACCAGATCCAATGTTTTGATTGTACATCTTTAAGATCTTTTTAAAGAGATCATTTTTACAGGTTGACAAACCTGCCAGGTGAATGCAGCCTAACCTGTAACTATGTAGTAAGTTCATCATGGGGATTTTTTATGTACAAATGTTGTTTTTGATTTTGACATATGTAAGGATGTTTAAAATCCAGCTTGGCTGCTTTCATAGTTAATGCATTTCTTTTTGCAGGCCCAGATTGTGCTGTTGGTGATATTGTTGTTGGCGATTGGTGACTTCTTCATAGGAACAGTCATTCCTGTGGAGGACAAGAAGTCCAAAGGGTTTTTCGGTTATAAAGGTATTTGCAGACACTATAGTTTGGGCATGGAAACATTCAGTACTCTGTGTTATGGTCTCTGAAATATGCCAAGTTTTATATTAAGCTTTCCAGGTTCCATTACTTCTAAAGTCTCGTTTTTTTTTTTTTTTAATTTTTGACAATTTACTGCACTCATTTATGGAGTGTATATTACAGCCCTCTCAGACTTCTTGACTTTGGTGACCATAAGAAAAAAAAGGGTTGGGTGGGTGTTGCCTGTTGGTAATAAAAAGTAACTTCTTGAGTTTGACTTTTCTTTTATTAAAGGGACTGTACAATAAGGCTTTTACCTTCTCTCCCCTGCCACTACTCCCACCTGATCTGCTGCTCAGAAACCTCCTGGTTTCCAAGAACAGAGCAGCTGGCATCCTTGTGTGATGTCCCACCTCTTACCCTTATGGCAGTCACAGTGGCTGTGTGTGCTCTATGTACATTGCAATAGAGGGTTGTGCACAGTCACTGGGAATGGCACAGAGAGACTGTTAGCAAGCATTAGTTGTATGGTCATGGAATTCTGGGGCACATTCTTGCAGCTCCCCTCATTCTCAGAAACCAGGCGTGTCAGACTGACTGGGAACTGTGCCGGGGGAGAGAAGGTAAGTGCCTTGTTTTTTGTATTCTGGTTTAGTCATTTCAGACTAATATATTTCTATACTGGAAAGGCCCCAAGAATTAAAAATGTAGCATACCTGATATAACTGTTCTTCAGACACCTAAAAAATGAATCCTTATAAGAAATGTTTGATTTTCTGAACTTTCCCACCAGACCCCCGTTTGGCTCCCCCTTTGTACCTGCAATCATACTCTTGCCTAGTCCAAGGCACACATTCTCTGTGGGTGCCTTGACTTGGTCCGTACTGCCATACACATCAGGCAATAGCGAAGCTGGAGGTGAAGGACACAGCAGTAAAATAGTGAATTTTATAAGCTGGTGGGGGCGCTTCTCAAGGGATATATATATATATATATATATATAATTTTTTTTTTTTTTTTTTTTTTTTTTTTTATTCCCCTATTGGCCTCAACAAAATATTGCATTGTGAAAAAGTTAGAAAATAGCCAGCTGCACCAGCAAGAGAACCTTACTATGGAAATCTTATAATAGTTTTTAGTTGTGAGTTGTGTATTTGTGTTTGCAATGTAACCTTCCTAAATTTAATTTTTTTGTGTAATAATCATATTATTCTAAGTATGTCACACACCCCGCTTCAAAACATTCATTACATGTGGGTATACTGACCTGTAGATGGCGATCTTGCAGAGATGTCAATAAAAAAAGTAAGACCCTCCCGGTCCATAAATACCTGGGACCTCCCACTCATTCCCCAGTCTTTCATCTCTGCAGACGGCGAGCAAGTCAGAAGATGGATGTCTCCTCCTTGCAGGTAGCTGGGGTGACCCCCGGCCCTCTATTTGATCTATTTCTGCCCAGATTCCCTTATTTGATTTGACTTGCCTCCCAGCCTAGGCTGCTGGTCCAGGCAAGGGTAGATGGCACCCTGGTGCCAGGAGCTACGCTCCACCGCGAGACCCCATAACAAGGGGTAGGCGGTTAACCGGGTTGGTGACCCTGGTTTGGGATGCCCTGTCCAAGCCGCGCTTGGAATTTCCTTATCAAAAGCATTTTGATGGCATTATTCTCAAGGAATGGGAGAGGCCTACTCGGCTTCCAGGTGTTCCTCCGGGTTGGGGCAAAAAATATCCCTTTCCGGTGGACGCGGTGAAGCACTGGTCGTCCCCTCCCGAGGTGGATGCTCCTGTTTTGGGGTTGTCCAGCACCTCAATCCTGCATTCTCCGGACTGCACTACTCTCAAGGATGGTGAGGATAAACGCATTGACCAGATGGCTTGTCATGGTTTTGCCAGTGTTGGGTCGGCCTTGCGGCCGGTTTGTGCTTCGGCGCTTTTATTGGTAGCTGCCAGGTCGGTTGTTAGAGGACTGTTGACCCGGCTAGTGTGCAGTTTGCCGCCCTTAAGCGATGTGAGTTGTTTTTGTCTTTTGTGCTGACCGCCTTGGATGACACATTGGTGATGTGTAGCAGAACTTCCGCCTTGCTTGTGGCTATCCGGCGGTTGGTTTGGTTACGCCAGTGGGCGGCTGATTTTGTGTCCAAAAAGTCGCTTACGGCCCTTCATTTTGTGGGGTTGCGGCTCTTTGGAGAGAAATTGGATTCGGTTGCAAAGGGAGGTAAGTTACCTCAGTGTAAAAAGCAGCGTCGCCCCTTTCGGGGGGCGGCTTCCTTCACTCATTCCTTTCGTGGGGCCAGAGTTGGCAGGGGATCGGCTTTCTCCTCATCCAGAGGTGATTCCTGGAACAGGGGCAGGGGTCGTGCCCGTCCAGGACACAGTTGGGGCTCTAAGCCTAAAGCTGCTGCCAAGCCGGCTCAGCAATGAGGGAGCGCCCTCACCCTTACGGGTGGGGGGACGGCTGCAACTCTTCTCCCGGGTCTGGGTCCAAGAGGTCTTGGACAGATGGATTCGGGAAGTGGTGTCTTCCGGTTACAAGCTGGAGTTCGAGTTCTGGCCCCCTCCCAGATTCTTCAGGTCTCCGGTGCCTTCAGATCCTCTGGCTGCTCAGGGGCTTCGGGCGGCAGTAGCAAGCCTTTTGGACATGGCTGTCATCTGCCCGGTGCCCCCCTCGGACCGGGGCCTGGGTTTCTATTCCAATCTGTTCACGGTGCCCAAGAAGGACGGATCCGTTCGTCCCATTCTGGATCTGAAGTTGCTCAACAGGTTCGTCCGTCCTCGGAAGTTCCGTATGGAAACTCTGTGTTCAGCCATCCACTCACTTCGTCAGGGGGACTTCATGACATCCATAGACATCAAGGATGCTTATCTGCATATTCCGATTTTCCCGGCACACCAGAGATTTCTCAGGTTTGTCGTGGAAAATCGACATTTTCAGTTTGTGGCTCTTCTGTTTGGCCTTACCTCGGCTCCAAGGGTTTTCACCAAGGTGTTGGCAGGAGTGATGGCCATTCTCAGAGCCCGGGGTATCCGCATCGTGCCATATCTAGACGATCTTCTCATCATGGCGTCTTCCCTCAGTCAGGCGCAGCTAGACACCAGGACTGTTGTGTCCACTCTGGAGATTTTCGGTTGGGTGATAAATTATCCCAAGTCCTCCCTCTCTCCGTCCAGGGTGGTGGCCTTTCTGGGAATGTCTCTGGATACTGCTCAGTTCAGAACCCAAGGTACTTTTGATTCGGGAATTTACTCAGCTTCTCCTGTCCATCCCTCGCCCGTCCATCCGTCTGGGGATGAGACTGGTGGGATTGATGGTGGCGTCGTTCGAGGCGGTTCCCTTTGCTCAGTTTCACACAAGGACGCTCCAGCTTCATCTTTTGGCGGCCTGGGACAGGTCGCCGCTGTCGTTGGATCATTCTTTTCTGATGTCCCTCCGGGTTCGGCATTCCCTTCGGTGGTGGCTGGAACCAATGATTCTGTTAAGGGGCAGATCCCTTCTGACCCCTCGTTGGGAAACGGTCACCACGGATGCCAGTCTGTCGGGCTGGGGGGGTTTCTGGAAGGATCTTCAGTTTCAGGGAATGTGGGGGCCTCAGGAGGCTCACAATTCCATCAATGTTCTGGAGCTGATAGCCATCAGGTTGGTTCTGTCCCGCTTGACTCATCAGTTACGGGGCTTACCGGTTCAGGTTCGGTCGGACAATCGGACGGCGGTTGCCTACATCAATCACCAGGGAGGGACTCGCAGCAGGAGTGCCCTCAGGAAAGTGTCCTTGATTCTGGCCTGGGCGGAGAGCAATGTTCCGTGCATTTCGGCAGGTTTACATTCCGGGAGTGGAGAACACGGAGGCGGACTCCCTGAGCAGGTTCTCGTCTCGCCAGGGGGAATGGTCTCTCAGCCCCAAGGTGTTTCGCTCACTTTGCCACAGGTGGGGGACTCCGGAGGTGGACCTCTTTGCCTCTCGGCACAATCACAAGCTTCCGGCGTTTGTGTCTCTCTCGCGGGATCCTCTGGCTCTGGCGGTGGATGCCATGTCTCTGAGCTGGAGGGATCTGGGGTTTCTTTACTTGTTTCTTCCTTTCCCTATGTTGGGCAAGGTGGTGCGCAGACTGGTTCTAGAAGGGGCGTCAGCAATCCTGGTGGCTCCAAGATGACCAAGACAGGTTTGGTTCGCAGACGTCGTGCGGTTGGCGGTGGATCAGTTAGATCTGCCCCTTCTGCCGAATCTGCTCACTCAGGGTCCTCTGCTCTACCCCAATTTACCAACGCTGGCTTTGACGGCATGGCTGCTGAAACCTCCATCTTAAGGGAAGAAGGTCTATTCTAAGTATGTCACACACCCCACTTCAAACATTAATAATTACAATAGGGTTAACTCACCGCTAGGTGGCAGCATTGCAGAGAATCTCCAAAAATTCAACAGGCCCCTCCCGGTCTATACATACCTGGTACCTCCCAACAATCACCCAGTGTTATTCTCTGCAAGGTGGCGACAAGACAGAAGAAAGAAGTCTCCTGCTTGCAGGTAGCCGGGGTATCCCCCCGGCCCCCCCCCCCCCCGTGGTCTATTTCTGCCCGGCTCTTGTTTTGTAGCATACTTGTTAACTGGCAGCCTCCCAGCCTCGGCTGTAGGCCGGGCAAAAGGTAGCCGGCACCTTTGGTGCCTAGGAGATTAGCTCCTCCACTCGACCCTTCATTGCGGGGCATAGCGGGATTCCCGGAGTGGTGATCCGGATGTGGGATGCCCCCATTTAATTAGCGGTTAGTTAGCTGTTACAGGTTTGGGTCTAGCCCTGGGACAGCAGTTTATTCCTTACTCCGGGTGTCATGGTTGTGTGAGTGTGGCTGCTGAACTGGCTGGTTTTGTGAGGGCTCCTGCACTTGTTTTCTGTGGCGTGTTTGACTTTTGGGTAGGTGTATCCGCCTGCCTTGTGTGTGTTTTTACTGTGCGGGTGCTGCTTGAGCGAGTTTGGCGGTTTCCCCCCTCAGGAGCCGGGGGGGCGGGGTCCCGCCTGTTGGCTGAGCGCCGTGCTCGGCGCTTGCGGCCTGGCGTGCCCGGCATGCTCAGGGGAGAGAGAGAGAGTGTGTGTGTTGCGTCTGCCACTTTGGGACCGGCAGGTTGCTCCGCCGGTCCCGTCCTGGAAGGTGAGCGCGGTTTCGCCGGTCTGGCCGTTCGATGACGCCGCAGGGGGGCGGGGCCGCGCGCTGATTGGCCTGTTTGGAGGGGCGGGGCTTTCTCGGCTCCCGCGCTCCCGGGGCTCGTCTTCTCCTCCCTCGCAGACACGGAGCGGTGTTCGGGCCGCCATCTTGCTGCGGGCGCCTCGCTGCGGTCGTGCTCTTCTCCAGGTAGGCGTTTTCTGGCAGATTAGCCTGCGGGGGTTGTTTTGGGTCACATAGGACTGTTGGCCTGGTCCCCCGCCTTACGTCCCCCTCCTTCTCCCTCCTCCTCGCTCCCGCCCGCCTTTTTAAGGTGCTGGCTGGATATCTTAACCATCTTTTTTGGTCTATGGTTAATGGGGGGGGGGGGGGGTTGTATTGGTATGATATTTCTGTATGCTTTCATAGGTATTACTGTGCCTGGATTGACTGTTGTCCCTGTTCTTTTGTGTCTTTCAGATCCTGGGATCCCGTCTGGCAGGGCTCTCCCGGTCTTATATACCTGGCTAGTGGGGGGTTGTTTTCTAGAAATATATTTTTTCCTTCATTGGATATATATATATTTTATGCTAAATCCCCTGGGTCAGGATTTTTAAACAATTTTAGATAATTAGGGGGCATCCCGGGTCGCGTACTGCATAAATCCCTGGGTTCCGCGAATACCATAAATTTCACCACATGGAGGCTGCCACAGATACCGCAAATGGTTCTTCGGGACAATCCAAGGTGTGCGGGGGTTGTGGGACTCCGCTCCAGGGAGATGATGTCATTTTGTGTATCCCATGTGCACAGCGGAACATTGCACAGCAGTCCAGTACTCCGGTGCCTAGCACTTCGTCGGCCGCGCCATCTCCCTCTCCCCCTCGCTTATTCCGGACCCCGTGTGACGTTGTCCTGGGTGGGGATTCGCAATCCGAGGTATGCGCCCGTTTGGCCAGCCTTGAGAAAAGGTTTTCCGCAATGGCCGCTCAGAAGGCTCCAGCTAAGCGGAAGCATCTGTCTCCGCCTCCGCCGGATTCAGATGAGTAAGTTATTGGAGATCTGGATTGGTCGGATCGTCCTCTTGAAGATGGTGAACTCATTGAGGAAGAGGATTCCGAGGTTCAGCAGTTGCTGGGTGCTGAGGGGGATCAGGCTGAGGGCCTTCCTCTCGATTCATCTACCATTCTGACTCAGATGTTTGAGGTTTTGGATTTGGATCCTCCGGTGGTTGCTCCTAGGCCTAAGGGTCAGCTTTTTGGGGTGTCCAAGCAGCGCTTGGAGTTTCCCAGCCAACAGCATTTTGAAGAGATTGTTTTCAAGCAATGGGAGCAACCTACGCGTCTCGTCGGTGTGCCGTCTAGCTGGGATAGGAAGTATCCTTTTCCGGCGGAATTCATGAAGCGTGGGTCTGTCCCCCCTGAGGTAGATACTCCGGTCTTGGGACTGTCCAACACGGCGGTCGTGCATTCCCCTGACACGACTTCGCTCAGGGACGGCGAGGATCGCCAGATTGATCAGCTGGCCCGCCATGGTTTGGTATGTGCGGGTTCGGTGTTAAGGCCTGTCTGTGCTTCGGCTCTTTTGACTTTTGCGGTCAGGTCTATTGTCAGGGATTTGGGTGTGGATCTCGAGCCTACCTGTGATGAGTCTCTTGCGCTTAAGCGCTGTGATTCCTTCTTGTCTTTTATCCTGGCCGCTCAGGAGGATGCCATGTTGATGTGTGGTAGGGCTACTGCCTTGCTGGTGGCTATCCGTCGCTGTGTGTGGTTGAGACAGTGGACGGCTGATTTAAATTCTAAAAGATCGCTCACGGCTCTTCCCTTTTTGGGTTTGAGGCTTTTTGGTGAGAGGCTGGATTCTGTTGCCAAGGGAGGTAAGTTACATCAGCGCAAGAAATTTCGCCGTTTCTTTCGGGGGACGGTCTCCTTCAATCCGTCCTTTCGGGGAGCCGGAGCCGGCAGGGGTGCGGGCTTCTCGGCCTCCAGGGGCGCCAGTTGGAATAGGGGTAAAGGCCGTGGCCGTCCCGTTCGCGTCTGGGGCGCCAAGCCCAAGCCAGTTGCAAGCCCGCCCAGCAATGAGGGGGCGCCCTCACCCGTTCGGGTGGGGGGACGGTTGCGACTTTTCTCCCGGGTGTGGGACCAGGAGGTCTCGGACAGATGGATCCGGGAGGTGGTGTCGGCCGGTTACAAGTTGGAGTTCGAGTCCCGTCCTCCTCCAAGGTTTTTCAGGTCTCGGGTGTCTTTGGATCCTTTGGCCGCGCAGGGGCTCCTGGCGGTGGTAAGGAATCTTCTAGACTTAGCTGTCGTTTGCCCGGTTCCTTCTTCAGAGGTAGGGCGCGGGTTTTATTCCAATCTCTTCACTGTCCCCAAAAAGGACGGGTCCTTCCGTCCTATTCTGGATTTGAAGTTTCTCAACAGGTTTATTCGTCCCCGGAAGTTCCGCATGGAAACCCTGCGATCGGTTCGCTTCGGCAGGGGGACTTTATGACGTCCATAGACATCAAGGATGCGTACCTGCACATTCCGATTTTCCCAGCTCATCAGAGGTTCCTTCGTTTCGTGGTGGAGGATCGGCATTTTCAGTTTGTGGCTCTTCCATTCGGCCTCACCTCTGCTCCGAGAGTGTTCACCAAGGTGTTGGCGGGGGTGATGGCCCTGCTCAGAGCTCAGGGGATTCGCATTGTGCCTTACCTGGACGATCTTCTCATCATGGCGCCTTCCTTCAGTCAAGCAGAGGGGGACACCAGCATGGTGGTGTCTATGCTGGAGAGGTTCGGCTGGGTGATCAATTACACCAAGTCCTCGCTGGTTCCGGCCAGGGTGGTGACCTTTCTGGGGATGTCGTTGGACTCCTGCCAGCACAGAGTGTTTCTCCCTCAGGCCAAGGTTCTGCTGATTCAGGAATTGGCACAGTTGCTTCTCTCCCATCCTCATCCGTCCATTCGTCTGGGGATGAGACTGGTGGGGTTGATGGTGGCCTCGTTCGAGGCAGTTCCCTTTGCACAGTTTCATACGAGGACTCTTCAACTTCATCTTTTGGCGTCTTGGGACCGGCGTCCGGGGTCGTTGGATCGGTCCTTCCAGTTGTCCCCTCGGGTTCGCCAGTCCCTTCTGTGGTGGTTGGTCTCGGACAACCTTCTGAAGGGCAGGTCGTTTCTGACCCCGCTTTGGGAAACTGTCACCACGGATGCCAGTTTGTCAGGCTGGGGAGGTTTTTGGAAGGATCTTCAGTTTCAGGGGCAGTGGGACCCTCAGGAGGCCCACTTGCCCATCAATGTTCTGGAATTGCGAGCCATCAGGTTGGTTCTGTCTCACTTGACGCATCATTTACAGGGTCTGCCGGTTCAGGTTCGATCAGACAATCAGACGGCGGTTGCTTACATCAATCACCAAGGAGGGACTCGCAGTCTGGGTGCCCACAGGGAGGTGTCTCTGATTTTAGTCTGGGCGGAGACTCATGTCCCTTGCATCTCGGCAGTTTACATTCCGGGAGTGGAAAACACAGAGGCGGACTTTCTGAGCCGGTGTGCGTCCCGTCGGGGGGAGTGGTCTCTCCATCCCCAGGTGTTTCGGTGGCTTTGTCTCCGATGGGGGACGCCGGAGGTGGATCTGTTTGCCTCTCGTCACAATCACAAGCTTCCGTCCTTTGTGTCTCTGTCCCGGGACCCTCTGGCTCTGGCGGTGGATGCCATGGCCCTGAGCTGGAGGGACCTGGGGTTTCTTTATCTGTTTCCTCCGATTCCCATGCTAGGCAGGGTTCTGCGAAAGTTGGTTCTGGAGGGAGTTCCCGCCATTCTCGTGGCTCCAAGGTGGCCAAGGCGGGTGTGGTTCGCAGACATCGTTCGTCTGGCCGTAGATCAGTTCGATCTGCCTCTTCGGCCGGATCTTCTCACACAGGGCCAACTATGTTACCCCAGTTTACAAACGCTGGCTTTGACGGCTTGGCTGCTGAAACCTCCATCTTAAAGGAGGAGGGTCTTTCGGATGCGGTCATTCGGACTCTTATTAGTGCCAGGAAGAGATCTTCTTCTTCCATCTATTACAGGTATTGGAGATCTTATATTGATTGGTGTGAGGCTAGGTCTTTGCCTTGCCGGGTCTTTTCTGTGTCTAGGATTTTGGAGTTTCTTCAGTCGGGGCTGGACTCCGGTCTTCAGCTGAGTACCTTGAAGGGGCAGGTTTCATGCTTTGTCAATTTTTTTCCAGAAGTCTTTTGCTAGCCATTCCTTGGTCAAGACCTTTTTCCAGGGGGTTACGCATGTGCGGCCTCCTAGGAAGCCTTTGCTCCCAGTTTGGGATTTGAATTTGGTTCTTTCTGCTCTTAGGGCTCCTCCTTTTGAGCCTTTGCGGGATATTGCTCTGTCCACTCTTACTCAGAAGGTTGCCTTTCTGGTGGCCATCACTTCGGTTCGGCGTGTTTCAGAGTTGGCAGCTTTGTCTATTCAGGCTCCTTATTTCGAGGATCATCAGGACAAAGTGGTTTTTCGCTTCAAGTCAGACTTTCTCCCTAAAGTGGTCTCTGCTTTTCATCTTAACCAGGACATTGTTCTTCCTTCCTTGTGTCCTAAGCCTAAGAATGTCAAGGAGAGTGCTTTGCACTGCTTGGATGTTGTACGTTGTGTTAGGTACTATCTACGTGCTACGTCTTCTTTTCGTAAGACTGATGCCTTTTTCGTTGTGCCCTGTGGGCCTAGGAAGGCTCCGGTCAAGTCTTCCATTAGTAAATGGATTCGTCAGGCCATTGTTGGAGCTTATTCGGCTAAGGGGAAGGATCCTCCTTTTCGCGTTACTGCTTTTCAGCACCAGGCTTCGGTTGAACAAGTGTGTAAGGCTGCAACTTGGTCTTCTGTTCATACTTTTTCTAAGTTCTATAAGGTTGATGTGCGGGCCTCGGCGGATGCTGTTTTTGGCCGCAAGGTTTTGCAGGCTGCAGTGGTTTGAGTTTTTTCTGCGTTATTGCCTGGTCGGATACCCACCCTTTTCTGGACACTGCTGTTGGATGTCCCTATTGTAATAATTAATGTTTGAAGTGGGGTGTGTGACATACTTAGAATAATACCATTTTGTGATTACTCACCTGTAAAATGGGTATTATAAGTATGTCACACACCCCACTTCACCCGCCCTTTTTGGTATCCTGGCTCTTTATATGGTGAAGTTTAGTTCTTTACATTGAGGGTTACATTGTCTGTTCCTGGTACCTTGTCTTACTGCTGTTCTAATACTGGGTGATTGTTGGGAGGTACCAGGTATGGGGCCTGTTGAATTTTTGCAGATTCTCTGCAATGCTACCACCTAGCGGTGAGTTAACCCTATTGTAATTATTAATGTTTGAAGTGGGGTGTGTGACATACTTATAATACCCATTTTACAGGTGAGTAATCGCAAAATGGTATTTTCTGATGCTGTGATTCAGACTCTCGTTAGCGCTAGGAAGAGGTCTTCCTCTACCATCTATTATAGGACTTGGAGGTCTTATATTGATTGGTGTGAGGCCAGGGCCTTGCCTTGCAGGGTGTTTTCTATCCCTAGGGTTTTGGAATTTCTGCAACATGGTCTGGATTCGGGTTTCCAGCTTATTACATTGAAAGGGCAGGTTTGCTCTTCATCCTTTGGTTAAGACTTTTTTCCAGGGGGTTACGCATGTGCGGCCTCCTAGGAAGCCTTTGCTCCCAGTTTGGGATTTGAATTTGGTCCTTTCTGCTCATCAGGGTTCTCCTTTTGAGCCTTTGCAGGATATTGCTCTTTCTTTGCTTACTAAGAAGGTTGTCTTTTTGGTTGCCATTGCTTCGGTTCTGCGTGTCTCGGAGTTGGCGGCTTTGTCCATTCAGGCCCCGTACTTTGAGAGGCATCAGGACAAGGTTGTTTTCCGCTTCAAGACAGATTTCCTTCCTAAGGTGGTTTCTGCCTTTCATCTTAATCAGGACATTGTTCTACCTTCCTTGTGTCCTAAGCTCAGCAATGACAAGGAGAGGGTTTTGCATTCCTTGGATGTGGTTCGCTGTGTGAAGTACTATTTGGTGACCACTTCTCCTTTTCGTAAGGCTGACGCTGTGTTCGTGGTGCCCTCCGGGCCCAGGAAAGGTTTGGCGCCCGCCAAGTCATCCATTAGTAAGTGGATTCGTCAGGCCATTGTTGGGGACTATTCTGCCAAGGGGAAGGTTCCCCCTTTTCGTGTTACTGCTCATTCTACTCGTGCTTTTGGGGCTTCCTGGGCTTTTCAGCACCAGGCCTCTGTTGAACAAGTTTGTAAGGCTGCTACTTGGTCTTCTGTTCATACTTTTTCCAAGTTTTATAAGGCTGCTCACCGGGCAAATGGTAGATGGCACTTTAAGTGCCTAGGAGCTTATCTCCTACCGCTCGACCTCATGCGTGGGGCAATGCGGCTATCCGGCATGGTGATCCGGAAATGGGATGCCCCTGTCCGGTCCCCGTAGCCCCTTACTCTCCCGTTACGGTCCCTTCTCCCTTCACTATGGGGGGGGGGGGGGTGTGAGGGTGTGCTTTAAGTATGTGTGTTTCACTTGTATCACTGCATTTTAACATGTGTGTGTGTTCATGATTATGCATTCACTGTATTCAGCATGTGTATATTTTTGGTCTGCTTTAAGGGCAGGCTGCGCTGGGTAGGGGCTGGCCACTTCTCTTGCAGACTGTTGCTTTGTGGCCCCCTCCCCCCTTTCCTCTCCCCGCCTGGCATTTTATGTATTCATTTGAACAGCGCCATGCGATCTTTACCCTCCCCCCTCCGCCGCCTGGGCGCACGTGTAGTGGCCCAGCTGAGAGTGATTTCCAGCTGATCGGCGTAGGGGGGGCGGGTCCCGCTGACGCGGCGTCGGGGGTGCGGCGCCGACGTCATGCGGCGTCTGCGGCGGGCCCAGCGTGTTTGCTTCCTTCAAATTCAGGAAGTCGCGTGGGCGCACGGCCGCACTTTGTCTTCCGTGCTGGCTGCTGGCTGCAGTCTTGTTCCGGCTGCTGCCTTCGCTGACCAGGTAAGCGGCCCCTCCCGTTGGGGCCGTTAAATGGGGAATGCATTCCTTGCAGTAATATAGTGGGGAATCACTTTGTATTAAGGGGGCGTGATTTGGCTCTTATTTAAGGGCACTTTGGTGCCATGCTTATATGTTTATACACATGTGAGGATCTGATGGTTTTTCTTTTCCTTGCAGATCCTGGGATCCCTGCTTATGGTGGCCCTCCGGCTCTATGTGCCTGGCCAATTATTGGGATAGCTTTGGAATATATATATACATAGACTATATATAAATATATATATATATATATATATATAGTTTATTAAAGGGGACCTTAACTAAAAAAAAAAAAAAAAAATCCTCCCTTCCGGGACATTACTAATAAAGGGGCATCCCGGGTTGGCTTATGCCTTAAAAGTCCCAGTATTGCGAATACCATAAATCACCATATGGAGGCTTCCGTAATTTCCGGAAACGGTTCTGCTGAGCCGTTTGGGGGGTGCGTAGGTTGTGGGGTTCCACTCCCAGCTGATGATGTCTTTATTTGCATCCCTTGTGCAAAACAGACTATTGCGCGCCAGTCCGTTGCTTCGGCTGCGGGGTCATCGCATCCTTCATCATCTCCTACCTCTCCCTCCCTATTCCGGACCCCGCATGACACTGTCAAAAGTGGGGATTCGCATTCCGAGGCGGCAGCACAGCCCAACCCCCGGAAAGTAATGCCCGTTAAAGCAGCGTTGAAGGCCGCTGCAAAACGAAGGCACCTGACTCCGGTACCTTCGGCTCCACAGGACCAGTTTTGTGAACCTGTGGAATGGTCCGATGGATCCCCTGACGAGGATGAATTCCCGTCGGAGTCAGATGAGCCGACAGGTCAGCTTGTGGCTAATGAGATTGGCGATTGGTCAGAGGGGGTTGTTTTTGACACCCCCTCTATTCTGGCTCAAATGTTAAAAATTTTGAGTTTAGATACGCCTGAGGCGGCCGCCCCGCCGAAGGGTCAGTTGTTTAAAGAACCTCAGCCGCGTTTGGTTTTTCCCAGACAACACCACTTTGAGAGGGTGGTTCTTAAAGAATGGGAACATCCCACGCGGTTATCTGGAATTCCTTCCAGTTGGGAAAAGCGTTATCCTTTTCCACCAGAATTGGTGAAGCTTTGGTCTGTCCCTCCGGACGTCGATCCCCCTGTACTAGGGCTCTCCAGCTCGGCTATGGTACAATCTGCTGAGACCACTGTCCCTAAAGATGGGGAAGATCGTCGGATTGACCAATACGCTCGACATGGTTTTATCTATTCCGGGTCAGCGTTGCGCCCGGTATGTGCTTCAGCCCTTCTTCTATTGGCATTCTAAGTCCTTAATTCAGGGGCTATATGAGAATCTTAATCCCGCTTGCAAACAGTTCACTGCGCTTAAGCAGTGTGAATCTTTTGTGGCTTATGTCCTGGCTGCTCAGGACGATGCGCTTACTATGAGTAGCAAGGCAGCAGCTATGCTGGTGGCTATTCGCAGGTCAGTATGGCTGCGTCAGTGGTCAGCGGACACGGCTTCCAAAAAGGTGCTCACAGCTCTCCCCTTTTTGGGGTTGCGTCTGTTCGGGGAGAAAATTGATTCTGTCGCAAAGGGTGGTAAGATGCCACAACGCAAGAGGCTCCGTGGCCCCTTTAGGGGGGGCAAGTTTCGGTAGGCCTTCCTTTCGAGGATTCAGAGCGGGCAGGGGTGCGTCCTTTCCCGCTACCAGTGGCGCAGGTTGGACTCGGGGGAGGGGCCGTGGCCGGCCCACTCAGTCCTGGGGCACCAAGCCCAAACCTGCTGATAAGCTCACTCAGCAATGAGGGGCTGCCCTCACCCGTGCGGGTGGGGGGACTATTGCGACACTTCTACCAATGGAACCAAGTGGTTCCAGGCAGATGGATCCAGGAGGTAGTGTCGCCCGGTTACGACCTGGAATTCGAGTCTCACCCTCCTTCACGGTCCGTTCATGGGTCGGTTCATCCCGGCCTGAACTCTCATCAAGACGGAGTGTGTTAGCGTGTTAGGACCAGCAACCTCAGTCGTTGGATCAGTCCTTCCAGTTGTCCTCCCTTGTACGGCAGTCCCTCCTGTGGTGCTTGGTCTCGACCAATCTTGTGTAGGGCAGGCCTTTCCTGACCCCCCTTTGGAAAATTGTCACCACGAACGCCAGTCTGTCGGGATGGGGCAGATTCTGGAAGGAGCTGCGGTTTCAGGGACAGTGGAGGCCCCACTTACCCATCAGTATTCTGAATCTGAGAACCATTCGTCAGGTGCTTGCTCTCCTGACTCAGTACGTTCTGGGCCTTCTGGTCCAGATATGTTCAGATAATCGATCAGCAGTTGCTTACGTCGGTCTTCAGTGAAGGACGCGCAGTCTGAGTACTCTCAGAGAAGTGTCCCTGATCCGGACATGGGCAGTGTTCCATGTTCCCTGTCTCTCGGTGGTTTACATTCCAGAGGTGATGAAACAGGTAGCGGGCCGGTTGAGCAAGGGCTCTCCCCGTCTGGAAGAATAGGCTCTCCCCGTCTGGAAGAATAGGCTCTCCATCCTCGGGTGGTTCGCTTACTGTGTCTCCAATGGGAGACCCCGGAGGTGGACCTGTTGGCCCCTCATCACTATCACAGGCTCCCGAACTTCGTGTCACTCTCCCAGGATCCTCTGGCTCTGGCAGTGGACGCCATGTCCCTGAACTGGGAAGTTTCTGGGATTTCTATACCTGTTTCCTCCGATGCCCATGCTGGGCAGGGTTCTTCAGAATTTGGCTCTGGAAAAGGTGTACGCCGTTCTCGTGGCCCCAAGGTGGCCAAGGCGAGTGAGGTTCGCAGACATCGATCGTTCGGCTGGCAGTGGACCAGTTCGTTCTGCCTCTTCAGCCCGGTCTGCGCACTCAGGGTCGATTGTGTTACCCCAATTTACCAGCGCTGGGTTTGATGGCCTGGCTGCTGAAACCTCCATCCTGAAGGAGGAGGGTCTGTCTGATTCAGTTATTAAGACTTTGATCAGTGCCCGGAAGAAGTCTTCTTCCATCACCTACTATAGGACTTGGAAAGCCTATATCGCTTGGTGTGAGATAAGATCTTTTCCTTGTAGGGTCTTTTCGGTCTCCAGGATTCTGGAGTTTTTACAATCAGGGCTGGACTCTGGTCTTCAGCTTAGTACGTTGAAAGGGCAGGTCTCTGCCTTATCTATCTTTTTTTCAGAAGCGTGTTGCGCTTAAACCTTTAGTTAAAACTTTTTTCCAGGGGGTTACGCATGTGCGGCCTCCCAGGAAACCATTACTCCCTGTTTGGGATTTGAATTTGGTTCTTTCGGCTCTTCAGGCTCCTCCTTTTGAGCCTTTGCAAGATATTGCTTTGTCTACCCTGACTCAGAAGATTGTCTTCTTGGTAGCTATCACTTCTGTCCGGCGTATCTCAGAGTTGGCAGCCTTAACTATCCAGGCGCCTTACTTTGAGAGGCATCAGGATAAAGTGGTCTTTCGGTTCAAGCCAGACTTTCTTCCTAAGGTTGTTTCTGCTTTTCATTTGAACCAAGATATTGTTCTTCCCTCCTTGTGTCCTAATCCTAAGAAGGACAAAGAGAGGGTTTTGCATTGTTTGGATGTAGTACGCTGTGTTAAGTACTACTTGATTATCACGTCTCCTTTTCGTAGGATGGATCCCTTTTTTGTTGTGCCCCATGGGCCTAAGAAGGGTTTGGCACCAGCCAAATCTGCCATTAGCAAGTGGATACGTTAGGCCGTTACTGCGGCCTATTCTGCTAATGGAAGAGTTCCCCTTTTCGTATCACTGCTCATTCCACTCGCGCCGTTGGGGCGTCTTGGGCATTTCAGCACCAAGCTTCTGTTGAACAGGTTTGTAAGACCGCCACTTGGTCTTCTGTTCACACTTTTTCTAAGTTTTACAAAGTTGATGTGCGGGCCTCAGCGGATGCTGTTTTTGGCCGCAAAGTTCTGCAGACTGCAGTCATTTAAGTTATGCTTCACCTGGCCTAGAGATGCCCTTCCCTTGTGGACACTGCTTTTGGATGTCCCAATAATGGATGAATATTTAAGAAGTGAAGCGGGGTGTGTGGCACACCAAGAATAATACCATTTTGTGAGTACTCACCTGAAAAATGGATATTGTTGGTGTGCCACACACCCCGCTTCACCCCCACCCTCTTCGGTATTACCGAAGCATTTATATGGTGAAGCCCTTTTTTATTTATATCAAAATTGATTTTGGAGGTTACCGGTGGAATACTGGTACCTTGTCTTTCTGCTTTTTAAATATACTGGTGATTGAAGGGAGGTACCAGGTATATATAGGCCGGAAGGGGGCTCGTTACAAGACTTCCTCTCTGCACTACGTCACCTGCGGTGGATTAACCCAATAATGGATGAATATTTAAGAAGTGAAGCGGGGTGTGTGGCACACCAACAATATCCATTTTTCAGGTGAGTACTCACAAAATGGTATTTTTGCCTTGTTTGGATCCCCACCCTTTATGGACACTGCTATTGGATGCCCCACATGTAATGAATGTATGAAGCGGGGTGTGTGACATACTTAGAATAATACCATTTTGTGATTACTCACCCGTAAAATGGGTATTATAAGTATGTCACACACCCCGCTTCACCCTGCCCTTTGGTATTCTGGATCCTTTATATGGTGAACCTTTTTTAGTTTTCATTGGTTATAATTGGCTTTTCCTGGTCCCTTTACCTTACTGCTATCTTTATACTGGGGAATGAGTGGGAGGTCCCAGGTATTTATGGACCGGGAGGGTCTCACTTTTTTTTTATTGACATCTCTGCAAGATCGCCATCTACAGGTCAGTATACCCACATGTAATGAATGTTTTGAAGCCGGGTGTGTGACATACTTAGAATACCCATTTTACAGGTGAGTAATCACAAAATGGTATTTTTTTTCTTTTTAGGTGAAATTTTCAGTGAAAACTTTGGACCAGACTTTCGAGGAGAGAACTTTTTTTCCGTATTTGCCATTTTCTTTCCCGCTGCTACTGGCATCTTAGCAGGAGCCAATATCTCAGGTGACCTTGCGGTGAGTATTGTATTGGCAAATACTAAGCCTCTTTTAGCTGCATTTTAATTAGTCTTTGTATAATACATAATGTCTTTTTTTTTTTTTTTTCTAGGACCCTCAACATGCCATACCTAGAGGAACCCTTTTGGCTATTCTTATTACAACGGTTGTCTATATGGGTGTTGCAGTGTCTGTAGGTGAGGAGTTTTAAGTTTGACTTATGTTATTAAAACAGCAGTTAGGTCAGAAACACAAACTCGTCCCCTAGTGCTAAGCTCAGTTTTGCGTTTAAAAAAAAAATCCCTGCATTCAATTCAAGCTGCCATTAGGGTCTCAGCCACAGTGATCATGATTAACTGCTTAATCAGAGAATCACTACACAGCAGCACTGGCCACTCTACACTGATGGATAATCAGTCTGTCACGATCAGTGCAGCAGGTTGTATGGTGAAAGCGGACCTGTACAGCACTGCTCCCACTGAAGGATTTGGCAACTTATTCTAAGTATGCAGCACGTCCTGCTCCAGATAATGATTCATAACAGTTGGGATTACCTCCGCCAGAGGGCGTTTGACTGCAGAGATGGCAAAAAAGAGGCCCCTCCCGGTCCCATATATACCCGGGACCTCCCACAAATTCCCCAGTTCCTTCTCTGCAGTCGGCTGCGAAGGTCAGAAGATGGCTTCTCCTCTCGCAGGTGAGCCGGGCTTAGCAGCCCTTGGCCCTGTAGGACTGTTTCCACCCTTTCCACCTTTTTCTTATGCCTCCCAGCTTTGGCTGCGCTGGTCGGGTGATGGTGCTCTGTTACGGAGCTTGGCTCCTGCCGCAATCCCCCACCAAAGGGTAGGCGGTGCAGGTTATGGTGAACCTGAGTTGGGATGCCCCGTCTGCCTTTGCCCTCCCATGCCCTGGTCTTTAGTGGGACCCCTTAAGGGTCTTCCATTATCTCCCCTCTCTCTCCTTGTTCTTTCGGGGGAGGGGGGGTACATGTTAGTTTATAGATTTTTGCTGTTTTTTACTATGTATCCCTTTCAGGGCTCCGCGCCCTGTCTTCATTTGAATTTGCCGCCGCTGACACGTGCGCCCTGTGGCCTCCGCGGTCAGTGGCGGCATCATTATAATTTTTTCCGGCCTTCCTATTGGCTGCTGATGCAGGCCAATTGCGCGCCCTGCGGAGGGGGCGTGGCCTATCGGGGGTGCCCCCCGAGGTTCCTCCAGTGCCAACTTGCCTTCCTCCTGGAGTGTCTGCTGGCCCCCTAACGTGGTCTGTGAGTGCCCTTGCGGGCTTTATTGTTTGCTATCCTTTTATCACTGTTGTTCTTATGGGTGCCTTTTCATTATGTCTTTCAGACGGGAGAACACTGTATTAAAGAGGTTTCTCCCGGTCCTTGCCCCTCTATTAGTTTCCTTTAACTTTATTAGAGGCCAAAATTGTTAAATCCTCCCACTTCCTTGCGGACATTTGGGGCATCCCAGGTTGCTTATACGGCGTAATTTCTACTGGGCAGTTGTGCCACCTTAATCACCATATGGAGGCTTCACAGGATATTGTGCTTGGGGTCCCCTCTGGGCAAGCCCGGCTGTGTGTAGTGTGTGGGGCATCCCCTGTGAGTGATGATGTGCGGGTCTGTGTACCCTGCGCTGCATTCTGGGCTATCTGTGACTGGGCCTGCGCCTACTATGCCCTCACCCACTCCCCTTCGCCTGATTATGACTCCCAGCGAGCTTAATACTAGTAAGGAGTCTCAGCCTGACATGTCTTCCAGGTTGGCTAACATTGAGAAGCTGATTGCTAACTCTGCAGCCCGTAAGGCCCCGGCTAAAAGGCGGCATGTGGCGCCGGGTGCGTCTGCCTTTCCTATGGAGACGGAGAATTTTCTTGATTTGTCTGACTAAACCCCACTTGAGGAGGGGGAATTGTTCTCTGACTCAGAGTTGTCTGATGATCAGCATTTCAGTGCTGCTGACTATGGCACTGATCATTGGGATGCTGATGATACCAATAGAATGTTAACTCGGATTTTTTTATGTGCTTTCTATCTCCCTTCCTGCTGCGGCTCCCAAGTTACAGGGGGAACTTTTCAGTACTGCTAAACAACGTCTGGAATTTCCAGAACAGGCCCATTTCAATAATCTTGTTCTCAAAGAATGGGAGCGTCCCGGTCGGCTCCCGGGAATCCCCAAGGGCTGGGATAAAAGGTACCCTTTTCCCGCTGATGTGGTTAAATGTTGGTCAACCCCTCCAGAGGTGGATGCTCCAGTATTGGGGTTGTCCAACACTTCTGTGGTCCATTCACCTGATTCCACTACTCATGATCAGCTGGCTTCACATGCCTTTGCCTGTGTGGGTTCTGCCTTGCGCCCTGCTGTGCTTCTGCTATTACTGCTGTTGCTATCAGGTCTCTCCTCAAGGGCCTGTTGGAAGGCGCTCCTGATGATACTGCTAGTGCCGAACTCAGGGCCTTGTCACAGTGTGAAATGTTCATTGCATATGTTCCTTCTGCCTTAGATTACACCATTAGGATGTGTAGTAGAACCTCTACATTGGTGGTTGCCATCCGCCGCTCTGTTTGGCTGCGCCAGTGGGCAGCTATTAACGCTGCTAAGATGGCCCTCACGGGACTTCCCTTTAACCCTTTAAGTGCCAGCCTACCTGGAGTTTTTGTTACGCTTTGTTGCCAGACCATTTTTCATTATTTTACACTATGCATGTTCAACTGTGATTTTTGAAGGGATTTCCAGGGATTTCCCAGAAAAATTGTATATTGTTTTTTTCAGCAGAGTCTGGGCTTTAACATGAAATGTCTTGTTTGTCATTTTTTAAGTGTATTCTTAATATTTTGGGGTGAGATTTGTGCAAAAAAAAATAAAAAAAAATAAATTTTTTACAATTTGTAGTGTTTTTTGTAATAAAAAATGTAAGTTTGTCAATAAAATCTTATTGTGTGTGAAATCCCAATTTCTCCCGGTTACAGCGGCACCACATATGTATTGGTAGATGCCCTTTCCTGCCCAGGAGACTCCCCCAAACTGAAACAGCGCTTTAGGGGATTTTCAGATCAAATACAGCTATGCTAAGCACTATGTGCACCTTGCAGTTTTTCAATAAAAACAGCCCTTTACATTTGAAATACGCCCCACAAACTATATATTCTCTGGAAGTACATACCTCAAGCTTTTTAGGCATACCAGGCTTGTTGATGTTGCCACAATTTTCTGGAAGTTCTCCCTCAATGTATTCTTTGGTTACACAAAACTTCCCTAAAAAAGGATAAAAAAGCAGAATCAAAGCCACATTTTTCTAAAGAAAACTATAAGCAAACAAAAAAAACAGGTTAATCTAAAAAAGCAACATCCCCCGAACAGAACGATACCCAACATGCATAGCTACTGTCAAGGGAAGAGTTGCCAAACACCCCAAAGTAAAGCTTGGGGAGACGGTAATTTTGCTTGAAAATTTCAGCTCTGCAGACAAAGTGGCACCTTGCGCTTTTTCTACCAAGACAACCCTTTACATTTGGAATACCCGCCACAAACCATATATTTTCTGAAAGTACACATGATAAGCTTTCTAAGCTTACCCAGCATGTTGTAGTGGGCCCATCTTTCTGGAAGTAATCCCTCAAAGAATTCGTTGGTCGCACAGGGTTTCCTTAAAAAATGTATAATAAAGCAGAATAAAAAATGAGTTTTTCTAAAATATCAATATGCAAACAAGAAAAAACAAGCTAAATCTGAAAGCGCAAAATCCCCCGAGCAGAACGATACCCAACATGCATAGGTACTACTAACCCTTTTAACTGCCAGCCTACTTTAGGCTTTGTCACCCTCTCTTGACAGGTCATTTTTCACCATTTTGCGCTATGCTTAACTGTGATTTTTGCAGGAATTTCCAGGAAAATCATATTTTTTTTTTTTGCGGCAGAGTTTAGGCTTTAACATGAAATGTCTTGTTTGTAATTTTTTTACTGTTTTTTTTTAATATTTTTGAGTAAATTAAACAAAACAAAATAAAAATTTTTTTTTTAGAAAATTATCTCCCTTATTTCAAATAAAACATTTGTTTTATTAAAGAAAACCATATTGCATGTGAAAGCCCCATTTCTCCCGATTACAACGGTACCACATATGTATCGGTAGCCCCCTGTTACTGTTCAGAAGACCCCCCCCAAACTGAAAAAACATTTTATAACATGTAAAAATAAAATACAACTACAATCCACACTATAAAGGGTTAAATCAAGAAAAAAAATCGGTGTGGGGTTCCCCTTCCTGGGGGGGAGGTAACCCCCATTTTTTTTATTTTAAGGGTTAAAAACCCTTAATAATTCCCATAAAAATGACATGGGGTCCCCCCTATCCAGCATAAGTAGCCCAGGGATCAGCTATGCAGGGATTGTAGAACAGGGCGCAGGGGCCAGCTTTGGTGTCCCCCCGCCCTGCCAAGTACAAGCCAGCACCGCCTAAATCAGCCCGGGCCCTTCTGCCCCCCCCTGGGCTTCGGGGAGGCAGGTAATAGGGGGGCCGGGGTTAATGGCAAGTCACCCGCTAGCCGCAGGTCACTTGACAGCCCTCGAGCCTTGTGAACTGGTACAGGGGTCTCATGGACTCCTTACAAGTTCACAATGGGTTAAAGTGGACCAACACCCAGGGCTGATCGGCCCCGGAATCTATAAGATTCCTGGACCGTTCTATTCCCTCCCCCTGGGGCATCCAAAATCGGGATGCCCCCCTGTGTGAAACCCCCCGGAACACCTGCTACCACTTACTGGAATCCGGTCCTACGGCGCATGCGCGGGCCGCATCCCCGCTATCCCTCTAGCAGGACGCGTGCCCAGGCCGACTATTTATGAATGGCGCCGCGGGCACGCTCCCTGTTAGAGGGAAGTGGGGGATGCGGCCGCCAGCTCGCTCAGAGCGGCTGAGCTTAGATGTCTCTTAGACGTCCATAACTCAGCCGCTCTGAGCGCGCTGATTGGACGAGCGGCCGCGCATGCGCCGTAGGACCCGGGTAAGGTGAGTTATTGTGGGTGATCGGGGGGTTTTTACGCAGCGGGGCATCCCCAATCGGGATGCCCCAGGGGAAAGGACCAATACCCAGGAAAGTCAAAATCCTGGGTGTTGATCCACTTAAAATGTAAAAAAAAAAAACACACCACACCACAAAATGCTGGAAGCATTTATTACCAGCTGGGTGACAGGACATAAGGGGTTAATTAAAAAAAAATTGACATAGGGTCCCCCCTCCCAGGGTGGGGGACCCCTTTTTTTTGGGAATTTTAAGGGTTAAAAACCCTTAAAAATCCAAAAAAAAAACTGACGTAGGGTCCCCCCTACCCAGCGTTACCGACCCGGGCCAGCTATGGGGGCTTGTAGAACAGGCCCACATAGCCATAGTGGCCCGGGCCCTTCTGCCCCCCCCTGGCCTTTGGGGAGGCAGGTAATGGGGGCTGGGGGTTAATGGCAAGTCACCCGCTAGCCCGCAGGTGACTTGCCAGACCCAGAGCCTTGTGAGCTGGTACAGGGGTCTGATAGACCCCTTACCAGCTCACAAAGGGTTAACTGTAAAAAAAAAAAAACACACACACACACACAAAATGATTTTATTAAAAAAAAAAAAAAAACTTTTTTTACTGTACTTACCTCCGATTGCAAGCTCTTGTCCCTCGCCGCTCTGATGACAGATGCTGGTGATCGGCATCCAGAGAAGGGGGGGCAGGAGATCAGAGGATCTCCTGCCACCTCCTTCCAGGTTGCCGATCACCGGCATCTGACAGCTGAGAACGCTGAAGCCGGTGATCGGGACCGGGATGACGTCATAGCCCCGCCCCCAAGGGGGCGGGGCTTAGCGGCAAGATGGCGGCCGCCATCGGGAAGAAGAGAGGAGAGAGCCTCCCGGGCTCTCTCCTGAAGATCGGCAAGCCCTGGGGGGGGGATCGGAGGCCCCCCAGGTGAAGAGGAGGGTCGACGGGAGCCAGCGCACATGCAGGTAGGTAAATGTCATTTTTATTTTTTTTTTTTACAGGAAAGCCAGTGGCAGCTAAAACGGGGGGGGGGGCACCCTATTCCGGGCCCTCCCCTGCAGCCGGAGGAGGTCCCACGGACGATCGGAGCACACCATCTTAAAGGGGAGACCCGGCCGAATCAAACGAGGGGTCAGGTGAGTGTCTTTTTTTTTTTTTTTGGCCAGTTAGCAGGGGGGAAAGCCAGGTACGTAAAATTTACGTAGCTGGCGTTTAATGACAGGAGAGGCAGCTACGTGAATTTTACGTAGCTGGCGTTTAAAGGGTTAAGGGGCTGCACTTATTTGGTGATCGCTTGGACCTGTTTGCCAAGGGGGGTAAGTTGCCTCAATGTGAGAAGCAGTTGCGGCCTGTTCGGGGGCCTTTGTTCCCTCCTACAGTTGAGCCAGGCCCGAGAGAGGGGTCTCCTTTGCAGGCTCTAGGGGAGACTTCTGGGGCAGGGGCAGAGGTCATGCCTGCTCCGGATCTTCCTGGGGGTCCAAGCCCAAATCTGTTGCCAAGCCTCCTCAGCCATGAAGGGGTTCCCTCACCCATTCCGGGTGGGGGGGCGGCTGCGGCTCTTCGCTCATGTCTGGGGACAACAGGTCTCAGACAGGTGGATTCTGGAGGTTGTGTCCTCCGGCTACAAGCTAGAGTTCGCTACATTGCCGCATCCAAGATTTCTCCATTCTCGGATTCCTCTAGACCCCTCGGCAGCTCATGGGCTGTTTCTGGCGGTGCAAAATCTACTGGGCTTGGTGGTCATCTGTCAGGTCCCTTCTGTGGAAAAAGGTCGGGGCTTTTATTCCAATCTGTTCACAGTTCCCAAAAGGGATGGGTCAGTCAGACCCGTTCTGGACTTAAAGTTGCTCAACAAGTTCATCAGGACCAGTCACTTTCGCATGGAGACCCTGCGCTCCGCGATCAGTTCCTTGCGCCCGGGAGACTTCATGACCTCCATAGACATCCAAGATGCTTACCTTCATGTTCCAGTCTTCCCAGGGCATCAGAGATGCCTCAGGTTCGCGCTGGCGGACCAGCACTACCAATTTGTGGCACTGCCCTTCGGTCTCACTTCAGCACCCAGGGTCTTCACCAAGGTGCTGGCGTGTGTCATGGCTCTCCTCAGGGCATTCGCATTCTTCCCTATCTGGACGACCTTCTCATCACTTCTCAGTCCCTTCCAGCAGGCGGTATTGGATACCCAGCGGGTGGTGACAGTTCTGGAGTCATTCGGCTGGGTGATCAATCACCCCAAATCTTCCCTATGCTCGTCTCTGGTGGCTTCCTTCCTGGGCATAAATCTGGATACTGTTCAGGCCAGGATCTTTCTTCCTCAGCAGAAGGTGGACTCTCTGCAAGCTCTGGTTCACTCCCTGCTGTCATGCCCTCATCCCTCCATTCAGCAGGAGATGCAGCTTGTGGGGCAAATGGTGTCCTGCTTCGAGGCGGTTCCATATGCACAGTTTCACATGAGACCTCTTCAACTCAATCTCCTATCAGTCTGGGACAAGAGTCCCCTGTCTCTGGATCAGGCCTTCGTTCTGTCCCCTCTGGTTCGGCGGTCCCTCTTGTGGTGGCTGGACTCGAGGAACCTGTTGAGGGGCAGATCCTTCCTGGCTCCCTGTTGGGAGAGGGTCACCACGGATGCCAGCCTGTCAGGTTGGGGGGAAGTCTCTACAATTCCAGGGGCTGTGGGGCCCTCAGGAGGCCCATGCTCCTATCAGCATTCTGGAACTGAGGGTGGTTCGGTTGGTTCTGGCCCAATTGACTCCTCACCTGCGGGGGCTGCCGGTCCAAGTTTGCTCAGACAACCAGACGGTGTTTGCTTACATCAATCATCAGGGAGGGACTCGGAGCAAGGGTGCCTTCAAGGAGGTGTCCATGATTCTGTCCTGGGCGGAGGACATTGTCCCTTGCATTTCAGCGGTGTACTTTCCGGGGGTGGAGAATCTGGAGGCAGATTTTCTGAGCAGGGGGACTTCTCGCCTCAGGGAATGGTCTCTCAACAGCGAGGTCTTCCTATCCCTGGGTCACCGTTGGGGGGGGTCCGGAAGTGCACCTGTTTGCATCCTGCCACAATCACAAGCTCCCAGTTTTTGTCTCTCTGTCCCAGGATCCCCTGGCCCTTGCGGTGGATGCTCTGACTTTATCCTGGCAGGGGTTCCGTCTCCTGTATCTTTTTCCTCCATTCCCTCTGCTGGGCAGGGTTCTGCGCAAGCTGGCTCAGGAAAGGGTGCCAGCAATCCTGGTGGCCCCTCGTTGGCCAAGACAGGTGTGGTTCGCAGATATCGTTCAGCTGGCAGTAGATCAGTACCCTCTGCCCCTGGTGCCGGACCTTCTCACTCAAGGGCGGCTATGCCATCCCAATTTACAAACGCTGGCTTTGATGGCCTGGCTGCTGAAACCTACATCTTAAGGGATGAGGGGCTTTCTGATTCTGTGATTAATACTCTGATCAGGGCTAGGAAGAAGTCTTTTTCTACCATCTACTATAGGATCTGGCGGACCTACATTGACTGGTGTGAGTCTAGGGTCCTTCCCTGTCGGGTGTTGTCCATTCGTAGGATTCTGGAGTTCCTTCAGCATGGTCTGGATCTGGGACTTCAGCTCAGCACGCTCAAGGGTTTGGGACTTGAATTTGGTTTTGTCTGCCCTTCAGGGCCCTCCATTTGAGCCTGTGCATGAGGCTGCTCTGTCTATCCTCACTCTTAAAGTTGCCTTTTTGGTGGCCATCACCTCGGTTAGGCATGTTTCGGAGTTGACGGCCCTTTCCATTCACGCCCCCTACTTTGAGAGACACCAGGACAAGGTGGTTTTCCGCTTTAAACCTTATTTTTTGCCTAAGGTTGTCTCTGCCTTCCATCTCAATCAGGACATTGTGCTTCCTTCCTTGGGCCCTAATCCTGGTAATTCCAAGGAGAGGGCCTTACATTCCCTGGATGTGGTCAGGAATTTGAAGTTCTACTTGGTGGCTACTGCACCTTTTAGAAAGACTGATGCCTTGTTTTGTGGTTCCTTCGGGTCCCAAGAAGGGTCTGGCTTTTATAACTAACCAGGCTAATGCTAATGTGCACCTCCCTGGTTAGTTATAAAATGGTCTGAGCGGCTGCCACCCCTCTTTTGTTTCTTTTGAATTTGTGCAAGCACATGAAGTGTGGGGTCTAGGCTGTATTGCAAGATCTTTGACCCTTCCACCCCATGGCTTGCACTTGAGGTTTAGGGCAACCTCAGGTAAGCCTGCTCCCAATTTATCTATTGCATTGTATGTCCCAAATGGGGCTCTTAAAGACTAGAATTAGTACTAGAGTTAGGACTGCACCTCACAGGGGCACCTTGGCGCTGGTGGTGCAGCTTAAGCATACTTCTGCAGATGTGTGTGACCGAGCCCCCTGCTTTTAACCTAGTTTAGAGACAGATTGTAGGTTGGTCAGCAAGCTAACTGGTTTGAGTGCTGTGGCCCCTTTAAGACTTTTGTATTTTTAGGACCTATTCTTCTAGGGGAAAGGATCCTCCTTTCCATGTTACTGCTCATTCTACACGTGCTGTTGGGGCCTCCTGGGCCTTCCAGCACCAGGCTTCTGTTGAACAAGTTTGTAAGGCTGCTACTTGGTCTTCTGTTCATACCTTTTCCAAGTTTTACAAGGTTGATGTTAGGGCCTCAGCTGATGCTGTTTTTGGCCGCAAAAGTTCTGCAAGTGGCAGTGGTTTGAACTGCACGTTGTTGCTTTTGGGAATCCCACCCTATGTACGGACACTGCTATTGGATGTCCCAACTGTGGGAATTTGTGGGAGGTCCTGGGTATATATGGGACCGGGGGGGGGGGGGGGCTCTTTTTTGCCATCTCTGCAGTCAAGCGCCCTCTGGCGGAGGTAATCCCAACTGTTATGGATCATTATCTGGAGCAGGACGTGCTGCATAATTATAATACCAATTCTACAAGGTGAGTAAACACAGAATTGTATTTTTTCCAAGTCCTCCTTCAGCTTGACCACATGTAATAAGCGGTCAAGCTGAAGGATTCAAAACTTACTTGTTTAGATGCAGTGGCTTGCTCACGCACCCTCATCGCCTAGTACATAATAAGCATGCTGGGGCATGCTGGAGCATTTGCAAATAACCCCCACCTTCCACCTGCCCCTACCTCTTACGTTACATTACAATTGCAAGTTCTTTTACCAGCAATGCGGTCATCTTAAGCATCACTCCTGCAGCTAGATGACTTGACCACCCGGTACATCCTGTTGAAGTAGCAGCTTTTCTGCAGTGCTTCATGTTCCCCCACTTTCATCCCCAATGGCCTTGTATACCACCAGTGGCACTAATACCACTGGTTGGGAATGCTTGGTCTAGAGGAACATTCCTCACTAATTTGCAGGAAAAGCTAAAATAAGTAATTGCCCAACCAACAGTATATAGTTAAGCCGGTTTTATTATTTTATACTATAGCAATGTTTTATATTTTCCCTTTGCAGGTTCATGTGTTGTACGTGATGCATCAGGAAATGTTAATGACACCATTACTGTAGCCACAACAAACTGTACAGATGCTGCTTGTAAACTAGATTTTGATTTCTCCTGCAAACCTGATTGTCCTTTTGGACTTATGCAGAACTTCCAGGTAAAGTGCATTGTAAATATAATTCCATTACAGAAAGTGAACATGATGTATCAAATTTTTTCTTCCCCCGTCCTTCAGACAGACCCATAGAGTAAGAGATCCCACAGTACCCCATAGTCAACAGCGCATGACTTGTGGCTGTCACTTTAATCCCTGGGCAGTGGCGGCGGAGCGATGTATCCTGCGAGGATCCTGGGCTGTCTTAATGGAGTTTCTTGGGTTGGTGGCGGTGCAGGTTTTTTTTTGCCTTTGTTCCATTCCAGGGCTTGGGCTGCGGGGAGGGGAAACTTGCTGCTGCTGACCTGGCGGTACTCTGACTTCACTTCTGGGCACAGCCTCCACATGTGGGGCGACCCAGAAGTACAACCAACACCAGTTCACCCAGCCTCCACACAGTGCCCATTCCTCCTCTGGAATCCCTTCCAGCACTATCAGAGGCGGCAGAGGGCACCAGCAATGCAGTGGCGACTCACCAGCAACCCAGCAGGTCAGTGTCTTTGGGCAAAGGAATCCAGGTGCATGCAGTTTATCAGCCAGCCTTAACACTTCTTGCAAAATCCTATTATATGTTTGCCATTTATTCTGGCGTCTCTGAGGGTATGTATATGTAACTCATGTATTGTATTCTGTTCTCGTCTAGTCTAATTCACCTAATATGAAGGATAAGGATAGAGATAAGCCCCCCCCCCCCCAAAAGAAAAGCCCAAGGATTCTAAACCCATTAGATGCTGTGAATCCTGTAGCTTTACTCTTCCAGATACCTGGCAGAAGTCTGTCTGCCGGACATGCCTACAGATAAGAATGGGAGAGGAGACTTTGGCTATGTACAGGGAGATGCTAGCCATGAGAAATGAAAGGGCCTCAATGTTCAAGGTCTATAAGGCTTTTGGGTCGCACCCAGGGGCATCCACTACTGGCACATCCGTCCCTCAGCCAGTGCAATTAACACAGGACCCCTAGACCATTAGTATCCCTTACTGCTTCTATTCCTTCTGCAGAGACCCCCAGTTCTGGACCAGGTCAGATTGACACATATTCTGCATTAGCTGAGGAGCGTGAGGGTGATTTTTAATCAGGAGGGTATACTGTTGGATAAGAGTGGCGAAGGGCCCTTCGGCTCCTCTGGAGTCTTGCAAGAGGACTAGGCAGGTCTGGCGAAATTTATGATACATTGGGAATCAAGAGTGAGCATAAGTCCTTATCTATTCAGGATATTGTGTATAGTAAATTCTTGGAGAAGAAATCCAGGACCTTTCCAGTCCATTCAGAACTTATGGATATCCTTAAGTCTGAATGGAAGTACCGAGACAAAAAAAAAAAATGTATGCCGGGCTCACTCAAACGTAAGTTTCCCTTTCAGGAACAGGGTTGGAGCCTAGGGCCAAATGTCCAAAATTAGATGCAACACTGGTTCAGATCTCCAGATCGACAGACTTACATACAGGCCTACTCTAGCATCTGATTATGTCATCAGAAGCATGGAAACATGGCTCAATAAACTGAGGGGTTTTTTTTTTGGAAAACCACACTCCTAAGGAAAGTATTCTTGAGACCTTACCTACTCTTAAGAGCAATTTCTTAACAAATGCCTCAGAGGAGGCAATCTGGGAGACAGGTAAGGCAGCTACTCGATTAGCCTGTGCCAGATGGGCACTTTGGCTTAAAGCATGGTCAGGAGACCTGGTTTCTAAGGCAAAGTTGTGTGGCATCTTTTTGAATGGACCATTGGAACCTGAATTTGAGCGACTGTAGGAGGTACCAGTAAATTGGTTGTGTTTGAAATTTTGTTTTCTGTTTGCTATCACATCAGCCAGGCAGATAAATGAGCGGATAAGCTGAAGGAACCCTATTGCACAATGCTTTCAGATAAGGCCATACTAAGGCCTGACCCCTTGTTTTTTCAAAGCATGTTACCTCGTTCAATATGTCCCAAGGTATAGTGCTCCCGGCTTTACCTGCTACGGCATGAGCAGAGGAAGGTCTTTCACTATGGTATGTGAAAAGGGCTCTGGACATTTATTTGGAGAGATCTAGCGAGTGGCAAATATCTGAACACCTTTTTATAATTTTAAGCGGCAGGAGAAGAGGCCTAGCTGCTTCTGAATGCACTATTTCCAGGTGGAATAAACAGACTATTGTTCAGGCTTACACATCCAGAGGCGTTTCTCCTCCGCAGGGTTCGGCGCATTCAGCAAGAGCCATGTCAGCTTCCTGGGCAGAGAGGACGTTTGCCTCTATAGAAGAGATCTGTAAAACATCAATGTGGTCTTCACCCCACACCTTCCTCAAGCACTATAGACTCTTTGGTAGAAGGGTCTTACTAGCATCTTCCCACCCCTAAGGCTAGATAATCCTCTCCGTGGGTCGTCCTGAAGGATGAGGGGAGAAATACCCCATTAGACCTACCGGTAATGGTTTTCCCGTCAGGATGATTTCACATTTTACACTGCTTACACCATAGTTTTAAACTTATGATACAAACCTATGCTTCCAGTTTCCTATCTTTCTAGTTTCCTCCCCCATTTTGAGATAAAACTAAGTAGAGCCCTAAAATTTAAAATCTCAATACCAATACTATACCCCAATATGTCAAACTAGATAGGAACCCAAAGTGTATGTTCACAAATGCCAGAAGTCTGGTAAGTAAAGTAGGGGAGCTTGAGGTCTTGGTGCTGGCAGAGAATATTGATGTTGTTGGTGTGGCTGAGACATGGCTGGATTCCACACATGGCTGGACTGTCAATCTACAAGGTTTTGCTCTTTTTCGGAAAAACAGAGCAAAAAGGAAAGGGGGTGGCGTGTGTCTTTATGTAAAGAACTCAAAGCATATATTGAGGGGATACTAGCAGAAGATTGTGAGGATGTAGAATCCTTGTGGGTAGAAGTAGGGGGCGATGTAAACAATGCTAAAATATGGTTTGGTGTAATCTATAGGCCCCCAAATATAACTTAGGAAATAGAGGGTCAACTGCATAAACAGAGCGGGCGTCACAGGCTGGTACAGTGTTGGTGATGGGGGACTTCAACTATCTAGGAATCGACTGGAGACATGGTTCTGCTTCCACTACAAGGGGGAGAATATCCCTCAGCTTGCTACAAGATAATTATATTAGTTTGTGGAGGCACCTACTAGGGGTGATGCTCTTCTAGATCTTGTAATATCAAATAATGATGACCTGATGGGGGCAGTAACAGTGACCACAATATAATTGTATTTAACATAAACTGTAAGAAAGATATTCTGCCTGGGAAGGCAGAAACATTACATTTTAGAAAGGCTAATCTCGCCAGGCTCAGAGCAGCACTCCAGGACATAGACTGGGGGAATCTGTTTAGGAATAAGGATACAGATGTTGAACTCACAATTGAACGTTGTTCCTGCGGGTAACAAAAATAAGCAGCTAAAATTAAACACCTCATGGCTGACACCTGCGGTTAAAAGGGCAATAAAGAACAAAAAAAGGGCATTTAAACATTACAAGGCTGAACTCTCAGCTGTAACACTTAAAAAATATAAACTAGTAAATAAAATGTGTAAGAAAGAAATAAGGTTGGCAAAAGCACAAAATGAAAGAGATGTGGCCAAAGAAAGCAAAACAAACCCTAAACGATTTTTAAAATATATTAATTCAAAGAAAACTAAATCAGAACAGATAGGTGCCCTAATTAATTAACAGTTAACAGGGAAATGGTTACTGGGGATGAAGATAAGGCGGAGCTGTTAAATGGATTCTTTAGCTCTGTGTACACAAGAGAAGAGCAAGAAGCCAACACAGGAGATGCCACTGATAGCAATAGCCCAAGTATAATAATTAACAAGCTAAACGTGGATATCATCCAAGAAAAACTAAATAATTGAAATGTGAATAAGACTGGAGGACCAGATGGACTTCACCCAAGAGTTCTCAAAGAACTCAGTTCCGTTATCTCGTCACCTCTGTTGTTGATCTTTAAAGACTCGCTAGCAACTGGTATAGTGCCAAGGGACTGGTGCAAGGCAAATGTGGTGCCCATTTTTAAAAAGGGCTCTAGGTCTTCTCTGGGCAATTGCAGACCTGTTAGCTTAACATCCATTGTGGGGAAATTGCTTGAGGGACTATTATGGGACAACCTACACGAATATGTAACTATCCATAATTTTATAAGTGACAACCTACACGGTTTTACGAAGGACAGAAGCTGCCCTATCTAACCTGATTGGCTTCTATGAGGAGGTGAGTAGAAGCCTGGACAGAGGGGTGGCTGTGGATATAGTTTTTCTGGATTTTGCAAAAGCATTTGACACTGTCCCACATAGATGCTTATTGGGGAAATTGAGATCTTCAATGGATTCAAGGATTGAAAACTGGCTGAAGGATCGTGTGCAGAGAGTTGTGGTTAATGATACCTACTCTGAATTGTTACCAGTTGTAAGTGGTGTTCCCCAGAGTTCAGTGCTGAGCCCGCTATTATTCAACTTGTTTATAAACGACATAGAAGATGGAATTAAAAGCACTGTCTCTATTTTTGCAGATGACACAAAGATATGCAGCACAATGCAGTCTATGGAAGATGTTCACAAGCTTCAGGCTGACTTGGACACATTGAGTGTCTGGGCATCCACTTGGCAAATGAAGTTCAGTGTGGAAAAATGTAAAATCATGCTCTTGGGGTCTAACAACCTGAAGGCCACATATGTCTTAGGGGGAGTAAAACTGGGAGAGTCACTTGTTGAGAAGGATCTGGGGGTACTGGTAGATCGCAGACTAAATAACGGCATGCAATGCCAAGCAGCTGCTTCCAAGGCCACCAAGATACTATCATGCATTAAAAGAGGCATGGAATCACGGGATAGAGATGTAATTTTGCCTCTTTACAAGGCACTGGTGCGCCCCCACCTGGAATATGCCGTCCAGTTCTGGGCACCCATTCATAGAAAGGACGCTCTGACTCTGCAAAGGGTGCAGAGGAGAGCCACCAAACGAATAAAGGGAATGAAAGATCTTAGTTATGAGGAAAGATTACGAGAATTAAATCTGTTTAGTCTTGAGAGGAGGCGATTGAGGGGGGGGCATGATTAACTTGTATAAATATATAAATGGCCAATACAAAAAATATGGGGGAATACTATTTCATGTAAAATCCTCTCTAAGGACAAGGGGGCACTGCCTTCGATTGGAAAAAAGAAATTTAGTCTCCGGAACTACAAATCTATGGAATAGCCTCCCACAGAAGCTTGTCACAGCATCAACCGCTGACAGCTTAAAAAAAGGATTAGATGCTTATTTAGAAGAAAATAACATTAACAGTTACTATTAGCGGTTATCAATAAAAAAAAATAAATAAAAACAAAAAATTAAATAAATAGCTTCCCCCTATAAAATGAAAAATAACCTCCCCTACCCCAACACCCTTGTTTGACCTTGATGGACATATGTCATTTTTCAACCGTATTGACTATGTAACTATATGTAACGATGTAACTATAAAATTCAAAAAGTCAAAATGTAGTTAAAAATAAATAAAAAGGGGGTATTATGAAAATATTTTGGTAAATTCAAACTATTCGATGTTAAAATAGAGACCAGGTGCTCAACTCCTGCAGCTTGATGACTTGGCCACCTGGCGCATCCTGTCGGACCAGCAGTGTCTGGATTTTGGTTACTCCATTCACCTTTTTGGGGCTGATGTGTAGTGAATATTTTATGGGGCCTGGGGAGTGACATGGGCACTAAGTCATCAAGTTCCGTGCTTTCAAATACTTGTGGTGTTATTTGGAACAATTCCCAGCCAATATCCAGTCATATTACTTTTTGCTCCTGTTTTAAAGACACACATACACAGGGGTGTAGGAAGATGCCTCCCCACCCCCTCTTATAGATGGAACATTCTCAGTAAAAAGGGAGACAAAAAATCACATCAACAAGCCTTTTCGGATAAGTCACAATTCCAGAAATCAATGGCGATAAGAATAGGTTGTGCAGGTAGCATGAGTGTATGGTTTACTCAACACATTTTTAATTCTGTTTTGTCATTTCTAGTGATATGTATGTGTACACATTCTAATGTGTAGCAGCTTTTAAAATAACCTATCATAAAAGTAAAATCTAAAGTAGGGTTTGATATGGCTGCCCTCATTTGTGAAGTTATATCTGGTGGAAAATGTTGACATTTAACTTTTTCCTTGTAAACATATACTTTCTGTTTTATCTTGTAGGTCATGAGCATGGTGTCTGGATTTGCACCACTTATTACAGCTGGAATTTTCTCTGCCACCCTCTCTTCTGCTCTTGCCTCATTAGTGAGTGCACCCAAGGTCTTCCAGGTAAGATTGTTGTTGTGCAAATTCCTAATGCAGCTCTAGTACTAGTATTGTCGAACAGATTGTTTAAATATCTGGTGTTTTATCAAGTATCACTTTTCATTTTCTAATAATCTCATGTACCACCTGGTGATATTTATGTGTAGTGGAGCATGTGTGAAGTGTAGATTGCAGCAGACCAGGTTGTGTTACAGGTAATTATATAGCCTTGTCCGGTACTGCCTGATAAGATCTCAGATACCACTGGTTGGGAACCCATCTCTAAACTATTGACTTTTGCATGGGGTGTAGGATTCTTAAACTTTTGTCAGGAGACAGAAGAAAAGGGCAAAAGGGTTGGAATATGTGGAAGAATCATATGCATATTCTCATGTGGAGAGGTTTACCTGACTTATATTTATTATAGAAAGATCTCAGAAGCACAAACCCTTAGTATAACCTCTTCTTTTCCCCAAGGCCTTGTGTAAGGACAACATTTATCCCGGTCTTCAAATGTTTGCCAAGGGATATGGCAAGAACAACGAACCACTGCGTGGCTACATCCTTACTTTCCTTATTGCACTAGGATTCATATTAATTGGTATGTTCTTCATAGAATCTTTTTTTTTTTTTTTTTTTTTTTTTGTTTCCTTTGTGTGTATTCCCCAACCTAGCCACTGAAACAAAAAAAATGCGGCAAACACTATTTAGGCAAACTCTTAGGGGGGCTTTCTAGGTCATGCACGTTTTCTTACACCTAGAAAACTTATTTTTGGAGAAAGCAGGGGGATGACCCACATATGGCACCTCTACCTATTAAATAAATAGCAATTACCTAGAACATACTTAAATTATTCATTATATATTTTAAACACTCCTACAGTCTTCACATTTGTTAGTTTTACAACACTCACATTATGCAAGAATTTGGGCCAATGTACAATTAGAGAGTTTATTGTTGCTGACGCATTTCATCGGTTTTGTCCGACTTCATCAGAGCAATAGAGCTCGCGTATTTTTATTTTTTTTACTAAGAATGTTAGATCTCCTTACTGGTTCAGATACAGATGACCAGTTCCTTTGTAGGACAATCCAGATACGTTTAGGATTCGATTTTTAGATGTCCAGTTGTTGCTGCTGCTGGGAGATGCTGTTTCTACAATGGTTCAGATCACGTTTCAGAGTTTTACAGCTTATATGTTGATTGCTGAGAGTTTTTTTTTTCAAACCTAATCGTATTTGGCCAGAGTCATAGATCAGATCCAATCATTATTTGCCAAATCCAGATTTTTTTTTATACAGGAAAAACATTACACGGCTAGGTTGACTGCTGCCAGATCGTGTGGCTCTTGGAGCAAGCAGCCACCCAGCGCTGTGTAAGTATGAGTAACGAGCCACTGGGCTGTCATTTGGGACAACAATCGGCTGCGGAAAGAGACTCTGCAAGCACTAGCTCGGAGACCCCTGCCCTATACTTATTTGACGGCACCATGGATCCTGATGAAAAGTTTGCAGACCCTGAGCTGCAGCCAGTGGCCGACTTGACCTTAAAAGTACACCATCGTGAAAAATAGCCCAGTGATAAAAATCCATATGGCGAAAGGAGGGGTCACTACCGGTAACACCCGGCATCAAGAAATATCCACCCAGTCTTGTTTTTTTTATTTTAATGGAAGGACGAGAAAATAATGGGGTGACAGGCTCTGAAACAACTGGTAGATTAAACCTTGCACCCCTGGATTTAGTTCCTACCATGAGAGAATAAACCACAAGCTTGGCAGTTTTATTCAGCTCAGGTGTATAAGTGACCCCTCTTATTATCCAATGTGCTTATATACATTTTTAGTGTTACACAATTTCTCAATAGTGCGCCTTTAATTTCTAGATCTTTGTCGTTTTGAAGAGTCAGAGTATGTCCTGTATGTAAGATTCATGCAGCATTTTTCTGATCTAATGTAAATTCACGAGAGCTGTATATGTGGCTATTAAGCGAGGCAATTTAGAGGACACATGGATAGAAAACCTTTAACCTGTTACACATAATTACTTTTAGTGCAGGTCAGATTTTTCCAGTCTATCTTTTTCAGCAAAGATGCATATTAGAGGGCCAAAAAAGTATAAAACACAAAAAACTTTGCCTCCATGTATCCCCCCTTAGTTCTGTATGGTAATACGTAGCTTTGGTGGTGGTTTCGGTTTTGCAGTAAATTGCAGCTGATGGGAAGCTGAAATTTTCTCAATTTTCTTTCTAGCTGAATTAAATGTGATTGCTCCCATCATTTCAAATTTCTTCTTGGCATCATATGCCTTAATAAACTTCTCCGTGTTCCACGCTTCGCTTGCCAAGTCTCCAGGTAAGATTTTTTCCTCCTCTTCTTTTTCTCTTTCCTTTATTTTGACCAGTAGTTGTCACTGAGGTTTATGTGGCAGTTTAGTGATTTCAGATTTATTGCAGTTATTAAACTGTTAAGGCTGACTACTACTTTCATTCCCTACTCTGTCAGAGCTGCTGTGTGAGGGGGGGCCGCTGCACCCTGCTTTTCCTTTGTCACAATGTGAACCACTCTGGCCAAGCCCCCTTTTTGTCAATACTGAGCTGTGTGTAACCGAAACTGGACCAACAGCCTTGGAAAACAAAACTCCCCAATCCTTCCTTTGCTCATCAGCACTTACATTTGCTCCAGCATCCACCTAACTCTAAAACACTGCTTTGCCGATCTTTATAGTGGTAGTGGACATTTTAGAGCTTCCTTTCCCAGTATCCCAAGCCATGCTGCTTCCTGGATTCAACTAACAGGAAACCCAGCAGCACCTTCTGTTTGCAGACAGCCTGCAGCTCCAGGAGATGGCATTTGTTTTTAAAATTGACCACATCAGGAGTTAGAAAAAGATACATGAATTTTTATATGTAGCAATCTGAATTGCTCTGGGGAGGGAAGCATAGGTGTTTATTGTAAGGGTGTTGGTCCGGTTGAATGTGTCATCGCTGGAGAGAACCAGGGGGCTCTACTGCATGGCCAGTGAGCCATATGGCTACCATTCGGACATCCTACTGTATCCTGTTACAGTTTTTTATGAATATTTTGCAAAGGCTTTAGTGTAATAAAGCACCACAGGATGTTTTGGGGCAATGGGCTGCGGGTAGGTGACTATACAAGATACCTCTTTGGGTATAGGATCACTTTAAAGCTCCAAGTGACCTATTGGTTCATATCTGATCTCATATATGATGCTCCTTTCATTAGTCCACTCGCTGGGCTAGCGGTCATGTGACGGGCAGACTAAATGTTCTAATGCGGGAGTGGACACTGTGGAGGAAGCTTTGTCACATGACATGTAAAGCAGACCAGCAGCAGATTACGGAGAAGGCAATATGGGGAAGGGGGGGGGGGGGTAGAACTTAAACTATTATATAAATATAAACTATTCCTGGTGTTCCGTTTTTTAAATAAGCAAAAAAAGTGCAAAGATTCCTTATCTATGTACGCTTCCTGCATGCATGTAATAGTCCTTTAAACAAGCATGCTGTTATGATTAACTTTTCTCTTTTCTTTATTAGGATGGCGTCCGGCCTTCAGATACTATAACATGTGGGTGTCTCTTATAGGAGCCCTACTTTGTTGTGTTGTCATGTTTGTTATCAACTGGTGGGCAGCTCTTTTAACCTATGTTATAGTAATTGGATTGTATATATACGTTACTTACAAGAAGCCTGGTAAGATTATTATTTTATTATTATTATTACACTATTCCAAAGTTTCATTGACCTACACTAGCCTTCAAAGGCAGGATGGGATATTGGTGTAGCCTGTTAGATTAGATCACTTTAATTAGTTAAAACAGAAGCTTTTACGTGGCACATGAAGACCAGAAAAAAATGGATTTACCCAGTAGCAGGCTGAGCCATGCAAATTCTCTTTATTTCTTTAATAACTCAAGTGCCCAGAAAGAGCTGGATGGGCATGTCTTTTTTTAGTGTATCTTCTGATATCCATAACCACATACACCTATTTGTGGGCATGTGTTTCAGGCTAGTGGCCCTTATCTGTAAAAGATGGCTGTATGGAGGGTGAGACTTGAGAGCAGAGGAAACGAGCCACTTGGCAAATGACCCATTCAGATAGGCTGGGACGCACAGCCGCTCTCGATCCCCCATTCATAGCTGCTCGCTGAATTACGTCACTTCAGCGTGCGGCTCTGATTGGTCAGGAGCCTGCGCAGGCGTAGTTGGACGGGGAAAAGGCGAGTCTGAATGCAGCAATGGAGGGGATTTCACCCAGTGCGGCATCCCAATGCGGGAAGCCCTGGGGGCACGAAACAAAATCCGGGAAAGTGAAAATCTGCTTTAAAGCAGAACAAAACCCAGGAATTTGACTTTCCTGGGTTTTGTTCTGTTCCCCCGAGGCATCCCAATTTGTGTGAAACCCCAGAGAAAGGCTACAACAACTCGCCTCTTCCTCATTCCTACGGCGCATGTGCGGGCTCTAGTTCAATGAGAACCATCTGTGGTGACTACTGTATGCATTGACTGGGGATCCTGTGCTGCCGCATCCCCAGTGGCATATGGGTATCTGAATGACTGGAGTGGAAACGTGCTGCCGCATGCCCCAAACAATAAGAGTTGGTTGACATGGTCACGGCATGCGTTGTTGGACTGGGAAAAGGTAAGTGATTATTGGCGCGTGGGGGTGGGGGGGTTGCGGTTCACACAGCATTGCAACTTGATCTTTTAGATTCCAGGGCAGCCACTGGTGAGTTTTGTTTGCTTTAAAGTGGACCAACACCCACTGATCGGCCCAGGAATCTATAAGATCGGGGGTGCCCCGCTGTGTGAAACCCCCAGGACGCCCACAAATCCTACCTGTTCCTTGTTCCAACGGCGCATAGGCGGGCCGCCGCCGCCTCTCGCACATCCCTCTAGCAGGGCGCGCACCCGCGCTGGCCGTTTGTGAATGGTCGGCTGCAGGCGCGCTCCCGGTAAGAGGGACGCGCGAGAGGCGGCGACGGCGAGCGCTCTCACCTTGTCAGTCGACGGACCTCGCTTGTCCGTCGGCGGTGATTGGTGGAGCGAGTCACGTCGGAGTGGGGGCCGGGTGAGTTTTTGGGGCTTTCTGGGGGGTTTCACACAGCGGGGCATCCCAGATCGGGGTGCCCCGCGGAAGTGGACCAACACCCAGGATAGTGAAAATCCTGGGTGTTGGTCCACTTTAATGGGACAGAATTATTGTATTTTTAGGAGATGTAGTCCTTGATTTGCAAATGCTTTTTTAATATTGAGAAGCTGATATGTGTTCTTTGCACTATAATAAGAAATATTATTCATAATTCTTAGTAGTCACTGTCATTATGACAACATGCAGATGGTGGCTACATTGTCCAACAGAATAAGTTAGCATTCCTCCTGCACTATACACTATCCTGATGCTTTTCAGTTTACAGAAATTTCCATTAGTTCCAAATGTTTTCATGCCTGGGGCACTTCCTGTGAAGTTCTCATACTTATTTATAATGAATGTAATCCACTGATTATTTATGTAACTATCTTCTCAAGGCATCGTGAGGAAGTTACTAAACTAAATATCCCATCTGATTTTTTTCCCCTAAAGTTTCCCAGAGTGATAATCACAGTCACAGTGGCAAAGTGTTCGGAAGTTTTTGGAAATGTTGTTAAAGGAGCATTATCACGAAATTTGTGTAATATTAAAAACCCATATAAACACATTGGCTAATAAGAGGAAGGGTCACTTGTACATCCGAACTGAATAAAATTCCAGCCAAGCTTGTGGCTTTCTTCTCCTGGTAGAAATAAAATCCAGAGGTGACAAGTTTAGTGTATCGGGGTGACAGAACCTGTCGCCCGATTTACTCTTTCTTCTATTAATAAAAAATAAAAAACAAGCCGGACTGGATATTTCTTGATGTGAGGTGTATAAGTGACCTCTCCTCCCGCCATCCAGCATTTTTATTCTTGGCCCATTTTTTCATGATAGTGCTCCTTTAATGACGATTTATCAGCGTCATGGTTGCCATACCCATTGGAAACTAGTAGTGACTATAACTCAGTAACAAAAATGGCAGTTCCTTACATGGATCAAGCCCGTTTTTAACTGTAATATGCTGATGATAAAATAATTCTGTACAATTATAGGGAAATGGCCCAAGCTGCCCACTGATCTAGACTGGAATTTGACTTAACAAACCTTGTAATATTTCAGATGTAAACTGGGGTTCTTCCACTCAAGCTTTGACCTATCTGAATGCACTACAACATACCATCCGGCTGGCAGGTGTAGAAGACCATGTGAAAAACTTCAGGTAAAAAAAAAACCTTGGGATTGTTTTTTTTTTTGCTTTTGTGGATTTAAAAAATAAAACAAGCCAAGCTTGTCCTCTTACCATTGCTCTTTAATATTTCCTTTTACCTACGTTGGCAGTGTGTAGTCCCACACAATGGAAATACTTGATATACCTGGACAATCACTTGGATGAAACATTAGAGGGAGGCCCTGCAAAAGGGACAGAGTTTACCAAGATTTATTTAGAAAAATAAAGCAGGCTCCATGTAAGATGCAGCCCCTGAAAGCCAGCACAAGGAGAGCAGAAAGCAGGTTACTTAAACCCTTTGCCCAGAATTTCTTTTTAAGACTCCCAGCTTACAAACCTAGTCCCTTCATAAGTTTCCATTTTGGACTTTTCAATTCACTGTACACCTACAAAGCTGTGATTTTTTTTTTATGCTGTTTAAAGTACATTAGTCAAATATTGTTCAATGGCTTTTTATATAATTTTTTTGTAGGATAAGTATAACCACCCAAGTCAGGAATGCCCCACACCCTTCTCAAGGCCCACCAAAAAAGGTTTTATTGTTCTCCGCATAGCTGTCTCTATAGCTCTGTGTCTTTGTGCACTTCACCAGTGCATCTTTGTGGAGATCTACAAAAAGTGTGTCGGTGGGTCCCGCTGTGTGAAACCCCCCAGATCACCAGAATCAACAGAACAACTCACCTCTCCCTGGCGCTGTGGCACATGCACAGGCTCTCGTCCAATCACAGCAGTTTGCCGTGCATATTAAATGTTCGGCAAATGGCTCTTGTTTGTGGCAATTGTAGCAAGAGTGCAGCAGCAACCCACACCATAATGCAGAGAGATATATGCATCATAAACAGATATTCTTGTCTATCATGCTATGCACACGCTCTCTCTCTATGAATAAACAGCTGCTGCAGGAATTGTGTGTGTGAGAGAAGGAAACTGCCACGATGTGTCTTTATAGGTTCTGCAGCTGCAGAGTATTAAGACTGTGTAAACAATGTATCTAGGAGATTTCTGCTGTGGGTAGAGCAATAATGAGTCATTACAGCTCATGGCTTACTCTTTCAGGCTGTAAATAAGTAATGAATAAACATGTGTATAATGTTTACTGTGGGATTTGGTTTTTCGTGTGTGGCTAAATGGCCATTCCCATGCAGTAGATATACACAGAATCTGCATGCTATTCCATAACTGCTGAACATGCTTTTCTGGTAGTTTCCTAATTAAAGATTAATCAGTATTTTCCTTCTTTTTTCCTCAGACCTCAATGTCTTGTTCTAACTGGAGCCCCGAATTCACGGCCAGCTCTTCTTAATCTAGTACATGCCTTTACAAAAAATGTTGGACTGCTTATCTGTGGCCATGTTCATATGGTAAACCATTCTTTCTTGCGTGTATATACATTTTTTGTTTTCCTTATGGCATTCTACTGTTTTTGATCTTGTATCGTATGTTGCATTTTTTTTTATTCTTTACAGGGCCCTCGTAGACAAGCACTTAAGGAGATGCTAGGGGACCAGGCAAAATATCAGAGATGGCTTATTAAGAATAAAACCAAAGCTTTCTATTCACCAGTGCATGCAGATGACCTGCGAGATGGGGCCCAGTATCTCATGCAAGTAAGGCCGTTAAAGCTTTAAGAGCATTGTTCACGTATTTATTATTCTTAGTATACAGTACGTCCTGCTCCAGATATAATACATACTATCAAGTAATACTCCGCCAGATGGCGCTGTACTGCAGAGACATCAAAAAACAGGCTCCTCCCGGCCCCTCAAATACCCAGGGACCTCCCACAAATCCCCAGATTTTCTCTGCAGTCTGGACTGCGAAGGACAAGGAATGTCTCTCTCTCTACTCGCAGGTGAGCGGGGCTATTGGCCTGCGGCCCTGTAGGACTATTCCCGCCCGTTCCTTTAGTAATATGCCTCCCAGCCTTGGCTGCGCTGGTCGGGTGATGGTAGGCAGCACCGCTGTTAGGTGCTTAGGAGCGCTGCTCCACCGCAATCCCCCACCAAAGGGTAGGTGGTTCAGGCTTATGGTGAGCCTCTATGGGATGCCCCTCCCACCCTATTGCCCCTTGCCCCTGTCTATTGGTGGGCCCTATGTAAAGTGGCCGCTGTCCTCCCTCACTCTCCTTGTAGCCTTCGGGGGAAAAGGGGGGTGTATGTGTGCGTGTATGTATATACGTGTACTGGCTTTGTGCTTTATTACATCGCTTGTGTCAGCCGCCACGCTGACTTGTTTTATTATTTACTGTACTTAAAATTGCTGCCGCCGCGCGCCTTTTTGTCACCATGTTTCGCGCTTGGCGGTGGCGTTACCTCAGGCGCCGGCGCAATGTCATTGGCTACTTGTCCTGTGTTGGCTTCGGGGGGCGGGGCATGTCTCTGGCGCATTCCGAGTCATGACTTGTGCAGGCCCGCCCCACGAGGTATACTGACGCCATTTTGTCTGCTTGGTCGGCTTCTGCTTGACGGACCTCTACCTACCGCGGTCCGTAAGTGCCCTCGCGGGTGGCTTTTTCTCCACTTTTTATTATTGTCTGCTTACGGCTCATTTGATTGTGTCTTTCAGACGGGCGAATCCGTTGGCTTCTCCCGGCCCTCTATTAGTAGGTTAACTTGTGAGGCCTAGTGTAATTACTCCAACTTCCCTAGCGGGTTATTGGGGCATCCCGGGTTGCTATAGTGCCTATAGTGCTGCTGTAATCACCAAGCCCGGCTGTGTGTAGCGTGTGGGCAGCCTCATGCTGACGCTGACAAGGCGCGGGTCTGTGTACCCTGTGCTGAGCAGGTGCTTGCGCTGCAATCTGGCCTTCCAGTGGCTGGGCCTGCACCTCGTATCACTTTACCTACCCCCCCAAACTTAAATCTCACTCCTACTGAGTTGCATACAAGTGGGGATTCTCAGCCTGATGTGTCTTCTAGGCTAGTGTTGAGAAGTTAATTGCTAATACCTTGGCGTGTAAGGCCCCTGCTAAAAAGCGGCACTTAATGCCTAATGTCACTCTTTTCCCTATGGAAACTGATGAGTTTTGGCATTTATGTGGCTATACCCCTTCGGACGAAGGGGAGCTATTCTCTGACTCAGGGTCATCTGATGAGAGGTCCAGGAGTCATGATTATTCTGGCTCTGACCCCTGGGCCCCAGATGATACTGATAGGCTGTTGGCTCAGATTTTTGAGGTACTGTCTATCTCTCCCCCGGTTGCGGCCCCCAGGCAAAGGGGGGAACTTTTTCATACTGCTAAGTCACGCTTGGAATTTCCAGAGCAAACACATTTCAATAACCTGGTGCTCAAGGAATGGGAATGGCCCAGTAGACTTCCCGGTGTACCTAAGAGTTGAGATAGGAAGTATCCCTTTCCTGCTGATGTGGTAAAGTGTTGGTCATCCCCTCCTGAAGTGGATGCCCCGGTCCTGGGGTTATCCGACACCTCTGTCATGCACTCCCCTGACTCTACTACCCTGCGGGATGCTGAGGACCGGCGCATTGACCAGCTGGCGTCCCATGCCTTTGCATGTGTGTGGACGGCGCTGCGCCCGGTCTGTGCCTCGGCCATTACGGATGTACGGACATTAGGACCCTGCTCAGAAATATACTTGATAGTGCCCCTGATTTGCCTTGTGAGGTGTTTAATGCACTCTCTAGTTTTGATGTTTTTGTACATTTTGTCCTCTCTGCCTTGGATGACACCATTAGAATGTGTGCCAGAGCATCTGCCCTTGTGGTGGCTATACACCGCTCGGTTTGGCAGCCAGTGGGCTGCTGACAACGCTGCCAAGAAGGCCCTCACTGGGTTTCCCTTCAAAGGACTACGCCTGTTTGGGAACCGCCTGGACCTTTTTGCTAAGGGAGGCAGGTTACCCCATCGCAGTCAGCAGTCTCGGCCCTTTTGGGGTCAGGGCTCCTTTTCCTCCCCCTACCATGGTGCTAGACAAGGGGGGGGTTCCTTTACTTCGGCCCGGGGAGACTTCTGGGGTAGGGGCAGAGGACGTGGACGTCCTGGCTCCTCCTGGGGCCCTAAGATTAAGTCATCTCCCAAGCTCCCTCAGGCATGATGGGGCGCCCTCACCCATTCAGGGGGTAGTGTCCTCCGGTTACAAGATAGTTTGCTGCCTGCCCAAAAAAAACCCCCCGCCCCCCCCCAAGATTCATCAGATCCCGGATTCCTCAGGACCCTGTGTCAGCTCAGGAGCTAGTGCAAGCAGTGCAAGGCCTCCTGGAGCTGGGGGTCATCTGCAAGGTCCCCTTAAGAGAAAAGGGCAAGGGCTTCTATTCCAACCTATTCACAGTACCCAAAAAAGATGGGTCACTCAGGCCCGTCCTGGACTTGAAGATCCTCAACAAATTTGTCAGGAGCAGGCGCTTTCGCATGGAAACTCACGCTCTGCCATCAGTTTCCTGCTCCCAGGGGATTTCATGACTTCTGTGGACATCAAAGATGCTTTCCTTCATGTTCCTGTATTTCCAGGTCATCAAAGGTTCCTCAGGTTCGCTCTGGAGGATCAACACTACCAGTTTGTGGCATTGCCCTTTGGTCTCACCTCAGCTCCAAGGGTGCTGGCTGGCGTGATGTCTCTCAGATTTCAGGGCATCCGCGTGCTGCCTTATCTGGACGACATTCTCATCACATCCCAATCGCTACATCAGGCAGAATTGGATACTCAACTGGTGATGTCCACCCTGGAGTCTTTTGGATGGGTGATCAACCACCCCAAATCTTCTCTGTCCCCCTTATTGGTGATTCCCTTCCTAGGAATGAATCTGGATACAGTTCAGGCAAGGATATTCCCAGTATGTCACACACCCCGCTTCCGAATATTCATGACACTTGGGTAACTGTCCTGTAGAGGGCGATCTTGCAGAGATGACATGAAAAAAAGGCACCCCTCCCGGTCCATAAATACCTGGGACCTCCCACCATTCCCCAGTCTTTCGGCTCTGCAGTCGGCGAAGCAAGTCAGATCTCCTCCTTGCAGGTAGCCGGGGTAACCCCCCGGCCATTTGTTTCTATTGCTGCCTGAACCTTTTTTATTTAAACTATAGCAGTATGCCTCCCAGCCTAGGCTGAAGGTCCAGGCAATGGTAGGCTGCACCTTGTGTTGTATATGGGAGCTTGCTCCCCCGTGAGACCCCATTCAAAGGGGTAGGCGGTGTCCGGGTTGGTGATCCCGGCTTGGGATGCCCCGTCCCTCTTGCCCTTTCACCTATTGGTGTGGGTTCTCCCCCCTACCGTGTCCCTCTGTGCCCCTTGGGGGGGGAGGCCTTTTTTCCCGTGGGTTGTTTTGCTTTATTTGGGGGAAAAGGTGTGTGTATGGTGTGTGTATGTGTGTGTTTTTGCGGCCGTTGTTGCTGGGCCGGTTTCACTTTTACTACAAGTGCAGTTAAGGAGGGGGCGGGGCCGGGCGCTCGTCGCGGGTCGCACACCCCCCCCCCCCCCTCGAGGCGGCTTCTCTGAAGAGCCCTGCTGGCTGCGTGTGGGAGGGGGCGGGGCCGGAGCCAGGCACGGCCACGTTGTGCGCTGGCCCGCCCCTCTTCTTCCGGCCTCGCTGCTCTGCTGCTCTCCCTCTCATTCCCTCACTGCCGTGAGGGTTGACGGTCGCCGCTTTGCTGCTGTGAGTAGATTTTATTTATTTCCCCATTTTATCTGTCATATATGGTGGGTGATGTGCATGTTGACACTTATGTCTGTTCTCATGTCTTCCAGGTGGGATACCTTCTTTTGATGTTTAAAAAGGGGGTTCTCCCGGTCCTAGGGTCCCTTAGAGATGAATTTAATTTAAAAAAAAAAAAATCCTCCCACTTGGGACTTAAAGGGGCATCCTGGGTAGCTTAATAGCGTAAATCCCTCTGGTCATTGCGACTACATTAAAATCACCATATGGAGGCTTCTCAGGATACCGGGCTTGGGCTCCCCTCGGGGCAACCCCGGCAGTGTGTGGGTTGTGGGGCATCCCTTGCAGGGGATAATTTACTTTTTTGCATACCTTGTGCTCATCGGGCCATAACGCAGCAGTCGGGGGCCCAGGCCTCATCTCCTTCCCCACCCTGCCTTATCCATACCCCTAGTGATGTTGTCACAGGTGGGGAGTCGCAATCCGATGTATGTGCCAGACTGGCTAATATTGAGAAATTTATTTCTGGCTCTGTTGCCAGAAAGGCCTCAGCTAAGCGAAAGCATTTGTCTCCAGCCACGCCAGCTTTTGAGTTTGATGATTATAATTTTCTTGACTGGTCTGATTATTCCCCGCTAGAAGAGGGGGAATTATTTGAGGATTCTGACAATCAGCAGTTTGTTGGTGCTGATACTGAGCAAGGGCAGGGAGATGCTGTGGATACCCCGAAGGTCTTGGCTCACCTTTTTGAGGTTCTGGCAATTTCTCCCCCTGAGGAGGCCGCTCCTCAAAAAGGGGAATTCTTTTTCATTTTGGTTGCATTATTCTTAAGGAATGGGAGAAGCCAACTCGGCTTCCAGGTATTCCTCAAGGTTGGGATAAAAAGTATCCCTTTCCGGGGGACGTGGTAAAATGATGGTCGTCCCCTCCCGAGGTGGATGCCCCGGTGCTTGGGTTATCCAATACTTCTATTTTGCATTCTCCTGACTCCACCACTCTCAAAGATGGTGAGGATAAACACATTGATCAGATGGCTTGCCACACTTTTGCTAGTGTGGGTTCAGCCTTGCGGCCTGTTTGTGCTTCGGCGCTTTTGGCAGTGGCTACCAGGTCTGTGGTTAGAGACCTGTTGAGTACCTCCAGGCTTGACCCAGCTAGTGATGAGTTCGCCGCCCTTAAGCGGTGTGAATTGTTCATGTCCTTTGTGCTTGCCGCCTTGGATGACACCATGGTCATGTGTGGTAGAACCTCGGCCTTGCTTGTAGCTATTCGGCGGTCGGTGTGGTTGCGCCAGTGGGCGGCTGATTTTGTGGCCAAAAAGTCGCTTACAGCACTTCCCTTTGTGGGATTGCGGCTCTTTGGAGAAAGATTAGATTCTGTCACGAAAGGAGGGAAGTTACCTCAGCGTAAGAGGCAACGTTGTCCCTTTCGTGGTGCCAGAACTGGCAGAGTTTTGGCCTTCTCTACCCTCCAGAGGTGATTCCTGGAGTAGAGGCAGAGGTTGTGCCCGTCCAGGTCACATTTGGAGTTCCAAGCCCGCTGCTAAGCCAGGTCAGTAATGAGGGGACGCCCTCACCCTTGCTGGTGGGGGGACGACTGCGGCACTTCTTCCAGGTCTGGGACCAGGAGGTCTCAGACAAATGGATTCTGGAAGTGGTGTCTTCCGGTTACAAGCTGGAATTCGAGATCCGGCCTCCTCCCAGATTCTTCAGGTCTCGAGTGCCTTCGGATCCGCTGTCCGCACAGGGGCTCCGGGCGGCAGTAAGTTATCTGCTGGACATGGCTGTCATTTGCCCAGTGCCTTCCATGGAAAGGGGCTTGGGATTCTATTCCAATCTATTCACGGTGCCCAAGAAGGGCGGCTCCGTTCGACCCATTTTGGATCTGAAGCTCCTCAATCGATTTATCCGCTTCAGGAAGTTTCATATGGAAACCTTGCGTTCAGCCGTCGATTCTCTTCGTCAGAGGGACTTCATGACGTCCATAGACATCAAGGATGCGTATCTGCATGTACCTATCTTCCTGGCACACCAGAGATTCCTCAGGTTCGTGGTGAAAGATCAGAATTTTCAGTTTGTGGCCCTTCTATGTGGGCTTACCTCGGCTCTGAGGGTGTTCACCAAGGTATTGGCGGGGGTAATGGCCCTCCTCAGGGTCCAGGGCATTCACATTGTACCATACGTGGACGACCTTCTCATTTTGGCTTCGTCTCTCAGCTAAGCGGAGCTAGACACCAGAGTGGTGGTATCCACGCTGGAGAGGTTCGGCTGGGTGATCAACTATCCCAAGTCCTCCCTCTCCCCGTCCAGGGAGGTTTCATTTCTGGGCATGACTCTGGATGCATTTCAGGCCAGGGTGTTCCTTCCTCAGCCCAAGATTTGATTCGGCTTCTGCTTTCCAATCCTTGCCCGTCTATCCGGCTAGGGATGAGATTGGTAAGTCTGATGGTGGCTTCCATCGAGGCAGTCCAGTTTCACATGAGGACGCTTCAGCTCCATCTTCTAGCGACTTGGGACAAGTGTCCGCTGTCATTGGATCAGTCTTGTCTGCTGTCTCCCCGGGCTCAGCAGTCCCTTCAGTGGTGGCTAGTGTCAAGCAATCTGTTGAAGGGCAGATCCTTTCTGACCCCTTGTTGGGAAACGGTCACCACGGACGCCAGTCTGTCGGGCTGGGGGTGCTTCTGGAGGGAACATCAGTTCCAGGGGTTATGGGGGCCTCGGGAGGCTCATACCCCCATCAACGTTTTGGAGCTGCGGACCATTTGGTTGGTTCTGTCTCGCTTGACTCTTCTCTTGCAGGGATTGCCAGTTCAAGTCCAAACGGACAATTGGACAGCGGTCGCTTACATCAATCACCAAGGAGGGACTCGCAGCAGGAGTGCCCTCAGGAAGGTATCTCTGATCCTTGTTTGGGCAGAGAGCAATGTCCCATGCATCTCAGCCATTTACATCCCGGGAGTGGAGAACACGAAGGCGGACTCCCTGAGCAGGAGATCCTCTCGCCGAGGAGGATGGTCTCTCAGTTCCAAGGTATTCCAGTCCCTTTGTCACAAGTGGGGGACTCCGATGGTGGATCTCTTTGCCTCACGTCACAATCACAAGCTTCCTGCCTTTGTGTCTCTGTCTCAGGATCCTCTGGCCCTGGCAGTGGATGCCATGTCCCTGGCTTGGCGGGAAGTGGGGTTTCTGTACCTGTTCCACCCCTTCTCCATTGTGGGCAAGGTGGTGCGCAAGCTAACTCTAGAAGGGGCACCAGCAATTCTGGTGGCTCCAAAGTGGCCAAGACGAGTGTGGTTCGCAGACGCCGTGCGGCTGGCAGTAGATCAGTTTTATCTGCCTCCTCTTCCGGATCTTATCACCCAGGGTCAGCTACGCTACCCCAATTTACAAACGCTGGCTTTGACGGCGTGGCTGCTGAAACCTCCATCTTAAAGGAGAAAGGTCTTTCTGATGCGGTGGTTCAGACTCTTGTTAGAGCTAGGAAGAGATCTTCCTCTAATGTCTACTATAGGACTTGGAGGTCTTATATTAACTGGTGCGAGGCTAGGGCCTTAACTTGTAGGGTGTTTTCTATTCCCAGAATTCTGGAGTTTCTTCAACATGGTCTGGACTCGGGGTTCCAGCTTAGTACTTTGAAAGGGCAGGTTTCTGCCCTGGCGGTTTTCTTTCAAGGGTCTTTTGCCTTCATCCCCTGGTTAAGACATTTTTCTAGGGGGTTACTCATGTACGGCCTCCTAGAAAGCCCTTGCTGCCGGTTTGGGATTTAAACTTGGTTCTGTCGGCTCTCCAGGGGCCCCTTTTTGAGCCGGTGCATGATATTGCGCTTTCTCTGCTCACTCAGAAAGTTGCCTTTTTGGTGGCTATTACCTCTGTTCGGCGTGTCTCTGAGTTGGCGGCCTTGTCTATTCAGGCTCCTTACTTTGAGAAGCACCTGGACAAGGTAGTTTTCCGCTTTAAGCCGGATTTCCATCCTAAGGTGGTTTCGGCCTTCCACCTCAATCAGGATGTAGTTCTCCCTTCCTTGTGTCCTAAGCCTAGTAATGACAAGGAGAGGACCTTACATTCTTTGGATGTGGTTCGATGTGTGAAATATTATTTGGTGGCTACTTTTCCTTTTCGTAAGACGGACGCCTTTTTTCGTAGTGCCCTCCGGGCCCAGGAAAGGTCTGGCGCCCGCTAAGTCTTCCATTAGTAAATGGATTCGACAGGCCATTGTTGGGGCCTATTCTGCCAAGGGGAAGTTCACCCCTTTCGTGTTACTGCTCATTCTACTCGTGCTGTTGGAGCATCTTGGGCTTTTCAGCATCAGGCTTCTGTTGAACAAATTTGTAAGGCTGCTACTTGGTCTTCTGTTCATACTATTCTAAGTTTTATAAGGTTGATGTGCGGGCCTCAGCGGATGCTGTTTTTGGCCGCAAAGTTCTGCAAGCTGCAGTAGTTTAAGTTTGCATTATTGCCTTTTTGGGATCCCCACCCATTATGGGCACTGCTATTGGATGTCCCATGTGTCATGAATATTCGGAAGAGGGGTGTGTGACATACTGGGAATAATACCATTTTGTGATTACTCACCTGTAAAATGGTTATTACAAGTATGTCACACACCCCGCTTCATCCCGCCCTTTTTTTGGTTTTCTGGGATCCTTTTTCTTTGCTGCTTACATTTGGACCGGGAGGGGTTCCTTTTTTTCATGTCATCTCTGCAAGATCGCCCTCTACAGGACAGTTACCCAAGTGTCTTGAATATTCGGAAGCGGGGTGTGTGACATACTTGTAATAACCATTTTACAGGTGAGTAATCACAAAATGGTATTTTTCCTTCCTCAACAGAAGGTGGACAGTCTGATTGCACAGGTCCAGTTCCTGCTATCTTGTCATCATCACTCCATCAGGCAGGGAATGCAGCTGGTGGGCCCGGAGGCGGTCCCTTATGCTCATTTCCACCTGAGGCCTCTGCAACTCCACCTCTTGTCAGTGTGGGACAAGGATCCAGCGACCTTGGACAGGGTCTGTGTGCTCCCCCCCCCCCCGGTCAGGAGGTCCCTATCGTGGTGGATGGACTCAAGGAACCTGTTGGGGGGCAGATCCTTTCTGACCCCTTCCTGGGAGACAGTCACCACGGATGCCAGTCTGTCAGGTTGGAGGGGTTTCTGGATGTCCCTGCGGTCCCAGGGGAGGTGGGGCCCTCAGGAGGCCCACACACCTATCAACGTCTTGGAGCTGCGGGCAATCAGGTTAGTCCTGGCTCGGTTGACTACTCACCTTCGGGGCCTGCCTGTTCAGGAGCGCTCGGACAACCAGACAGCAGTTGCCTACGTCAATCATCAAGGAGGGACCCGGAGCAAGGGGGGCCTCCAGGAAGTGTCTCTGATCCTGACCTGGGTGGAGACCAATGTCCCCTGCATATCAGCTGTGTACATCCCAGGGGTGGAAAATCTCCTGGCAGACTCTCTGAGCAGGGGGACCAGATGTGGATCTGTTTGCGTCCCGGCACAATCACAAGCTCCCGGCCTTTGTCTCCCTGTCCCAGGGTCCTCTGGCCTGGACCGTGGATGCCCTAGCAATGTCATGGCAGGACTTTCAGTTCCTCCATTCCCTCTGCTGGGCAGGGTTCTGCGCAAGATTGCACTGGAGGGGGTGCCAGCAATTCTGGTGGCCCCCAGGTGGCCAAGAAGAGTTTGGTTCGCAGACGTGGTGCAGCTGGCAGTGGATCAGTATGTTCTACCCATGGTGCCAGACCTGCTCACTCAGGGCTCCCTACTTCATCCCAATTTACAAACTCTGGATTTGACGGCCTGGCTGCTGAAACCTCCATCTTGATGGAGAAGGGGCTGTCTACCTCAGTGGTTGATACCATGATAAAGGCTAGGAAGAAATCTTCTTCTTCCATTTACTACAGGGTTTGGCGTGCCTACATTGACTGGTGTGAGTCTAAGTCTCTTCCCTGTCGTGTGTTCTCTATTCCCAGGATTCTGGAGTTCCTTCAGCATGGGTTGGACATGGGGCTCCAACTAAGTACTCTGAAGGGGCAGGTTTCTGCCCTGGCTGTTTTCTTCCAGAAGTCCTTTGCTCAGCACCCTCTGATCAGGACCTTTTTCCAGGGGGTCACTCATGTGCGTCCCCCATGTAAGCCTATGGTGCCTGTTTGGAATTTGAACTTGGTTTTGTCAGCCTTGCAGGGTGCTCCCTTTGAACCTGTGCAGGATGCTACCCTGGCCATTCTTACGCTCAAGGTTGTCTTTTTGGTGGCTATCACCTCTGTTAGGCGTGTGTCTGAGTTAGCGGCGCTTTCCATTCAGCCCCCCTACTATGAGAGACACCAGGACAAGGTGGTGTTTCGTTTCAAGCCAGATTTTCTGCCTAAGGTAGTGTCTGCCTTTCATTTGAATCAGGACATTGTTCTTCCTTCATTGTGCCCTAATCCTAGTACTGCTAAGGAGAGGGTTTTGCATTCTTTGGATGTGGTTAGGTGTCTGAAGTACTATCTGGTGGCTACTGCACCTTTCAGAAAAACTGATGCTCTTTTTGTGGTCCCTTCTGGTCCTAGGAAGGGTTTGGCTCCTGCCAAGTCTACTATCAGCAAATGGATCCGTCAGGCTGTTATTCAGGCCTACTCTGCTAAGGGGAAGAATCCTCCCTTCCGCCTTACTGCTAATTCTACGCGTGCTATTGGTGCCTCTTGGGCTTTTCAGTACCAGGCTTCTGTTGAACAAGTTTGCAAGGCCGTTACTTGGTCTTCTGTTCATACCTTTTCAAAGTTTTACAAGGTTGATGTTAGGGCCTCGGCTGAAGCTGTCTTTGGCCGCGAGGTTTTGCAGGCGGCAGTGGTTTAAACTGTCTGCTGTTACCTTTTTGGGGATCCCACCCTACTTTTTGGACACTGCTATTGGATGTCCCGATAGTAAGTATTATATCTGGAGCAGGACGTACTGTATACTAAGAATAATACAATTCTGTGATTACTCACCTGTAGAATTGGTATTATGAGTATACAGTACACCCTGCTCCACCCCACCCTTGGTTTTGCATTATCATTGGATCCCCTGTATGGTGATTATTATTGTTATAGTTACTAGTTTGGGTTGTTTTAATTCTCCCGGCTTCTCGTTAACTGCTTTTCAATGCTGGGGATTTGTAGGAGGTCTCTGGGTATTTGAGGGGCCGGGAGGAGCCTGTTTTTTGATGTCTCTGCAGTCCAGCGCCATCTGGCGGAGTATTACCCGATATTAAGTATTATATCTGGAGCAGGACGTACTGTATACTCATAATACCAATTCTACAGGTGAGTAATCGCAGAATAGTATTTTTTTATTTAGACATGGCACATGTGTGATTTTTTGCCAATAGTTGCATATCACATCCACTTCATTCCCAGAACCTAAACACCACAGTGTACTTTAGTGCAACATTGATTCCTGTTTTACCTCAAAACTTTAAAGTGGACCGTCACCCAGGGGTGATCGGCCCGGGAATCTATAAGATTCCCGGGCTGATCACCTCCCTCCCCGCGGGGCATCCGAGATCGGGATGTCCCGCGGGGTGAAACCCCCCAAACCCCCCAAATCCCCTTACCTCTCTAGACGTGCCCGCTCCGGCCGTCTGTCAAGACGCGCGGGAGGCGGCGGCGGAGGAGCCGCTTGTCCGCGGCTTGTCCATCGGCGCGGGGAGAGGTGAGTTTTTCGGGGGGTTTCACACAGCGGGGCATCCCGATCGGGGGTGCCCCACCGAAGTGGACCAAGACCCAGGATAGTCAAAATCCTGGGTGTTGGTCCTTGTTTAAGCTTGTAGTTTATTCTATGCGTTTACCTCAGTCCAGCTCTTTGTCATATGATTATCTGACATGCTTCCTGCTAGGACGAAATATTACATCTTTCTTTGTCTTTCCTATGTTGAAGCAGCTTACCTTGCTTAAAGTGGACCAACACCCAGGATTTTCACTATCCTGGGTTTTGGTCCACTTCTGCGAGGCACCCCCCTGCGTGAAACCCCCCAGAATTGCAGAAAAAATGTACCTCACCCCGCTCCTACGGTGCATGCGCGGGTCTCGTCCAATCAGCGCGCTCAGAGCCACTGTGGTATGCACGTACAAGGGACGGACAACCACAGCGGCTCCGAGCACGCTGGCGGTCGCTTCTCGCGCTTCCCTCTAACAGGGAGCGGGCCCTGCTAGAGAGAAGCGCGAGATGCGACCGGGCCGATCAGCCTGGGTGTTGGTCCACTTTAAGGACATATCCACTTTGTCTGTGAGGTGTCACAGGTGGCAGTTGAGGGTCTTGTTCTGTAGGCTTGTGAAAAAGTGCCCATATGTTATCTGTGTATTCTGTAACCATTAAACTATTTAATTAACCATTAAACCATTGTATCTTAAAATCATAGTTTATATTCTTAGTGTACATCCCGTCCCATTCCAAAAGATATCCTTACACATGGGTTATTCATCTTCAGATGTCACGTGACTGCAGAGCAGAAAAAGTGGCCCCTCCCGGCCTATATATACCGAGGCACCTCCCACAGAACCCCAGATTTTCTCTGCAGTCGCGGAGTGCCAGGACGAGAAAGTGGCTCTCTTTTCAGGCAGGTGAGCGGGGTCTTTGACCCTATGGACCTTTTGAGCTATTCCCCACCCGATTCTGTCCTTGTTTTACTGCCTCCCAGCCTCGGCTGTAGCATTCGGGTGACAGTAGAGAGCACCATATTTAGGTGCCAAGGAGCTAGGCTCCGCCACAACTCCCCCACCAAAGGGTAGATGGTTCAGGCCATGGTGAGCCTTATGGGATGCCCTGCCCACATTTGTGCCTGTCACCCCCTTTCCCTCTATAGTGGTTCCCGGACCGCTGTCTCCCCTCGTTCCTCTGTGTCTCTCAGGGGAAAAGGGGGGGGAGGTGTTCCTTGTATCTGATGTATTCTTGTATGGTGTGGCACCTTTGATTTTTAGGCTCTGGCTTATGCGGAGCTCTTTAGAAGTGATCCCTGGTTGATTGGTTGCACTGGTTGTTCTATTCTTAGTATACAGTATGTCCTGCTCCAGATATAATACTTACACTTGGGTTATCCTCCGCCAGATGGCGCTGCACTGCAAAAACAGGCTCCTCCCGGCCCTTCAAATACCCAGGGACCTCCCACAAATCCCCAGGTTTCTCTGCAGTGCTGACTGCGAAGACATGAAGTATCACTCTCTCGCAGGTGAGCGGGGCTATTAAAGCCTGCGGCCCTGTTGGACTACTCCCACCCGTCCTCTTCGTGATGTGCCTCCCAGCCTGGGCTGCGCTGGTCGGGTGAAGGTAGGCAGCACTACGCGTGCTTAACGGAGCCATGCTCCACCGCAGTCCCCCCGTAGCTCGGGGAAAAGGGAGGGGGGGGGGGTGTGGTGGTCTTAGTGTATTAATTACACGTTATGGCCTTAGTGTTGTCCTTGACTTATACACCTTGGTGTCAGAGCCGCGCCGTTTGCCTTTTTATTAATATCGACCTCCGCAGCGCGAGTCTCTTGCCCTTATTGGGTGAGCATGAGAACAGGTGGCGGCTTCGCCTCAGACGCTGCGGCGTCTTCTTTGGCAAACCCCTGTTTTTTTTCTGTGTGTCATACACTCACATTTTCTAGTCTGCGTAGACTACTAACTGAGAGCTTCGCACTCTTCGGGGGGGCGGGGACCTGGCTTGGCGCGCTTCGCATCACAGGCCCGCCCTGGCCTGCCATTCGAGGTTCGCTTGGCGCCATTTTAGATGCTCGCGTCGCGCACAGTGGCGGTCCTCCTCCTCCCTAGGTCTGTAAGTGCCCTCGCGGGCGATTTCCTTCATTCTTGCTCACTGCGCATGGCTCTGACATCCCTATTCCCATTATGTCTTTCAGATGGTCGAATCCAGTGGCTTCTCCCGGCCCGGTGTAATTGCCAGTTGTACCTAGCATAATTACTCCCACTTCCCTGCGGGTAGCTTATAGCGTCAATCCCTACTGGCCTTTTGTGCCTATTAATCACCATATGGAGGCATCCCAGGATATTGTGAACGGGGTTCCCTCGGGACAAGCCCGGCTGTGTGTAGCTTGTGGGGTCTCGCCTATCAGCGGTGACAATGCACGAGTCTGCATCCCTTGTGCACAGCAGGCGCTAATGGTACTTCCCGCCCCTCCTGTGGCTGGGCCTGCACCTCGCCTCACAACTACCCCCCCAAGCCTGAGTCTAACCCCCAATACAAGCGGGGATTCTCATCCTGATGTGGCTAGACTGACCAGTGTTGAGAAATTGCTTGCTAGTTCTCTAGCCCGCAAGGCCACTGCAAAAAAGCAGCACATAATCCCTGATTCTGCTCCTTTCCCTACGGAGTCTGATGAGTTTTCGCATCTATTTGGCCATGCCCCTTCGGACAAAGGGGAGCTGTTCTCTGACTTAGAGTCATCTGATGAGAAGTCAAGGGGTCAATGACGATTCCGGTTCTGATCACTGGACCCCGGATGATACTGACAAACTACTGCTTCAGATTTGTTAAGTTTTGTCCATCTCTCCCCCTGTTGCGGCTTCCAGGCAAAGGGGTGAGCTATTTCATACTGCTAAGGCTCGATTGGAATTTCCTGAGCAAACCCATTTCAATAACCTCGTGCTGAAGGAGTGGGAACATCCCAGTAGACTTCCCGGGATCCCTAAGAGTTTAGACAAGAAGTATAATTTCCTGCTAATATGGTCAAGTGCTGGTCATCGCCCCCCGAGGTCGATGCTCCTATTCTGGGGCTGTCTAACACCTCTATTATGCACTCCCCCAACACTACTACGCTGCAGGATTCTGAGGACCGCCGCATTGACCAATTGGCATGCCATGCCTTTGCGTTTGGAGGGGCGGCGCTGCGCCCGGTCTGCGCCTTGGCCATTACCGCTGTGGCGCTCAGGGCCATGGTCAGGAATGCACTTGACAGCCCAGACGAGTTGCCTACTGATACTATTAATGCACTGTCTAACTGTGATGTATTTGTGAACTTTATCCTGTCTGCATCGGATGATGCCATTAGGCTGTGTGCCAGATCTTCTGCCTTGGGGGTGGCTATACGCCGCGTGGTATGGCTACGCCAGTGGGCGGCTGACAATGCTGCTAAGAAAGCCCTTACTGGGCTTCCATTTAAGGGCTTACGCCTGTTTGGGGACCGCCTAGACCTCTTTGCTAAAGGAGGTAAGTTACCACAGTGCAGGCGGCAGCCTCGGCCTTTTCGTAACCAGTGCCCCCTTTCAGCCCCCTACAGAGGCGTTAAACAGGGGAAAGGGGATGGCTCCTCCTGGGGGACCAAACCCAAAGCCCCTCCCAAGACCCCTCAGGCATGATGGGGCGCCCTCGCCCGCCAGGGTGGGGGGACGGCTACAGCACTTTGCGCACGTCTGGAGGCGCCGAGTCTCAGACCGGTGGATTCAGGAGGTAGTTACCTCCTGGCTACAAGATCGGGTTTGCTGTTCGGCCCCCCTCAAGATTCATCAGGTCCCGGATCCCCAGGACCCAGTATCAGCTCAGGTCCTGATGCAGGCAGTTCAAGGACTTCTGGATCTGGGAGTTATTTGCAAGGTTCCCTTGAGAGAATTGGGAGAGGGGTTCTACTCCAACCTTTTCACAGTACCCAAAAGAGATGGGTCAGTCAGGCCCATCCTGGATTTAAAGATCCTCAACAAATTTGTCAAGAACAAACGCTTTTGCATGGAAACTCTGCGCTCGGCCGTTGGCTCTCTGCGCCCAGGGGATTTTATGACGACTGTGGACATCAAAGATGCTTACCTTCACATGCCTGTGTTCCCGGGGCATCAAAGGTTTCTCAGATTCGCGTTGAACGATCAACATTACCAATTTGTGGCCCTACCGTTTGGCCTCACTTCAGCTCCCAGAGTGTTCACCAAGGTGCTAGCATGGGTGATGTCTTTGATAAGGTCAGGGGGCATTCGAGTGCTGCCCTACCTGGACAACATCCTCATCGCCTCATGGCCCCTACAGCAGGCGGAGCTGGACACTCAGCGGGTGGTGTCCACCTTGGAGTCCTTCGGCTTCTGTTAACTGCTTTTTTAAATACTGGGGTTCTGTGGGAGGTGCCTCGGTATATATAGGCCGGGAGGGGCCACGTTTTCTTCTCTGCAGTCACGTGACATCTGAAGATGAATAACCCGTGTAAGGATATCTTTCGGAACGAGACCGGATGTACACTCATAATATCAATTCTACAGATGAGTAATCACAGAATTGTATTTTTTTTATTGCTGTACTTTCTATGTTTTGTTTGGCCAAAAGGTTTGTATCTTTTGTACTCGCAGGCTGCAGGATTAGGACGATTAAGACCTAATACACTTGTTGTTGGCTTTAAGAAAAACTGGCTTCAGTCTGATATGAAAGATGTGGATACTTACATTAATTTATTGCAGTAAGTATGAGAAAATACAAAAACAAAATATCGCTACCCCCCACCGCCCAAGCCACACACACACATACACACACACCTGTGACACACTTGTGTCTCGTCTTACTGCTGCAACTTTAAAATCGACATCATGTCTGGTGTGTCCCACACCCCCAGGATCTTAGGATGAGGAGCAGCCTTCCTCTAGGAGCTCAAAATCTGGCAGTTTACTCACCCATCTGCATTCACTTAGACCATAGACTTTGTCATCTGTCGCCCTAGCAGAACCATGGTGGCTCCCTGGCCAACACCATAAAGCAGGACTCCATTAGCTGTTGCTGGGTCATTTAGTGAATTGCTGTGGAATGGGGGGGGGGGGGTGGTAAGTAAATTGAGCTCTGGAATAGGGTTAGCACTAACTCACTATTTCATTTTAAACTCACATAGGTGTGTAAGCTTTACTGTAGAGATATGGGTTGACTGAAATCTTCCTAGAAACAAATACAGAATTCTTCTAACCTATGTTTCGCTTTTTTTTTCAGCGATGCTTTTGACTATCAAAACAGTGTCGTTGTCATCCGATTAAGGGAAGGTCTAGATATTTCTCATCTCCAAGGGCAAGGTAATATGCTTAGGCCACGCATATTGATTAGCAATATTTAATGCAAATGGTGGTATCTGATATTGGTTTAAGCAGTAACAAAAGAGAATTGGGAGGGTGCTATGGTCCTATAGAACCACTTTAAGCAAAAGTTATTGATACGTTATTTCACATAGTTGTCTTGTTTAGGGCAGTGTTGGATACATTTTTGTTAAGTTACTTTATTGGTTATTATTAAGGCCTTATTATTTTTAATCTTCATAATTGTGGTTTGTATTTCTCCCATGGGAATAACTTTTTCCATGTTTCTAAACAGCTGGGGACTAAATAAAGGAAGCAACTTAATTCTGTCTCCTTCAGGGAGTTTCAGCTATTTGTCCTGCTAGCAATCTAACTAGGTATTCGTTACACCCACAAATATAATATCTTGGATGCCACTGGGTAATTCTACTAATAAATGACCAGTGATGCTTTACAGAGCATAGTGACTGAGAGACAAGAATACCATAAAGGAAATGAGGGGGTATGTGAGGAGTGACAGGACAAGCTATTATTACTGCCCTTTGTCTACTCAAAGGACAATGTGCTGTTATGGGGAGGGGGTAACAAGAACAGATGTCCATGACATGACAAGAATTAAGTTGGTGGAGAATTATATTGCTGACGGATATATTGTATACTTTCTCCTCTGAGCAGTTTGAATTTTTAGACAATGAAAGGAATGTTGATGTACTGTATAGAAACCTTCAACCACATCAATATTTTTACTGATCAAATGCCGAAACATGTTGTACTAAAGCAAAGGTTATTTACATTAGACATTCTTTATAATGAACCTGCAAAGTACATACAAAATACTCTTCTGTTCCCCGCGGGTATTCCTCCAACTGGGGACCCGAAACTTCAACAGCCATTGCTGTGTTCTTTGCTGGAATTTGGGGAGATTGCTCCTTTAAATCAGGGGCCATATTTTTAAACAAAGACTGTTTGCCATGGAGAACAATACAGGCTGTGCTGCATCCTATATAGTTTCAAGTGGTGTACTGACTGTGACATTCAATAAATAAACCTAAAGTGCATATACTTCTTTGTTTGGGAGTTATGTGACTTTTCCCTTTTTCCATGAGAGTTCCCTCTGGGACTCCTTGCAACAGCTGTGACTTTGAATTATTTATAGCACAGGACCACAGGAAACGCTGGTTTCCAGCAAGCTGAGATATTGTTTGATGGGGTAATGTAATGTTTGATGCATCTAAGGTCTTCTGTATTTAATAGCCTTTACTGACCTGCTTGGCCGTTTAAACCTATGACATGAGTAGGAGGCCGGGTTCCCTGCTTCATCCTGGTTAATCACACAATTGCTGTTTCGGTTCACTGGCCCGGCTACCACCGGGGTGGCCTGGTGACCTATTTGTTTCTCAAATCCTCTAAATGGGATAAATGGAGGGGAGGGGGCACACAGGGCCTGGGCATTAGCTTTAAATATGTAAACTAGGACTAATTCCATCTACTCTATCGAAATTGGTACCCATCTTACATTCTTTATACTGTCTTAACAAATCTTTCATGTAAGGTCCTCTTAAATATAAGCTGTATAGATTACTCAGTTGAGAGTCTTATTCTATAATGTTTTGGTGGGATTGTACAGTCTGATTATTGCCCCATAGACCCCCTGTCATGTTTTTATGTATATTATATGTCCTTTTCCCGGACGGGAAAGTGCAGCCAAAAGGAAAGATGAACATGGGAGACGCCAATAGCCAGTTTTCTCTCATATTCCACTCCAGGGCGTCACTGAATCAGATCCGAATGGGTTAACTCTAGTCCAGAGGGCGGGACTGCAAGATTAAAGGTGTGGTTCCTCCTGGCCTATATATACTACTGGCTGCCCTCCGCAAGCAGGGAATATAACTCTGTCTGTCTTTTAGGCCTCTTAGGCTGGTTAGGCCAATAGCATTGGATCAGGGCTAAAATTAAGGGTAGTCACCAGGGTCCTGTGAGTGCTGCTGGGCGTCACTTCAATTCAATTTGTAAATTGGACCCACAGGGGCTAATAGATTCCTTCTAAAGAGCCATTGAGCTGCAGATTTGGTCCGGTGATCTGCAGGGTGGATCATGGGGAAGTTATTCTCCTTTGCCTGTTCTTTTCCACCTTTGGACCTTTGTATCTAGTATCCAAGTATCCTGGCGGCCACGGCTTTCCTTTCTGGTTTGGATGCGCTCTGGCAAGATAGTTGATGTTTCTGGCATTCTGTACAATCTTGAGGTCTGGATCAGGATTGGGGTCCCCTCCTGCTTTTATACAACAGAGGAGGAGCCTCAGTGGAATCATCCCCCACCCCCCCCCCCCCCATTGTGAGACTAATGATGACACTAGAGGGAAGGGACATGGAGGGTGGCTGCTCAATTTTACCAGGTAAACATAATATGGGTTGCGCAGGATTCTCAGTTTTGATTAACCTTAAAGAGGCTTTTTGCATGTAAATAGTGTGTACGTCTGACGTTTGTTTGTATGTCTGGCAATTTTTTGAGCCATTTCAGGTCCCTAAACCTTGGTCGGGCCAGTTCAGACACATCATTTAGCCTCTGCTTGTATGGTGAATTGCTGTAGTAAACTCCTGGAAAGCTTATGTGGCCTAATTGGGAGTGGGCTCCTCTCTGATCCTGTATGAGAGCCGTGTGGACTCGACTGTATATGAAATAGCACAGTTCAGACCCATAGAAGAGATGCAGGTTCTGGACTGTCATTGAAATCCATTCCATGCGTCCTTGCTTTCCTAACTCATATTATAAATTTGCGTAAAAATATAGGCATTGCAAGAGAATGGAATCCTAGCCGCACACGACGGTGGTGCATGGCATCACTCGCATCCTTTGTGAATGCCCCATTCAGCTGTATCCAGGGGATAACTTCAGATGTTGCAATGGCATTTTAACCAAGGTCTACAGGCCCATTGTTCTCATAATAAGATGAGCCAAATATTCTTTATTGTTGCTACATAGATGGTTGGTTACATTTTTAGTTTAGCTTTGTTATATTTTTTTAATACTTAGCATTCAGCCTTTGCATGAATACACAATGTCCTGTTTTGTCCTAGAAACATTTTGTCATTGAAAATGTAGTTACTGCTAATAGCTATCGCTTGTTTGAGCTGAAGGATCAATGGCAAGCAGTCAATAGCTGCCTCAGTCTATCGAGGTCAAAGAGGCATCAGAAGTCAGTGGCCCAGATTCCATTTTCAGATTCCATGTTAGATGAGCAATGTGACCTTAATCTCATGCAAGTGGTGATAAACTAGCTCATCTGCTATCCTGCTTTTAACATGTAAACTGATGTATTCCTAGTATGTCACACCCCCCACTTCCCGATATCCATAACACTTGGAGACCCGGCCTGTAGAGGACGATCTTGCAGAGATGACATTTAAAAAAGGAGCCCCTCCTGGTCCATAAGTACTGGGTTCCTCCCACTATTCCTCAGTCTTTTCGTCACTGCAGTCGGCAAAGCATTCAGAAGATGACTCTCCTTCAAGTTGCAGGTAGCCGGGCTTGCTCCTGGACCCTTTTTTTCTCTTTCTGTCTGAAACTCTTTAAACCTGTTTGGTTATATTGTATGCCTCCCAGCCCTGGCTGTGTGGTTCAGGCAAAGGTAGATACATACACCTTCTGGTGTATACAGGAGTATTACTCCCCCGTGAGACCCAAATGTGGGTAGGCGGCTTCCGGGTTTGTGATCCCGGCATGGGATGCCCCTGTCCCTTTATAATCCCCTTGTGCCTTATGGGTGCATTTCTATCCTCTCCCCTAAGTCTCCTTTAACCCTGCTGGGTAAAAAGGAGGGGGGAAGGGGGGGGGGGGGCGTTATCTGGGCTTATTTGTCACCATGCACACAAAAAAAAAAAAAAGAGATATATAAAATAAGTCTTTATTTTTATTATGTCTGTTTTACTATACTATTTAATAGGAAATGTTTTGTTTAGATTTTCCTATCTCTGTCTAGGCAGCATTTTTTGCTTACCTATTAAAGCTCTTTGTTTTCTGGCTGTGTTCAGATTTGAATTTTCCCTCCATTTTTGGCCATGTGATCCTGGAAGTGGGCAGGGTAGGCATGCTGATATTCAGAGAGCACCTGTATGCTCTGTTTGACTTCCTGTTTCCTGCTTCCATGTGGCCTTACCTCATGATGTGAGCTTATCGCATGGGCTGTGAGTACCCTTCAGCTTGGCTGAAGGGAGTTTTTTTCTGTCTTTTATTTATATTGTGTGCATTTGGTGACTGTTTTGTTTTCTGTAGGTGGAAACTCCTTATTTAAAAAGGGGTTTCTCCTGGTCCTTATAAAAAAAAAATATATATATAAAGCCCTTAAGCCTTATTTGGGGGTCCATTTGTGTTTCAATCCTCCCACTTGGGACTATTTAAAGGGGCATCCTGGGTAGCAATTGCGTAAATCCCATATATACTTGGCGACTATAATCAATTATAGTATAATACTAAACACCATATGGAGGCATTCCAGCATAACGGACATGCAATTCCCTCTGCACAGACTTGGCAATGTTTTGGATGTGGGGCATCCCTTGTTGGGATAACGCAATTCTTTGCATTCCTTGTGCACAATTAAACTATTATGCAGCAAACTGAGGCCCAGGCTTTAGGGCCTGCGGCTAATGCCTCATCTCCTACTCTGCCATGTCTTGTCCGTACCCCCAATGATATTGTCATGGGTGGTGAGTCGCGTGCTGATTTATGTGCCAGATTGGCTCATCTTGAAAGATTAATGTCTACTCTGTGCCTAAGAAGGCCTCAGCTAAAAGCACTTGACTCATGCCGCTCCGGCAGATGAGTCAGACAATTGTGAATTGCTTGATTGGTCTGATCCTTCTCAGTTAGAAGAAGGAGAATTATATGAGGAATCAGATGTTTCTGATGAACAGCAATTTGTTGGTACTGAGATTGAGCAGGGTGAAGCAAGTTTTGTGGATACCCCAAAGCCTCTTGCTCAGTTATTTGAGGTTTTGATTATTACTTCTCCTGAATTAGTCCCTCCTTAAAAAGGGGAATTCTTTGGAGCCTCTAAACCTCGTTAGAATTCCCAGATCAAAAGCATTTTTATGATATTATTCTTAAAGAATGGCATTCCCTTGGGCTGGGACAAGAAATATCCCTTCCCAGCTGATACTGTTAAGCATTGGTCATCACCACCTGTGCCCACCGCTCTGGGCATGTGTACACTCACTGCACGGATGGGTTAAATGCGGAGGACAAATTCCTATGTGTGCGCAAGCATACAATGGCCATCTATGCATTATTAATTTATCCAATTCCTCTGTGTTGCATTCTCCTGACTCCACTACACTTAAAGATGGAGAGGATAAGCGTATTGATCAAATGGTGTACCACGCTTTTTACAGTGTGGGTTCGGCCTTGCTGCCTGTTGGTGCTTCGGCACTCATGACAGTGGCTATTAGGTCTGTTGTGAGAGACCTAATGAATTACTCAGGGCTTCATCCGGCCTCTGATGAGTACGCCGCTCTTAAGCGATGTGAGATGTTTGCATCTTTTGTACTTTCTGCCTTAGATGATACTCTGCTCATGTGCAGCAGAACCTCTGCCTTGTTAGTCGCCATCCGGCGGTCAATATGGTTGCGGCAGTGGGCAGCTGATATTGTAGCCAAGAAATCGCTTACAGCGCTCCCTTTTGTGGGATTGCGCCTCTTTGGAGAAAAAAATTGGATTCTGTCACTAAAGGAGGTAAATTACCTCAACGTAAGAAACAACGTCGTTCCTTTCGTGGAATGGCCTCTTTTAACCCTTTCGGGGGGCTAGATCCGGTAGAGGATCTGCCTTTTCAGCCCCTAGAGGGAATGCATAAAATAAAGTTAAGGGACGTGGCTGTCCAAAACCAAATTTGCCACTAAACCTGCTCAACAATGAGGGGACGCCCTCACCCTTATGGGTGGGGGGACGGCTGCGGTTCTTCTTCCAGGTCTGGGTTCAGGAGGTATCAGACAATTGGGTTCTGGAAGTAGTCTCTTCCAGTTTACAGACTGGAATTCGAGTCCCGGCCTCCTCCCAGATTTTTCATGTCCCAGATGCCGTCAGATCCGGCAATTGCGCAGTGACTGCGGGCAGCAGTAGCGAATCTGTTAAACATGGCTGTTATCGGCCTAGTGCCTCCAGCGGAAAGGGGTTTTACTCCAACCTATTCACGGTACCCAAAAAGGACGGCTCTGTTCGGCCTATGCTAGACCTAAGGAGACTCAATCAATTTATCCGTTTCAGAAAATTCCGCATGGAGTCTCTTCGATCAACGATCAATGCTCTCCGTCAGGGGGACTTCATGACATTCATAGACATCAAGGATGCTTATTTGCACATTCCGGATCACCAGAGATTTCTCAGGTTCTCGATAGAAGACCAGCATTATCAATTTGTGGCCCTGCCATTCGGCCTTACCTCGGCCCCAAGGGTCTTTACCAGGATGCTGGCAGGAATGATGGCTATATTCAGGGTCCAGGGCATCCGCATTGTGCCTTTTCTGGACGATCTTCTTATCGCGGCCTACTCCCTCGAACAATCAGAGTTGTACACCAGCATGGTGGTCTCTACGCTAGAGAGGTTCAGATGGGTAATAAGTTACCCCAAATCCTCCCCCCGTCCAGGGAAATTCCCTTCTTGGGCCTGATTCTGGAATGGTTCTGATTCAGGACTTGATTTGTCTATTCTTGTCCAACCCTCGTCAGTCTATCTGTCTAGGGATGAGACTAGTGGGATTGATGGTAGCTGCATTCGAGTCAGTCCCGTTTGCCCAGTTTCACATAAGGACGCTTCAGCTCTTCCTCTTGGCAAAGTGGGACAGGTGCCCACTATCATTAAATCAGACTTGTCTATTGTCTCCCCACATTTTGCAGTCCCTTCAGTGGTGGTTAATATCGCACAACCTCCAGAAGGGCAAGTAATTTCTGACTCCACGTTGGGAACTGGTTACCACGGATACCAGCCTGGTAGGCTGGGGGTGGGGGGCTTCTGGAAGAAGCATCAGTTCCAAGGATTGTGGGGGCCTCAGGAGGCCTCATTCTCCAATCTATGTATTAGAGCTTCGGGCCATACGTCTTGTTCTACTTCGACTGACCCATTTCTTACAGGGTCTTCCAGTTTAGATTCGGTCAGACTACCGAACAGCTGTTGCTTACATCAATCACCAGGGAGGGACTCGCAATTGGGGTGCCCTCCGGGAAGTGTCTGATACTTCAGTGGGCAGAGATCAATGTTCCCTGCATATCAGCAGTTTACATTCCGGGGATAGAGAATGTGGAGGCAGACTCCCTGAGCAGGGGATGTTCTCGCCAGGCAGAATGGTCTCTCAATCCAAGGGTCTTTCAGTTCCTCTGTCACAAGTGGGGGACTCCACGGTTGGACCTGTTTGCTTCTCGTCACAATCACAAGCTGCCAGCTTCTGTGTCTCTATCCCAGGATCCTCTGGCAGTGGCAGCGGATGCCTGGAAGGATCTGGGGTTCATATATCTGTTTCCCCCATTCTCCATGATCAGCAAGGTGGTGCGCAAGCTAGCACTGGAGGAGGCGCCAGCAATCCTGGTGGCGCCACGGTGGCCAAGACGTCTGTGGTATGCAGACGTCGTAAGGCTGGCAGTGGATCGGTTCCATCTGCCTCTTCTTCCAGATCTCATCACACAGGGTCAACTGTGTTACCCCAATTTACAAATGCTGGCTTTGGCGGCGTGGCTGCTGAAGTCTCCATCTTGAAAGAAGAAGGTCTTTCTGACGTGGTTATTCAGACTCTTATTAGAGCTAGGAAGAAGTCTTCCTCTGTCATTTATTACAGGACTTGGAGGTCCTATATTGATTGGTGTGAATCCAGGGCTTTGCCCTGTAGGGTGTTTTCTATTCCTAGAAATTCTGGAATATCTGCAACGAGGTCTGGATATGGGATTCCAGATTAGTACTTTGAAAGGGCAAGTCTCTGCCTTGGCAATTTTCTTTCAAGGATCGTTTGCTCTTCATCCTTTGGTTAAGACCTTTTTCCAAGGAGTGGCGCATGTGCGGCCTCCCAGAAAGCCTTTACTTCCTGTTTAGGATCTTAATTTGGTGCGTTCGGCTATGCAAGCTGCTCCCTTTGAGCCATTGCAGGATATTCCTTTTCCTATTCTTACTCAGAAGGTTGCCTTTTTAGTTGCTATTACTTCTGTCCGCCGAGTTTCTGAACTGGCGGCTTTGTCTATTCAAGCCCCTTATTTTGAGAGGCATCAAGATAAGGTTGTTTTCCGTTTTAAACCGGATTTCCTTCGTAGGTGATGTCTGCTTTCCACCTAAATCAGTATATAATTCTTCCTTCCTTTTGTCCTAAACCTAGTAACGAGACGGAAAGGGTCTTACATTCTTGGATGTAGTTCATTTTGTTAAGTATTATTTAGTTACTACCTCGGCCTTCCGCAAGACGGATGCCTTTTTTGTTGTGCCTTCTGGGCCCAAGAAGGGTTTTGCTCCTGCCAAATCTTCCCTTAGTAAGTGGATACGTCAGGCCATCATTGGGGCCTATATGGCTAAGGGGAAGGTTCCCCCTTTTCGTGTCACCGCTCATTCTACTCGTGCTATTGGAGCCTCTTGGGCTTTTCAGCACCAAGCTTCTGTTGAACAAGTCTGCAAGGCTGCGACTTGGTCTTCTGTGCATACTTTTTCTAAGTTTTACAAGGTTGATGTGCGGGCCTCAGCGGATGCTGTTTTTGGCCGCAAAGTTCTGCAAGCTGCAGTAATTTAAGTTATGCATTATTCCTTTGGGATCCCCACCCATTATAGACACTGCTATTGGATGTCCCAAGTATTATGGATATCGGGAATTGGGGGGTGTGACATACTAGGAATACCATTTTGTGAGATACTCACCTGTAAAATGGTTATTACGAGTATGTCACACACCCCACTTCCCCCGCCCTTTTTTGTTCGATCCAAGATCCTTTATATGGTGATTATTATTATTATTTCCATATAATTTTACAATTATTGAATATAATTGGCTCTTCCTGGTTCTTCACTGCTGTTTAAAACGACTGAGGAATAGTGGGAGGAACCCAGTACTTATGGACCAGGAGGGGCTCCTTTTTTTCCATGTCATCTCTGCAAGATCGCCCTCTACAGGCTGGGTTCCCAAGTGTTATGGATATCGGGAAGTGGGGTGTGTGACATACTCGTAATAACCATTTTACAGGTGAGTATCTCACAAAATGGTATTTTTTGGGAAATCCACATACTGTTTAATATTGGCAAAACCGTTTCTCAAATGTTAACTAAAGCCAAAGACAGGTTAACACTTTTTACATTTTTTTTTCCAGAGGAATTGCTGTCATCCCAAGAAAAGTCACCGGGTACCAAAGATGTGATAGTAAATGTAGACTATAGTAAGAAAGCTGAAGCGGAGTCTTCGAAACACGTCTCCAGTGATACAAGTCCCATGATGAGAAAAGGTATCCTCATATTACATAAGGTTCTGTATTTAAAAATGTTATATAAACTTGAATCTCAAGTCTGAGAAGCTCTAAAATGAGATAAAGGATTTTCATGGGAACGTTCTCATACTCTCCTTCATGGCTACGAGTATACTGTAACAATTGCAAATTTGTTTTAAGCAACACTATAAGGTGTGAAGTGTAATATGTCACGATCCTGCTTTAGAAAAATGCTTTAGAGAAATGGTGTTGAGTTTTTGTTTTTTTAATCTGAAACAAGCAGCAATGGATTAGCTGTGGTTTCTTATAATACAGTAACTTACTTTTCCCAGATGAGAAGACTCCTCCCCCTAGACAGGAGACAAAAAGTTTAAAAGCCCCACACCTTCCTTCCAGCCCTTGGTATTTTGTGTTTCCTCTCAAAGGAAACTACTGGAACTATAGACTTTGTCCAGTTTATTTTTATTTTTTTACCCCCAGGAGTTTAATTACTTTTACTTGGAGGCATAGGGGCAAATAACCCATCAGCTTTCTTTACAGATTCTTAATAGAAAAAACAACAAATCTAAGAGTCAAAGGCCCGGCGTTAAGTATTGGCTAGTCATGTGAAAAATTTACTACAATCACATGCACGAGATTAAGCATATTAGGTTCAAAAGTTAAAACCTAGTTAGTGAAGCTTGGTCTAACCTTTCATTTTTTAAATTTTTAAAGCTAACCTGTCATTTTTAACGGTCAAACTTTTAAATCAATTCCCATGCTGCTTACCCGGCACAGTGTCGGCCCCATGCTCCTGTCACTGAAACAAAGTAAGGAATTCCCTGTTGCTCTTTGCTGCGTCCCCCTGATCCTGGCTCCAAATCCAAGCCTGAGGTTCGTGTCAGGTCAACATGATCATGGTCAAGCCTAGCCTGGGTTTAAGAAACTCCTACGTCAGTTTTTTAGAACAAACCGTGTTGGTTGAAATAAAAATTGAATTTCTTTCCACTGGGTGTTCTTACTTTCACATTACTGAGAAGACATAGGGAGATTTTGAAAAAAAAAATGATATTCGATGTTTGAAGGAAGAGAATGTGGCGAGAGGGAGACCAGTAATGTTTACCAGCTTGCGCCTAAGGTGGACTGACCATTTAAAATTTCTTATTGTGAAAATATCCAAACACAAATAACTTGTCATTTTTCCTTTTAAATAAAATCCAGATGATGAAGACGATGGGAAAACTCCTACACAACCTCTTTTACCAAAAGGCAGGCATTATCATTTTTATTTTCGCTCCATTCCTTCCTAGTATTTTGATCTTTTCTTTACTTTTCTGCCTTTTTGTCTTTTGTATGTTTGTTTGCTCACTTCTTTGTGTTTTTTTCCTTCCTTTTGTTTCTTGGCCATGACATGTCACTGTAGTAGAGCAGATCAAAGTTGCCTGGATCTACGTAGCTGGCTGTTAACAGTACAGTGTTGGGGAAGGGCAGCATTCATGCTTGATACATGTTGAGACTGGAACATGCAGTCTTTCTGTAGCACACTGCTTTTTTCAGTATTAAGACTGTTCATCCAATCTGTTAAGCTGTGAGATAAAACTGTAGATAGTTTCCAGAAAGCCTGGCACCATACTCAAGCAAGGCTACCCAGGCAGGGCTAACCACATCCTCACATTAGCTGTTTCATACAAGCCCATTGAGTCAACAATGTTAGCATGCGGCACAGAATAATCTGGCTCAGCAACAGACTTTCTCATTGGGGTCAATTCAGAGCCTGGTGAGTAAACCCTCTTCTTTTTGGGGCTGAAGATTGCCATTCACTTTAACCTTTAGTCTATCTTGGGGCTTATTCATACCCAGGTGAAAATTTACACTGGGTAGACAATGAAAGGGAATGGCAGTTTTCTTTCCTAAAAAAGAAGTGCGAATTCTCACCTGGATCTGAATCGACCCTATAGAGTGCAGTGGGCAGCTTATTGACAAATCCCCTGCATGTGAAAGTTGTTCAGGCTGCAGGCAGTAGAGCAGCTTCTTGATATGTACTTTCAGTTTTTTGGTTGCCATCCAGGCATCCTGCAGTAGAACGTATGTTACAGCTATTTTTTAATTATTATATAAGTACAGCTTCAACATTTGTACTTAAAGTGGATGACTGGTGTTGAAAACCTGCATAGGGGGCAAAGAAAAACAAGTTGTTACAGGGCAGTTTTCTTCTTCTTTACTTCTAACATAATTAGGAATGTCAGTATTTGTTAACTTCATTATTATGTATTTGTTTGCAGACTCTAAGGGACAGAGTATACCTCTGAACATCACAGATCAGAAGCTCTTGGATGCCAGTGTACAATTTCAGAAAAAACAAGGCAAAAGCACGGTTGATGTGTGGTGGCTCTTTGATGATGGAGGTATGGCAGTTCATGGCCCTGAAAACATACATTGTTAATTTTAGCTAGAAGTAGCTTTAAATGATTTGTAATACAAAATTGTGTAATATTAAAAATCAATATAAACACATCGGCCAATGAGAGGAGGGGTCGTTGATACACCTGAACTGAATTAAACATCTGCCAAGCTTTTCTTCTCCTGGTAGGAATACAATCCAGGGGTGCCAGGTTTCAGTGTGTCGGGGGTCCCCTGATTTCCTCTTTCTTCTATTAAACGAAACAAACAAGCCTGGCTGAATATTTCTTGATGCCGGGTGTATACGCAACCCCTCCCACCATCCAGTATATTTATATGGACTTTTATAATTGGGCTTGAATTTATATGGACTTTTATAATTGGGCCATTTTGTCATGATAGTTCTCCTTTAATATGTGATATACGTTGTATAATTCTGCGCAGCTGGGTAAAGCTGAAACCATGCCCAACAGCAAGCTTGTAATTTTGTTGGGAATGTCCAACCCACTTTGGCATTATCTCACCGTTGCAATAAATAGAGTGGATGTGTTAGGGGCATAAATAGGTCTCGATGGACACCCTCATGTTTGCCTAGTGCTGTGGGACGGAATAGCTGTAGGGGAACATCGGAGCTGCACAAAGGCGATATGGTGGACAGAAAGTGAGTATTGGCTTTTTTATTTTGTTTCCCTTAAAGTGGACATCCAGTAAAAAAATCAAAGCTTAGAAAATTGCTCCCCTAAAGCCTTCCCGGCAGTGAGATAAGCTTATTGAGTTGGGATATTAACACCATGCATATGTTTGGAATGGCAAGCAGATTCTGCACTCCTAAACACGCATGGCAATAGCCATCTTGCTACAAACAAGAAACCCTCTGTCGAAATGGAGTCTATTTCTAGCCAGAAGTAGTTAGCCTTCAGCTGTAATGACTCATCATTGCTTTGCTAACAGCTGAAATCTTCTAAACACATCTTATCTACTGACTGAATTATTTTGTGGCTGCCACCATAGATATAGATTGTAACAGCTTCCCTCACACAGATGTATTTTGTGCAGTTTCGTACATAACAGAAATATGACAGTGAATGCATGTTATACACACAAATATGTGTATAATATTATACACGTGAGTGTAGTCACAGGGTTGCTTTGAAGAAGGGTAATGCTAAATGCTTACAAAAAGGTGCAATAAAAAGTTTTATTCTAATTTTCCCTAAACAATCACCTGCACCCATAATGGAGCATTTTTTTATAGGCAGGGGCCTTTTTAGATAGGTAAGAATAGGTTTGAACTTTTGGAAACAACAGCAACCTGTGGGGTATGTAGAGAAAAAAATAACACATTTTTAACATAGCCCATAGGGTTATGTTTCTCAACTTTCAAAAAATGATCCTTGCCACACTGGAAAAATGATGACCCTCATCTGTGAAAATGCCCCGTTCAAAGTGCAGGTGATATTTTTAAGGAGAAATTAGAACAAACATTTTCTCTCTTCGTCCTTCAGAACGGCCACTGGACTAGAACAGGTCGTCCTGAAGGACTCGTAGAAACAACATTACTGGTACGTCTAACAAGGATTTTCTCCTTTAGCCCTTCAGGCCGGCCCGTACTGGTCCAGTGGCCATCCTGAAGGACTCGTAGAAACACAGTTACCAGTAAGACTACCAGGAATTTTTTATTGCACTTTATTTGTTTGTTAAAGTTTAAAAAGCTCACTGAGATGCAGGCTGCAATTCACACCCAAAGTTGTGCCCAGAGTGGAACTTGCTTCACTAAATCTTTAGCATGACCCTTATTATAGACATGTGTTACAAAGTCATTCTCAGAATTGTTCTTCTGCAATTTACAGTTTAGAGAATAACCTATTACTTTTAAAATGGACATTTAAAGTGGATCAAAACGCAACAGGATCTAAAATTGGGTTGCCCTGCTGTGTGATCCCATGGGGTGTCGTAAATTTGCCTTCTTCCTACTTGATGTAAATATCTGCCAACCGCATCGCCAACATCATTGGGCTGAGCATCCGCCCAGTTGCCATAAACCAAGTCAATGGTTACATATGCACAACAAACTACTCTGATTGGGAGAAAGAGACTGCGCATGCGCCGTAGGACTGGGAAAAGGTGAGTTTTTCTGGGCAGTCTAGGGGGTATTAAACAGCAGGGCAGGGAACGAAACCTTGGGATAGTCAAAATCCTGGGATTTGTTCCACTTCAAATCTAGTTCCATGTTGTTAAATTAGCCCATGGCAGTTTCATTGATCGCTCATGCAGCAGACAGCCAACATTCATGTATGCAGCCTTATTGAAGTATTGTTTCAGAGGCTGCTCGGCACCATTAATCACAGAGGTGCTAAATGAGTTAATTAGGTTCAGGCCAAATACAATATTTGCTTCACATATGTTTCTGTGGAGATGCAACGCACTTCCGTTTTTTTGTAAAAATGTTACTTAATTTGTGGTCTTTACAATATTTATTGTTTGATATTATATGGCCAATGTCTATATGCGTGTCCCTGTGGGTCAGATGGATGCACATAATGTGATCTATCACTTTCTTGCCATTCCAAGCAGTGCTGAATCATCTGCTAAGCTTGGAGCACACCCCCAGCAGTCATACACAGAAAGCTTTATAGAGCTTGGCCTGAGAACAGAGGGTTCAAATGGCTCTATGTAGCTGAATAGTTCCCCACTGCTGCATACTTTCTCCATTCTTTCAGCTGATGCACAACTTTGTTCCCAGTGTTACCTTCAGCTGTATTTTGAAATAAATTGGCCTTTTGTTCCTGATGAACATCTCATTGATTATTTGGTTGCATTTCAGATAGTCCATGGAGGTATATGTAATGGCTAGAGGCGTGTCATGTGTATTGTATGTGGGAGGTTAATGAGATACACCAGCTGCTCTCTGTGGTGATGAGATCATGTTTACTTGTATCATTTGTTTTTGGGTCATTGTCATTACCTTCTGTTCATCTGTTCTCATTCTGCTCAGGTCTGACATTGTTGATACCGTATTTGCTGACTACAAAGAAGAAGTGGAAAGACTGCAAGATCAGAGTGTTTATTGGTGGAAAAATAAACAGAATAGATCATGACCGCAGAGCGTATGTTATTCTTTGTCCCCCTTTTTTGAGTGTTCAAGTGTGACCTTTGATAATGTTTTAAAGTGGACCAAAATCGGCATTGTAATCTGACACTCCAGGGTTGGCTGATTCCCTCTCCCCAGGACCTCCTGAACTGGGATGCCCCACTGTGTGAAACCCTGCCGTTCGCCCAGAATACTTACCTGTCTGACAAGCCCACGGCGCAACTGAATGTCTGTGCGTTGGTGCACACAGCTGAAGGATGTAAGTGATGCCACAAGTGGCTTAAGTGTGTGCTGAAACTCCATTCAACTTCTCCAGCTGCACATTAATATGCACTGCTGGAGAAGCTGATTGGACAAGAGCCCACACATGTGCCATTGGACCGAGAAGAGGGGAGTTTACTGGGCGAACAGTGGGGTTTCACACAGCGGGGCATCCCAAACCCAGGGTGCCTGCAGGGGGCAGACCAATAACCGAAATAGTCAAAATCCTGAGTTTTGGTCCACTTTAATGTGCTTTCCTACACAAGCCTAACATCAAGTTATTGAAGCAACTCTGAATGGCAGCTGTAGACCTTTGTGACAGTTGGACTTGAGTAAATGACCAGTACAGTCACACTGCTGCATGGGATTAGGTGACTCGCCTGTCATTCTGTGCATTCTTTCCAAGATGGCTGCACCCAGGGCTTGAGCTTCTGGGATCCTTGGATTTACTCTTTAATTGGCATGATGTTCAGGAGTTTATGACCTGCATTTATAAAAGTGTTTGCGTGGCCAGTTTCTACCTTTGTAACATTAGCTGCAATCAAGGAAACATTGCATACAGTAGGTGGGCACAATTAAATTGGTGGTATTGGATTGCTCATATCTGGCCATGTTTGGTTAAAAACATATTACAGCCAGATTATTGTCATTTAGTCCCATTTGTCAGTTGATATGATTTATAACATATTCAATTAACTGCTCTTGCCTTAGAAGTGTGGGAAAGAGAGTTGTCTCACTAGAAGCTTTAGTCCAATTAAGACAAATTACTCAATCATGGTCCTTTGTGGGTACATAGTTTTGAAGCTTAAGAGAGATTGAAGTTTTATATTCTAAAATGTTAGCCTAGGCAGACCAAAAACTATTTAGACATTAATAGTCTAGGCATTGTACTTCTCAACCCTGAGCTATTCATAACCAATCCTGCACCGAATGTTGATTTCGAGTTTAATAAGTATTTAGCTCAACTTCTTTTGACACATCCCCCATTCCAGCTCTGCAGCAGTGTTGTGGCCTCCAGTGGACCTTGTGTTCCCTCTTGTCCACCAGTGACAGATAAGGTATGGCAGGTACTAGTGACCTTGAGTGGTCATGTGGGTAAAAGGGAACGCTCGTCCAGTTACTACCCACAGTGCTGGAGCACATAACAGGCTTCCTACCTATTTTAAAAAGATGACATTTGACTTTAGTGCTTCAAGTAAAAAGTACCTTTCAGTTCCATTGTCGTCCTAGCTGGTGTTTCAGCAACAGTGAAACTCTCCTGCTCACCTAAAGTATTTTTTTTTTACTACCAAGAGAATATTTTTAAACTCTTACCGAGATTTTTTTGCATCATAATTCTAAAGCTTGACCACGCAAGCATTTAACCCCCCAGGCCAATAAAGGAAGCATGGCATGTGTATCCCTTCTCCTTATGCATCCATATAAGCCAATGCTCTGGTGGCCGTCCTGCCCGTTGTGGAAGGGAGAGCTGCTCAGTTAGGATGCTTTTTTTTTTTTTTTTTTTTTTCGCCAGTGTGTCACATGGCTGCCAGCCAGAGCCCACAGTAAGATAACATCCTCTGCGAGCTGCAGGATGACAGTGAGATTGGGAGACATCCATATGTTCTGGGTGTGCACTTAAGAAGGGGTATTGCTGTATTACAAAATGTTTGATATTTCTAACATTTATATTATTTCAGGATGGCAACTTTGCTTAGCAAGTTTAGGATAGACTTCTCTGACATCATGGTCCTTGGAGACATCAACACCAAGCCAAAGAAAGAAAAGTAAGTTGTCTCTTCATTTTGTGCCTTTACCTATTAAAGTGGAACAAAACCCAGGGCCGCCCCCCCCCAGGTCACCCAGTAATCTTCTCCCCCCAATCCAATGACGCGTGAGTAGTGACCCGTCTCCTCCTATACCTTTAGCAGGGTGTGCGCCAGGCATTTGTGGGATGGCCAGCGAAGACGCGCACCAGGTTAGAGGGTAGCTGGGAGACTACCACAAATACCAAGTCAGTAACACGTATGTACATGTATTGAAACTGTATTGGCTGGCCCACTCTGCTAGACTTTACTTGAGCGGATCTGAGTGCGTGGATTGGGCGAGAGGCTGCGCATGCACTGTAGGACCGGAGAAAAGCGAGTGACATGGGGGTTTCACACAGCGGGGCATCCTGGATTGGGACTTTAGCAACTAACTAATCTACTTGCTTTATTCTTTAACCCTAATCCATATTTATATGTTAGGTAAATGTGTTATTCTAAGTATGTCACACACCCCACTTCAGATACTTATTATTATTACACTTGGGTAACTCACCGCTAGGTGGCGCACTTGCAGAGATCTCCAAAAGCTTCAGCAAGCCCCTCCCGGTCTATATATACCTGGTACCTCTCACCAATTCCCCAGTGTTGGTCTCTGCAAGATGGCGACAAGACAGAAGAGAGAAGTCTCCTGCTTGCAGGTAGCCGGGGTCTCACCCCGGCCCCCCCCCCAATGGTCTATTTCTGCCCGGCTCTGTTTTGTGTTTATCCCCTTATTCTATGGCAGCCTCCCAGCTCAGGCTGGAGGCCGGGCACAGGTAGATGGCACTCTAGGTGCCTAGGAGATTAGCTCCTCCGCTCGACCCTATATTATGGGGCATAGCGGTGCTCCGGTTGGTGATCCGGACATGGGATGCCCCAGCCCTTATATCCCCATTAGTTTGCCCTTAGTGCCCTTGTCTTTTATTCATGTCTGTGTGTGTGAGTGGCAGGGATGAGTGGTCTGGCGTTTTCTGTTTTTGGTGCTTGGTGCTTGGGGGGCTCTCTGAGCCCCGTGTTTTTCACTTAGGGGGCTGTGCGGGCGGCGGGCTCGCCGGCCCGTTTTGTAGGTAGGGGCGTGCGCCATGTCAGGGCGCCTGTCGTGGCCCAGGGTCCCCTGCTCGCTCTGTGGGCGGGGCCGGCAGGCGCGCTGCGCCGCCGGCCCGTAGGCCGCGGTCGCGCTCGCCGGTTTTTTATTGCGGGCGGATCGGGGCGGCATGTGCGCTGCTGGTCCGCCTTGGCGGTTTCCGTGGGCGCCATTCATGTGGCGCCCGCTGCTCGCTCTGCCTCAGAGGTGGGCGGGACCGCGGCTCGCGCGGCCCGCGCCGTGACAAGCGGAGCGAGAAGGGGCGGGGCTTTAGCGGCTCCCGCGTTTCTGTTGGGCCCGCCCCGAGTCTCGCTCCTTCTCTCCCTGGCTGGCCGCCATTTCGTGACGTCTGTTAGTGCGGCAGGATCCAGGTAGGTTTTTGTGGTTTTCCTTTCTGTGTTTGCCTATAGGGGATAGTGGGGCAGGGATCGCTGGCTATTGGGCCTTATTGCGGGCTCTGTTCTCCCCCCCCCCCCCTCCCCTTCCCCCTCCCCCCCCCCCCCCTCCGACCGGGGGTGTTGGGTGGTATATGCGGCCAGGTTTTGGGTATGCCTGTGTTGGTAATAGAAGCAGGTGGGGTATTTTGCAGCCATTATTTTATGCTTATATGCTCTTGGCCCCTGGCCTCCCTGTTTTTCTGCTAAGTCTGGCCCTCCCTGGCTTCCCAGTATTTTGGCTATGTTGTGTGTTTGCTGCCATGTTGTGCTGGTTTTTGACTGTTGTCTTTGTCTTTGTCTTTCAGATTCCGGGATTCCATCCTGTGGGGCTCTCCCGGTCTCATATACCTGGCATAGTTTGGGTTCGGCCTTATAGTCCCTTTGGGTGGCTGGCAAAAAAAAAAAAAAAAAAAAAAAAAAAAAAAAAAAAAGAAAAAAAGAAATTCTTTCCCTGGTCTGGGCAGTATAGATTGTATATATTTATATATACTTAGATTGTATCATTGGGGGCATCCCGGGTTGCTTACTGCATAAATCCCTGGGTTCCGCGAATACCATAAATTCACCATATGGAGGCTGCCAAGGATACCGGAACTGATCCTTCGGGACAATCCAGGCTGTGCGGGGGTTGTGGGACTCCGCTCCCGGGGGATGATGTCATTATATGTATACCATGTGCAAAGCGGAACATTGAGCGTCAATCCAGCACTCCGGTGCCTGGGACTTCTTCGTCCGCGCCATCTCCCTCTTCGCCTCGCCTGTTCCGGACCCTGTGTGACGTTGTCACGGGTGGGGATTCGCAATCTGAGGTGTGCGCCCGTCTGGCCAGCCTCGAGAAGCGGTTTTCAGATATGTCCGCTCTGAAGGTTACCGCGAAGCGTAAACACCTATCTCCGCTTCAGCCGGACTCTGATGAGGAGGTTGTTGAGGATTTGGATTGGGTGGATCGCCCCCTTGAGGAGGGGGAGCTTGAGGAAGAATCGGATGTTTCCGTGGGTCAGCAGGTGTTGGGTACTGAGGGGGACCATATTGATGGTCCCGTTCCTGACACGCCTTCTATTTTAGCCCAGATGTTTGAGGTTCTGGATTTGGACCCTCCCGAGGCGGCTCCTCGGCCTAGGGGTCAGCTCTTTGGGGGGGTCAAGCAGCGTTTGGAGTTTCCCAGTCAACAGCATTTTGATGATGTTGTCCTTAAGCAATGGGAGCAGCCTACACGGCTTGTTGGTGTTCCGCCCAGCTGGGATAGGAAATATCCCTTTCCGGCGGACTTGCTAAAGCGGTGGTCGGTCCCTCCCGAGGTGGATGCCCCGGTTTTGGGACTGTCTAATACGGCGACTGTTCATCTTCCTGACACTACTTATCTCAAGGATGGCGAAGATCGCCGGATTGATCAGTTGGCCCGCCATGGTTTTGTTTGTGCGGGCTCGGTTTTGAGGCCTGTTTGTGCTTCGGCTCTTTTGACCTTGGCAGTACGGTCTTTGGTCAGGGATTTGTGTGTGGACCTTGATCCCTCTGGTGATGAGTTTCTTGCGCTCAAGCGTTGTGACTCCTTTTTGTCATTTGTTCTGGCCGCCCAGGATGATGCCATGTTGATGTGTGGCAGAGCTTCTGCTCTGTTGGTGGCTATTCGTCGCTCTGTGTGGTTGCGACAGTGGACAGCTGACCTTAATTCTAAAAGATCTCTCACGGCCCTTCCTTTCTTGGGGTCGAGGCTTTTTGGTGAAAAGCTGGATTCTGTTGCCAAGGGAGGCAGGTTGCCTCAGCGCAAGAGGTTTCGCCGTTCCTTTCGGGGGGCGGTCTCCTTTAATCCGTCCTTTAGGGGAGCCAAAGCCGGCAGAGGTGCGGGCGTCTCGGTTTCCAGGGGCACGGGTTGGAATAGGGGTAGAGGCCGTGGCCGCCCCGTTCACGCTTGGGGCGCCAAGCCTAAGTCAGTTGCCAAGCCCGCTCAGCAATGAGGGGGCGCCCTCACCCGCACGGGTGGGGGGACGGTTACGATGCTTCTCCCGGGTGTGGGACCTGGAGGTATCGGACAGGTGGATCCGGGAGGTAGTGTCGACCGGTTACAAGCTGGAGTTCGAGTCCCGCCCTCCTCCAAGGTTTCTCAGGTCTCGGGTGCCTCTAGATCCTGTGGCCGCGCAGGGGCTCCTGGCGGCAGTAAGGAATCTTCTGATGTTGGCAGTCATTTGCCCGGTTCCTCCTTCGGAGGTGGGAAGAGGTTATTACTCCAATCTCTTCACTGTCCCCAAGAAGGACGGGTCCTTCCGTCCGATCTTGGATTTGAAGTGTCTCAACAGGTTTATTCGTCCCCGGAAGTTTCGCATGGAGACCTTGCGGTCGGCGATCGGCTCGCTTCGGCAGGGGGACTTCATGACGTCCATAGACATCAAGGACGCGTATCTTCACATTCCTATCTTTCCGCCACATCAGCGGTTTCTTCGCTTTGTGGTGGAGGATCGTCATTTTCAGTTTGTGGCTCTCCCATTCGGCCTCACCTCGGCCCCGAGAGTGTTCACGAAGGTGTTGGCAGGGGTGATGGCCCTGCTCAGAGCTCAGGGGATTCGTATTGTTCCTTACCTGGACGACCTTCTCATCATGGCTCCTTCCTTCAGCCAAGCAGAAGGGGATACCAGCACGGTGGTGTCCATGCTGGAGAGGTTCGGCTGGGTGATCAATTACCCCAAGTCCTCTCTGGTTCCGGCCAGGGTGGTGACTTTTCTGGGGATGTCCTTGGACTCTTGTCAGCACAAAGTGTTTCTTCCTCAGGACAAGGTTCTTTTGATTCAGGAATTGGCTCAGCGTCTTCTTTCCATTCCTCGCCCGTCCATTCGGCTAGGGATGAGACTGGTGGGGTTGATGGTGGCCTCGTTCGAGGCGGTTCCCTTCGCACAGTTTCACACGAGGACGTTGCAGCTTCATCTTTTGGCGTCTTGGGACAGGCGCCCGCGGTCGTTGGATCGGTTCTTCCAGATTTCCCCTCGGGTTCGGCGGTCTCTTCGGTGGTGGTTGTTTCCGGACAATCTTCTGAAGGGCAGGTCGTTTCTGACTCCGCGGTGGGAGACTGTCACCACGGATGCCAGCTTGTCAGGATGGGGAGGTTTCTGGAAGGATCTTCAGTTTCAGGGGCTGTGGGACCCTCAGGAGGCTCACTTGCCCATCAATGTTCTGGAATTGCGAGCCATCAGGTTGGTTCTGTCTCGCTTGACGCATCGGTTACAGGGCCTGCCTGTTCAGGTTCGATCGGACAATCAGACGGCTGTTGCTTACATCAATCACCAAGGAGGGACTCGCAGTCTGGGTGCCCTCAGGGAAGTGTCTCTGATTCTGGTCTGGGCAGAGACGTATGTTCCTTGCATTTCGGCGGTGTACATTCCAGGAGTGGAGAACACGGAGGCGGACTTCTTGAGCCGGTGCTCGTCCCGCCGGGGGGAATGGTCTCTCCATCCCCATGTGTTTCGGTCCTTGTGTCTTCGGTGGGGAACGCCGGAGGTGGATCTGTTTGCCTCTCGTCACAATCACAAGCTTCCGACATTCGTGTCACTGTCTCGGGACCCTCTGGCACTGGCGACGGATGCCATGTCATTGAGCTGGAAGGATCTGGGGTTCCTGTATCTGTTCCCTCCGATTCCCATGCTAGGCAGGGTGCTGCGAAAGCTAGTTCAGGAAGGAGTTCCCGCCATTCTCGTGGCTCCAAGGTGGCCAAGGCGGGTGTGGTTCGCAGACATCGTTCGTCTGGCAGTGGATCAGTTCGATCTGCCTCTTCGGCCAGATCTGCTCACTCAGGGACAACTGTGTTACCCCAGTTTACCAACGCTGGCTTTAACGGCTTGGCTGCTGAAACCTCCATCTTGAAGGAGGAGGGTCTTTCCGACTCGGTCATTCGGACTCTTGTTAGTGCTAGGAAGAGGTCTTCCTCTTCCATCTATTACAGGGTCTGGAGATCCTATATTGATTGGTGTGAGACTAGATCTTTGCCATGCCGGGTTTTTTCTATTTCTCGGATTCTGGATTTTCTTCAATCTGGGTTGGATTCTGGTCTTCAGCTGAGTACCTTGAAGGGGCAGGTGTCTGCCTTGTCAATTTTTTTCCAGAAGTCTTTTGCTAGCCATTCCTTGGTCAAGACTTTTTTCCAGGGGGTTTCGCATCTGAGGCCTCCTAGGAAGCCATTGCTCCCAGTGTGGGATTTGAATTTGGTGCTTTCTGCGTTACAGGCTCCTCCTTTTGAGCCTTTGCAGGGTATTGCTTTATCCACTCTGACTCAGAAAGTTGTCTTTTTGGTGGCCATCACTTCGGTTCGGCGTGTTTCGGAGTTGGCAGCCTTGTCGATTCAGGCTCCTTATTTTGAGAAACATCAGGACAAAGTGGTCTTTCGTTTCAAGTCAGATTTTCTTCCTAAGGTGGTGTCTGCTTTTCATCTTAATCAGGACATTGTTCTTCCTTCCTTGTGCCCTAGGCCTAGGAATGATAAGGAGAGTGCGTTGCACTGCTTGGATGTGGTGCGATGTGTTAGGTACTATTTGCGTGTCACGTCTTCTTTTCGTAGGACTGATGCTTTGTTTGTAGTGCCTTGTGGTCCTAGGAAGGGTTTGGCTCCGGCCAAGTCTTCCATTAGTAAGTGGATTCGTCAGGCGATTATTGCTGCCTATTTTGCCAAGGGGAAGGACCCCCCTTTTCGTGTTACTGCACATTCTACTCGTGCGATCGGTGCGTCCTGGGCTTTTCAGCACCAGGCTTCAGTTGAACAAGTTTGTAAGGCTGCTACCTGGTCTTCAGTTCACACCTTTTCCAAGTTTTACAAGGTTGATGTTCGGGCCTCGGCGGATGCTGTTTTTGGCCGTAAGGTTCTGCAGGCCGCAGTGGTTTGAGTTTTATCTGCGTTATTGCCTGGTTTGGATACCCGCCCTCTTTTGGACACTGCTGTTGGATGTCCCAAGTGTAATAATAATAAGTATCTGAAGTGGGGTGTGTGACATACTTAGAATAATACCATTTTGTGATTACTCACCTGTAAAATGGGTATTATAAGTATGTCACACACCCCACTTCACCCGCCCTTTTTTTGTATCCTGGTTCTTTATATGGTGAAGTTTTGTTATTTACGGTTGAGGGTTAAATTTGTTTAGTTCTGGTACCTTGTCTTACTGCTTTTTGAACACTGGGGAATTGGTGAGAGGTACCAGGTATATATAGACCGGGAGGGGCTTGCTGAAGCTTTTGGAGATCTCTGCAAGTGCGCCACCTAGCGGTGAGTTACCCAAGTGTAATAATAATAAGTATCTGAAGTGGGGTGTGTGACATACTTATAATACCCATTTTACAGGTGAGTAATCACAAAATGGTATTTTTATCTATTTAACACCTGGCATGCCTTTCTAGAGAATAAGCTTTATTCTAAGCATACAGCACATCCTGCTACATCTATAATAATAACACATGGGTAATACTCCGCCAGAGGGCGCTTTTCACTGCAGACATGCAAAAACAGGCTCCTCCTGGCCCTTCATATACACAGGGACCTCCCACAAATCCCCAGATTTCTCTGCAGTACTGAACTGCGAAGACATGAAGTATCACGCTCTCGCAGGCGAGCGGGGCTTTACAGCCCGAGGCCCTGCGGGACTATTTCCACCCGTCCTCTTTGGAAGAATATGCCTCCCAGCCTGGGCTGCGTGGGTCGGGTGAAGGTAGGCAGCACCTTGTGTGCTGATCGGAGCCACGCTCCACCGCAATCCCCCTCCATAGGGTAGGCGGTTAGGCCGATGGTGAGCCTCTAGTGGATGCCCCTCCCGCATTGTTGCCCGTGCCCCTCACAGATTTAGTCCACTGGACGCTGGTCCGCTTCTCCCTCGCTTCCTCCCGTAACTCGGGGGAAAAGAAAGGGGGGGGGGTATGTGTGGCAGTCCTAGTGCAATATTTCACGTTAAGGCCTTTGGTTTTTATTATAATTGGGTGTCAGTGTCGCGCTCCTTGCTATACAGTTGCGAGCCGTTTTGTCCTTTCATTAACAACTGCCCAGACGGCAGCATAATTTCCAGCGTGTCAGCATCTTTATGCATGCGCCTTCTATCCAATACTGTCCTTCTTATTTCTGTTGGTTAGAGCTTCGCACTCTTTGGGGGAGGCGGGGACTCGGCATGACGCGCTCCTCGTCACAGCCTGGTCTGACCCGGCCCTCGAGGTTCGCTTGGCGCCATTTTGACAATCTTCGCGCGTGGTGCGGTCCGCCTCCTCCCTTGGTCATGTAAGTGCCCTCCGGGGCGGCATTATTCTATGTGTTTATTCGGCTGCACGTGGCACTGACACCACCCCTCTTGTCCCATTATGTCTTTCAGACGCCAGGACTTCGGTGGCTTCTCCCGGCCTAATATATATATTACAAGCGGGTCCACATAACAAATTCTCCCACTTCTTAGCGGGTCTTGGGGCATCCAGGGTTGCCTATTGCGTAAATCCCTGCGGGCATACTGCTCAAGATAATCACCATATGGAGGCATCTCAGAATTATGTACCCGGGGTCCCTCTAGGACATGACCGGCTGTGTGCAGTGCGTGGTCAGCCCCAGGCTGAGGCTGACAGAGCACAGGTCTGCGGACCGTGTGCTGAACAGGCAGGTCTGCCAGTGGCTGCACCTCCCTTCAATACACCCGTCTCCCCGGACCTAAACCTCACTCCTGATGAGTCCCACTCGAGCGGGGATGACCTGCAAGCCGTGCCGCGCGTGCTGCCTACGGCGGAGCAGGTGCTGTCTGGATTGGCGGAGCGTATGGGCCCTGGTAAGAAGCGGTCCCTGATGCCTCCTGGCTCTCCGGTTCCTAACGATACCGATGACTCTGCTGATATGCAGGACCTTGATCCTTCTGAGGAAGGTGAGCTATTCTCAGATTCGGGCTCCTCGGTAGAGATGCCCGGGAGCTGTGATGATTCTGGGCCCGGTTCTTGAGGCCTGTGTGACACAGATGAAATTCTTATTAAGATCTTTGAAGTTTTGTCAATCTCCCCTCCTGGAGAGACTCCCAAGCCTAAGAAGGAGAGTTTCCACACAGCGCCGCCGTGCTTGGAGTTCCTGGAACAGGATCATTTCCAGAATCTTATATCCCAAGAATGGGAATCGCCTTGTAAACTTAAAGGGGTCCCAGGGGTCTGGGATTGGAAGTACCCTTTCCCTCCTGATGTGGTTAACTTTTGGTCAGCACCTCCCGTGGTGGATGCACCAATTATAGGGGTTACTAACCCCCCCTTCATGACTGCTCCTCATTACCGTACCCTTCGGGATGCTGAGGACCGGCGCATTGACAGACTGGCTTCCCGCGCCTTTTCATGTGCAGGGACGGCTCGGCACCCGGTCTGTGTCGCGGCCATCACTGCGGTGGCCGCCAGGACCCTCATTAGAAAACTACTTGATCACCGACCTGAGGACCTCCCCTGGAAGGTCTTTAATGCACTCTCAGATTATGTGTTTGTGAGGTTTATCCTCTCAGCACTGGATGACACCATAAGATGTGTGCGCTAGAACCTCTGCCCTTGTGGTAGCTATTCGCCGCCTGGTCTGGCTGCGACAGTGGGGTGCTGACGATGATACGAAAAAGGCTCTCACTGGCCTTCCCTTCAGAGGACGGCTTCTATTTGGGGCCCGTTTGGACCTTTTTGGAAAAAAGGGTAAGGCACCCCTACGCAGAAGGCCGTCTCGCCCTCCTCGGCGGAGGGACACCCCTCCCCCTCCCTGCGTTAGTGTCAAGCACGAACCTGAGTTGTGCTTCCAACTTTTCGGAGTGGATTACCACTCCAGGGTGGGCAGGCAACGCCCTGGGCCCTCTGGCAGGGCTAAGTCCAAATCTGCCAAGACCTCCCAAGCATGAAGGGACGCCCTCGCCCTTCTGGGCGAGGGGACTGCCACAGCCCCTGGCTCCTATCTGGGAGTGTATCGTCTCCTTCTGGTGGATCCAGGAGGTAGTTCCCCTGGACACAGGATAGAAATTGCTGGGCGGGCCCTCTCAGAGGTTGTCAGGGTGCTTCTAGACACTTTTTTCCCCTCAGGAGTTGGTGCAGGCCGTACTCGGCCTGCAGAGCCTGGGCTCACTTGCAGGTTGCCCTTAGCAGGCTGGGGCTATGGCCTCTAAGTTGTCCTTCCTCTTTCCTTCAAAATGACGAGGCATTTTGGGCCCTGCTGGCCTATGGTAGGATTGGCAATTCTACACTCACAGGTAGTCCCTGCATGATATCTCTGACTTGGGACACAGGCGCCCTGTGGGCTTCTGGCCTCCTGTGGAGATCTAGATCCCTTTAGTTTCCCCTGGGTCTTCTGGACACCAAGTCCATTACTAGTCAGGGTTGAAGGACCAACCCTGCGGATCGGGGCCTTGTTTTTGGCCTCTCTTCTGCTCCCAGGCTACTCGCCAAGGCGCGGATAGGATTGATGTCTCTGACATGCCTGTGGGGCGTCCGCACTAGGACCTACCAGATCGTCCTTCCTTACTTCCTCGATCTCTACGCCAGGCCGAGTGTGTTAGTCGCCGGCGGTGTCCTCCGGGAGTTATTTGGATGGGTGCTCAGTCACCTCAATCCCTCATTGTCCCTTATTCGCTATCTCCATTCCTTGGATTCGGTTCATGCTTGAACCTTCTTCCTTGGCAATAAGTGGACTCCTGGTTACATGGGCTCCTTCCCTCCTGACACCTTACTTTCACCAGGCAGGATTGCAGCTGGTGGGCCCGTTGGTGGCGGAACAGATGATGTCCCTTATATACAGAGCCCTTGGGCTCTTCGGCACAGTAGGTTATTTATGGGGTTCCTGCACCCCTTGAGCTAGGTCTGAGCTCATTCCCCCTTGGTACGGTGGGTCCTCTTGAGCTGGTTAAATTCACGGACCCTGTCAGGGGGCACCCCCTTCTTTGCTTGCATCTTTCTGTGAATGGTCACCTTGGGTACCAAGTCTCACAGGTTGGCGGGGGGGGGAATTTTTTCCAAAACCCCCCGTGGTTCCTAGGTAGGGTCCCTTAGAGGGTCCACCTTACCTACTGATTTTGTTAAAACAGTGAGCCTTCAGTTGGCTCTATATTGCTGGACTTCTCCTCCTCAGGACCTGTCTATTTGGGGACTCTTGGCCTGTCGGAGGACAATGGCCTGTATTTATTATTGGTCTGGAACTTGAAACAGGATGATTCTCCTGGAAGGTTTCTGATCCTGAGCTGGGTGGGGGTCTATGTTCCCTGCACCTCAGTGGTATTCGCTCCAATGGCTGTCCTTCAGTGGCAGGTTGTGCTATCCTGGTGTCCCTCTAAGAGCCAGCTAGGGTGGCTCTGTTGGGTCTCGCTAATATCACAGGGGCTCTGCCCTTGTTTTTACTGCCCCAGAATATTCTGACTCTGGTCATGGGGGCTTAGTAATTTTATGTCTGGACCTTCTATTTTATATGTCTTCTCTTCATTCACCCTGCTATGTGGGGTTCTGCGCACGGTTGCGCTGATAAAGAGACCCGTGAGATCGATGACCCCTGCGTGGCCTAGTGGACTGTGGTTCGCAGATGCTTCTGCTGAGGTCAGCGGACCTGTACGCTCTCTCAGGAGTGCGGTTCTGCCCTTGTCAGGCTCCTTCTTATGTCGCCCCAATCTACAGGCTCTAGTCTGAGGGCTTGACAGCTGATTCATTCACCCTTTTGGAGACGGGTTTATTTTCTGGGTGACTTGGTCTATGGGGGGCTAGGAGCAAGTTTCTTCCCCTTCTCCTTTCTCCGTCTATTATAGGGTATGGCGTACCCATATTGATTGGCATGTGTCTTGGTCTCTCCCCTGTCGGACGTTCTCTGTTCCCAGGGGTCTAGAGTTATTACAGCATCGGTTGGGGTTGGTTCCCCATCTTGGTACTCTGAATGTTCAGGTTCTGTCCTGTCTGCCTTCCTGTAGAAGTCTTGTTCAGTCTTCCTGGTTAAGTTTTCTCTAAGGGATTGCTCACATGCATCTCCCAAGTAGTTCTATGGTCCCTGTTGGGATCAATTTTCATTTGTTTGCCTTGCGGGTTGTTCCCTTTGGGACTTATTCCGGGTGCTGTCTGTGCTGTTTCGTAGTTCAAGTTGCCCCTCCGGGGGCTGTTGCTTCAGTCAGACGTGTGCCTGTGAAGGTGGCTCTTTTAGTTAGCCCTCGTTCATCATTTATATATATATACACACACCATGATGTGGTGGTATTCCGCCTTACACCGGACCTTTTGCCCAAGGTGGTGTCTTATGATCATTATTAAGTCCTCTTAGTCTGCCTATGGGCCTTATTCTTAGTAATGCTGAAGTAAGTACAGTACGTCCTGCTCCACCCCACCCTGGTTTTACATTTTTCTGGATCCCCTGTATGGTGATTGTTATCATTGCTATTGTTACCAGTTTGGTGGTTGGTTTCTCCCGGCTTCTTTTCTCACTGCTTTTCAATACTTGGGATTTGTGGGAGGTCCCTGGGTATATGAAGGGCCGGGAGGAGCCTGTTTTTGCATGTCTGCAGTGAACAGCGCCCTCTGGCGGAGGATTACCCACGTGTAAGTATTATATATGGAGCAGGACGTACTGTATGCGTATAATACCAATTCTACAGGTGAGTACTTCACAGAATTGTATTATTCTAAGCATACAGTACGTCCTGCTCCATATATAATACTTACACGTGGGACATCCAATAGCAGTGTCCATAAAGTAGGGTGGGATCCCCATCAAAAAGGCACAGCAGACAGTAAAGACGCTGTCACCTACAAACCTTGCAACCAAGTACGACATGAGCAAAGGCTCTAACGTCAATCTCATAACAAAACCTTTGAAAAGGTATGAACAGAAAACAAGCAGCGGTCTAGCAAAACCTGTTTAACAGAAAACCTGGTGCTGAAGGACCAAAGGTACCCAAGCACAAGTAGAACAGAATAAAAAGAGAGGAAGATTCTTCCCCTTAAAGGAATAGGCCAGAGTAATGGCCTGACCAGCCACAGAATTGTATTATTCATCATGATGTGGTGTTCCACTAAAATCAACACAGTAGGGTACAGTGCATTGTAATGCAGCAAAGCCCTTAATCATGTTTGCTGAAATCTGACCAAGATGCGTTTTTATTGCTAATGGGTGTTGGTCCCGCTGACAGCACATAAAAACAAGCTTCGGGTCACATCCAGAGCCCCTGCTCATACCCCCCCCCCCCCCCCCCCCCCAAAGGACACCTGCTATTCTTACCTTCACCTTGAGCATATATTCATAGTATACAGTACGTCCTGCTCCAGATAATTACTTACACTTGGGTTATCCTCCGCCAGATGGCGCTGCACTGCAGAGACATGTAAAACAGGCTCCTCCCGGCCCCTCAAATACCCGGGACCTCCCACAAATCCCCAGATTTCTCTGCAGTGCTTACTGCGAAGACATGAAGTTATCATCTCTCACAGGTGAGCGGGGCTATTAGCCTGTGGCCCTGTGGGACTATTCCCACCCGTTCCTCGTGTGATGTGCCTCCCAGCCTGGGCTGCGCTGGTCGGGTGAAGGTAGGCAGCACCATGTGTCCTTAAAGAGGACCAACACCCAGGGGTGATCGGCCCGGAAATCTATACGATTCCCGGGCCGATCACCTCCCACCCCGCGGGACATCCGAGATCGGGATGTCCCGCGGGGTGAAACCCCCCCAGAAACCCCAAAAAGACCCTACCTGATCCGCCGCCTCTTCCGCCGCCGCCGCCTCCCGCGCGCCCGCGCCGGCCCTCTGTGAATGGCCGGCGGGGGCGCGCGCGCGCCGAGAGTGACGCGCGGGAGGCGGCGGAAGCGGCTTGGACGTTCCTGATCCCCGCCTGGACGTTGGCGGGGATTGGCTGCGGCGTTCACGTGGGAGCGTTGAGAGGTGAGTTTTTCGGGGTTTCTGGGGGGTTTCACACAGCGGGGCACCCCCGATCGGGGTGCCCCGCCGAAGTGGACCAAAACCCAGGATAGTCAAAATCCTGGGTGTTGGTCCACTTTAAGGAGCGCTGCTCCGCCGCAGTCCCCCACCAAAGGGTAGGCGGTATAGGCTGATGGTGAGCCTTTATGGATGCCCCTCCCGCATTATTGCCCCATGCCCCGTGTAGTGGTGGGTCCTGTACAGAGGGCTGCCATCCTCCCTCATTCTCCCTGCCTTCGGGAGGGAAAGAAGGGGGAGGGGTGTGGGTGAGCGTGTAGCGTGATCTGTGCATACGGCTCTTTGTCATGTCTTTTGACTAGTATATGTGGTGTCTGCCGGCGCGCTGGCTTGTCTTTTTTACTACTGCAAATGCCGCCGCCGCACGCGTCTTTTCCTTCATTTGGATGTTCCGCGCCGGGCGGCGGCGTTACCTCAGACGTTTCGGCGTTATCATTGGCTCCTTGTCTGTGGGCTTCGCGCCCTTCGGGGGGGGGCGGGGCCTGGCTTGGCGCGCCCTGCGTCACGGCCCGCTCTGGCCCGCCCTTTGAGGTACTCTCATTTTTTTCAGCGTGCCTGTGGCGGTTATACTTACCGCGGTCCTTAAGTGCCCTCGCGTGTGGCGGTTATACTTCCCGCGGTCCTTAAGTGCCCTCGCTGGCGTTTTTATACTCATTGTAGTATGTTTGGTCTGACACCCCTTCTTCCCACTGTGTCTTTCTGATGGGTGTAGCCATTGACTTCTCCCGGCCCGGTGTAATTGATAGTTGGGCCTTGTATAATTACTCCCACTTCCCTAGCGGGTCATTGGGGCATCCAGGATTGCTTATAGCGTAAATCCCTACTGGCATATTGTGCATAATAACCACCATATGGAGGCATCCCAGGATGGGTTACCGGGGTCCCTTTGGGACAAGACCGGCTGTGTGTAGCGTGTGGGCAGCCCCGTGCTGACGCTGACAAGGCACGGGTCTGTGTACCCTGTGCTGAGCAGGTGCTTGCATTGCAATCTGGCCTGCCAGTGGCAGCACCTCGTTTAACTTCACCTTCTCCCCCAAGCTTAAATCTCACTCCTGTTGAGTTGCATACTAGTGGGGTTCTCAGCCTGATGTGTTTTCTAGACTGGCTACTGTTGAACAGATTATTGCGAGGTCTTAGCGCGTAAGGGCCCTGGTAAGAAGCAGGTTACCCCAGCGCAGGCGGCAACCTCTGCCCTTTGGGGTCCGGGTTCCTTCCCCTCCCCTTACCGTGATGCAGTACAGGGTAGGGGGGTATCCTTGCCCGGGGAGATTTCTGGGGTAGAGGCAGAGGACGTGGACATCCTGGCTCCTCTTGGGGTCCCAAAAGCTAAATCCTCTTCTAAGCCCCCTCAGGCATGATGGGGCGCCCTCACCCATCCGGGTGGGGGGGACGGCTGCAGCACTTCGTTCAGGTCTGCAGGATTCATTCTCAGACCGGTGAATTCAGGAGGTAGTGTCCTCCGGTTACAAGTTGGAGTTTGTTGCCGATCCCCCTCCAAGATTCATCAGGTCCCGGATTCCTCAGGACCCTGTGTCAGCTCAAAAGCTAGTGCAAGCAGTGCAAGGCCTCCTGGAGCTGGGGGTCATCTGCCAGGTGCCTTTAAGAGAAAAAGGCAAGGGTTTTTATTCCAACCTATTCACAGTACCCAAAAAAGTATGGTTCTGTTAGGCCCATCCTGGACTTTGTTTTGTCAGGGGCAGGCGCTTTCGCATGGAGACTCTGCGCTCTGCCATCAGTTCCCTGAGCCAAGGTGATTTCATGACTTCTGTGGACATCAAAGATGCTTACCTTCATATTCCTGTGTTCCCAGGTCATCTAAAGTCCCTCGGGTTCGCTCTGATGGTTCAACATTACCAATTTGTGGCCTTGCCCTTAGGCTCCCAGGGTGTTCACCAAGGTGCTGGCTGGCGTGATGTCTCTGCCCAGATGTCAGGGTGTCCACGTGCTTCCCTATCTGGACGACATCCTCATCACTTCCCAGTCTCTACATCAGGCAGAGTTGGATACTCAGCTGGTGGTGTCCACTCTGGAGTCATTTGGATGGGTGATCAACCACCCCAAGTCCTCATTGTCCCCTTCCTTGGTAACTCCATTCCTAGGAATAAATCTGGATACAGTTCAGGCAAGAATCTTCCTTCCTCAGCAGAAGGTGGACAATCTGATTGCACAGGCTCAGTCCCTCCTAGCTTGTCCTCATCCCTCCATCAGGCAGGGGATGCGGCTGGTGGGCCTGATGGTGGCGTGCTTCGAAGCGGTCCCTTATGCTCAGTTCCACTTGAGGCCTCTGCAACTTCACCTATTGTCTGTATGGGACAAGGACCCAGCGTCCCTGGACAGGGTCTGTGTGCTCCCCCGCCCCCCCGGTCAGGGGGTCCCTCTTGTGGTGGATGGACTCAAGGAACCTGTTGGGTGTCAGCAATTGTGGTGGCCCCCAGGTTGCCAAGAAGAGTGTGGTTTGCAGACATGGTGCAGATGGTAGTAGACCAGTACGTTCTGCCAGGGGTGCCATATCTGCTCACTCAGGGCCCCTTACGCCATCCCAATTTACAAACTCTGGCTCTGACGGCCTGGCTGCTGAAACCTCCATCTTGATGGAGAAAGGCTTGTCCGCCTCGGTGGTGGATACCATGGTGAAGGCTAGGAAGAAAAACCTCTTCTTCCATCTATTATAGGGTATGGCGTACATACCTTGACTGGTGTGAGTCTAGGTCTCTTCCCTGTCGGGTGTCTTCAGTCCCCAGGGTTCTGGAGTTCTTACGGCATGGGTTGGAGTCAGGACTCCGCCTCAGTACTCAGAGGCACCCTGCTTGCCACCCTCCCTGCTCCGATCGCTACTGACAAGTGACAGATCGGAGCCCGGGTGCTGGTATAGAGGAGCTGGATGACATCATCCAGCTCCTCCCACAAGTGGGCGGAGCTAGGGGCGGGGCCAGCACCGAACAGAGAGGAAGGTGAGGGCCCGTTGCTGGGTCCGCACCCGAAGAGTGGTAAGTCCAGGTGAGGGGTTGGAGCCCCCCCCCATTCCCCCCCCTCCCCCCCGGAGGCGAAATGATTCTTGATTCTCTCAAACGAGGGGTCAGGTAAGTCTATCTTTTATAGTTTTTTTTTTTTTTTTTATGGGGGTTTAAAATCCGCTACGTGAGTCTCGCGTAGCTGGCACTTAACGGTTGGAGAGGCAGCTACGTGAGACTCACGTAGCTGGCACTAGAAGGGTTAAAGTGGACCAAAACTCAGTTGGATCGGCCCAGGAATCGATGAGATTCCCGGGCCGATCCATTTCTTCCCCGCGGGGCATCCAAAATCAGCTGTGTGAAACCCCCCATGTCGCCTGCAACACTTACCTCAATCCGGGTCCCCCGATCGGGGTGCCCCAGGGGAGTGGACCAAAACCCAGGATAGTAAAAAATTCTGGGTTTTGGTCCACTTAAATGTGGTGTGCTTATTTAGCATTTCTTTTTTCTTATGTTAGAAAATGTGTGTTTTGTTAAAGCAGTTTTCACTACCTACAGTCTGTTGCTATTGGCAACGTACACCAAGACGTAGCCAGCATCGTGTGTACAGGGTTCACTAGATCTTGGTGTACGGCTGCTAATAGCAACAGATTGAAGATAGTGAAAACTGATTCCACAACACACACATTTGCTTACATAAAAAGTACCCTTTGGTATATATTCACAAATGCCATCAGAGGCAGACTTTAAGCCTTTTTAAGTGCTGCCAGAAAATACATTTTCTCAAATGTCTGATATCTGCCCTATATTTAAACCGGATCTTCCAGCATGATTTAATGAAAAGCCCAAACCCTTTAAAAATATAAAAATATATTAATTTTAGATGCTGGGGAATAGATTTTTGTCACTTACATATTCTTTTCCCCACTGGGCTGCAACTCTGTTCAGGACTCTAGTATACGGGTGCCACCATCTTGCCTCAGAAGCATCACATACTGAGGAGAGGAGAGCGGGATAAAGTGCAGGGGGCGGGTTATAGCTCTGCACAGACAGAGCAGAGCTGGGGTCAGGGAAAGGACAGAAATCCCAGAATGCAGAGCGACAGTCAGAAGACACTTCCTGTTTACAGGCTGCCTGACGCTCCATGAGCCGCCATCTTGGATGTTTAAAGGCTCATAACATGCAGTAGATGCAGGTAGGATGATTTTTAATGTGCGCAATCTGTCTGTACAGGGTGTGGGAAACATATGAGATAGGCTCTTATTCAGAGTGAAGGTTTGCTTTAACGTGATGTTTTTTCCAGGAAGGGATTTTGGAGGCTTTTTAGATGTGATTTTACAATAAAACCACTAATCTTGTTAACTTGAAATCTAATGCCATTCTGATGATAAACAACTTGAAAGCTAGTCATGACACCGTTCATTTAATACTTTACACATACGCACAGTCCCTTGCCAAATTTTCAGTTTTCAGAATTTGGCATGTGTCTGAGCCCATCATCCCACTAAAAATGATGCCTCTCCTGTAAATTCACAAGCAGTCACTTCATAGTACAGACCAGTATGGGAATTAGATTATTCCCATCAATGCCAACTCATTAAACAACGTATTTGTCTGATCTTGTATAATTGAAAAAATATTATTTTTTTTTACGCCTTTTCTCAGCCTAAACCTTCAGGCTTATAATGAAGGTGACCTTGTAGAGCCTTTTTTTTGGATAATGTTGGATCTATTGTTTAGTTCGCTGTGCATGCTTTATATCTCTTTTTTTCCTTATGATTCTCAGTGTTGCAGCCTTTGAGGAGATGATAGAACCATTCCGACTGCATGAAGATGAAAAAGAACAAGATGTAGCTGATAAAATGAAAGAGGACGAACCATGGAGAATAACTGATAATGAGCTAGAGCTATACAAAACAAAGGTACGGCTAATGAACTCTTAATTATGATTGTAGATTATAATATATTATAGTAGATTATATATAGATATGACATGCAACAAAAACAAGCTATCCACTGCCTTTAAGAGATGCTGAACTTTTAAGGAAAAATCGTACAAACAACCAAACTTCATCTTATTTCTCAAAAGCAAAGGAGTCTTTGAAAAAGAAAAAAAAAACTGAATGGAAATTTCAATTGAAATTTCGGGTGCAGGTAAAGATTATCACCACCTAGAAAAAAACTGGAGAGATCCTACTTCCAAATACTAAGATTTTTTTTCTTCAATCAAACCCTACATTTGGGGAGGGGGGGGTCATTGCAACTTAGTATGCTCCACCATGTATACTGCCAGTGTAATCCCTTGCAGGTTTTCTGCCCCATGTGACCACTTGTGTGGCCAAACAGTGATTTTAGCTGGCAAAAAGAATTTCTTCAGAAGATTCCGCTATACCCCAGCTAAAAAAAACAGTTTTTTTCTGAGCCTGAACAGATTTCTGATCTAAACCTTAAAGCGCATAAACACGGTCCTTCTATCTGGAGATTACCATTTCATTTCCATCCTATAACCAGTAAAAAGGCCTTCACCTTTCCAATTCACCTGATAACCTCTGAGATTTGGCAGCGGCTTAAAAGGAAACCAAACCTTCCAGCGCTACTCTGTTTCCAAAATTATAGGAAAATAAAGTTTACAGCTATTATCTATGGGAAAATGCTGGTGAAGTGTAAATGAACATTAAATTCTATGCATGGAACCTTACACTCTTCATGCAAAAGTTAATCCTGAGTTGGTTTATTTTTAGAAAGTCTTACACCTTAACATTTTTTTCATGCTCTTATCTAGACACATCGCCAGATCCGGTTAAACGAGTTGTTGAAAGAGCACTCAAGCACAGCCAACGTCATCGTCATGTAAGTTTTTATCCAGTTAGTATTTTGATGACCCTCATCAACGTGCTGAATCTTTTGTTTTTTGTGATTCATTGGCTAGTGATGGAAAGCAAAACAATAAACACGTATACAAGAATAATTCTGACTTCCTGTCATACATACAGCATGAGGTACAGAAATAAGGGATAATCTCTATTGAGAATGAGTGGCATGTGCCTGGAGCAATCACTAGTAAGCTACCAATGTTTCAGGGTCTGCAGCCCTTTCCTCAGGGTAGCGATACATACGCTCAGGAAAAGCGTCCCTTTTACTAAGAAATCGTATGACTAGGAGTTTTTTTAGATGTTCTGTGCCTGCTTTTCAGATTGGTCATTGACTTGACTGGCACCCAGTTTAGAAATATGATTATGAAATAGCCGCAGAAAATCCCCCAGCACAAGTTAGTTACAATCAAATACAGACTACTTTCTTCAAAATGAAGGATCTAGATGACCATTCCTTAATAGAAGAACAATATGAGTTCATTAGCGGGTATTCAGATGGAGCAAAGAAAAATGGGATTTTATTGCCAGGGGTGTTTTAAAACTATATATTCCTCTTGAAGTTTTAAAATTGAATTTTACTGTAGCTGGTGACTGCAGGATTAAGCCTTAAAGTCATACAGCAGGGGAAAAACAAAAACATACTTACCTTTTGTCCTGCGTCGTTGGTCACTGCAGGTTCGGCACTGCATACCTCACTCGATTTCTTTATCGGGCCAGCGCTGCACCGATGCCTCCCATGCCATCCAGGGCCTGAAGCTCTATTCCATGACACTTCTGTGCCATACCACACCCCCGCCATCTGTCGCAGGAAGTGTGCCCATGCCCCCTACATTCAATACAAGTCACAGTAGGGCCTTGACCACTACCTACATTGCAATGAATGGAGAGTGTGTGGCCACACCCCCATGATTGGTGGTGAGTCATGATTCTGTCCTGCCGTCAATCCTGTCTCTGGGTTCTGGCCCCAGTAGGCGCTGGATGCGCCAGTTGCAGCGGGAGTCCAATAAAGGGATTGGGAGAGATCTGGAGCACAGGACAAAAGGTAAGTGCCCTTTTTGGGTTTTTTCCCTGCTGTATGACTTTTAAGTCATGGAGGCAAAGTTTTTTTTGTCTTTTATCAGCCATTTTATATTCAGCATGTTGGTACTTACATAGCACCCTTTCAATGATTATTTTCATGTTTTGATTTGGGGGATCAAGTTAAAATGGGACTTAAAGTGGACCAACACCCAGGATTTTCACTATCCTGGGTGTTGGTCCACTTCAGCGGGGCATCCGAGATCAAGATGCCCCGCTGTGGGAAACCCGCCAAAAAACGCACCTTTTCGGCGATGGACAAGCAACGGATAAGCCGCCTCCCGCGGGAGGTGGCGGCGGCTGATCCGTCGCCGATAAGGTAAGGTTTTTTTTTGGGGGGGGGGGGTTCGCTTTGTTTCATAACGAGCAGTTTTCCTGGAGCAGTGGTTGGGGAAAAAAAATTTCGCTCGGAAACTCGCCTCTTCCGGGGCCTCTTCTGTGGCTGCCTTGGAGCAGCCTATTAGCCTCCATTTCCAGCTGCTGGTCGCGCTGCTAGGCTGCTCACGGTCTTGTGGGCGCGTCACCCTGAGCAACCTAGCAACGCAGCCAGAGGACGAGCTTATTTGTGCTGGCCGTGGCAGCTGTAGAAGAGGGCCCCGGAAGAGGTGAGTTCCCTGGCAGCCAGTGCTGGCCTGGACTATGACTTTAACGTTGATTTTTTTTTTTTTTCCCCCGGTAGGAGCCTTCCAGTTGCAAGAAAAGGTGCAGTGTCTAGTGCACTCTATATGGCTTGGTTAGAGGCACTTTCTAAAGATCTCCCACCCATCCTCCTTGTCCGTGGAAATCACCAGAGTGTCTTAACATTCTACTCCTAATTTCTGCCAGCTGCAGAACCCTGATGAAATGGTACTTCCGCAGTTGGAGCACACAGTATCATCATGTTCTCTTCACCCCAGAACTGTTCTTTCTCTATTAAACAGACTTGAAAGCACATGGAGGAAAAGGAACTGTATTTTTAGGCTTGAGAAAATTTTGCAGTTTTACTGCTTCTGTTACATGACTGGTGTATCTTGGCTTCATAAGGGAGATATATGGGACTCAAATACATGGAAGATCATTTCTCTGCTACTTGAAAAGCAGCAATAAAAGTCTGTTTTTTTTTTGATCATTGAAAGGATTCTAGATTTGTAAAAAAAAAAGATAAAAAAAAAGCCTTTAGCCTTAAGGTGCCTTTTTGAGAATTAACCAAACGTCATCCATACCCCCCCCCCCCCCTTCCCTTTTTTATAAATCTTGTATAAAATATACAATCTACCTTTCATCTAGGATTGTAGATCAAAAACATTTAGTTTTAGATTCTTCCATGTTAACGATAACTTGCTGCTGCTCTGTCTTCCATCAAGCTATTCACACCTTGTTTATGTCATAACCTAATTTTTTTTTTATTGTCTGTTAAAAAATGCACAGGGTTTGGCCAAGATGGCCGTTTCAACAATAAAAAAGAAATGACCAGAGTGTGGTGTATTTGAACAAAGCAGAAGGCTATTTATATGCAATCTTTGAGTCGTAATAATAATCACTGCAAGTGACAGCAAACATTCCGTTTGTGTTGTTGAGTAAAATGGTTTTAACACAAGATATAACTGCAGCCATCTTGTTGTGTAATATTGGTCTAACTTTAACCCAATGCATTTGGACTAGATGCTGTGTATTTTTGGTTTTTGCTTATTGATTTCAGATTAGTTTGTTGACTAGAAGTAATCTTTGCCTAAATACACTGTCATACTGATCAAAAGCCTACTTTAATTTCACAAGGAGGAAACTCACAAGCTCATGTAACTTTACACGCTTGCAGCCAGTAACCTAAAATGTTCCTTTAAGAGATACATTTTAAATTGCCTGTTACCTCGGATCTTTGGAGTTGGCTTTTTTATTGTGTAAATGATTTTCTCTTGCTCTACAAAATAGAATATATACAATGTTGTGTCCTGGCCCTTAGGTTCCAGTCCCAAATTGATGTACATTGCTGGGATGTAGGCGACAAACATATGTTCTAATGTTCGTTTCTACTCATCCTAGGAAAAATGTCAAGCGTAAGAGGCGGTGTATTATATTTTTAAGTTGTTGTTCGAGTTAGACACCACACGGCCATAGCTTGTTTGAGCTAGTTGCAGGTTTGCATTCTTCAGTCCAGATTTTTATGTTTTACTTTTATTCATCGGTGTTATTGCTTTGGCACATAATTTACCATATGCAAACTGGACCTAGCATCAAAATACACCTGATTTTCTTTCTTTATATATAACTTTAGTGCCTAAAATCTGCTCTGTTTTTTCCTTCCTCAATGTACAGTATGTCATCTTGGTATTACTGTCTTCCTTTTGAGCTTCTGTCTCCCAAACTAAGAGGTTGCCTTACAATGGTGGTGCAGCTCTCCAATACAGGTTTCCACACTGCACTTGTGTCTCCCACAATAGCTCAGAGGTAGAGGGGGAAGACTTAGGACTTTTTAGGTTTTTTTTGTGCCATATCATCATTGGAATACAATGGAACTGTATAAATAAACAATAATAATAATTGAGTTAAAGTTGCCCTTAAATCAGAAGTCATGGAGTGGTAATAATACCTTCCCTTTGGCTCCCTAGCATTGCTGTGTACCGTATTAGCAGCCTGTGGTTGGTTACCTGTGCGGTCAGTGTCACTGCACTGCGCGGCAAGGAGGGTTTTTTTTGTGTGTTTCAGGGGACTTTAAGGATGCCTGGATGTAGTGCTGAGGGCCACTAAAGCATACAGTACTTATTCCTGCTTGTGATCTGTACAGCTTTTAGCTTTTATATTAAGACCGCTGCCAGTTCCTTTGTTTTAACAGTTAAGAAATTCCAATTTACTGTATGGAATAGTCTTTGGCTTTTGATTTTAAGAAATGGACATTAATATTTCCTTTGTGACTATTTTATTTGCTGTATTATGTTAAAATTAGCTTGTTGCTTAGAACAAGAAGATACTGAAGAGACAAATTCATACGACGGAAGAAAGCTGCAAAGCCTGGCAATGAAAGGTCTTGTAATGGAATGTGCTCTAGTTGCCTTCAATGAATAAGCATTGAGATTGTTGCTGGCACAGTGCGGGTTTGTAACATGTAGTTTGGACAACCAGGGACCATGGAGGCTAAGTTTGAGTTATGTAAACAATTGCAGTTTGATTGTTTTAGGTCTTCCCCGCTCATGACTAGAGAAGGACAGTTGGGTATAAATTTGCTTCCCTTCTGGACTTTATTACTTATGTGTAAGCTGCTGGCCTAATAAAGTGCATGCAGCAAACTAGAATGTATATCATTTTATAAGGTCATGTTGTGAATTTCTTTTTAAATCTGGCATTCTAAACATGTCTTTAGTGATACACTTTGTGGTATTGAAAAATCATTTCTGAAATGAAGCAACACAAGAATGGTCAGCACAGTCAGGTAAAGCGACTCCTCTTCCCAAATGAAATGGAAAAATAGATGTGACCCATAACCTGTAATATGTTTGAAAACGCACTATTGAATCTTTATAAAAGTCCAATGACCAATGTTAACACCAGGGCTGTGGAGTGGGTAAGCCAAGGTCCCCCCTCTATTTTACTGTGCTCCTACTCCAACTCCAATAATTGGTTTACTGCAGTAAAATGGTAACGTCTGGCTTGTTCTTGCCTTATAAATTTAATCAGGCTACTTATATAGAGCATAAAGCACATTTACTGGAATACAATTTCTGAATAAATAACTAAAGTAATACTGCAAGCAAAGGTAATTGTTACACCGTTGCGTCGGGGTACATTTGGCCCTGTCCTAAACTGTTTTCAGTCTTTAAAGCGGACCTTCACTCTGAATAGAAGCCTATCTTATATGTTTCCCACACCCTGTACATACAGATTGCCCACATTAAAAATCATCCTACCTGCACCTAGTGCGTATTCTGAGCCTTTAAACATCCAAGATGGTGGCTCATCAGACAGCCTGCAGACAGGAAGTGTCTATAGACTATGCCGCTCAGTATTCTGGGATTGCTGTCCTCTTCCTGACCCCAGATCTGCTCTGCCTGTGCAAATCACAGCTAAAACCCACCCCCTCTGCACCTTACCCCGCTCTCCTCTCCTCGGTGTGTGTAATGCTTCTGAGGCGAGATGGCGGCGCCCATATCCTAGAGTTATGAGCAGAGTTGCAGCCCAGCGGGCGAAAGAATAATAAGTAAGCAACTAAAAATGTAAAAAATATTAATTTCAGATGCTGGGAAGGGTTTAAGGCTAATGGTTTGGACTTTTCATTAAGAATTGCTGAAGGTCCGGTTTAAATTGAAGCAGAAATGGCTGAGATATCAAGGTTTACAGGTTCAGCCAATGATATTCTCTTTTTCTCCCACCCCCCAATCAGCTCAGCAGTGTGGGACAGGATTGCTGGTCTCTCCCTCCCTTCTCCTCCTCCAGATTCATTACAGATTATGCAGAATCACAGTTTCAAGGGCCATATCCCCTCTTTTCAGACAAAAAAATAAGGCAAACCTTGATATCTCTGCCATTTCTTCAATTTAAAGACAGAAAATAGTTTGGAGCAGTGCCAAATGTAGCCTGATGCAATGGTCTAACAATTACCTTTGCCTGCAGTAGAGCTTTAACTTTATATTTTATTCTGTCTGGGCAATCCTTTTGAATTCCTGTAAATTTCAGGCATTGTAACTAAGGGCCTGGGGCACAGCATGAAGGTGCAGAGTATAGGGGGAGATTAGAGAACTCATTCAAATCTGTCACCACTAGAAGAACCTGCTGCTGCTCATCATCCATTTTGTTCTAAAAAAGAACCTTACATTGAGAGAATGTAAATATATTTATAATTAAGATTTCTAAACTTCCTATGAAAGTTACCTTGATTATGCAATATTAGAGAGTCTCTTTTTATGCTGGGGTCTGTACATTTTCTCTGCAACCCTGGGTGGGATCCAGGTCCCCCCTCCATATGTGTGTGTATATATATATATGTGTGTATATATATATATATATATATACATACACACGTGTTTGGTCCCATTCTAATGTCTGCTAAAGATTTTTATTATAGCATCCAAGTATATAAATAGCCTTCTGGCATCTTCAGCAGCCCTATTTCAGGAAATAAAAGGCAATTAGTTGTAGTGTTAGTGGCTAGAGCTAATAACATCATAGCAGGAACCTTTGGCCATCTTGATTGTTTGAAGACACAAACATGTCAAGTAGATCCCCCAAACAAATCCTTAGATTTCCATGGCCAATGGTCTTTGCAGTAGTGTAAATGGGTAAATAATTTCTGCTTTTAAAAGTTTGCAACCAATTGTATGTAACTGTAAGGATATCTATGCAGGCAACATTGAAGTTTGAATATTTCCTATAATAATATACGATATACCGCCATTAAGACACAGATCATCTTGTATAACTAATGTGATGAAATGTACAACTTGATTATTGTGTTTTGTAGTCTATGCATGTACGCTTCGCTTTGTAGTGATCCTTTAGGTCACTGCTTAGTGAATATACCACAGCTATGTTTCTGTGAGATTTTATGAAAATCTGATATTGGGGTACATAGTTGTAAAATTTGATTGAGCTTTGTGAATGTATCCCAAGTTATGGTAATCTATGATATAAATAGGTTGAAAGATCTTTTTTTTACTATGTGGGCATTTATACTTTTTCATATTTGATCTGTTCAGGAACTCATTGCACACACCATTAAAGATATTCTAAAGGTTTAAGTCTTATATTGAACAGATTCATACATACAGAGCCTCAAGCAGAGCACATAGTAATTTTATTCTGCCTGAATGTCTTACCTGCTGGAAAAAAGAGGGAAATATGAAAATTTAGGGCTATAAATTGGGGCTCACATAGCTACAACTTTAAAGGGACATTCCAGGTAATTGCAAATATAGGGCAGCAAGTCGCTCACCACATTGCTGCCCCGTGTGCCATTTCCTGCAGTCCACTAGATTATGTAGCAGGTTTCCAAAGTTTGGCCCTGCTTTCTGCATAACCACGGTCCAAATGTAGTCAGACAACTGCCCATGTGCCTAGAGTAAGCAAGCCATAGTGAATGCACTAGTCAAACTTGCTCACACTGGGAGAGAAGGGGCACATGGGACAGGCTTCAGATGAGCCACTTGCTAACTTATTATTGACATTGCCTGGATTCCCTGTGTCTAAAGCTGGTCATCCATAGGGCAAAGTGTATGTTTATTTCACAGGTTCTCAGACAGACTGTTGAGCTACTATTCTGTCAACAGCAACCTTAATTCTAAGACCATGTTAGCACACCCACCCCACCCCACCTACATACTACTTTCTAAGTATCAGTATGTGGAATAGCACTTCTGTTACGAGCTATAGGATATTAGCATTCCCCTGACAATTTAATCCCATCCAACAACCTCTCTAAGCCAAATCTAGTGAGTATGCAATTGGCTAAGGTAATACTATTAGGATAGTATTAAAGCAGACCAACACCCTGAAGATTAAAGCATTGAGGGTGTTTGTGGCCGCCAGCGCCATCATTATATGACAGGCTGGGGGGGCATCCAGAATTCTGGAGCCCCCACCCCACAGGACGCCTGTAAATCTCACCTTTCTCTCTCCACCACCGGGAATCCAGCACCGCGATTGGCTGCCTGGCACTCATGTGGGCAGGGATGTTCCAGCCACCAAATTTCCTGCCCATGTGAGCACAGACCAGCCAATCGTGGTGCTGAATTTATGGTGGGGGGGCAAGAGAAAGGTGAGATTTACAGGCGTCCTGGGGGGGTTATGTGCGACGGGCCTCCAGTATTCTGGATGCTCCCCCCAGCCTGTCATATAGCGGTGGCCACCAATACCCTTGCTGCAGAGGGTGTTGGTCAGCTTTGATATCGCTAAAGGGAAAACTGCTATGCAGAGAACACTAAACGCCATGTCTGGATGCTTGGTTTAAAGATGGTAAAGGGAGTCCCACAATTCCCTATTTTTTTTTTCTTTTTGCTTTGGGTATTGCTTTTACATTTTACTTACACACAGTACATTTGTCCCAGCAAGCTATTTACTGAACTTCTGTCAGATGGTTGATGCAATATATTTTTCACAAGCGATTTAATGAACTGCTATCTTCTCATTTTAGTGCTGCTATCTTGATGTTTGTGACCAGGTACTTTTTGTGTATACATTATTCCAGATTGTGTTTGATGATATTTCTGAACAGCTCACAGTCTTTAATATGTTCAGAAATAAAGTGGGTGGGACACAAGTGCTCCATACCTGTGATGTTCTACCTTGTAACTGGGAAGTCACCTGTATAAAATCGGGATGTAAAGATGCGTGACTACCAATAAACTGTCTTGCATATCCAAAAATGTGGGGCTCCCTAGAGCACATTATGGGACCCCACCCTATTGGTATAAGAGGAGCTACTTGAGGTTGTACACCTGCTGTCTATAGTTTTGAGAAAATAATCAGGAAATGTGTTGGTGAATATTTAAAGAAAAACCAAAACATGTTTGTGTATATATTGATGTGATAAGATATGAACAATTGTCTACAAAAGCTTAGGTCTGTCGATTATATGCACTTTCACTTAGGACATTTCCACCATTTTTGAACACCTTAACATAACAAAAGTACACCTATTTGTAAGTTGTAGTGGCGTTGCTTAACAATTCATGATGCATTTACATGCTTACATTATTCAAATAACACTGCATCTTTCTAGGTCAAAGTTTATACAGTATAAGCATTATGACTAATTTAATTTCATTTAAATATACCTTCAATTGTAACAAATAGCTTCTTATTTATGATTCCTATTTAAATGCTGTTACTCTTTTATGTTTGAAATTTTTAGATCTTTCCTTTTATTGCATTTTTAAAACTTATTTTTATATGCATTTCGGACATGGGACAGTAATAAAAACGATGTTGAAATAATAAAATGATTTCAAGCAGTGTTTTTGCTGGTTTTGCTTTCCAGTCATCTTGTGCGTAATACTGCTATTCATTTTATTCCTTTAATTTAAGGTATATGCACAAGTGTTAATGCATAAAGGATATCCTAATTGGATATTTATTTTGTTTTCTTGGCATTACAATCAAAGTTACAGCCATTGGTTTCCTTGAAGTCTTAAGAAACACAAGCATTTGTTCTTTTTAACATCTACAGTTAGGTCCATAAATCTTTAGAGCTGGAAACCTCTGCAAATGCGAGCTTTTCTCAAATGAAAGGCTCTTTAAAAGTAAAGCTCAGGAAGTGGTTTTTGGTAGGCATTGTGTGGACTATTTACCCCTGCCCAAGAACTGTGGTAAAGGTCCACTTTTCACTGAAAAAATCCATTCCGCAAAAGCCAGCATGTTTTTTTTTTTTTTCCAGTGAAAATTACAGATGCTGGTAATTGTATACTCCATGTTGTCTTATTTAGGAGCAATAGCCAGGTGCCAGGCAAGAAGGCCTTTATACCTCCAAGGCGGAAGGGGAGTTGTATATCCTGGTGTAGCCCCCTCTATACCCTTGCCCTCCAGTGTTGTCAAATGGGGGAGATTCCAGAAATGCTCTACCTATAGTCTGAAAGCTTCCCTCCCCCTACACCCTTCATTAGCCTTGGCTGCAAACCAAGGCAGAAGGAGGAGGTACCTGTGTCCCCCCTTTACTCCAGAAGCCGACGAGGCATTTAAGATGGATGGCATGCTACCATCACAGACCCATTCCTAAGGGCATAGGAACTGGTACACCAGCAGGGCCAACAAATTCTCAATAGGATTTAGGCCTGGACTTTGTTCCAACACAATATGAAACCATTCCATAGTAGCTTTGGCAGTATGTTTAGGGTTGTTGTCCTTCTGGAAGGTGAACCCACTCCTCAGTCTCAAGTCTTTTGCAGCCTCTAAAAGGTTTTCCTCCAGGATTGACCTGTATGTATCTCCTTTCAGCTTAGAGCAGCTTTGCTGTACCTGCTAAAGAAGATCATCCCCACAGATTGATGCTGCCACTACAATATTTAACAATGGGAATGGTGTTTTCAGGGTATAGTTTGATTTCCTCCATGCAGCATTTGGCCAAAAAGTTCAAGTTTGGTTCATCTTACCCCATGCTTGCTGTGTACCCTATATAGCCAGGGAGATGAGTAAAAAACTGCAGCTTATCCTAGGGGACTAAAAACCCTATATTTTGTGTGCTTGGAATGAGGGTTTCCATCCAAAATAGATTATCCATGTCCCCAAGGACTCCCAGGCCACCCACAGTCTTACAGATCAGACGAGAACCAGGGACCTGGCCCAGAGGTGGTCGCAGGCAGACCTTCCTCTTCCGGGCAACGCTCTCGCCCTTCCAGGAACCTGGAGCTGACCAATGGAAGAGTAGGTCTCCACGACCACCTAATAACAGCTGGACACATAGAGCGCTTAGAGCCATCGCTCTAATAATCTCGGTATCCTCACTACCTCCAGCAGTTATAAAGTAGTGCAAGAATTGTTTTTCACTCCATATTCAAATGCATCACCTTCCATTTCAAAGCTTTTGAGCGTTAACAAAAAATACCTTCCAGTTTCCCGCAGTCTCATCACCAGTATTACATTGCTGCTGGCACTGTAACTTCGGCATTCTGAGAATTTTTTAACTGTGCTATAATTCCCAGTATAGCATACCCATCTGCTAGTATTATTTTCTAAAAGCTAATGCTGCTCTGACTTGTGGAAGGGGTTCCTGAATATGGATACATGGCCCAGTAATCAATGAAAGCGAGCCTTATATTCTTATAGTCTCACTGGACGGAACGAATGAATCTAGTAACGGGTTATTTTTTGTTTGTGGGAGATTTCCCCAATCCTAATCCCTGCACAATCCTCTTTTAATGCTCCTCCTGCACTTCTGCCTCTTTATCCTTTTCCTCTTTCCAGGACTATCCCCTCCACCCAGGCTGGTCAACACTGCTGGATAGGAGTAAGAAAGTGTGCTCTTGGTTGATCCAAACTAAGTGGCTTTATCAGGTAGATCTCAGCCCTGTTTGGAGATCCTGATCCTGGATACAATCCCCAAATGCAATCAGATGCCAGAATGGCTTTTCCATATGATTTGGGATGGTTCCGTGATATTCAGCTTCTGGGACATAGTGGTGGGTTACATTTTGGATCCCCTAGGTTCAGAAATCTGTGACATTATATAGCTTATTCAGATTTTTTTGCAAGAGTATGCATTTTCATATGCTCAATTTCAGTGTTGTGGTTCGGCACCATTATTTCCAATTTGTTTTGCAAATCAAGTGTGCACATGCAGTCACCTGACCTTCCCCTATAAGATAAAAAGGCACCAAGGAAATGTGCTCTACACCATTAACCTGGCAAGTGTGTACTTTTCTCATGCGAAAATAGACTCTTCCACATGTATGATGTGCTACCAATCAAATTATCTAATAGGTAAGTACCTACGGATCAAACAACTTTCAAAATGACAACCTAATGTGCTTGGGCACACAATGCAAGCATGGACACTACTTGCCCAAACATGTTCTTACATGAACCTTTTTGTGTGTATATAGTTCTATTTATTCTTGTATTTTATTTATTTTGCACATAAGGGGGTAGATTCAGAACCAGGAGAAAATGTGCGCTACTTTTCAGGAGAGAATACGGCTATTTTCTTTCCTAAAAAGCAGCGCACTTTTTCACCTGGTGCAGAATCAACACTAGGGGGTGGAATAAGTTAGCTAGGCACATTCCATGGGGAATGTCGGATAAGTTGAGGAGGACTCCTGGATGACTACAGGAGGAACACAGTGGGGGCACGTATTGTTAAATGTAACACACAATATAATTTTAAAAGACCACTAGAAAAGCCAAAACAACAAAGAATTGTTAAAAAACAAACAAAAATGCACATAAACAGTATAACAAAAATTGATTAAAGAATTAAAAGAGAGGGTGAGATGAAAGCTCATGTTTGTGCTGCTGACTTGTGGTCATTTTTTAGTGTTGGGAGTGCCTACAGTACCTTCTGGTGCCCCTTTCAATCCGTATTTAATAATGCTGTTGTTTTTGGCCGAGGTTGAGTATGTGTATGGGTGCAATGTGTTTGTCTTGTAACATGTTTGCTACTATTGGTTGGAACTTGTAACCCTAAAAATTCATATATGAAAATGTAAGAAAAAAAAAGCGTGCTCTTGTCTAACACAGCTGCCATTCACTTGCCATTCACACAACCTACCTCCAGGCAGAACAGTCACAACACCATGACCCATGCCATACAGGGTAAAGGCAGTTCAGGTCTCTGATGGTTAACTAAATGTCAGCTTTAGGCTATAGTTTTAGAAGTGAATATTGCAAGGACTAGTGTCTAAGACAGACCAGTGGCCAGAGTTTGTACATATACATTGTAACATGTTCTAAAGGTGATTGCTTGCCCTACTGTGAGTGACGAAAAGGTTACACAGTGCTGGTAGGGCGATAATTGACAACTCAACCTTTGTCAAAATGAGTTAGGTTGCATATCAGATGGCATCCATATCCCCCAGCAAGTCTTCCATCAGTTTGTCGCAGCATGCTCCCGAATCTCTTTGTCTATGGCAGAGTATATACAGATGCAGCTTTCTTTAAAACTCATCTTGGTGCATGGTGCTATCTTAAATGCTTTTCAATGGCTTCTTTGTGAGATATCACAATGGACTGAGCTGGGATGTGTCGGATAACGATTGCTACATCTCTAATTATAGTTTGTGATCTTCCCATGAAGTTTGGGTTCATTGGCTGTTTTGGTTGGTTTCCAGAGACAGATTTCATACCACATGTATTATTTCCCCCCAAAACATTTTATGGTGTTTGAGATTTGGCAAGTCTTGTTGAACATGTAGGTGTATGGCCATTTGGAACTGAACAAGGCCATCTTCAAGCAACACTGGTTTCCTTATTGTGATGTTTGACATAATAATGTAGGCAAAGGCAAGAACTGTATTGCCTATCCTTATTATAATTATTATAAACTATAAGATAAACTATAATCTATAAGATTCCTGGGCCGATCGGCTCCCTGCCTGCGGGACACCCCGATCGGGGGTGCCCTGCTGTGTGAAACCCCCCAGGATGCCTGCAAATCCTACCTGTTCCTCGTCCCAACGGTGCATGCGCGGGCCGCCGCCTCTCGCACATCCCTCTAGCAGGGCGCACACCCGCGCCGGCCGTTTGCGAATGGCCGGCGCAGGCACGCTCCCTGTAAGAGGGCCGCGCGAGAGGCGGCGGGCGCTCTCACCTTGTCCGTCGCCGGACCTCGCTTGTCCATCGACGGACCTCACTTGTCCACCGACGGTGATTGGTGGAGCGATTCACATGGGAGCGGGGTCAGGTGAGTTTTTGGGGCTTTCTGGGGGGTTTCACACAGCGGGGCACCCCCGATCGGGGGGCCCCGCGGAAGTGGACCAACACCCAGGATAGTGAAAATTATCCTGGGTGTTGGTTCACTTTAAGAAAGTGGGTACATCTCCGTGTCTATGTTGTCCTTTAATAGGAACAAAAGCTTTATGAATAGCATTGTTTAGTGCTGGTTTGTTCAGCTTTGCCAGAATATGAATCCTAGACTACATACGTCATAGGAGGGGTAGGAGGGAGGTTTCCCTAGAAAAGACTATCTTTATAAAAGCAGTCTTACCCCTACCCCCCAGTTTGTTCCTGGCTAGGAAGCCTGAATGAAAGGAGCAGGACCTATGTCACCCTTCCTCCAGATGCAAGCAGAGCACCTACCAGACGTTCCTCTGCCAGCATAATTTTCAGTATGTCAGCGTGGGAGAGTTTTTAAGTTTTACTTCAATTTTGAACTAGTAAGGTGTCTCAATGACCCCTATACCAGTTCATTTACCATTACCTGCTCCACCAATGGTCAGGGTTGTACGAATGAGCCCGGTAGCCCATAGCATGAGGTAATGCTATGGTAATGACCAGGAAACTGATACATACCTTTTCCCATCCATTTTCCAGCATTGATACACTGAAGTTGTTGCTAATAAATGCCCCACCAGTTGCTGGAGGGAAGGGAGACACAGGTCCCACTCATTTCATCCCAGCTTCTGAGCTGGGGACTAAGTGATGAGTGGGGAAAGACTGTTTTTATATGAAGGATCCCTTCAATGTGACTTGTCATGGGAGGAAAGGGGGATTGTGAAGCATATCTTATATTTTATTTTTGAAACCCCCCAGGTCCACTTTTCATCAAAACAAACCCTCTAATTAAATGTCCCTTGTAGCAAAAGCCCTTTCAGTAAGTGGAACAACCATTTGGCTGGGGCAGTTGTCTCCTATTGGAGATTAGGTTGACCCTGGTTCAAAGACCTCCTGCTATTTCATCTGACACCACCGCAGACTGAGTGGAATCATCAAGGACCCCTGACTGGTGACTTGTCTGAAACTCTGATGGCAGGGTTGCTTCAAATGCATAGCTTAGCCTCTCCAACTCCAGCACAGTACCAGGAATTTTTGGACCACTGTTCACCGTAGTCATAAACCAAATACATATTCGAAACCTAAAGTCATAAGGTATGCAAGGGCATATCTTGTGTGTTTCTCAGATGCTCCAGAGCTATGTTATGGAGAACCCAGGCCCAAGGCCACATTAATCAGCTAGGTTTGGACCCATAAGATAGCCAGCCTATCATCTTTACTTTCAGCCTTCAGCCTTTCATCTATACTTTTACACATTCTAGCTAAGAGATAGACCCACCCTGAGGGAAGGGGAATATCTGACAAGGGATAAAGGTCAGGAGCCCCAGGCCCCCATAGTCACTATCTGGGGGGGGGAGGGGTTGTACTGGAAGTACCAGGAATTCGCAGGCAGTCTCATGCTTCTCAGGGCTTACTCTGCTTCAACTGTTTGCGCTGAGGTAACCAGACATTTCTCTTTGCTCATATTCTGTTTGTAATTACCACTAGAGATGAGCGAGTAGTGAAATATTCGAAATTTCGATTCGAATAGACCGCGTTACTCGACTACTCGACCGATTATCAAATCCCATTATAGTCTATGGGAAAAAAATGCTCGCCACTTGGAAATCTCAATTCGACCACTTGGAGGTCACCAAGTCCACCCTGAAACATCAGAAAATGATGCCAACACTGCTGGAATGCAACTGGGACAGCAGGGGAAGCATGTCTGGGTGCATATAACGCGCCCAAGTCGCACTATTACGCCACTATCACAGCCACTCAACAATACACTCCAAACACAATATAACTTCTACGTAAAGTGAGACAAGACAAGGAAACCTTCTTTCCTCTACATTGCCATGGACCCCAAGCCAAACTGTACAAAAAAGAACAAAATTCTGCACCCCTTAAAATCACATTGCCTAATGACAACCACAGATGGCATAGGCAAGGGGGAAAATAAATAGACCCCACCCCTAATTGTCATTGTGTGTGTGTGTGTGTGTGTGTGTGTGTGTGTGTGTGTGTGTGTGTGTGTGAGATGTGGTCAGACATGTCCTCTTGTGTCATTGTGTCACCCCAGCAGTAAGGGAAGCTTAAAGGAGGAGGTATGTTACAGTGTGTTACCCCAGCAGTAAGGGAAGCTTAAAGGAGGAGGTATGTTACAGTGTGTTACCCCAGCAGTAAGGGAAGCTTACAGGAGGAGGTTTGTTACAGTGTGTCACCCCAGCAGTAAGGGAAGCTTACAGGAGGAGGTTTGTTACAGTGTGTCACCCCAGCAGTCAGGGAAGCTTACAGGAGGAGGTTTGTTACAGTGTGTCACCCCAGCAGTCGGGGAAGCTTACAGGAGGAGGTTTGTTACAGTGTGTCACCCCAGCAGTCAGGGAAGCTTACAGGAGGAGGTTTGTTACAGTGTGTTACGCCAGCAGTAAGGGAAGCTTAAAGGAGGAGGTTTGTTACATTGTGTCACCCCAGCAGTCAGGGAAGCTTACAGGAGGAGGTTTGTTACATTGTGTCACCCCAGCAGTAAGGGAAGCTTACAGGAGGAGGTTTGTTACATTGTGTCACCCCAGCAGTCAGGGAAGCTTACAGGAGGAGGTTTGTTACATTGTGTCACCCCAGCAGTAAGGGAAGCTTACAGGAGGAGGTTTGTTACAGTGTGTCACCCCAGCAGTAAGGGAAGCTTACAGGAGGAGGTTTGTTACAGTGTGTTACCCCAGCAGTAAGGGAAGCTTAAAGGAGGAGGTTTGTTACATTGTGTCACCCCAGCAGTAAGGGAAGCTTACAGGAGGAGGTTTGTTACAGCGTGTCACCCCAGCAGTAAGGGAAGCTTACAGGAGGAGGTTTGTTACAGTGTGTCACCCCAGCAGTCAGGGAAGCTTACAGGAGGAGGTTTGTTACAGTGTGTCACCCCAGCAGTCGGGGAAGCTTAAAGGAGGAGGTTTGTTACAGTGTGTCACCCCAGCAGTCTGGGAAGCTTACAGGAGGAGGTTTGTTACAGTGTGTCACCCCAGCAGTCAGGGAAGCTTACAGGAGGAGGTTTGTTACAGTGTGTCACCCCAGCAGTCGGGGAAGCTTAAAGGAGGAGGTTTGTTACAGTGTGTTACCCCAGCAGTAAGGGAAGCTTACAGGAGGAGGTTTGTTACAGTGTGTCACCCCAGCAGTCAGGGAAGCTTACAGGAGGAGGTTTGTTACAGTGTGTCACCCCAGCAGTCAGGGAAGCTTACAGGAGGAGGTTTGTTACAGTGTGTTACCCCAGCAGTAAGGGAAGCTTAAAGGAGGAGGTTTGTTACATCGTGTCACCCCAGCAGTCAGGGAAGCTTACAGGAGGAGGTTTGTTACAGTGTGTCACCCCAGCAGTAAGGGAAGCTTAGAGCTGAGACCTCTTAAAAATTGTGTGGAGTCCCAAGAGCTGAGACCTCTCAAACATTGTGTGGAGGCCCAAGAGCTGAGACCTCTTGAAAATTGTGTGGAGTCCCAAGAGCGGAGACCTCTTAAAAATTATGTGGAGTCCCAAGAGCTGAGACCTCTTAAAAATTGTGTGGAGGCCCAAGAGCTGAGACCTTTTAAAAATTGTGTGGAGTCCCAAGAGCTGAGACCTCTCAAACATTGTGTGGAGGCCCAAGAGCTGAGACCTCTTGAAAATTGTGTGGAGTCCCAAGAGCTGAGACCTCTTAAAAATTATGTGGAGTCCCAAGAGCTGAGACCTTTTTAAAAATTGTGTGGAGTCCCAAGAGCTGAGACCTCTTAAAAATTGTGTGGAGGCCCAAGAGCTGAGACCTTTTAAAAATTGTGTGGAGTCCCAAGAGCTGAGACCTCTCAAACATTGTGTGGAGGCCCAAGAGCTGAGACCTCTTGAAAATTGTGTGGCGTCCCAAGAGCTGAGACCTCGTAAAAATTGTGTGGAGGCCCAAGAGCTGAGACCTCTTAAAAATTGTGTGGAGGCCCAAGAGCTGAGACCTCTTAAAAATTGTGTGGAGTCCCAAGAGCTGAGACCTCTTAAAAATTGTGTGGAGGCCCAAGAGCTGAGACCTTTTAAAAATTGTGTGGAGTCCCAAGAGCTGAGACCTCTCAAACATTGTGTGGAGGCCCAAGAGCTGAGACCTCTTGAAAATTGTGTGGAGTCCCAAGAGCTGAGACCTCTTAAAAATTATGTGGAGTCCCAAGAGCTGAAACCTCTTAAAAATTGTGTGGAGGCCCAAGAGCTGAGACCTTTTAAAAATTGTGTGGAGTCCCAAGAGCTGAGACCTCTCAAACATTGTGTGGAGGCCCAAGAGCTGAGACCTCTTGAAAATTGTGTGGAGTCCCAAGAGCTGAGACCTCTTAAAAATTATGTGGAGTCCCAAGAGCTGAAACCTCTTAAAAATTGTGTGGAGGCCCAAGAGCTGAGACCTTTTAAAAATTGTGTGGAGTCCCAAGAGCTGAGACCTCTCAAACATTGTGTGGAGGCCCAAGAGCTGAGACCTCTTGAAAATTGTGTGGAGTCCCAAGAGCTGAGACCTCTTAAAAATTATGTGGAGTCCCAAGAGCTGAGACCTCTTAAAAATTGTGTGGAGTCCCAAGAGCTGAGACCTCTTAAAAATTGTGTGGAGGCCCAAGAGCTGAGACCTTTTAAAAATTGTGTGGAGTCCCAAGAGCTGAGACCTCTCAAACATTGTGTGGAGGCCCAAGAGCTGAGACCTCTTGAAAATTGTGTGGAGTCCCAAGAGCTGAGACCTCGTAAAAATTATGTGGAGTCCCAAGAGCTGAGACCTCTTAAAAATTGTGTGGAGGCCCAAGAGCTGAGACCTCTTAAAAATTGTGTGGAGTCCCAAGAGCTGAGACCTCTTAAAAATTGTGTGGAGGCCCAAGAGCTGAGACCTTTTAAAAATTGTGTGGAGTCCCAAGAGCTGACACCTCTTAAAAATTGTGTGGAGGCCCAAGAGCTGAGACCTTTTAAAAATTGTGTGGAGTCCCAAGAGCTGAGACCTCTCAAACATTGTGTGGAGGCCCAAGAGCTGAGACCTCTTAAAAATTGATTGTATTAAGCCCAAGAGGTGAGCCATAATTTTTTTTATTAATACAGCAATTCTACGGCGGTTAAGGAGGAGGAGGAGGAGGAGGAGGAAATGGCACTTCATACAGATGGCACTTCACTCTTGGCTGCTTTCCACTGTTGTACAAGCAAAGTCCGGGTCAATCCACTTGCTGTTCATTTTGATTAGCGTCAGCCTGTCGGCACTGTCGGTTGACAGGCGGCTGCGCTTATCGGTTATAATGCCCCCGGCTGCGCTGAACACCCTTTCTGATAGCACGCTGGCGGCAGGGCAGGCAAGCACCTCCAAGGCGTACAGGGACAGTTCCAGCCACGTGTCCAACTTGGAGACCCAGTAAGTGTAGGGCGCCGAGGGATCGGGGAGGACAGGGGTGTGGTCTGCCAGGTAGTCCCGCAACATCCGCCGATACTTGTCCCTCCTGCTGATAGCGGGCCCCGCAGTGATGGAAGTTGCACGAGGGGGTGACATGAACATGTCCCACACCTTGGAGAGTGTTCCCCTGGTGGCTGTGGCCTGATCGATGTTGTCAGACTCTGGGAGACACTCTCCTCTCTGCCGCCAGCGATGCTGGGTGGGAAAATCTGCATCATGTTCTGCAAGAGTTCCCTCTGGTATTCCAGTAATCGATTCGTCCTCTCCTCTACCGGAAAAAAGAGGAGAAGTTATCTTTATACCGGGGGTCCAGGAGTGCGAAGACCCAGTATAGTTTGTTCTCCAATATCCGGACAACACGTATGTCCCGGGAAAAGCAGCCCAGCATGAAGTCAGCCATGTGTGCCAGACTCTGAGTAGGCATGACGTCACTGCCCCCACCAGAAGGATCATTTTCCATTTCCTCCTCTTCCTCCTCCTCTCCGCCCCATCCGCGCTGAACCAATGGGACGCACACAGCCTGACTGCTACCCTCGCCGCCAGCATCCTCTTCCACAGCCACCTCCACGTTGTCCTCCTCCTCCTCATCCTCCTCCTCCTGCAACTGCCACCGAGCAGCAGACAAAAGTGTGGTCTGACTGTCTACCTGCGTTGCGTCTCCTCCTACCCCCGTCTCCTCTGTGTGCAATGCATTCTCCCTTATTGCGATGAGCGATTCTTTAAGGACGCATAGGAGCGGGATGGTTACGCTCACTATAGCGTCCTCACTGCTGACCTTCTTAGTGGACTCCTCAAAGATACGCAATACATCGCATATGTCTGCCATCCATGGCCACTCGTGGTTGGCAAACTGAGGGAGCTGAGTTGGATGCACGCGTGGATGCATCATCTGGTACTCCATCAATGCTCTCTGCTGCTCACACACCCTGGCCAACATGCAATAGGTGGAATTCCAGCGAGTGGGCAGGTCACACAACAGCCGATGTTGAGGCAAATGGAGGCGTTGCTGGATTTTTTTTAAGCTAGCAGCAGCTACAGTTGACTTCCGAAAGTGAGCGCACAAGCGCCGCACTTTGACCAGTAGCTCTGCCAGGTTGGGGTAAGTCTTTAGAAACTTTTGTACTACCAAATTAAAAACGTGGGCCAGGCATGGTACGTGATTGAGTTCTGCAAGCTCCAGAGCCGCCACCAGGTTACGGCCGTTATCGCACACGACCATGCCTGGTCCTAGCTGCAGCGGCGACAGCCACATCTCTGTCTGCTGCAATATGGCGTGCCTCACCTCTGCGGCGCTGTGCTTCCTGTCGCCCAAGCTGATGAGCTTAAGCACCGCCTGCTGACGTCTCCCCGCGCCAGTGCTGCAACGCTTCCAGCTAGGGGCTGAGGGCGATGTTAAGGCAGAGGAGGAGGAGGAGGAGGAAGAGGAGGGGGGTCTATCAGAACCCGTGCTGGCAATCTTGGGCGGGGGTGGTATGTAGGCCGTCCCTGTTTGCGACCCCGTCCCCGCTTCCACAACATTCACCCAGTGTGCCATCAAAGAGATGTAGCGTCCTTGGCCGCAAGCGCTTGTCCACGAGTCGGTGGTCAAGTGGACCTTTGCGCTGACTGCGTACCTCAGGGCCCGCCTGATGTTACGTGACACGTGCTGGTGCAGGGCGGGGACGCCACACCGGGAAAAATAGTGGCGGCTAGGGACGGAATAGCGAGGTGCGGCAGCCGCCATCAGGTCGCGGAAGGCCTGCGTCTCCACAAGCCTAAACGGCAACATCTCCAGGGCCAGCAGTTTGGAGATGAGGCAGGTTAAGGCTTGGGCTTGGGGGTGACTGGAGGCGTACTTCCGCCTGCGGTTGAACGCCTGTGAGATGGACAGTTGGTGGGACGAGGAGATGGAAGGTGCAGACGAAGATGCGGGGGAAGAGGGGGCTGAAGGAGAAGGCCCCAAAGTAGCCGAGGCAGAGGCAGATGTGGAGATGTCCTGTCTGGAGGTCTGGACCGCAGTGGCAGCACACAACAAAGGGGAAGAGGCAGTGGCAGCAAGACCGGGCGCAGGTTGTATTGCGTTTGCTCTCTCCCACTCAGCCCAGTGCTTGACTTCCAAGTGACGGCGCATGCCTGAGGTGGTCAGATTGCTCTTCTCAGAGCCCCTACTCAGTTTTGAGTGGCAGATTGCGCAAACCGCGCTCAGTTTGTCGTCCACGCAAACATTTAAAAATCTCCACACCACAGAAGTACGAGGCCTCGATGGGGGAGCTTCGCGCGACTGCCTGCTGCCGGGAAGAGCTTCGGCCCTGCTGGCTGTGGCCTGCCTTCTCTGTCTGGACTGTCCTCTGCCTTTGGACTGTCCTCTGCCTCTTGCTGCCTTATTCGGTGATGCGCAGACCGCATCTCCACTGCTTTCCCCGCTGGACATCACCCCTGATCAAGTGGGGTCGGTCATTTCGTCGTCCACCGCCTCCTCTTCCACTTCCTCTCTCTGCTCCTCCTCCTGCCCACTGGACATTCCAACAGCCTCCCTTGATGGCAACTGCATCTCATCATCATCGCTCATGATAGCAGATGCTGGTTCCGGGTCCACATCACTAGGAGATGGCGGATACTCAAGTGTTTGGGCATCACTACAAACAAATTCCTCTGCTAGCTCCTGGGATTCTTGCAGCACATCTGGAAAAGGACCCGAAAAGAGGTCCTGGGAGGGGTCAAGGGTGGGCTGACTCTGTTGGCCAGGTTGGGAGGAAGGAGGGTCAGAGTGAGACTGTGTGGATGACTGGGTGGTGGACAAGTGACTGGAAGCGTTATCGGCCATCCATTGCACCACCTGTTCACGCTGCTCAGGCCTCAACAGAGGTGTACCCCGCCCCCCGCATAACTGTCCCATAAAGGCAGGGAAGCTGGATGAGCGTAATGCTGGCTGCCCCTCACCAGCACGCATTGTATCCCCACTGGCTTCAATGCGGTTTGTGCCCCCACCAGCATTTCCGCGCCCCCGTCCTCGTCCACGTCCCTTTGCGCTAGCCCTCCACATTTCAGACGTTTTACTTTTTTGGCCACGCAATATGCCAAATATAAATATATTTTTTAGGAGAACACCTGGCTATACAGCCGTATACTGCCAGAAGGTGAAATGGTGCCTATACGCACCGGGTATATAACAGTCTTTTGTTGGCACAGAGGACACAAAACAGTAGAGCCAAATATAAATATATTTTTAAGGAGAACACCTGGCTATACAGCCGTATACTGCCAGAAGGTGAAATGGTGCCTAATACGCACTGGGTATATAACAGGGTTTTGTTGGCACAGAGGACACAAAACAGTAGAGCCAAATATAAATATATTGTTTAGGAGAACACCTGGCTATACAGCCGTATACTGCCAGAAGGTGAAATGGTGCCTAATACGCACTGGGTATATAACAGGGTTTTGTTGGTAAAGAGGACACAAAACAGTAGTGCCAAATATAAATATATTTTTTAGGAGAACACCTGGCTATACAGCCGTATACTGCCAGAAGGTGAAATGGTGCCTAATACGCACTGGGTATATAACAGGGTTTTGTTGGTAAAGAGGACACAAAACAGTAGTGCCAAATATAAATATATTTTTTAGGAGAACACCTGGCTATACAGCCGTATACTGCCAGAAGGTGAAATGGTGCCTATACGCAACGGGGTATATAACAGGGTTTTGTTGGTAAAGAGGACACAAAACAGTAGTGCCAAATATAAATATATTTTTTAGGAGAACACCTGGCTATACAGCCGTATACTGCCAGAAGGTGAAATGGTGCCTATACCAACGGGGTATATAACAGGGTTTTGTTGGTAAAGAGGACACAAAACAGTAGTGCCAAATATAAATATATTTTTTAGGAGAACACCTGGCTATACAGCCGTATACTGCCAGAAGGTGAAATGGTGCCTATACGCAACGGGTATAAAACAGTGTTTTGTTGGCACAGAGGACACAAAACAGTAGTGCAAAATATAGTTTTGTATATAGGTGCTAATACACCACTGAAGTCTTTCTGTCCCTATTCCAGCAGCAGCAGCAGTTACCCCTCACTAAAGCAGCCGTTTTGTGCAGAGTGTATATAGTTTTGTATATAGGTGCTAATACACCACTGAAGTCTTTCTGTCCCTATTCCAGCAGCAGCTACCCCTCACTAAAGCAGCCGTTGTGTGCAGTGTGTATATAGCTAGAATGAGCTATATACCGTTCAGCATAGTAGCCCTAATAAGGACTCTCAATGACTCTCTTGTCTTCTGGTAGCTGGTATATATGGTGGTAAAAGCGATATTCTGAGCTTCTGGGGCCCTGCCTGCCTACATATGAGCTATATACTGTTCAGCATAGTAGCCCTAATAAGGGTTCTCAATGACTCTCTTGTCTTCTGGTAGCTGGTATATATGGTGGTAAAAGCGATATTCTGAGCTTCTGGGGCCCTGCCTGCCTACATATGAGCTATATACTGTTCAGCATAGTAGCCCTAATAATAAGGACTCTCAATGACTCTCTTGTCTTCTGGTAGCTGGTATATATGGTGGTAAAAGCGATATTCTGAGCTTCTGGGGCCCTGCCTGCCTACATATGAGCTATATACTGTTTAGCATAGTAGCCCTAATAAGGGCTGTCAATGACTCTCTTGTCTTCTGGTAGCTGGTATATATGGTGGAAAATGCGATATTCTGAGCTTCTGGGGCCCTGCCTGCCTACATATGGGCTATATACTGTTCAGCATAGTAGCCCTAATAATAAGGACTCTCAATGACTCTCTTGTCTTCTGGTAGCTGGTATATATGGTGGTAAATGCGATATTCTGAGCTTCTGGGGCCCTGCCTGCCTACATATGAGCTATATACTGTTCAGCATAGTAGCCCTAATAAGGGCTCTCAATGACTCTCTTGTCTTCTGGTAGCTGGTATATATGGTGGTAAAAGCGATATTCTGAGCTTCTGGGGCCCTGCCTGCCTACATATGAGCTATATACTGTTCAGCATAGTAGCCCTAATAAGGGCTCTCAATGACTCTCTTGTCTTCTGGTAGCTGGTATATATGGTGGTAAATGCGATATTCTGAGCTTCTGGGGCCCTGCCTGCCTACATATGGGCAATATACTGTTCAGCATAGTAGCCCTAATAATAAGGACTCTCAATGACTCTCTTGTCTTCTGGTAGCTGGTATATATGGTGGTAAATGCGATATTCTGAGCTTCTGGGGCCCTGCCTGCCTACATATGAGCTATATACCGTTCAGCATAGTAGCCCTAATAAGGGCTCTTAATGACTCTCTTGTCTTCTGGTAGCTGGTATATATGGTGGTAAATGCGATATTCTGAGCTTCTGGGGCCCTGCCTGCCTACATATGAGCTATATACTGTTCAGCATAGTAGCCCTAATAAGGGCTCTCAATGACTCTCTTGTCTTCTGGTAGCTGGTATATATGGTGGTAAATGCGATATTCTGAGCTTCTGGGGCCCTGCCTGCCTACATATGGGCTATATACTGTTCAGCATAGTAGCCCTAATAATAAGGACTCTCAATGACTCTCTTGTCTTCTGGTAGCTGGTATATATGGTGGTAAATGCGATATTCTGAGCTTCTGGGGCCCTGCCTGCCTACATATGAGCTATATACCGTTCAGCATAGTAGCCCTAATAAGGGCTCTTAATGACTCTCTTGTCTTCTGGTAGCTGGTATATATGGTGGTAAATGCGATATTCTGAGCTTCTGGGGCCCTGCCTGCCTACATATGAGCTATATACTGTTCAGCATAGTAGCCCTAATAAGGGCTCTCAATGACTCTCTTGTCTTCTGGTAGCTGGTATATATGGTGGTAAAAGCGATATTCTGAGCTTCTGGGGCCCTGCCTGCCTACATATGAGTTATATACCGTTCAGCATAGTAGCCCTAATAAGGGCTCTCAATGACTCTCTTGTCTTCTGGTAGCTGGTATATATGGTGGTAAAAGCGATATTCTGAGCTTCTGGGGCCCTGCCTGCCTACATATGGGCTATATACTGTTCAGCATAGTAGCCCTAATAATAAGGACTCTCAATGACTCTCTTGTCTTCTGGTAGCTGGTATATATGGTGGTAAATGCGATATTCTGAGCTTCTGGGGCCCTGCCTGCCTACATATGAGCTATATACTGTTCAGCATAGTAGCCCTAATAAGGGCTCTCAATGACTCTCTTGTCTTCTGGTAGCTGGTATATATGGTGGTAAAAGCGATATTCTGAGCTTCTGGGGCCCTGCCTGCCTACATATGAGCTATATACTGTTCAGCATAGTAGCCCTAATAAGGGCTCTCAATGACTCTCTTGTCTTCTGGTAGCTGGTATATATGGTGGTAAATGCGATATTCTGAGCTTCTGGGGCCCTGCCTGCCTACATATGAGCTATATACTGTTCAGCATAGTAGCCCTAATAAGGGCTCTCAATGACTCTCTTGTCTTCTGGTAGCTGGTATATATGGTGGTAAAAGCGATATTCTGAGCTTCTGGGGCCCTGCCTGCCTACATATGAGCTATATACTGTTCAGCATAGTAGCCCTAATAAGGGCTCTCAATAACTCTCTTGTCTTCTGGTAGCTGGTATATATGGTGGTAAAAGCGATATTCTGAGCTTCTGGGGCCCTGCCTGCCTACATATGAGCTATATACCGTTCAGCATAGTAGCCCTAATAAGGGCTCTCAATGACTCTCTTGTCTTCTGGTAGCCGGTATGTATGGTGGTAAAAGCGATATTCTGAGCTTCTGGGGCCCTGCCTGCCTACATATGGGCTATATACTGTTCAGCATAGTAGCCCTAATAATAAGGACTCTCAATGACTCTCTTGTCTTCTGGTAGCTGGTATATATGGTGGTAAATGCGATATTCTGAGCTTCTGGGGCCCTGCCTGCCTACATATGAGCTATATACCGTTCAGCATAGTAGCCCTAATAAGGGCTCTTAATGACTCTCTTGTCTTCTGGTAGCTGGTATATATGGTGGTAAATGCGATATTCTGAGCTTCTGGGGCCCTGCCTGCCTACATATGAGCTATATACTGTTCAGCATAGTAGCCCTAATAAGGGCTCTCAATGACTCTCTTGTCTTCTGGTAGCTGGTATATATGGTGGTAAATGCGATATTCTGAGCTTCTGGGGCCCTGCCTGCCTACATATGGGCTATATACTGTTCAGCATAGTAGCCCTAATAATAAGGACTCTCAATGACTCTCTTGTCTTCTGGTAGCTGGTATATATGGTGGTAAATGCGATATTCTGAGTTTCTGGGGCCCTGCCTGCCTACATATGAGCTATATACCGTTCAGCATAGTAGCCCTAATAAGGGCTCTTAATGACTCTCTTGTCTTCTGGTAGCTGGTATATATGGTGGTAAATGCGATATTCTGAGCTTCTGGGGCCCTGCCTGCCTACATATGAGCTATATACTGTTCAGCATAGTAGCCCTAATAAGGGCTCTCAATGACTCTCTTGTCTTCTGGTAGCTGGTATATATGGTGGTAAAAGCGATATTCTGAGCTTCTGGGGCCCTGCCTGCCTACATATGAGCTATATACCGTTCAGCATAGTAGCCCTAATAAGGGCTCTCAATGACTCTCTTGTCTTCTGGTAGCTGGTATATATGGTGGTAAAAGCGATATTCTGAGCTTCTGGGGCCCTGCCTGCCTACATATGGGCTATATACTGTTCAGCATAGTAGCCCTAATAATAAGGACTCTCAATGACTCTCTTGTCTTCTGGTAGCTGGTATATATGGTGGTAAATGCGATATTCTGAGCTTCTGGGGCCCTGCCTGCCTACATATGAGCTATATACTGTTCAGCATAGTAGCCCTAATAAGGGCTCTCAATGACTCTCTTGTCTTCTGGTAGCTGGTATATATGGTGGTAAAAGCGATATTCTGAGCTTCTGGGGCCCTGCCTGCCTACATATGAGCTATATACTGTTCAGCATAGTAGCCCTAATAAGGGCTCTCAATTACTCTCTTGTCTTCTGGTAGCTGGTATATATGGGGGTAAAAGCGATATTCTGAGCTTCTGGGGCCCTGCCTGCCTACATATGAGCTATATACTGTTCAGCATAGTAGCCCTAATAAGGGCTCTCAATGACTCTCTTGTCTTCTGGTAGCTGGTATATATGGTGGTAAATGCGATATTCTGAGCTTCTGGGGCCCTGCCTGCCTACATATGGGCTATATACTGTTCAGCATAGTAGCCCTAATAATAAGGACTCTCAATGACTCTCTTGTCTTCTGGTAGCTGGTATATATGGTGGTAAAAGCGATATTCTGAGCTTCTGGGGCCCTGCCTGCCTACATATGAGCTATATACCGTTCAGCATAGTAGCCCTAATAAGGGCTCTCAATGACTCTCTTGTCTTCTGGTAGCTGGTATATATGGTGGTAAAAGCGATATTCTGAGCTTCTGGGGCCCTGCCTGCCTACATATGGGCTATATACTGTTCAGCATAGTAGCCCTAATAATAAGGACTCTCAATGACTCTCTTGTCTTCTGGTAGCTGGTATATATGGTGGTAAATGCGATATTCTGAGCTTCTGGGGCCCTGCCTGCCTACATATGGGCTATATACTGTTCAGCATAGTAGCCCTAATAATAAGGACTCTCAATGACTCTCTTGTCTTCTGGTAGCTGGTATATATGGTGGTAAAAGCGATATTCTGAGCTTCTGGGGCCCTGCCTGCCTACATATGAGCTATATACCGTTCAGCATAGTAGCCCTAATAAGGGCTCTCAATGACTCTCTTGTCTTCTGGTAGCTGGTATATATGGTGGTAAAAGCGATATTCTGAGCTTCTGGGGCCCTGCCTGCCTACATATGGGCTATATACTGTTCAGCATAGTAGCCCTAATAATAAGGACTCTCAATGACTCTCTTGTCTTCTGGTAGCTGGTATATATGGTGGTAAATGCGATATTCTGAGCTTCTGGGGCCCTGCCTGCCTACATATGAGCTATATACTGTTCAGCATAGTAGCCCTAATAAGGGCTCTCAATGACTCTCTTGTCTTCTGGTAGCTGGTATATATGGTGGTAAAAGCGATATTCTGAGCTTCTGGGGCCCTGCCTGCCTACATATGGGCTATATACTGTTCAGCATAGTAGCCCTAATAAGGGCTCTCAATGACTCTCTTGTCTTCTGGTAGCTGGTATATATGGTGGTAAAAGCGATATTCTGAGCTTCTGGGGCCCTGCCTGCCTACATATGAGCTATATACTGTTCAGCATAGTAGCCCTAATAAGGGCTCTCAATGACTCTCTTGTCTTCTGGTAGCTGGTATATATGGTGGTAAAAGCGATATTCTGAGCTTCTGGGGCCCTGCCGGCCTACATATGAGCTATATACTGTTCAGCATAGTAGCCCTAATAAGGGCTCTCAATGACTCTCTTGTCTTCTGGTAGCTGGTATATATGGTGGTAAAAGCGATATTCTGAGCTTCTGGGGCCCTGCCTGCCTACATATGAGCTATATACTGTTCAGCATAGTAGCCCTAATAAGGGCTCTCAATGACTCTCTTGTCTTCTGGTAGCTGGTATATATGGTGGTAAAAGCGATATTCTGAGCTTCTGGGGCCCTGCCTGCCTACATATGAGCTATATACCGTTCAGCATAGTAGCCCTAATAAGGGCTCTCAATGACTCTCTTGTCTTCTGGTAGCTGGTATATATGGTGGTAAAAGCGATATTCTGAGCTTCTGGGGCCCTGCCTGCCTACATATGGGCTATATACTGTTCAGCATAGTAGCCCTAATAATAAGGACTCTCAATGACTCTCTTGTCTTCTGGTAGCTGGTATATATGGTGGTAAAAGCGATATTCTGAGCTTCTGGGGCCCTGCCTGCCTACATATGAGCTATATACTGTTCAGCATAGTAGCCCTAATAAGGGCTCTCAATGACTCTCTTGTCTTCTGGTAGCTGGTATATATGGTGGTAAAAGCGATATTCTAAGCTTCTGGGGCCCTGCCTGCCTACATAAGAGCTATATACTGTTCAACATAGTAGCCCTAATAAGGGCTCTCAATGACTCTCTTGTCTTCTGGTAGCTGGTATATATGGTGGTAAAAGCGATATTCTGAGCTTCTGGGGCCCTGCCTGCCTACATATGAGCTATATACTGTTCAGCATAGTAGCCCTAATAAGGGCTCTCAATGACTCTCTTGTCTTCTGGTAGCTGGTATATATGGTGGTAAATGCGATATTCTGAGCTTCTGGGGCCCTGCCTGCCTACATAGGAGCTATATACCGTTCAGCATAGTAGCCCTAATAAGGGCTCTTAATGACTCTCTTGTCTTCTGGTAGCTGGTATATATGGTGGTAAATGCGATATTCTGAGCTTCTGGGGCCCTGCCTGCCTACATAAGAGCTATATACTGTTCAACATAGTAGCCCTAATAAGGACTCTCAATGACTCTCTTGTCTTCTGGTAGCTGGTATATATGGTGGTAAAAGCGATATTCTGAGCTTCTGGGGCCCTGCCTGCCTACATAGGAGCTATATACCGTTCAGCATAGTAGCCCTAATAAGGGCTCTTAATGACTCTCTTGTCTTCTGGTAGCTGGTATATATGGTGGTAAAAGCGATATTCTGAGCTTCTGGGGCCCTGCCTGCCTACATAGGAGCTATATACTGTTCAGCATAGTAGCCCTAATAAGGGCTCTTAATGACTCTCTTGTCTTCTGGTAGCTGGTATATATGGTGGTAAATGCGATATTCCGAGCTTCTGGGGCTCTGCCTGCCTACATAGGAGCTATATACCGTTCAGCATAGTAGCCCTAATAAGGGCTCTCAATGACTCTCTTGTCTTCTGGTAGATGGTATATATGGTGGTAAATGCGATATCCCGAGCTTCTGGGGCCCTGCCAGCTACAGCTTGTCTTTCGCTGCTGTGGGCGTCTATCCCTCACTAAGTTCAAGCTGCTAATGCTGACGAAGAGGAAGTGCTGAGTTTTGTAGATTCGAGGTCACATGGTTTTTCCAGCCAATGCGTGTAGACGCCGTTCTCGCGATGCCAGCGTCCTCCCAGGACCTGTCCCACCCCCCCTGCATGGTGATTGGTGTAAAAAACGCGCCAGGGAAGGTGGGAGGGGAAACGAATTGTGAGTGCGCCATCGCCGCTGTACTCGATCGAAATCGAGAATGACGAATAGCGTAGTATTCGATCGAATACCGACTCGGTCGAATACTACTCGCTCATCTCTAATTACCACCTGTAATCTGCTCTTCAGACCTATGTCGCAATAAAAACTTTGGAGCTCTTTTTGCCTTAAACTGGACCAACACCCTGGCACAGTTGGAAAAGAAAAGTAGCGGCCATTTTGGAGCTTCCTCTCCCAGCATCTCAGCCATGCTGCTGCCTGGATTCAACTGACATAACTGACAATGCACAGTAACAGGAAGCCCAGCAGCACTTCCTGTTTGCAGGTGGCCTACAAATGCATAAGACGCAATTTTGTTTCTAAAATTCACCAGAGCAGGAGTTAGAAAAGGTAAATGTATTTTTATGTGCAGCAATCTAAATTGCCCTGGGGAGGGATACATATGAACACTGTTTGTTGTATTGGTCTGGTTGAAGTTATTTTTGATTGTTGACTGCTTTAATCCACCTCAAAACCATTGTCCATGTTTTTCCGTCATAATAAGCTGCTGCTGGCTGGGCGCAGGGTAGTTTTGGAAAGTTGGCTGTGTACATATCACCTCCTTTATGCAGCACATGTTGTGGGGATTTTTCTTTTTTTTACATTTTTTCAATAGGTTTAAAATGGTCACTATAATAATATAATAGAATAAGTACAAGGACAAATAAATACAGTAACACATGAATGTACTATTCACAGCTTCAGCTAAGTTAAGTTTAGTGCCCTAAGAGTCCTTGAAGCTCTGGAATGAATAAGGCTTTGCTGCTACAAGGAGAGCTGTCCAGACTTTCAGCACATGATAATAATAAATACGGAACACACAGGAATGGAAAATTAGATACAATATTATGCCGGATTTGTACTTTGCATGACACCGTTCATGTAACAACGGACAAGCTCCAGTAGTTCAGAGCATCATAGGTTTATTCAATATTATTTAAAGTCCCTGTCCAGGCACATACTCGCTTTCTCCTCCATTATCCTTCCCTTAGAACTTTGTAAAACCTGCGATTTTATGGCATTTCATAATCTCTGGTTATTCTCTCTCATTTCTGGGTCATAGCTGAGCTGGGAAGGGCATGTCATGAGTATGTGAATACTTTATGTATTCTAAGCCAAGCCGCTTTATTCTCTCAGTTCTGGGTTGTGGGTAAAGTTTCCACCTGGTGTTTTTTTTACTTTTCTGGAAATTGGCTTGTCGGTGCCCTTATTTGATTTTTTTTAAACTGGTCATTGAGAATAGGAAAGTATATCCACAATTACTAACTAAATAATTAAATGCCGGCACCACCAGGCCAATGGGCAGTTAAGTAAAAAAAACAAATACCAGCCAGATGGCAACCCTATGCTTGGCTGAGCTGAGAGGAGTGTGTCATGATGCAGCTTTGTGAGTCATGGGCATTTTCAGCTGTGGTCAGAGATGGCTGTGAACCACTGTGGCTTGCTGTGCTTCCTCACTCTTAGAAATCCAAGGGACAGAATAGCTGTTGGACCTTTTATTCTCAGTGTGTCACACACCCCGCTTCCACTTTAATTCTTACGATAGGGTTACTCCACCGGCAGGTGGTGACGTTGCAGAGAGAAGTCTTGAAAACGAGCCCCTCCTGGCCTACATATACCTGGGACCTCCCACTTAACACCCAGTGTTTTCTCTCTGCAAGATGCGACAAGACAGAAGAAAGAAGTCTCCTGCTTGCAGGTAGCCGGGGGTCAAACCCCGGCATCCCCCTATGGTCTATTTCTGCCCAGCTATTTGTTTTTTGTTCACTGAGTTGATATTGGAAGCCTCCCAGCCTAGGCTGCTGGCTGGGCAATGGTAGACGGCACCTCAAGGTGCCTAGGAGCTTATCTCCTCCGCTCGTCCCCACGCGTGGGGCAACGCGGTTATCCGGCTGGTGATCCGGATTTGGGATGCCCCGTCTCGGTCCCCCCTTTAGCCTGCCTTTCCCTCGCCTGGTCCCTTCTCCCTTAGCGTGGGGGGGGGGGGGGCGTTTGGGGGTATTTTTTAAATATTATGCTGGCCAGGATGTGTGGTATGTTTTTCTGTGAGCTAAAACTGGCAGTCCTGAGTGTTACAGGACAAGGTTGGCGGTCCACTGAGCAGGGGAGGACACGCTCTTGCATGTGAGTAGCCATGTTGTCCGCAATGCTCGTTGTCTAGGGGCGGGCTGCGTTTTTTTGTGCTGGGGCTGTGTTGTGCTTAGGTGGTGCTGTGTGGCTGGGCGGGGTGCCTGTGTCTGGCACCCGCCTCGCTCGTAGTACGGCCGCAATGCTCATTGTCTAGGGGGCGGGCCGCTCTCCGTCGCGGCCCGCGCCGTGCTTATGTAAACGAGGGGGGGCGGGGCCGAAGCGCTTCATGCGCTTTGCCGGCCTGCCCTTCGTCTCATCGCTCCGGTGTGGAGCGTCTGGAAGTAATCCCTCAGGTGCGTGCTCGGCCGTCTGCGGTCTGGGGTCTGCTGGAGCCCACAGAGGGCACTCTACAACAGGTCAGCGTAGGGCGGTCTGGCAAGTCTTCTTTTGATGCTTAGATGGGGATATGGCCTATCTGGAAGTAATTCCTCTAGATTGGTTGCACTGTTAGAGGGATGCATTTTGAGATATATATATATATATATATGCACATATTTTTGGGTGTTTAATGCTTAGTACACTGTGTGTGTGTGTGTGTTTGTTACACTTGCTGCATACCTTTTTGTACTTTCTGGAGGCTGATTGTGTCTCTTTCTTACAGGTCTGGGGATTCCCGTGCTGCGGTGGATCTCCCGGTCTGATATACCTGGCTAGTCTTATTGTGTAAAAATCCTCCCACTCCCGGGACTTTAATTATAAAAGGGGCATTCCGGGTTGCTTTATGTGTAAATCCCTGGGTTATTGCGAATACCATAAATTCACCATATGGAGGCTTCCGACATTACCGGAAACAGCTCTTCGGGGCTATCTAGGCTGTGTGGGGGTTGTGGGGCTCCGCTCCCAGGCGATTATGTCATCTTATGTATTCCATGTGCACGGCAGAATATTGTGCGCCAGTCTGGCACTCCGGCTGCTGGCTTCTCGCAACCTCCGTCATCTCCTCCCCCCCCACCTATTCCGGACCCCGTGTGACGTGGTCAAAGGTGGGGATTCGCAATCCGAGGTGTGTGCACGATTGGCCAGCCTCGAGAAAATAGTTTCTGCCGCTAGCTCAGAAGGCTAAGTCTAAGCGGAAGCACCTTTCTCCGGCATCGCTTGTTCCGAAGGATGCGGTGTTTGAAGTATTGGATTGGTCCGATTGTCCCCCGGCTGAGGAGGGGGAGCTCCTAGAGGAGTCGGACGAGCCTGCAGACCAGCAATTGGTTGCTACCGCTGGCGATCAGGCTGCGGGGGTGTTCCTTGACACTCCTTCCATTTTGGCTCAAATGTTTGAGATTTTGGCTTTGGATCCGCCTGAGGCGGTCCCCCCGCCAAAGGGTGAGTTGTTTGATGTGCCCCAGCCGCGTCTGGTGTTTCCCAGGCAACAACACTTTGTGAGGGTTGTCCTTAAGGAATGGGAACAACCCACGTGCCTTGTTGGGATTCCTCCTAGTTGGGATAAGCGTTATCCCTTTCCGGAGGATTTGGTGAAGCTTTGGTCTGTTCCCCCTGACGTCGATGCCCCTGTGTTGGGGCTTTCTAACACGGCTGTGTTGCACTCCCCTGACACTACTACCATTAAGGATGGTGAGGATCGTCGGATTGATCAATTGGCTCGCCATGGTTTTATCAGTGCTGGATCGGCACTGCGGTCGGTGTGTGCTTCGGCGCTTCTTCTGATGGCTGTTAGGTCCATTATTAGAGATTTGTACGCAGATCTTGATCCCACTTGTGATGAGTTTGGTTCTCTCAAGCAGTGTGAGTCGTCTATTTCCTTTGTCATGACCGCCCAGGACGATGCGCTTACGATGTGTAGCAGGACCGCGGCCCTGCTGGTTGCTATTCGTCGGTCGGTGTGGCTGCGCCAGTGGACGGCGGACTTTAACTCTAAGAAGTCGCTTACAGCTCTTCCTTTTGTAGGTTTGTGCCTGTTTGGCGACAAATTGGATTCTGTTACCAAGGGTGTTAAGTTGCCTCAACGCACGAGTCAGAGCGGGCAGAGGGGGCTCCTTTCCCGCTATCAGGGGTGCAGGTTGGACCCGGGGGAGGGGCCGTGGCCGTCCCGTCCAGTCCCGGGGCGCCAAGCCCAAGCCTGCTGGTAAGCCCGCTCAGCAATGAGGGGGTTCCCTCACCCGTGCGGGTGGGGGGACGATTGAGACACTTCTCCCTGGTTTGGGACCAGGAGGTTCCGGACAGATGTATTCGGGAGGTGGTGTCATCGGGTTACAAGCTGGAGTTCGAGTCTCTCCCTCCTTCTTGGTTTTTCCGGTCTCGTGTGCCCACCGATCCTTTGGCCGCGCAGGGGCTCCTGGCGTCGGTGAAGAATCTTCTGGAAATGGCGGTCATCCGGCCGGTGCGGCACTTAGAGGTGGGCCTCGGGTTTTACTCCAATCTTTTCACAGTCCCCAAGAAAGACGGGTCGGTTCGCCCCGTTCTGGATCTGAAGTTCCTCAACAGGTTCATCTGTACTCGGAAGTTTTGCATGGAAACTCTGCGATCGGCCATCGGTTCTCTTCGGCAGGGGGACTTCATGACGTCCATAGACATCAAGGACGCTTACCTTCATGTTCCCATCTGCCAGGCTCATCAACGTTTTCTTCGGTTCGTAATGAAGGATCGGCAATTTCAATTCGTGGCACTTCCGTTTGGCCTTACCTCGGCTCCAAGAGTGTTCACCAAGGTGCTGGCAGGGGTGATGGCCATTCTCAGATCTCAAGGCATTCGCGTCGTACCTTATCTGGACGACCGCAATCAATCGGAGACGGACACCAGGACGGTGGTCTCCACGCTGGAAAGCTTCGCTTGGGTGATCAACTTTCCCAAGTCCTCCCTCGCCCCAGCCAGGGTGGTGTCCTTTCTGGGAATGCAGTTGGATTCTTGTCAACACAAGGTGTTTCTGCCTCAATCCAAGATTTGTCTGATTCAGGAATTGGCTCGGTTCCTTCTTTCCAATCCTCGACCGTCCATCCGTCTGGGGATGAGACTGGTAGGGTTGATGGTTGCCTCTTTCGAGGCAGTTCCTTTTGCTCAATTTCACACAAGGACGCTTCGGCTTCATCTGTTGGCGTCTTGGGACCGGCGACCACGGTCGTTGGATCGCCCCTTCCAGTTGTCCTCCCGGGTCCGGCAGTCCCTTCAATGGTGGTTGGTCTCGACCAATCTCTTGAGGGGCAGGTCTTTCCTGACTCCTCTCTGGGAAATTGTCACCACGGACACCAGTCTTTCAGGATGGGGGGATTCTGGAAGGATCTTCAGTTTCGGGGGCAGTGGGGACCTCGAGAGGCCCACTTGCCCATCAATGTTCTGGAACTGAGAGCCATCCGTTCTTGTTCATTTGACTCAGCATGTTCTGGGCCTTCCGGTTCAGGTTCGTTCGGACAATCAGACAGGGGTTGCTTACATCAATCATCAGGGAGGGACTCGCAGTCTAGATGCCCTCAGAGAGGTGTCCCTGATCCTGACCTGGGCAGAGGCCCATGTTCCTTGTCTCTCGGCAGTTTACATTCCGGGTGTGGAAAACAGGGAAGCGGATCTGTTGAGCAGGGGCTCTTCCCGTCTGGGAGAATGGGCTCTCCATCCTCAAGTTTTTCGGTCGCTGTGTCTCCGGTGGGGGACACCGGAGGTGGACCTGTTTGCCTCTCGTCACAATTGCAGGCTTCCGACCTTCGTGTCACTCTCCCAGGATCCTCTGGCTCTGGCGGTGGACGCCATGTCCCTGAGCTGGGGGGATCTGGGTTTTCTGTACCTTTTTCCTCCGATGCCCATGCTAGGCAGGGTGGTATGGAAGCTGGCTCTAGAAAGGGTGTCCGCCATTCTCGTGCCTCCAAGGTGGCCAAGGCGAGTATGGTTCGCAGACATCGTTTGGCTGGCGGAGGATCAGATCGTTCTGCCTCTTCGGCCCAATCTGCTCACTCAGGGTCGGCTGTGTTACCCCAATTTACCAACGCTGGGTTTGACGGCTTGGCTGCTGAAACCTTCATCTTGAAGGAGGAGGGTCTTTCTGACTCGGTTGTTATGATCTGTGCCCGGAAGAGGTCTTCTTCTACCATCTACTATAGGACTTGGAGAGCCTATATCGCTTGGTGTGAGGTTAGATCTTTGCTTTGTAGGGTCTTTTCAGTTTCCAGGATTCTGGATTTTTTGCAATCAGGGCTGGACTCTGGTCTCCAGCTGAGTACTCTGAAAGGGCAGGTTTCTGCCTTGTCTATCTTTTTTCAGAAGCCTTTTGCGCTTCATCCTTTAGTTATCACTTTTCTCCAGGGGGTTACGCATGTGCGGCTGCCCAGGAAGCCATTGCTCCCTGTTTGGGACTTGAACTTGGTTCTTTCTGCTCTTCAGGCTCCTCCCTTTGAGCCCTTGCAGGATATTGCTCTGTCTACCTTGACTCCGAAGATTGCCTTCTTTGTGGCTATCACTTCGGTTTGGCGTGTCTCGGAGTTGGCGGCCTTGTCGATTCAGGCGCCCTACTTTGAGAGGCATCAGGACAAGGTGGTTTTTCGTTTCAAACCGGACTTTCTTCCTAAGGTTGTTTCTGCTTTTCATTTGAATCAGGATATTGTTCTTCCCTCCTTGTGTCCTAAGCCTAAGAATGACAAGGAGAGGATTTTGCATTGTTTGGATGTATTACGCTGTGTTAAGTACTATTTGATTACTACTTCTCCTTTTCGTAAGACTGATGCCTTTTTTGTTGTGCCCTGTGGGCCTAGGAAGGGTTTGGCTCCGGCCATGTCTTCCATTAGCAAATGGATTAGTCAGGCGGTTGTTGGGGCCTATTCGGCCAAGGGGAAGGTTCCCCCTTTTCGTATCACCACTCATTCTACTCGTGCTGTTGGAGCGTCTTGGGCTTTTCAGCACCAAGCTTCTGTTGAACAAGTTTGTAAGGCTGCTACTTGGTCTTCTGTTCATACTTTTTCTAAGTTTTACAAGGTTGATGTGCGGGCCTCAGTGGATGCTGTGTTTGGCCGCAAGGTTCTGCAGACCGCAGTTGTTTAAGTTATGCTTCATTTTGCTGTCGGATACCCACCCCTTGTGGACACTGCTTTTGGATGTCCCTATCGTAAGAATTAAAGGGGAAGCGGGGTGTGTGACACACTGAGAATAATACCATTTTGTGAGTACTCACCTGTAAAATGGATATTGTCAGTGTGTCACACACCCCGCTTCACCCGCCCTTTTTGGTATCCTGGATCTTCTATATGGTGAAGCTTTCCTTTATTTTATTTTGAGGTTACCGTTGGGTTTCCTGGTACCTTGTCTTACTGCTGTTTGAATTCACTGGGTGTTAAGTGGGAGGTCCCAGGTATATGTAGGCCAGGAGGGGCTCGTTTTCAAGACTTCTCTCTGCAACGTCGCCACCTGCCGGTGGAGTAACCCTATCGTAAGAATTAAAGGGGAAGCGGGGTGTGTGACACACTGACAATATCCATTTTACAGGTGAGTACTCACAAAATGGTATTTTTGCATGGTCCTGGAGAAATGGAACTAAAAGGAGGGCAATGTTTGAAGCCTTTCTAAAGCTTCTAAACTCCGCTGCAGGAAATGGAGGCAAGGCACATGGGACAGGCATCAGGTGAGCTGATTGCTGCCTTAATATTGCTGTTTCCTGGACTGTACTTTTGACTAAAACTAAAAAAAAATAGGTAGGTGTCCATCAAAAAAAACAAAAAAACAATAGGGATACTCACCTTTCTTCTCCTGCAGTCCAACACTCATGGTAAGAAATGACTAGGAAAAACCTGATCAAAGTCACCAGTAGCCTCTGCTATCAACGACCCCCCCCCCCCCGACCATTGTGCCAGGCCTTGCCATTCCCCTCTATTGCAGTGAATGGATAAGTAGTGGCAGCATCATTGTGACTGATGGTGGAATGGGGGTGGCTGATTGTTGTGGAGGCTGCAGGAGACTTGTACTGCACAGTGTGTTGGGAAGCTTTAATCTGTTTCAGGCTAATAAACAGAAATATGAACCATTTTTAATTCATAAAAATTCAATGTACTGACTGAGTGAATCAGTTTCAACACATCAGCAGCCTGTTACAACTTGTGCTTAAAGCGGACCAAAATCCAAATTTTTAACTAGCATCCCCTGAATTGCTTCCCCCATGAGGAAAACCTTTTGCCAATTTTTAGTGCTCCTGCTTTACTCTAATCCCAGATAATGACTCCTGTTTTAGCTGTAAAGCTCCGCCTCCTCCATTCATTGCCACTGTTGTGTGTGGCAATGATGTCATTGCCCCACCTAAGCCATGACTGATCACCTGTCATCTTACACAGAGGGATAGCAAATAAATCAGTGTTCCAGGACTATTCGAAAAGTGAAAATATACATTTCTGGTTCTACACCCTAAAAAGAGAGTATCAGCAGGGGTTTTGGTCCTCTTTAAAGGGGTTTCATTAAAGCGTTATTTCATGTAATGTTAGCTGTAACTTCTAGGTCGAGCTCTTCAAACACGTGTATGGCTGGAGAAAAACTTACCTCTCATCAGGTAAATACTTTAGATAGCTGCCCTTTAAGTTCTAGAACAACTGGAATACTTACTATTGGGCATCCAATTACATTGAAAAGAAAATTGTTCATTCACCTCACTGCGATTTAAAATGCTAAAAAATGCTAGCTCATTAGAATAAATCACTAATTTAATCTATTATTAAGTTACTCCCACGTATGTGAGAGTCAAATGACAAAACTTTCATTCTAGAAGAAAACTCTCACAGATCGAACCATTCTCGCATGGCTTTCACTCATGCTCTTGCAAGTGCGATGTAATTTTGCATTGTCCCCTGAATCATGTGAGAGATTTTATTTTGAGAGAAAATCATGCCAGAAAGATGTTGCACCGAGTTTTATTTAGACCGGTGCGTAATCAACCCTAGTAACACAGAAGCTCATTTACTTTTAATTTCTGCACCCAGATGCCACCACAACTGTGTGTTATTCTTTTAGTTAGATTTATTACTTATTCAATGCAAAAATCAGGTGATTCTATTGAGTTTCCATGACTTTTCTTGCACCTGTATGTAGGTTTAGTTAGTTTGTTAATAATACTGTAGTTGTATCTTCTGGAAACACACAGTTATGGCCACTGTTATGTAACACGGCGCTATTAACTTGCCAACAGAAGAGATGGAAGTAGGTTAAACATGGTTTAACAGGAAGCCTTTATGTACTCGCACTCAATATGAAGGACACCTCAGTTACAGTAAAATACTTTATAATCACAATGTAAGCTAAATGAATACAAAATTCAGGAATACAAAACTCCCTACAGACACCTGGTCTATTAAGACCACTTTAAGTCTCTGTGAGTGTTTATTAACAGTGGGTGTTTATGTAACTTATTCTGTATAGCTGTTTAGCCATAGCCACAACAGTATGGTGTTATGGTGTGTCAAACAGACCTCATTAAATGTTCTTTATTTATATTTGCAGAGTACTGACTTCTATGAAATGACCATTCTGACCTCTAGTGGTGGAAATAAGCAAATGCAAGTCCATAAAAATCAGTAACCTGCATACTTGAACATAGAAACTAGGTGATCTGTGTGAATATGATTTGAATAGGTTTGTTTTGTCTAGAATGCTCAGTGATTAGATTGTCCATGTTAAGTGTAAAAACAAATGCTTACTTACTTACCGGCTATACAGTGCAGAGGATTTGTTTTGGTGTGCTGATGAGTTTCACTCCCTCTTCTGTAACCCACCCTCTGAATTTTATTTATGCATGACCACTTTTTAGGTGGATCTGTATCTGACCCTTTCATCAGACATTGTGGAACACATAATCTCCTTTGGCGTGGGGGGGGGGGGTGAATGTTCCTTCCTCTGCCTGTTTGGCAATGATTGTGGTGTCATTGACAAATTTCAGGACTTTGATCAAGTTCACCGTGGATGTGCAGTCTTTTGTATTAATGGAGAACAGTGTAGGAGAGAAGACAAATCCTCATGGGGTGCCAATGTTGGCGAGTGTGCGACTGGAGAAAAAGGAACCAAGTTTGACAGTTTGGCTAAGGTCGCTAAGGAAACTAAGGGTCCAGTTGTGGATTTTGGTTGGGATACCAAGAAGCTCCATCTTTGTGGCTAGCAGGTCTGGCCTAATGGTGGGATGGGGCAGTTTATGATGGCCTTTCTTCATGCAAGTTGTGATATCTATCTCAAAACCCTTTGTCTCCTTGACTATTTTGGAGAAAAGCCTACTGCTATACTATTGATGGAGCCTCCAGGGTGCTCCTGTTTGGAGCTGAGCTTTTACTTCTTGGCTAGCCTGAAACTGACCAAAAGCTACAATACTAAACTACATATGAAACTACCGTGTTGCTTTTCTCTGTTCATCCTGCTGGGAAAATAGATTAAAGAACTAGACAATGTAGTCAATGACCAAGCTAGGGAGAGATCCATGTTAGGCCATATAGAGGGATTAAAGAAATCAAAACACCCTTTATTTAAAGGTACATGGCAGTTTCGCAAAACTTGCTGAAAACAAACCAAAGATAGCTGGATTTCTCCCAGAATTCTTTGCAGTAGGCAGAGCCATGCAAAAGATCTTTTTACTTCTCCACTGGGGGGGTGCAATTTTTACACAGCCAACTACCCCCACCTATAGACGTTTCAGGGCACTGCCCCTCATCAGCATAGGGAGAGAAGTAATTGGCTGTATGGAGGATGAGAATTGTGTCAAAACATAGGGATTAAAGAGGTCTAACGCCCAAGGTACATGGCAGAGAAACTTTCTTAAAACAAAGTATTTGCATGCTGCATACAAACTAAGGATAGCAGGATTTCTCCCAGAATCTTCTGCTGTAGGCAGAGCCATACAAATTATCTCTTTTCATCTCTAAAACTATTCCCGAGCTCTCAGAGACCGCCGCGTACTAGGAAATGCATTCTCTGTCTGAAGTTCATTATTAAAGGTACTGCCAACTAAAAGCTAATGTTTTGGATTAACTAGTCCAGAGAGAACCCAGAAGGCACCTTCCTTGTTTAAGCTCTGGATGTGGGAAACAGAGTAAAAATTATTTCAGACATCCTTGGAGATAGGCATGGTCCCTCACTGCATTAAACAGAACGCTATAACTCCCATACCCAAAATGTTATCTGTACTCCAGGTCAACGACTACAGACATGTGGCTCTCACATCGTTGGTCATGAAGTCGATTGTGCGGCTGGTAATGTGCCATCTGAAGACTATCACTGACAGCAAGCTTGACCCACTCCAATTTGCATACAGGCTGAACAGATCTTCAGAGGTCACGATTAACATGGCTCTACACTTTGTGCATGAACATCTGGATCACCAAGACACCTATGCCAGAATCCTATTCGTAGATTTACAACGCTGCGTCCTTCTCCTGATCTTCTCTCTACACCGACTGCATCTTCTCAGCGGAATCAGTCAAAATCCTAAAATTTGCGGGGCAATGCTACAGACTACCACCATGCAACACCACCAGATCCAAGAGCGGCTTCTACCCCTCTGCCATCCGCTTACTAATTGGTGCCTGTTCCTCTTTGGGGCCCTCAGTTAGCAATGTGCTGCTTAGCTGGTCGTGAGAGAACTGTTACTAGGACTCATGCTACCATAAGGCCCAACATCAGCACATTGCAACTCAGAAGTAACGGGGTGCGCATGCGCATGTGAGCCGAATGGCAGCCTGCTGAATTGGCTCCGTGCCCGCCGGGCGGATTGCGGCATGCAGAGGATGAGCGGAGCAGCGAATAGCTGACAGGCAGTGAGGAGAGCGAGTGGAGAGGCTGAGGAGAGAAGTCTGCCCTGCTGAGAGGCTCAGGTGAACGAGAGCAGAGCATCTCATTGTTCTGTCAGCATGACTCAGCAATTCAAGTTGGCGGCAGGCCTCAGTGAGGCTGAAATGGAGGAGACTGCAGGAAGTGAGCAGCCCTTCCTAATGAGTGCAGCTGAGCTCCCTTCCTCACATCTAAGCCAAACAGCACAGCCAGCACTGAATATTACATTAATGGAGCAATTTGAAGCTCTCTAACAATACAAATAAAATTAAATATCACGTATCCACTGAGCTGGAAAAGGTAACCCGGAGCTTGGGGGCCCTAGAAGCAAGACTGGGGGATGTAATAACTACTCGGCAAGCACAGACTGGTGAGCTGGAAATGTTAAAGAAAGATAACTATGCGCTGCATGCTAAAATAGGAGATATGGAAAACAGAGATAGGAGATCTAACTTGCGCTTTAGAGGATTACCTGAGCACATGGAGGATGCGCAATCAGTTGTAATGGCGTTATGTCAGGAACTGCTCCCTGGGATCCCTATTGAGCGTCTTGAAATGGACCGTGTCCAAAGAAAGCTGGGCCCCCGAAGACCCCAGAAGAACCACCTAGAGATATCTTGGCAGAGTTTCATTTCTATACAACCAAGGAGCAAGTATTAAAAACTGCCAGAGATTCTGTTAACCTGACATTTCAGGGACACCATCTACACTATTTGCCAACCTTTCCGCGATCACGATGGCAAGGAGAAGGGAAATTAGACCATTACTAAAAATGTTACAAGATCAAAAAGTCTCCTATAAATGGGGATTCCCCTTTCATGTTTATTTCACCTACAGAGGGGATACCTACTCCGCAACATCGACAGAAGAATTACAACGCCACCTATTGACGGCGGGTCTTTTCAGAAATGAAATGCGGAATACATCTCACAAGTCACCCAGATCTAACGACGAATCTCTCAAGGTTCAACGTGCGGGGAAGAGACCAAGGCACAGAGTGAGATCAAGTGGTCGCCGTTCTCCACACAGGTCTAGAGTTACATGAAAAGATCAGAGATGGGACTTATTTGCTTAAACAGAGGGAAGTATAGAGATTCATAAAGTTTAGAGTCTTTTTCTCTGTTTTCTTCTGGTTATTAGTTAAGTGAAAGTATTTTTAATTTTTTTTTACAAACATGTTGTTATGGAATGTTTATATATGTGAATGGGGAGCTCCTTCTCAGGAGGTGAGGAGGCCTAGGTCTTAATACCTGGGCATTCCCCGCCTCCATGGCAATGAGTTAAGAATCCCCTAAAATGTATTATTTATATAAGTTACTGTAGTTAATACCATTTTATGTTATTTGGGCTCCCACTGGGTGGGCGGGGGAATCATAACCCCGATATTGCAGGATAACACTCATGGTATCGGGGGTTCCCCGGCCTCTGTGGCGACGAGCTCAGGGAGTTTATAGGCTTCAGATAGCTAGCTTATTAGGCTTTTACTGTAAATCTGTTTTTTTGCGCTTCAAAGAGCCTCATCGGGGAGACAGGGGGGAAAAATAATTATATTTGGGTTTTCCCTGCCTCCACGATGACAAGACTACTGTTCCCCAAGGTTAAGCAGTTACCCATAAGCATACTATAGTTATTTAACAAGAGGTGGAAGTAGATGCATTTCCATACATTGAGATTCTCCTGGATAAGCAGGGGAAACATAATCCCACTATACTTCACTGTGAGATATCTCCTTCAGTACCAGAGGTCTCTCGACTTTCTTGGTGCTGAGACAGGATATACCTGTGTCATAGAATGATTTACCAGTTGGATAGAAGTGTTTGATTTGCTGTTATGGCAAGTTTATATGCAGTGTTATTTAGGCTCCTCCCTTTAGGGCTGGATGAACATATTTTTTACTATATCCCAGAACTGAATAACCCTTGTGGTAACGGGGTTTCTTCACGTCATTATAGAAAAGAAATTAGCTTATATTTAGATCAAATGGTTATTTACAATTGTAAATTCATTTTGCAACATAAGCGCTCTCCATTGATAAAGCAAGGATTGTGTGGCACCTCGGTCCCTCGGAGAGGGATATCCCTTTTGACACACCTGTGTTCTCTGTTCTTGGGGTGTTGGGATGGGGCCTTCCTGAGGTTCTGAGGGGATAGCATAATATTAGGCTTAGAACTCACATGCTTTTCTTTTTCCTTTCTTCCTATCTCTGTAAGATGGGTGAAAGGAACTTATTAGCACTTGTTAATTATAATGTTACAAATAGCCGGTCCGCCCGACGGCACTCACATGTTGCATTTCCGCTATCCGAGCTTGTGATATAGGGGGTCATAATATAAGTTGATATTCTAGAGGAGAGGAACTTCATCAGTTAGCGAGCCTTCCTACCCTATATACCTTCTAGAGAGTCTTCCCCCTTGAAGAATTTTTAAAGATGTCAAGTTACCCTTACTACCGGATAATCTAAAAGAGAGGCTAGAGGAGGCGATCTGTTTAGAAGAGGTCCAAAGGGCGATAGCTAATCTGAAACCAAATAAAAGGCCAGGTCCTGATGGTTTTTCAGCCGCCTAATCTGGTCCAATTTTAGACCTATCTCCTTATAAATCTGGATGTAAACATTTTAGCAAAAATGTTGGCTGACAGGTTGTCTGAATCTCTCCCAGAACTAATCAACAAAGACCAGGTGGGCTTTATACCGGGTAGACAGGCGGGGGACAACATAAGGCGAATCACTCAGCTCACTTATATAGCAAAGGAGGCGCAGACTCCGGCCATGCTCCTGTCCCTTGATATTAGGAAGGCATTCGACTCTGTATCATGGGAATACCTTTTCTTTATGCTTGAAAGATGGAGATTTGGGACAATTTTTATTAATGTTTTGAAAACCTTATACAGGTCTCCACTGGCATATGTAAAATACAATGGATTCCAATCTGAATCTTTTAGCTTGGAAAGAGGAACCAGACAAGGCTGCCCATTGTCTCCCCTGTTTTCCATGGAAATAGAACCACTGGCTCATATGATTAGGGGCTCCCCCAACGTATCAGGCCTAGAGGTTAAGGGTAAAAGTCATAAGCTATGTTTGTTTGCTGATGACGTGTTATTATTCCTCACCAACCCATCAGTATCTCTCCCCAATCTACTGCAGATTTTGAATAGGTTTGCAATTGTATCTGGATTGCAAGTTAATACTGCTAAGTCCAAAGCCCTTAACGTAAAAATTACTAGAGACAATTGGGAAGCCCTCACGTCAGCTTATGATTTCTGAAGAGAAGACACTTAAGTACCTAGGGGTAAACTTAACCAGCTCTTACGACTCTTTATCCATTGCAAATGATACACCTTTATTTCTCAAGCTATATGCACTACTAATGCAGTGGAAAGATTTTAACTTATCATGGCTTGGCAGGATAGCAGCTATTAAGATGTCGCTACTCCCCAAGTTCCTATATGCCGCCAGAGTCCTCCCAGTTATGATACCTTCAAGTCAGCTGAAAGTCTTGCAAAGCAAGGTATTGTCTTTTATTTGGGGTGGCAAGAGGCCTAGAATTTCCAAAGGAGTATTATTTCGAGCCAAGAGAGAAGGGGGACTAGGGGTCCCAAACTTTACCAAATACTATCAAGCAGCTAGAACTGCACAGATGCTCGCATACCACTCAGTAAAAGATTTACCGACGTGGGTCTCAATTGAAAAAGATATGTGTACCCCAATAGCAGTTGATAATTTACTATGGGTTACACCTAACACTAGGAAATGGATACAAAACCCAATTATTAAGCATTCTCTTACCATCTGGGACAATATTAAGTTTTCAAGCAGATTAGCATCAACTTTTCTGCCTCTCTTATCGATTTGGAACAACCCGATGTTTCTTCCTGGTTTAGAATCACTGCATAGTTTTGTCTCTTGGAAAGATGCAGGGACTGCCTACAGAGTTCAGAGCTTCTTACGTTCCAGGAAATGAAAGATAAATTCCAATTGGCACCAAGGGAAAGAGATCAAACTATGTTTGAGAGGCGGTGTAACTGAAATCCAACTGACCGTGGAGCAATTTCAGAGATTTATGACAGCTTAGTCTTGGACAGAACGGTGATGAGTCCTATCTACGTTCAGAGGTGGCAGGAGGAGTTGGGGGAGGAGAGAGACCAGAAACAATGGGCATGGATGTGGAGTGCTGCATATGGACACTCTGCATCCGTATCTTCGATTGAAGTAAATATTAAGCTAATGACGAGATGGTACTTGGTTCCAGAAAGACTGAAGCATTTAGCCACAGGCTCACAGGGTGACTGCTCCTGGGGGTGCCTCTCTCCGGGGTCCTATAGACACATGTGGTGGGATTGCCCTGTAGCCAGGGGGTTTTGGGTAAAATTTTTTAGAGCAGTGAGTAAAGTGTGCGGCATACACATAGCTCGAGATCCATGGGTAGCTCTACTTAACGCTCCAAGAAAAAGCAACAACTGGTATATTTTGACTGGAGAGAAATTGGTGATAGCCAAGGCCTGGAAAGAGCCCGCTCTAAGCTACAGAGCATTCAAAAACAGGGTCAACAACATCATGGCCATGGAAAAATTATCGGCAATCCATAACAGTTCTATGGAGCTTTTTCGAGAAGTGTGGAATCCCTGGGTGCAAAATTTTTGGCCCTCAGACTTCGAAAAGAATCTTTTGACGATATAGTCCTATTAACCTTCCAGTTAAGAGGATTATTTATCTTTTTTGTATCTACCAGAAATGTGAATCCCCCTCTTTGTCACCTCCCACCTTTCCTTTTCCCCATCTCCCCCCCCTTTTTTTCTTGTTTTATTTTTACATTATATATTTTTTTATCTATTATTCATTTCTTATCCACAATATATAGTGGTGAAATTAAGTGATAATATTCTTGTCAAACTTGCTAAGAGCAATATTTATGCTGAAACAGAAGAATTTACTGTCTATATTATATTGTACATTGTTATCATAGATGTATGTGTTGCTTTGTACATGCTTAATAAAAATTATTGAAAAAGCAACTCAGAAGTAACAACTGTCATGCCTAACCTATTGTACTTCTTGATTTCCTTTCCTGTATTGTACTGTATTGGAATGTTGTATAAATGCCAACAATAATTCCTGGTGCATTCCATGTACTTGGCGAATAAAGTTCTGTTCTATATATAATTACAGCAGTGGTGGTGCAGTAGGTGTCCTTTTATGTACATGCACCAGGTGGCAGTCTTTAGTATAAATAGCTTCCAAAAAAAAAAAAGAAAATCAAAGCAATGGTCTTTATTCAGTTGAAAATAATGTTCATTCTAGTAAAAAATTCACTTTAGGTGAAAAAATCACAGTTTTACTGTTGCTGAATCACTAGCAATACAAATCAGTGTCGCTTTTTACTCCCCAAATTTAAACTGTAGTAATATAATGCCATTGACTTTCATCGTCTTCCTAGTGTAATTCTAATACTTATAGCAGATATTGTGATCTAAATACCAGATAGGTCATGGGTCAGCAAGAACTCAAACATAGACTTCCAAAACAGCTGCTTACACACACAGTTAAAAGTCACAAATCACGGTTCCAAATTCAGAAAACAATGTCACAGGATCACTTTATAAATGTGCTCCGTGCAGCCATCCACCCTACATTAATCTATTTTCTAGTATAGCAGCACAATAAACCAGATATCAGGGAGAGCCTCTCCACTTCTAGGGCACTCCATCACCTCTTGTGACCAGGGCCGTATTTAACATTAGTCAACTCTAGGCCTGTGCCTAGGGCAGCCAGCTGCATAGGGCGGCCTCTCTGCAACGATAAAATGCCCTTTTACTTGTTAAAGCTTCTGGCCGACCGCACCTGATACTGCCCCTCCCCCGAAAGTACAATGGGGCCAATTCATATGTTAATACATGTGTAATGATGCCGCCCGCCAGATGCCCCCCTCCCACACTACAATGGGGTCTATTTGTTAATGTGCATGGGTAATGTTGACGTTCGTCCGCGCTAATCCTCCCCAGCACTACATAGCAATACAACACATGTGAATTTGCGGGGCTGCCACCCCGCCCCTCTCTGCACTGCCTGCCAATAGAGTGGCCCCTGTACCTCCCACTGCATCTGCAGGGGCGGCTGGGAATGCACACATCCCTCCCAGCATGCTCATCATCAAAGTAGCTTGTGCGGAGCTCCATTCAAGGTAACAGAGGCAGCGGGGAGAAGCTAAGGGAAGTTATGAGACAGCAAATGTGCCAAACCGAGTCCTGATCGCATAGACGGTTTCATGGTGGCGGGGCGACATTAACCCGTGCCACCAATATTTTAAATATCTATGTAGTGCACTGATAGAGGAAGTGGGCTGCCAGAATTTGCCTGCAATACCTGTACAAGTCATTTTCAGAACTTTTTTTGGTTGCTTAATTTCACAGACTCTATCTATCTATCTATCTATCTATCTATCTATCTATCTATCTATCTCATATCTATCTATCTATCTATCTATCTATCTATCCCTCTGCCCATCTGTCTGTCTGCCTGTCTATTTATCTATATATCCTTCCCATATCTATCTATCTATCTATCTATCTATCTATCTTCCAACCATCCGCATACTATGCTGTATTAACTCCCCACATGACTGCAGGAATCCAGTGGGGATTGCCCTTCTAGCAAATATTACTGGATAGTCACAGTCACGTAGGGCTGCGATGCAGAATTGGCTCCCAGAAGTGTCGAGTAATGGCACCAAGGAAAGGGCTTTTCTGGTCAGTTTGCTGTGTAGGGCATTAAAAAAATCATATGCCCCCTGCTGCCAGTTACATTAGGAAAACATTTATTTTTGAGAAGGGCGCATGTCTGAAAAAGTGCCTAGGGCAGCATAAATTTTAAATACAGCCCTGCTTGTGACTAAATACACAACACGGGTTCACTATCCCCATGGGGCTTGGGGTCCTTAGAGAGGGCCTTCCGCACCTTTCAGAGTCTAGGTACTGCTTTCCAGTTTTTTGAGCCTTTCAAAAATTCTTTCACTCCATAGGGGTGCCTTGCCGGCCCCATCTACATCTGGTTTCCCTAGGTTTCGTCCCACCAGAGCCTTTATCCCAGCAGCGCAGTCCATCACCCGAATCCTGATTTCCCGCCCCAACCAAGGGTTTTATACCATTGCCCGCCTCCCGGGCTTATATCTAACTCCTCCCTCTGCTGCCCATTGCATCACTTTAGGGAGGCCCCGCCCCTTTACACTACACCTTCTCTGTGCTTATAAGTATGCTTGACACCCCTTGTTCTATTTACATGTAAACTCCTCTTCTTGTGATAATTCCTCCCACTTTCCGCTTTTTAATAGGTGCTTGCACCCCCTGCCTTCTCACCCACTACGGCAGACAGCAGAGAAGAGGGGAGGGGGCCAGGCCACTTTGATTTTAGGCCACCTTCACCACAGAGAAGCATCAGGGATCCCAGCTACGGAATGGACGAGCCCGTCCCGCCGGATTGGCTGATTCTCCACCAGCGTGGCATTTTTTCAAGCAGTCCACAGAGTCATGCATATTAATGTTTGGTTTTGTAGGGTGCGGGGCAGCTGGTGCCATGGATATTGTTTGATTCTGTGGAGTAGGGAGCAGCTGGTACCCTGCATATTAATGTTTGGTTCTGTGGGGTAGGGAGCAGCTGGTGCCCTGCATATTAATGTTTGGTTCCGTGGGGTAGAGGGCAGCTGGTGCCCTGCATATTAATGTTTGATTTCGTGGGGTATGGGCCAGCTGATGCCCTACATATTAATATTTGGTTCTGTAGGTTAGGGAGCAGCTGGTGCCCTACATATTAATGTTTGGTTCTGTGGGGAAGGGAGCAGCTGGTGCCCTACATATTAATGTTTGGTTCTGTGGGGTAGGGGGCAGCTGGTGCCCTGCATATTAATGTTTGGTTCTGTGGGGTATGTGCCAGCTGGTACTCTAAATATTGTTGTCTGGTTCTGTGGGGTAGACAGCAGCTGGTGCCCTGCATATTATTGTTGGGTTCTGTGGGATATGGGCCAGCTGGTACTCTGCATATTAATGTTTGGGTCTGTGGGGTAGGTGGCAGCTGGTACCCTGCATATTAATGTTTGGTTCTGTGGGGTAGGGGGAATTGGTGCCATGAATATTATAGTTTGGTTCCGTGGGGTAGGTAGAAGCTGGTGCCTCGCATATTATTTATTTATAAAGCGATCTCATCTACCGTATATTCAGTTCACAATGATTATTCTGAATAGAAGATACAATAGGAGAGAGTGCCCTTGTTAATGTAATGTGAGCCGAATGGCAGCCTGCTGAATCGGCTCCATGCCCGCCGGGCGGATTGCGGCGTGCAGAGGACGAGCGGAGCAGCGAACAGCTGGCAAGCGGTGAGGAGAGCGAGTGGAGAGGCTGAGGAGAGAAGTCTGCCCTGCTGAGAGGCTCAGGTGAACGAGAGCAGAGCATCTCATTGTTCTGTCAGCATGACTCAGCAAAGATGGCGGCAGGCCTCAGTGAGGCTGAAATGGAGGAGACTGCAGGGAGTGAGCAGCCCTTCCTGACGAGTGCAGCTGAGCTCCCTCCCTCACAGCTAAGCCAAACAGCACAGCCAGCACTAAATATTACATTAATGGAGCAATTTGGAGCCATGCTGCAAAAAGCTCTCTCTAACAATACAAATAAAATTAAAGATCACGTATCCACTGAGCTGGAAAAGGTAACCCGGAGCTTGGGGGCCCTAGAAGGAAGATTGGGGGATGTAATAACTACTCGGCAAGCACAGGCTGGTGAGCTGGAAATGTTAAAGAAAGATAACTATGCGCTGCATGCTAAAATAGAAGATATGGAAAACAGAGATAGGAGATCTAACTTGCGCTTTAGAGGATTACCTGAGCACATGGAGGATGCGCAATCAGTTGTAATGGCGTTATGTCAGGAACTGCTCCCTGGGATCCCTATCGAGCGTCTTGAAATGGACCGTGTCCACAGAAAGCTGGGCCCCCTAAGACCCCCAGAAGAACCACCTAGAGATATCTTGGCAAAGTTTCATCTCTATACAACCAAGGAGCAAGCTGTCAGAGATTCTGTTAACCTGACATTTCAGGGACACAAATTTCAAGTATTTGCCGACCTTTCCGCGATCACGATGGCAGGGAGAAGGGAAATTAGACCATTGCTGAAAATGTTACAAGATCAAAAAGTCTCCTATAAATGGGGATTCCCCTTTCGTGTTTATTTCACCTACAGAGGGGATACCTACTCTGCGACATCGACAGAAGAATTACAACGCCACCTATTGACGGCGGGTCTTTACAGAAATGAAATGTGGAATACATCTCACAAGTCACCCAGATCTAACGACGATTCTCTCAAGGTTCAACGTGCTGGGAAGAGACCAAGGCACAGAGCGAGATCAAGTGGTCGCCGTTCTCCACACAGGTCTAGAGTTACATGAAAAGATCAGAGATGGGACTTATTTGCTTAAACAGAGGGAAGTATAAAGATTCATAAAGTTTAGAGTCTTTTTCTCTGTTTTCTTCTGGTTATTAGTTAAGTGAAAGTATTTTTAATTTTTTATTTCCAAACATGTTGTTATGGAATGTTTATATATGTGAATAGGGAGCTCCATCTCAGGAGGCGAGGAGGCGTAGGTCTTAATACCTGGGCATTCCCCGCCTCCATGGCAATGAGTTAAGAATCCCCTGAGATATAATTATAATTTATATAAGTTACTGTAGTTAATACCATTTTATGTTATTTGGGCTCCCACTGGGTGGGTGGGGGAATCATAACCCCGATATTGCAGGATAACGCTCATGGTATCGGGGGTTCCCCGGCCTCTGTGGAGACGAGCTCAGAGAGTTTATAGGCTTCAGATAACTAGCTTATTAGGCTTTTACTGTAAATCTGTTTTTTTTTGCACTTCAGAGAGCCTCATCTGGGAGACAGGGGGGAAAATAATTATATATGGGTTTCCCCTGCCTCCACGATGACAAGACTACTGTTCCCCAAGGTTAAGCAGTTACCCATAAGCATACTATAGTTATTTAACAAGAGGTGGAAGTAGATGCATTATCATACATCCTGGATAAGCAGGGGAAACATAATCCCACTATACTTCACTGTGAGATATCTCCTTCAGTACCAGAGGTCTCTTGACTTTCTTGGTGCTGAGACAGGATATACCTGTGTCATAGAATCATTTACCAGCTGGATAGAAGTGTTTGATATGCTGTTATGGCAAGTTTATATGCAATATTATTTACGCTCCTCCCTTTAGTGCTGGATGAACATATTTTCACTATAACCCAGAACTGAATAACCCTTGTGGTACCGGGGTTTCTTCACGCCGTTATAGAAAAGAAATTAGCTTATATTTAGATCAAATGATTATTTACAATCGTTTTTCATTTTTGCAACATAAGGGCTCTCCATTGTTAAAGCAAGGATTGTGTGGCACCTCGGTCCCTCGGCGAGGGGTATCCCTTTTGACACACCTGGGTTCTCTGTCCTTGGGGTGTCGGGATGGGGCTGTTCTGAGGGGATAGCATAATATTAGACTTAGAACTCACATGCTTTTCCTTTTCCTTTCTTCCTATCTCTGTAAGATGGGTGAAAGGAACTTATTAGCGCTCGTTAATTATAATGTTACAAACAGCTGGTCCGCCCGGCGGCACTCACATGTTGCATTCCCATCTATCCGAGCTTGTGATATACTCTCTTGGATAGCGAAAGGCAGAAGTTAGAAAGGGACTAGACGTCCCTCCCTTTTACGTTACTAGTAAATTAAATTGAGGGGGTCATAATATAAGTTGATATTCTAGAGGAGAGGAACAGGTCTAGAGTTACATGAAAAGATCAGAGATGGGACTTATTTGCTTAAACAGAGGGAAGTATAAAGATTCATAAAGTTTAGAGTCTTTTTCTCTGTTTTCTTCTGGTTATTAGTTAAGTGAAAGTATTTTTATTTTTTTATTTCCAAACATGTTGTTATGGAATGTTTATATATGTGAATAGGGAGCTCCATCTCAGGAGGCGAGGAGGCGTAGGTCTTAATACCTGGGCATTCCCCGCCTCCATGGCAATGAGTTAAGAATCCCCTGAGATATAATTATAATTTATATAAGTTACTGTAGTTAATACCATTTTATGTTATTTGGGCTCCCACTGGGTGGGTGGGGGAATCATAACCCCGATATTGCAGGATAACGCTCATGGTATCGGGGGTTCCCCGGCCTCTGTGGAAACGAGCTCAGGGAGTTTATAGGCTTCAGATAACTAGCTTATTAGGCTTTTACTGTAAATCTGTTTTTTTTGCACTTCAGAGAGCCTCATCTGGGAGACAGGGGGGAAAAATAATTATATTTGGGTTTCCCCTGCCTCCACGATGACGAGACTACTGTTCCCCAAGTTTAAGCAGTTACCCATAACCGTACTATAGTTATTTAACAAGAGGTGGAAGTAGATGCATTATCATACATCCTGGATAAGCAGGGGAATCATAATCCCACTATACTTCACTGTGAGATATCTCCTTCAGTACCAGAGGTCTCTCGACTTTCTTGGTGCTGAGACAGGATATACCTGTGTCATAGAATCATTTACCAGCTGGATAGAAGTGTTTGATATGCTGTTATGGCAAGTTTATATGCAGTGTTATTTACGCTCCTCCCTTTAGTGCTGGATGAACATATTTTCACTATAACCCAGAACTGAATAACCCTTGTGGTACCGGGGTTTCTTCACGCCGTTATAGAAAAGAAATTAGCTTATATTTAGATCAAATGATTATTTACAATCGTTTTTCATTTTTGCAACATAAGGGCTCTCCATTGTTAAAGCAAGGATTGTGTGGCACCTCGGTCCCTCGGAGAGGGGTATCCCTTTTGACACACCTGGGTTCTCTGTCCTTGGGGTGTCGGGATGGGGCCGTTCTGAGGGGATAGCATAATATTAGACTTAGAACTCACATGCTTTTCCTTTTCCTTTCTTCCTGTCTCTGTAAGATGGGTGAAAGGAACTTATTAGTGCTCGTTAATTATAATGTTACAAACAGCTGGTCCGCCCGGCGGCACTCACATGTTGCATTCCCATCTATCCGAGCTTGTGATATACTCTCTTGGATAGCGAAAGGCAGAAGTTAGAAAGGAACTAGACGTCCCTCCCTTTTACGTTACTAGTAAATTAAATTGAGGGGGTCATAATATAAGTTGATATTCTAGAGGAGAGGAACTTTGTCAGCTAGCGAGCCTGACAAAGTTCGTCCCTTTATAAAGTTAGGTCTTGGCCCCTGGTATTAGCACCACTTTCCCATACCTTCTAGAGAGTCTTCCCCCCCCCCTTTTTTTTTCTTTCTTTATCCCCCTCCTTCCCCTACTAAACAACCATGGTCACTATCTTTTCACTGAATGTACAGAGATTTAATGCACCTCAGAAAAGAAGCTTGGCATTTAGGAAAATCCGATCATTGCACCCGGATATATTGTGCTTATAGGAGACCCACTTCTCAGATAGGTCCAAACCAAAATTTTTCGAATCATCATACCCACAAATATTCTTAGCATGCGCCAACACTAAACAAAAGGGAATTTTTATTGGGTTTTGGAGAGGATCTCAATTTAATTGTAAGACAGAAATCAAAGACCCCAAGGGTAGATATCTGATATTAATTGGATATCTACAAGATGTGGATATCACAGTGGCAAGCTACTATGCCCCAAACACTAACCAAATAGAATTTCTCTCAAAGTTTCTTAAAAAGGTTACAGAAGTGGCGCATAGTTCAACAATAATTTGCGGGGACTCTAACTTGGCACTAAATCCTCACATAGACAGACAATCCCGAACAAGTCCGATCTTAATGGCCCCGGTGACCAATACGGCTAGATCATTTCGAAAGATTATTGACACGTGTGGGTTGGCGGACTGCTGGAGAGAAGCACACCCGGGAACGCGAAATTTCACGCACTATTCTCACCCTCACAAAGTATTTGCGAGGATTGATCCCATTTTTATGCCATATAATTCTTTGGTACTGCTGAGATCAGTGGCAATCATCCCAATCTCGTGGTCAGATCATGACGGCCTGCTTCTCAAGCTAAACTCCTTGATTAGTAGGCCGTTGGAATTTACTTGGTCTCTTAACCCTTCGTTACTTTCTGATGAGAGCACGGTCGCTGCTCTGACCGAGACATTGTCGGAATATTTTGCTTTGAATGAAACCCCTGAGACTACAGCAACAGTTTGCTGGGAGGCTCATAAGCACACTATTAGAGGAAAAATTATACAGATTGCAACGAAAAAAAAAATAGAAAGGGCAGAATGCATCAATAGACTAGAAGCAGAATATCAGCAAATGGCAGAGAAGGCCAAAAAGAACATGACCCCAGAATCACGACGTAGGTTACATAGGGTCTCACAAGAGCTAAACCTGGAATTGGCGGGCAAAGCAGAGAAATCTTTAAAGTGGACCAACGCCCAGGATTTTCACTATCCTGGGTGTTGGTACATTTCTGCCCCGCTGTGTGAAACCCCCCAGAAAGCCCAAAAAAACTTACCTCACCGCCGACGGACAAGCGACGAACAAGCTGAGGCCGCCGCAGCCGCCTCTCACATGTCCCTCTTACAGGGAGCGCGCCCGTGCCGGCCATTCACAAATGGCCAGCGCGGGTGTGCGCCCTGCTAGAGGGACGAGCGAGAGGCGGTGGCACCGTTGGAACGGGAGAAGGTAAGGTTTGTGGGCGTCCGGGGGGTTTCACACAGCGGGGCATCCCGATTTCGGATGCCCCACGGGGAGGGAGCTGATCGGGGGTAGGTGTTGGTCCACTTTAAGCTGGCTTAAACATAGGTACTATTGCAAAGCCAATAAGCTAAGCACGCTTCTAGCCAGGAAATTAAAAACACCACTACAGATTTACTCCCCAGTCAGGTTAAAAGATGAAAAAGGTATGATAACTAGCAACCCGAATAAGGTGGTTAACATGTTTAAAGTACAGCTGCAAAATCTTTATTCCAACCCCTCCCCACCGAAACCAGAGGATCTTGAAGAATTTTTTAAAGATATCAAATTACCCTTACTACCGAATAATCTAAAAGAGAGGCTAGAGGAGGCGATCCGTTTAGAAGTGGTCAAAAGGGCAATAGCTAATCTGAAACCAAATAAAAGGCTGAGTTCTGATGGTCTATTATAGGGCATTTAGTACAATTCTAGCCCCCAAACTCATGGCAATGCTAAACGATATTAGAAGAAGCAACTGGTTCTCTCGTGAATCAATAACGGCATCAATTAGCATGTTACCCAAACCAGATACAGACCACCTAATCTGGTCCAATTTTAGACCTATCTCCTTATTAAATCTGGATGTAAAACTGTTAGCTAAAATTTTGGCTGACAGGTTGTCTGAATCTCTCCCGGAACTAATCAACAAAGACCAGGTGGGCTTTATACCGGGTAGACAGGCGGGGGACAACATAACGCGAATCACTCAGCTGACTTGTATAGCAAAGGAGGCGCAGACTCCGGCCATGCTCCTGTCCCTTGATATTAGGAAGGCATTCGACTCTGTATCATGGGAATACCTTTTCTTTATGCTTGAAAGATGGAGATTTGGGCCAATTTTTATTAATGTTTTGAAAACCTTATACAGGTCTCCACTGGCATATGTAAAATACAATGGATTCAAATCTGAATCTTTTAGCTTGGAAAGAGGAACCAGACAAGGCTGCCCATTGTCTCCCCTGTTTGCCATGGTAATGGAACCACTGGCTCATATGATTAGGGGCTCCCCCAACGTATCAGGCCTAGAGGTTAAGGGTAAAAGTCATAAGCTATGTTTGTTTGCTGATGACGTGTTATTATTCCTCACCAACCCATCAGTATCTCTCCCCAATCTACTGCAGATTTTGAATAGGTTTGCAATTGTATCCGGATTGTAAGTTAATACTGCTAAGTCCAAAGCCCTTAATGTAACAATTACTATAGTAACATTTACTATTGTAACAATTACAATTGGGAAGCCCTCAAGTCAGCTTATGATTTCTGCTGGGAAGAGAAGACACTTAAGTACCTAGGGGTAAACTTAACCAGCTCTTATGACTCCTTATCCAGTAAAGATGTACCGACATGGGTCTCAATTGAAAAAGATATGTGTACCCTAATAGTAGTTGATAATTTACTATGGGTTACACCTAACACTAGGAAATGGATACAAATGGATACAAAACTCAATTATTAAGCATCCTCTTACCATCTGGGACAATGTTAAGTTTTCAAGCAGATTAACATCAACTTTTCTGCCTCTCTTATCAATTTGGAACAACCCGATGTTTCTCCCGGGTTTAGAATATTGAAAATATCAGACTGCCTACAGAATTCAGAGCTTCTTACGCCAGGAAATGAAAGATAAATTCCAATTGGCACCAAGGGAAATTTTCAGATACATACAGGTCAAGCACTTTATCAGGTCGATCATTGGATTTAGAGAGGAAACGAGATCAAACTATGTTTGAGAGGCGGTGTAACTGAAATCCAACTGACCATGGAGAAATTTCAGAGATTTATGACAGCTTAGTCTTGGACAGTCCTATCTACGTTCAGAGGTGGCAGAAGGAGTTGGGGGAGGAGAGAGACAAGAAACAATGGGCACGGATGTGGAGTGCTGCATATGGACACTCTGCATCCGTATCTTCGATTGAAGTAAATATTAAGCTAATGACGAGATGGTACTTGGTTCCAGAAAGACTGAAGCATTTCGCCACAGGCTCAAAGGGTGACTTCTCCTGGGGGTGCCTCTCTCCGGGGTCCTATAGACACATGTGGTGGGATTGCCCTGTAGCCAGGGGCTTTTGGGTAAAAAATTTTTAGAGCAGTGAGTAAAGTGTGCGGCAGACACATAGCTCGAGATCCATAGGTAGATCTACTTAACGCTCCAAGAAAAAGCAACAACTGGTACATTTTGACTGGAGCGAAATTGGTGAAGCCAAGGCCTGGAAAGAGCCCGCTCTAAGCTACAGAGCATTCAAAAACAGGGTCAACAACATCATGGCCATGGAAAAATTATCGGCAATCCATAACAGTTCTATGGAGCTTTTTCGAGAAGTGTGGAATCCCTGGGTGCAAAATTTTTGGCCCTCAGACTTCGAAAATAATCTTTTGACGATATAGTCCTATTGACCTTCCAGTTAAGAGGATTATTTACCTTTTTTGTATCTACCAGAAATGTGAATCCCCCTCTTTGTCACCCCTACTCTTCCTTTTTATTAGTCTCCCACCCTTCCCTTTCCCCATCTCCCCCCCCCCCTTTTTTTTCTTGTTGCTTTGTACATGCTTAATAAAAATTATTGAAAAAGCAACTCAGAAGTAACAACTGTCATGCCTAACCTATTGTACTTCTTGATTTCCTTTCCTGTATTATACTGTATTGAAATGTTGTATAAATGGCAACAATAATTCCTGGTGCATTCCATGTACTTGGCGAATAAAGTTCTGTTCTATATATAATTACAGCAGTGGCGGTGCAGTAGGTGTCCTTTCATATACATGCACCAGGTGGCAGTCTTTTAGTATAAATTGCTTCCTACAAAAAAGGAAAATCAAAGCAATGGTCTTTATTCAGTTGAAAAAAATGTTAATTCTAGTAAAAAATTCACTTTAGGTGAAAAAAATCACAGTTTTACTGTTGCTGAATCACCAGCAATACAAATCAGTGGCGCTCTTTACTCCCCAAATTTAAACTGTAGTAATATAATGCCATTGACTTTCATTGTCTTCCTAGTGTAATTCCAATACTTATAGCAGGTATTGTGATCTAAATAACAGATAGGTCATGGGTCAGCAAGAACTCAAACATAGACTTCCAAAACAGCTGCTTACTGTCAGGAACCGCTTACCTGATCCCCGTTCCAGCGACGTCTCCAGGCGGCCTGCTGCAGCTGTCACTGTGCGGCGGCCGCGCCGGGCGGCGTCGGCTCGAGCAGCGTCGGCTCGAGCGGCGCCCAGCTCAGCCACGCCCCCCGCTTCCTCCTCCAGTAGACGTGCTCGCGCGCGGCCGCGAGCACGCGTCTGTTATGCCCTCCGGCGGCGCTGTGCTGCGCGCACCCGCCGGAGGATCAAGTAAAGTGTTAATGAGTCCTAGGGGTTTGAGGGCTTCGCCCTCTTCTGCTCTGCAGGCCAATCAGCCCCATTGATATCTTGGCCTTACCTCCTCCCTTGTTGCCAGCCAATTACCCTTGGAATCCTATGTGCTCCAATCAGTACACTGCTTCCCTCAGACCTGTCCCTATAAAGGCAATTCCCTCTCAGTTGTGAATTGCCTGTGATAGCGCTCAGTACCCTGTGTTACCTACTCCTGTGAAGTCTAGCCTGTTGCCGATTTGATTGTACGACCACTCTCGATCCTGAATCCTTGTTGCCGACCTCTGCCTGTATTGACGCCTCTCGATCCTGAATCCTTGTTGCCGACCCTTGCCTGAACTGACGCTTCTAGATCCTGATCCCCAGTTGCTGACCTCTGCCTGAACCCCTGACTACGTCTTGCCTGACCCCTGGTGCCGCTACGATCTCTGCCTTCTCGTTATCGACCTATTGCCTGTCTCTGGACTTCCGTCACTCACGCTCTTGCTTTTGGTTCTCCAGTCCTCCCACATATAAGCTTGCATCCTTTGAGCCATTAAGTCCTGGGGGCAACCGATCCCGGGTAGGCGTATCTTGCGTCCCGGCAAGCGGGGGCTCCTACAGGTGAAGCTGGCTGTGGAGATTGGGGGTTGTGAGCTTATTAAGAGGGCTGGAGTTACCCCGAGCGTGACATTATCACAGGCCAAAAATGGATGACCTGGTACAGCAGGTGCAAGCTATGGCCACAGCGATCAACCAACTCGCTCAAAGAGTGGCCACTCAGGAATCTCGTCAAGTGCCGACTTCCTCTGTACCACCTCATATCTCCGAACCTAAGATTCCACTGCCTGAGAAATTTTTTGGAGAACGAGCAACATTTTCCAATTTCAAGAATGCCTGCGAACTATATTTTAAGTTAAGACCTATCTCCTCTGGCACAGAGGTCCAACGAGTAGGCCTAGTCATTTCCTTGCTTCAAGGAGACCCACAGTCCTGGGCCTTTAGTTTACCATCCCATGACATTGCTCTACAATCAGTGACTGCCTTCTTCAATGCTATGGGCGTTTTATACGCCGATCCAGATATACAGTCTACCGCAGAGAATAGGCTTCGGGCCTTAAAACAAGGACGGAATTCGGCTGAAGACTACTGTGCTGAATTCCGCCGCTGGGCTATCGAAGCTAGGTGGAACGATCCAGCTTTGTGTAGTCAGTTCAGGGTGGGACTGTCGGATAGCATCAAGGATGCCTTAGTCAATTTTCCCCCGCCAGCGGACCTAGATCAATTAATGCAGGTCTCCATTAAAATAGACCGACGTCTTAGAGAAAGGGCCAGGGAGAAAGTCGGGGCTCCCACGTCCATTAGACCAGTCCAGAGTCATAGATCCCCGGTTCCCCGTGGAGAAAATACCTCATCATCTTCCCAGGAAGAGCCTATGCAATTAGGGAGAACCCGCTCATCCCAAGAGGAGAAGCAGCGTAGGCGATCCGAGGGGTTATGCCTGTATTGCGGGAATTCTGGTCATTTTGCAGGGTCCTGTCCCAACAAGGGGAAACCGGCGGAAAACTTCCGCACCCAGACCAGGTAGAGAGTACTGATCTGGCTGAGTCAGTTTGTAACTCTCGCCAGAATAAGATGCTTGTACCTATTGATTTGTTTTGGGGGTCCTCTAAGCAGACAGTTTCCGCCTTCATAGACAGTGGTGCAGCTGGAAACCTTTTGGACAGGAGCATGATCTCCACCTTAGGGATCCCTGTAGTTCCTCTTGAAAGATCCCTACAAGTTTTAGCTATCAATGGGAAGGCAATCCAGGGAGGTCCTATAAATACCAAGACCCCACCTCTCAGACTAATTGTCGGCTCTTCTCACTCTGAATTCTTAGAATTCTTTATTTTTGATTGTCCGGAAACTCCGGTGGTTTTGGGATACCCCTGGTTGCAACTCCATAACCCGGTGTTAGATTGGCGGGCTGGGGAGTTGGTCAAGTGGAGTGACCACTGTAAAGGTCACTGTTTTAATACAGGCCTCAGAAGCGTTCAAGTCTTACCACAGGAATTACCTCAGCCATAAGCTGATTGGATCGATGTATTCTCTGAACGCTCTGCTGATACTCTTCCTCCACATCGGTCATATGACTGCCCCATTGACTTGCTGCCTGGCACTATTCCCCCGAGGGGAAAGATCTATAACCTTACCCTGCCCGAGGAGCAAGCAATGAGGGAGTATATTACCGAAAATCTTAGGAAAGGATTTATCCGTCCCTCTACCTCGCCTGCTGGGGCCGGGTTCTTTTTTGTAGAGAAAAAAGATGGTGGCTTGAGACCGTGCATAGATTATCGAGCCTTGAATAAGACCACTGTAAAAAAACGATACCCCTTACCCTTGATTGGGGATCTGTTCAATCAAGTCACAGGAGCTCGAATTTTCTCCAAATTGGATTTGAGAGGGGCTTACAATCTGATTCGCATCCGACAGGGGGACGAGTGGAAAACTGCATTTAATGTGAAGGATGGGCACTATGAGTACCTGGTCATGCCCTTCGGTCTTTGTAATGCGCCAGCCGTTTTCCAAGATTTTGTTAATGATATATTCAGGGAATATCTCGGTAGATTTGTAGTCATCTACTTGGATGATATTCTCATTTTTTCTAATTCTTTACCGGAGCACAGACACCATGTTAAGTTGGTGCTACAAAAATTAAGAGAGAACAACTTATTTGCTAAACTGTCTAAGTGTGTGTTTGAAGTCACTACAGTTCCCTTCCTAGGGTATGTTATTACCAACCAGGGTTTGGAGATGGACGCGGGGAAGGTTTCAGCAGTTCAGGATTGGGTCCAACCCAAAACTTTAAAGGAATTGCAACGTTTTCTAGGTTTTGCAAATTTTTATCGGCGTTTCATAAAAGGCTTTTCCCATGTTGTTGCACCCCTTACCAACCTTACCCACAAGGGGGCTTTTACTGCTAACTGGTCCCCCTCTGCCTGTGAGGCCTTTCTAACCTTGAAACAGGCCTTTATCTCGGCACCTGTGTTAATTCATCCAGATATTCATAAAGCCTTCGTTATAGAAGTAGATGCTTCTGAGCTGGGAGTGGGTGCAGTTTTGTCACAATATTCTGGTAACCCTGAGCGTCTCTATCCATGCGCTTATTTTTCGCGTAAATTTAGTACCGCGGAACAAAATTATGATGTTGGCAATAGGGAACTATTAGCTATTAAACTGGCATTTGATGAATGGCAACACTGGTTGGAGGGTTCATTACATCCTATAACTGTGTATACCGATCATACAAATCTCGAATACATAGGTTCTGCCAAGAGGCTGAACTCTTGTCAGGCACGTTGGGCATTATTCTTCTCGCGCTTCAATTTTATTATTACTTTCAAGCCGGGTGTAAAAAATACTAAAGCTGATGCTCTATCTCGCATGTTCGGTGAATGTAAGGATCGGGGTGACTCTGGTGAACCAATTTTACCCACTGGTTGTGTGGTCGGGGCGTTACTTCCTGATCTCTCCAATACCTTGGCGCCGTTTCAAGATGAATTTCCTAGTGATGTACTCTTGGGGTGCCAGTTTGTTCCGCCGCACCTGCGTTCGGATGTAATTCGCGAATTTCACGATGCCAAAACTGCTGGTCATTTGGGTAACCGTAAGACGTTTTTGCTTGCCCGTCGTCATGTATGGTGGCCTACCATGAGACACGATATCACTGCCTTTATCGACGCTTGTGCTATTTGTGCTCGAAGTAAAGGAGTTCACAAGGCTCCTAGTGGCAGTTTGGTTCCTCTTGAAATTCCTGCTGAGCCATGGAGCCATATTTCTATGGATTTTATTGTAGATTTGCCTCTCTCACATGGTAATACTGTAATTTGGGTGGTCGTAGATCGTTTCAGTAAGATGGCACATTTCGTTCCTTTGGCCAAACTTCCTTCTGCACCTGAGCTTTCGCGGCTGTTTACTTCGCATATTTTTCGTATTCATGGTATTCCGTCCAATATAGTCTCTGATCGGGGTGTTCAATTTACTTCCCGTTTTTGGAAACACTTCTGTTCGCGGTTGGGAATACAGATCTCTCTTTCTTCTGCCTACCATCCCCAGACTAATGGGCAGACGGAAAGAACTAATCAAACTTTGGAACAATACTTAAGGTGTTATGTTTCTGATGCCCAAGAACAATGGGTGGAATTTATTGATTTCGACGAATTTGCTTACAATAACGCGCCTAGTGAGAGTACCAAGGTATCTCCTTTTTATTGTAACTTAGGGAAAAATCCTAGAGCTTCTTCCCTTTCAGGGTCACCTTCCAATCTGCCGGCGTTGGAGGAGTGGCTTCAAGAACGGAAGAATATCTGGACACACGTTCAGGAGATTCTTAAGACCACTGGTTTGAGGTATAAGAAATTTGCCGACCGCCGCCGATCACAGGAACCTACTCTTCGAGTAGGCGATCTAGTTTGGGTCTCCACTAAAAATATTGCGCTCCGTCAGCCATCTAGCAAATTAGGTCCAAAATTTATTGGTCCTTTCCCGATCGTCATGAAGTTGAATAAAGTGTCTTTTAAAGTTCAACTCCCGCCGACTATGAAAATACCTAATTCCTTTCACATTTCACTGTTAAAACCGGTGAAGAATGCTCCTCTTGCTGGTCCTGCACCAATTCTTCTTAATAATGAGCCCGAGTATGAAGTGAATAAGATCTTGGATTCATGTAAAGTGCGTAATTCTTTACAGTATTTGGTGGATTGGGTTGGCTATGGTCCGGAGGAAAGATGCTGGGTGGCAGCGAGGAATGTTCATGCCAAGGCTCTTGTAAGAAGGTTCCATCGTGACAATCCAGGGAAACCGGGTGAGGGTCCAGAGGCCCCTCGTGAAGGGGGGGGGGGGTAGTGTCAGGAACCACTTACCTGATCCCCGTTCCAGCGACGTCTCCAGGCGGCCTGCTGCAGCTGTCACTGTGCGGCGGCCGCGCCGGGCGGCGTCGGCTCGAGCAGCGTCGGCTCGAGCGGCGCCCAGCTCAGCCACGCCCCCCGCTTCCTCCTCCAGTAGACGTGCTCGCGCGCGGCCGCGAGCACGCGTCTGTTATGCCCTCCGGCGGCGCTGTGCTGCGCGCACCCGCCGGAGGATCAAGTAAAGTGTTAATGAGTCCTAGGGGTTTGAGGGCTTCGCCCTCTTCTGCTCTGCAGGCCAATCAGCCCCATTGATATCTTGGCCTTACCTCCTCCCTTGTTGCCAGCCAATTACCCTTGGAATCCTATGTGCTCCAATCAGTACACTGCTTCCCTCAGACCTGTCCCTATAAAGGCAATTCCCTCTGAGTTGTGAATTGCCTGTGATAGCGCTCAGTACCCTGTGTTACCTACTCCTGTGAAGTCTAGCCTGTTGCCGATTTGATTGTACGACCACTCTCGATCCTGAATCCTTGTTGCCGACCTCTGCCTGTATTGACGCCTCTCGATCCTGAATCCTTGTTGCCGACCCTTGCCTGAACTGACGCTTCTAGATCCTGATCCCCAGTTGCTGACCTCTGCCTGATCCCCGACTACGTCTTGCCTGACCCCTGGTGCCGCTACGATCTCTGCCTTCTCGTTATCGACCTATTGCCTGTCTCTGGACTTCCGTCACTCACGCTCTTGCTTTTGGTTCTCCAGTCCTCCCACATATAAGCTTGCATCCTTTGAGCCATTAAGTCCTGGGGGCAACCGATCCCGGGTAGGCGTATCTTGCGTCCCGGCAAGCGGGGGCTCCTACAGGTGAAGCTGGCTGTGGAGATTGGGGGTTGTGAGCTTATTAAGAGGGCTGGAGTTACCCTGAGCATGACACTTACACACACAGTTAAAAGTCACAAATCACGGTTCCAAATTCAGAAAACAATGTCACGGTATCACTTTATAAATGTGCTCCGTGCAGCCATCCACCCTACATTTATCTATTTTCTAGTATAGCAGCACAATAAACCAGATATCAGGGAGAGCTTCTCCACTTCTAGGGCACTCCATCACCTCTTGTGACTAAATACACAACATGGGTTCACTATCCCCATGGGGCTTGGGGTCCTTAGAGAGAGCCTTCCACACCTTTCAGAGTCTAGGTACTGCTTTCCAGTTTTCTGAGCCTTTCAGAAATTCTTTCACTCCATAGGGGTGCCTTGCCGGCCCCATCTACATCTGGACTCCCTAAGATTTGTCCCACCAGAGCCTTCATCCCAGCAGCGCAGACCATCACCCGAATCCTGATTTCCCGCCCCAACCAAGGGTTTTATACCGTTGTCCACCTCCCGGGCTTATATCTAACTCCTCCCTCTGCTGCCCATTGCACCACTTTAGGGAGGCCCCGCCCCTTTACACTACACCTTCTCTGTGGTTATAAGTATGCTTGACAACCCTTGCTCTATTTACATGTCAACTCCTCCTATTGTGATAAGAAAATTCCTCCCACTTTCCGCTTTTTAATAGGTGACTGCACCCCCTGCCTTCTCACCCACTACGCCAGACAGCAGAGAAGAGGGGGCCGGGCCACTGTGATTTTAGGCCACCTTCACCACAGAGAAGCATCAGGGATCCCAGCTACAGAATGGACGAGCCCGTCCCGCTGGATTGGCTGATTCACCACCAGTGTGGCATTTTTTCAAGCTGCCCGCAGAGTCATGTATATTAATGTTTGGTTTTGTGGGGTGCGGGACAGCTGGTGTAATGGATATTAATGTTTGATTCTGTGGGGTAGGTGGCAGCTGGTACCCTACATATTAATTTTGATTCTGTGGGGTAGGGGGCAGCTGGTGCCATGGATATTAATGTTTGATTCTGTGGGGTAGGGGGCAGCTGGTGCCATATATATTAATGTTGGGTTCTGTGGGGTAGGGGGCAGCTGGTGCCATGGATATTAATGTTTGGTTCTGTGGGGTAGGGGGCAGCTGGTGCCATGGATATTATTGTTTGATTCTGTGGGGTAGGTGGCAGCTGGTGCCCTGCATATTAATGTTTGGTTCTGTGGGGTAGGGGGCAGCTGGTGCCATGGATATTAATGTTTGATTCTGTGGGTTAGGGGGCAGCTGATGCCCTGCATATTAATGTTGGGTTCTGTGGGGTAGGTGGCAGCTGGTACCCTACATATTAATTTTGATTCTGTGGGGTAGGGGGCAGCTGGTGCCATGGATATTAATGTTTGATTTTGTGGGGTAGGGGGCATCTGGTGCCATGGATATTAATGTTTGGTTCTGTGGGATAGGGGGCAGCTGGTGCCATGGATATTAATGTTTGATTTTGTGGGGTAGGGGGCATCTGGTGCCATAGATATTAATGTTTGGTTCTGTGGGATAGGGGGCAGCTGGTGCCATGGATATTAATGTTTGATTCTGTGGGGTAGGGGGCAGCTGGTGCTCTGCATATTAATGTTGGGTTCTGTGGGATATGGGCCACCTGGTGCCCTACATATTATAGTTTGGTTCTGTGGGGTAGGGGGCAGCTGGTGCCCTGCATATTAATGTTTGGGTCTGTGGGGTAGGTGGCAGCTGGTGCCCTGCATATTAATGTTTGGTTCTGTGGGGTAGGTGGCAGCTGGTGCCCTGCATATTAATGTGTGGGTCTGTGGGGTAGGTGGCAGCTGGTACCCTGCATATTAATGTTTGGGTCTGTGGGGTAGGTGACAGCTGGTGCCCTGCATATTAATGTTTGGGTCTGTGGGGTAGGTGGCAGCTGTATCCTGCATATGAATTTGTAGATCTGTGGGGTAGGTGACAGCTGGTGCCCTGCATATTAATGTTTGGGTCTGTGGGATATGGGGCAGCTGGTACCCTTCATATTAATGTTTGGGTCTGTGGGGTAGGTGGCAGCTGGTACCCTGCATATTATTGTTGGGTTCTGTGGGATATGGGCCAGCTAGTACCCTGCATATTAATGTTTGGGTCTGTGGGGTAGGTGGCAGCTGGTGCCCTGCATATTAATGTGTGGGTCTGTGGGGTAGGTGGCAGCTGGTGACCTGCATATTAATGTTTGGGTCTGTGGGATATGGGGCAGCTGGTGCTCTGCATATTAATGTTTGGGTCTGTGGGATAGGTGGCAGCTGGTGCCCTGCATATTAATGTTTGGGTCTGTGGGGTAGGTGGCAGCTGGTACCCTGCATATTATAGTTCTGGGAAAGGCAGAAAGCTTCTGGGTTCTCTAAGATTCTTGTAATAGATGAGCGAACCTTTGAAAAATTCGATTCGACTGATTTGCCGAATTTTCCGACAAAAAACGTTTCAACCCGAATTTATTTGCAACGAATCGCTATTAAAAGCGGCTATTTCTGAGCCTCCTAGAGCCTCAATAGGGTTGTAAACCATTCTGCCTTGCTGTAACACGCATAGGATATGTGCTGGGTTAGTGAAATAATACTGTAAATAATTAGGACATGCAGATCAGAGGCATCGCTAATAGAATCGCAGAGCAGCACAATTGCAGAGAGTTGAAGTGCCATCACTATGAGGGGCCCCTATATTGCCTGGAAAACACACCCTGGAGCTGGCAGCAGCAGGAGCCCAAAAAATAGCTGAATCACACCCTGGAGTTGCAAGCAGCAGCATCAGGATCCCAAACATTGCTTTAAAGAGACACTGGATTTGGCTGAAGGAGCCCAAAAATTGAATGAATCACACCCTGGAGTTGTAAGCAGCAGCAGCAGGAGCCCAAGCATTGCTTTAAAGAGACACTGGATTTGGCTGCAGGAGCCCAAAAATTGGATGAATCACACCCTGGAGTTGCAAGCAGCAGCAGGAGCCCAAACATTGCTTTAAAGAGACACTGGAGTTGGCAGCAGGAGCCCAAAAATTGGATGAATCACACCCTGGAGTCGCAAGCAGCAGCAGGAGCCCAAACATTGCTTTAAAGAGACACTGGAGTTGGCAGCAGGAGCCCAAAAATTGGATGAATCACACCCTGGAGTCGCAAGCAGCAGCAGCAGGAACCCAAACATTACTTTAAAGAGACACTGGAGTTGGTAGCAGGAGCCCAAAAATTGGATGAATCACACCCTGGAGTTGCAAGCAGCAGCAGGAGCCCAAACATTACTTTAAAGAGACCCTGGAGTTGGCTGCAGGAGGCCAAAAATTGGATGAATCACACCCTGGAGTTGCAAGCAGCAACAGCAGGACCCCAAACATAGCTTGAAAGAGACACTGGAGTTGGCTGCAGGAGCCCAAAAATTGGATGAATCACACCCTGGAGTTGCAAGCAGCAGCAGGAGCCCAAACATAGCTTTAAAGAGACACTGGAGTTGGCAGCAGGAGCCCAAAAATTGGCTGAATCACACCCTGGAGTTGCAAGCAGCAGCAGCAGGAGCCCAAACATTGCTTTAAAGAGACACTGGATTTGGCTGAAGGAGCCCAAAAATTGAATGAATCCCACCCTGGAGTTGTAAGCAGCAGCAGCAGGAGCCCAAACATCGCTTTAAAGAGACACTGGATTTGGCTGCAGGAGCCCAAAAATTGGATGAATCACACCCTGGAGTTGCAAGCAGCAGCAGGAGCCCAAACATTGCTTTAAAGAGACACTGGAGTTGGCAGCAGGAGCCCAAAAATTGGATGAATCACACCCTGGAGTCGCAAGCAGCAGCAGGAGCCCAAACATTGCTTTAAAGAGACACTGGAGTTGGCAGCAGGAGCCCAAAAATTGGATGAATCACACCCTGGAGTCGCAAGCAGCAGCAGGAGCCCAAACATAGCTTGAAAGACACACTGGAGTTGGCAGCAGGAGCCCAAAAATTGGCTGAATGACACCCTAGAGTTGCAAGCAGCAGCAGGAACCCAGAAATTGGCAGGAAGGCACCCTGAAGTTGGCAGCAGCAGGAGCATAAACATTAGCCGGAAGGCACACCCTGGAGTTGGCAGCAGCATAAGCAGGAGCCCAAACATTGCTTGAAAGACACCCTGGAGTTGGCAGCAGCAGCAGCAGCAGGCCAAATTGGCTGAAAGGCACACCCTGAAGTTGGCATCAGCAGGAGCCCAAAAATTGGCTGGAAGGCACACACTGAAGCTGGCATCAGCAGGAGCCCAAAAATTGGCCTAAAGACATAAATATGTTTTGCACCATTTGAAAAGTGTAAAACGTGGCACCATGCTGAATCTAGTCGCATGCATCCGCCATTGGTGGGTGGAAATCCTGGCTGATCCATCCCTGATTCATTTTGACAAAGGTGAGTCTCTCCACATTTTTAGTTGATAGACGAGTTCTCCTCGCCGTAACTATGGCCTCCACCGCACTAAACACCCGCTCAGATGGCACGCTACTGGCCGGGCAGGACAGCTTTTCCAGGGCAAACTCTGCTAGTTGCGGCCACAAGCCAAGTTTGGCTGCCCAGAAGTCCAGCGGATCCTCAAGGTGTGTTGGCATGGCCATGTCAAGGTATGACATGACCTGCTGGTTGAGGTCCTGCTCCAGGTCTTCCTGCTGATCATGAGTAGCCTCACTATGCGGGTGTAGAAAGCTACTCATTAGCGACTGAAGACTGAGGCTGTTGCTGATGGAGCTGCTGCTGCTGCTCCTGCCAACCCCCCCAGCAGGCATGGCAGTGGAAGGTGAGCGCAGAGGTCCCCCCGAGTCAGACCTGCGAGAGTATGGACCATGGCGCAGATAGGCATCGGCCAACTGACTACGCAGAATGTCTTTGTAGTAGTTTAGTTTGTCCTCCCTCTCGGCGAGTTTAAAAAATGCCCCCATTCTGTGCCGGAAGCGAGGGTCCAATAAGGTGGACAGCCAGAAGTCATCCCGCTGATAAATGGAAAAATTCTGGCGTCACTGCGCAAGCACGTGAGTATGCTTCCTGCCATTTGCGCAAGTGACTCGGAGGGACTAGCTGTCTCCATGTCCACTGCATACTGCCATGGTGTGTCCGGGTCCTCTGTCTCGCCTTCCTCAAAACCCTCTAGCTCCTCTGGCTGCTCCTGCTCCTCCTCTCCTGTTCGCTGACTAGATAAACCAGCCATTTTGCCAAGCCTAAACTGTGTTTCACTGGGCAACTCCTCCTCCTCCTCCAGTTCAGCTCCAACGGGGTTCATGTGGCCGTAAGATGTAGAAGCCATGTCTCCAGTGCCCTGACCAGCCATGGTTTCCAACATGTGCTGTAGTACATGAAGCAGTGGAATCACGTCGTTCATCCCGTAATCCTGTCGACTGACAAATAAAGTGGCTTCCTCAAAGGGCCTGAGCAAACGGCAGGTGTCACGTATGAGCTGCCACTGGTTGACATTGAAGTTACACAGGGGAGTCCCCCTATCCGCTTGGATCATCAGGAAATCCGTGATGGCTTTTCTCTGTTCATATAATCGGTCCAACATATGAAGGGTGGAATTCCAACGGGTGGAAACATCGCAAATCAGACTATGTTGGGGGCTACCATTCTGACGCTGTAGCTCAAGAAGCGTGTGTTTGGCGGTGTATGAGTGGCTGAAGTGCATGCAAAGTTTCCTTGAAGTTGTTAGGATGTCTTGCAGATGGGGGGGGGGGGAACACTTCAGAAACCGCCTGACAACCAGATTGAAGATGTGAGCCATGCAGGGGCCATGGGTCATGCTTCCTTGGCGCAGTGCAGACAAAATGTTCTTCCCATTGTCGGTAACCATGATTCCCATTTTAAGTTTTCTTGAAGTAAGCCATGTTTGGATTTCCTGATTAATATATTTAAGCAGTTCCTCCCCTGTGTGACTCAGTTCGCCAAGACAAACCATGTGAAGCACAGCATGACACCTCCGTGCCCTGCACACATGGTAGACTGGAGGGGCACTGAGACTTGAGCCTACAGTGGAGGGTGAGGAGATGGCGGAAGATGAAGAGGCCGAGTCGCACGGTGTCACAGGCCCAATGGGCCGGGAGCGTGGAGGCCGAAGCGGCGTGACCTGTCCAAGTTGCTGCTGCTGCTGCAAAGGGACCACATTCACCCAGTGGGCCGTAAAGGACATGTACTGTCCCTGACCGTAGTTACAGCTCCAGACGTCGGCGCTGCCATGCACTTTGCTACACACCGACAGGCTCAAGGACTGGCCCACCTTCTGTTCAACAAAAGTGTGCAGCGCTGGTACTGCCTTCTTGGCAAAGAACTGACGGCTTGGGACTCTCCACCTCGGCTCGGCACAAGCCATCAGTTCTCTGAAAGGTGCAGAGTCCACCTGAAAAGGGAGCGACTGCAGCACCAGCAACTTGGACAGGAGCACATTCAGCTTCTGCGCCGTAGGATGAGTGGGCGCATACTGCTGTCTCTTGGACATGGCTTCGCTGATGGATTGCTGGCGGGATGCATGACTTGGAGGAGGAGGAGCAGGAGTGACAGAGGATGGGTATGACGCACAGCTGCCTTCGGCTGAGGTGCTGGAGCCTTGGCTGGCAGAAATTGGGAGCGGCGTGCCACTTGGTAAGGAAGCAGGCTGGACCACCTCTTCGGAGCCTCGGTTCTCCCAGGCCGCTTTATGGTGACGCATCATATGTTGACGCAGGGCCGTGGTGCCAACATTTGGGCCCTGGCCACGCTTCACCTTCTGCCTACATATCTTGCATGTGGCCATGTTACCCTCCTGCGGATGCTTCAGGAAAAACTGCCACACTGCCGAGTAGCCACTTTTCCCACCAACAGGCCGCACTGATTCATTGCTACTGTCGCCAACTCCAGGAACCCCTGCTCCACTACCTCCCGATAAGGTAGCCTACCGCGCAGCAGGTGCTCTACCCCGGCCCTGGCCCCGTTTGGCTCCAGGCTTTACAATTGTGCCCCCATGCTGACTGCCAATCATGCTGCTAACACCTTGCTGCTTCAGCTGCTGACTCCGGGGCAACCTGCGCCCCTCTTCTCCTGATGATGCCGATGAAGCCCCTTCATCACCTGGCTCCCAAGTACGATCGGCTTCATCATCATCGTCATCATCATTATCACCGAGTTGTGGCTGCACGTCACTGATGTTCTTGGTTTCCTCAACAGTGTCTGGCGCAGGAGCTGGAACGCTTGCAATATCCACGACACTGTCCACATCACTATTTGTCTGCCTAGCTAAAGAAGCCACCTCCATTTCTTGGCTGGGCAGTAGCTGCTGACTGTCCTCTATCTGATCGTCATCACTAAAGTGTGGAGCTGAACCCAAAGCATAGGATACATGACTGGGGGAGGGAACGGCGTAGGACAGAGGCAATGGGAGGACAGGGACTGCTCTCGGGGCATGCCAACTTAGGGTTGTGTCAGAGAAACCTACCGACCCTAGACTGGGGGTCTCAGATGTAACTTGTGATGATGTTGATGAGCGCGTTAACCAATCTAGCTAGCAGATACTGGCAGTTCAGGTCTCTCACCGTGACTCCTGCTGCCACTCGCTCCTAGTCTGCTGCGACCTCTGCCTGCTGAATCTTGGCCTCTGCCACTCCTCTTTGAACATCCTTGCACTTGTCTGCCTGACATTTTTATGTATTTGAAATGAGCAATATGTACGATAAAAAATTTGTTAACTTTAAAAAGAAGACGCTAAAAAAAGTGAGGGACTGCTTCTTTGCACCAGATACTATGAAAATTGGCAATATGAGATACCCTGTGGCCTGGTGTTTTGGCAGCAGACCAAAAAACAATTCAAAATGCAATACTTTGATTCAGCTGAGGAAGGATCAACAAGCGTATTTAGTATAACAGATAGGCTGCCTAGTGCAGGTTTGGGATGCCCTGCAGCCTGGTGTTTTTTTGTTAAAGGCAGACCAAAAACCAATTCAAAATGCAATGCTCAGATTCAGCTGAGGAAGGTTCAACAAGCGTATTTAGTATAACAGATAGGCTGCCTAATGCAGGTTTGGGATGCCCTGCGGCCTGGTGTTTTTTTTGTTAAAGGCAGACCAAAAACCAATTCAAAATGCAATGCTTAGATTCAGCTGAGGAAGGATCAACAAGCGTATTTAGTATAACAGATAGGCTGCCTAATGCAGGTTTGGGATGCCCTGCGGCCTGGTGTTTTTTTGTTAAAGGCAGACCAAAAACCAATTCAAAATGCAATGCTTAGATTCAGCTGAGGAAGGATCAACAAGCGTATTTAGTATAACAGTTAGGCTGCCTAATGCAGGAATGGGATGCCCTGCGGCCTGGTGTTTTTTTTGTTAAAGGCAGACCAAAATCCAATTCAAATTGCAATGCTCTGATTCAGCTGAGGAAGGATCAACAAGCGTAATTAGTATAACAGATAGGCTGCCGAATGCAGGTTTGGGATGCCCTGCGGCCTGGTGTTTTTTTTGTTAAAGGCAGACCAAAAACCAATTCAAAATGCAATGCTTAGATTCAGCTGAGGAAGGATCAACAAGCGTATTTAGAATAACAGATAGGCTGCCTAATGCAGGTTTGGGATGCCCTGCAGCCTGGTGTTTTTTTTGTTAAAGGCAGACCAAAAACCAATTCAAAATGCAATGCTCTGATTCAGCTGAGGAAGGATCAACAAGCGTATTTAGTATAACAGATAGGCTGCCTAATGCAGGTTTGGGATGCCCTGCGGCCTGGTGTTTTTTTTGTTAAAGGCAGACCAAAAATAATTCAAAATAAAATATTTTGATTAAGCTGAGGAATGATCAACAAGCGTATTTAGAATAACAGATAGGCTGCCTAATGCAGGTTTGGGATGCCCTGCGGCCTGGTGCTTTTTTTGTTAAAGGCAGACCAAAAACCAATTCAAAATGCAATGCTCAGATTCAGCTGAGGAAGGATCAACAAGCGTATTTAGTATAACAGATAGGCTGCCTAATGCAGGCTTGGGATGCCCTGCGGCCTGGTGTTGTTTTTGCTAAAGGCAGACCAAAAACCAATTCAAAATGCAATGCTCTGATTCAGCTGAGGAAGGATCAACAAGCGTATTTAGTATAACAGATAGGCTGCCTAATGCGGGTTTGGGATGCCCTGTGGCCTGGTGTTTTTTTTGTTAAAGGAAGACCAAAAACCAATTCAAAATGCAATACTTTGATTAAGCTGAGGAAGGATCAACAAGCGTATTTAGTATAACAGATAGGCTGCCTACTGCAGGTTTGGGATGCCCTGCGGCCTGGTGTTTTTTTTTGTTAAAAGCAGACCAAAAACCAATTCAAAATGCAATGCTCTGATTCAGCTGAGGAAGGATCAACAAGCGTATTTAGTATAACAGATAGGCTGCCTAATGCAGGTTTGGGATGCCCTGCGGCCTGGTGTTTTTTTGTTAAAGGCAGACCAAAAACCAATTCAAAATGCAATGCTTAGATTCAGCTGAGGAAGGATCAACAAGCGTATTTAGTATAACAGATAGGCTGCCTAATGCAGGATTGGGATGCCCTGTGGCCTGGTGCTTTTTTTGTTAAAGGCAGACCAAAATCCAATTCAAATTGCAATGCTCTGATTCAGCTGAGGAAGGATCATCAAGCGTAATTAGTATAACAGATAGGCTGCCGAATGCAGGTTTGGGATGCCCTGCGGCCTGGTGTTTTTTTTGTTAAAGGCAGACCAAAAACCAATTCAAAATGCAATGCTTAGATTCAGCTGAGGAAGGATCAACAAGCATATTTAGAATAACAGATAGGCTGCCTAATGCAGGTTTGGGATGCCCTGCGGCCTGGTGTTTTTTTTGTTAAAGGCAGACCAAAATCCAATTCAAATTGCAATGCTCTGATTCAGCTGAGGAAGGATCAACAAGCGTAATTAGTATAACAGATAGGCTGCCGAATGCAGGTTTGGGATGCCCTGCGGCCTGGTGTTTTTTTTGTTAAAGGCAGACCAAAAACCAATTCAAAATGCAATGCTTAGATTCAGCTGAGGAAGGATCAACAAGCATATTTAGAATAACAGATAGGCTGCCTAATGCAGGTTTGGGATGCCCTGCGGCCTGGTGTTTTTTTTGTTAAAGGCAGACCAAAAACCAATTCAAAATGCAATGCTTAGATTCAGCTGAGGAAGGATCAACAAGCGTATTTAGTATAACAGATAGGCTGCCTAATGCAGGTTTGGGATGCCCTGCGGCCTGGTGTTTTTTTTGTTAAAGGCAGACCAAAAACCAATTAAAAATAAAATACTTTGATTAAGCTGAGGAATGATCAACAAGCGTATTTAGAATAACAGATAGGCTGCCTAATGCAGGTTTGGGATGCCCTGCAGCCTGGTGCTTTTTTTGTTAAAGGCAGACCAAAAACCAATTCAAAATGCAATGCTCAGATTCAGCTGAGGAAGGATCAACAAGCGTATTTAGTATAACAGATAGGCTGCCTAATGCAGGTTTGGGATGCCCTGCGGCCTGGTGTTTTTTTTGCTAAAGGCAGACCAAAAACCAATTCAAAATGCAATGCTCTGAGTCAGCTGAGGAAGGATCAACAAGCGTATTTAGTATAACAGATAGGCTGCCTGATGCCGGTTTTGGGATGCCCTGCGGCTTGGTGTTTTTTTTGTTAAAGGAAGACCAAAAACCAATTCAAAATGCAATACTTTGATTAAGCTGAGGAAGGATCAACAAGCGTATTTAGTATAACAGATAGGCTGCCTAATGCAGGTTTGGGATGCCCTGAGGCCTGGTGTTTTTTTTCTTAAAGGCAGACCAAAAACCAGTTCAAAATGCAATACTTTGATTAAGCTGAGGAAGGACCAACAAGCGTATTTAGTATAACAGATAGGCTGCCTAGTGCAGGTTTGGGATGCCCTGCGGCCTGGTGTTTTTTTGTTAAAGGCAGACCAAAAACCAATTCAAAATGCAATGCTTAGATTAAGCTGAGGAAGGATCAACAAGCGTATTTAGTATAACAGATAGGCTGCCTAATGCAGGTTTGGGATGCCCTGCGGCCTAGTGTTTTTTTTGTTAAAGACAGACCAAAAAATATTTAACCCTAAAATATTTAAACCCTTTAAGAGTTGCCAAACACCCCAAAGTAAAGCATGAGCATAATGGTAATTTTACTTGAAAATTTCAGCTCTGCAGACAAAGTGCGCACCTTGCGATTTTTCAACCAAAACAACCCTTTACATTTGGAATATCCCTCATAAACCATATATTCCCTGAAAATACACATGTTGAGCTTTCTAAGCGTACCCAGCTTGTTGTAGTGGGCTCATCTTTCTGGAACTGATCCCTGAAAGAATTCTTTGGTTGCGCAGGGTTTCCCTAAAAAATGTATAAAAAACACCTTTTCCTAAAATATAAATATGCAAACAAGAAAAAACAAGCTAAGTCTGAAAGCGCAAGGTCCCCCGAACAGAACAATACCCAACATGCATAGGTACTTTTAACCCTTTTAATTGCCAGCCTACTTGAGATTTTGTCACCCTCTGTTGACAGGTCATTTTTCCCCATTTTGTGCCATGTTTTGCGACATTTTTGCTGGAATTTTCAGGAAAATTATATATATATATATATATATATATATATATATATATATATATATTTTTTTTTTTTTTTTTTTTTTTTTTTTGCAGCAGAGTTTAGGCTTTAACATGAAATGTCTTGTTTGTAAATTGTATTTATTATTAATTTTATTTATTATTAAGTAAAAAAAATAAAAGTTTTTTTAGAAAATTGCCTCCTTTATTTTAAATAAAAAATGTATTGCATGTGAAAGCCCCATTTCTACAGATTAGAACGGTACCACATATTTATAGGTAGCCCCCTGTTCCTGCACAGGAGACCCCCCTAACTGAAACAAGTAATTTTTAACATTTACAAATAAAATACAACTACCATCCACACTACAAAGGGTTAAATCGAGAAAAAAAAATGACATAGGGTCCCCCCTCCCGGGGGCCCATTTTTGGGGGGATTTTTAAGGGTTAAAAACTCTTAAAAATCCAAAAATAAAATGCTAGCGCAGGTGACTTGCCATCCCTCCAGCCTTGAGAACTGGTATAGGGGGTCTCATGGACCCCTTACCAGTTCACAAGGGGTTAAATGTAAAAAAAAACACACCACACAGAGAAAAAATATTTTATTATTATTTATTTTTTTAACACTTACCTCCCATCCATACTGGAGCACCCTGTCCCTCTGCGATCACTGGCTTCTGCTCACTTGCTAGAAGCCTTGTATAGCTGCTGGATGACAGAACACAAAAGGGTTAATTAAAAAAAAAAATGACATAGGGTCCCCCCTCCCGGGGGGGGGGGGGGGGGGACCCCATTTTTTTGGAATTTTAAGGGTTAAAAACCCTTAAAAATCCCCCAAAAAATGACGTAGGGTCCCCCCTACCCAGCATTACCGACCCGGGCCAGCTATGGGGGCTTGTAGAACAGGGCGCAGGGGCCAGCGTTGGTGGCCCCTGGCCCTGCAGGCTACTAGCCCACATAGCCACTAAGTGGCCCGGGCCCTTCTGCCCCCCCCCTGGCCGTTGGGGAGGCAGGTAATGGGGGGCTGGGGGTTAATGGCAAGTCACCCACTAGCCGCAGGTGACTTGCCAGACCCAGAGCCTTGTGAGCTGGTATAAGGGGTCTCATGGACCCCTTACCAGCTCACAAAGGGATAACTGTAAAAAAAAAAAAAAAAAACACCACACAAGTAATAAAAGTATTTACTCCGATTGTAAGCTCTTGTCCCTCGCCGCTCTGATGACAGATGCCGGTGATCGACATCCAGAGAAGGGGGAGGCAGGAGATCAGAGGATCTCCTGCCACCTCCTTCCCCGGCACCGATCACCAGCATCTGACAGCTGAGAAGGCTGAAGCCTAAAAATAAAAAAAATGGGTTCCCCTCTGCGTCATTTTTTTTTATTTTTAAGGGTTAGGGTTAGCCTAACCCTAACCCTTAAAATTAAAAAAAAATGAAAAATTTTTTTTTTTAAGGGTGAGGGTTAGGCTAACCCTAACCCTTAAAAAAAAAAAAAAAAAAAAAAAATGACATAGGCGTCCCCATTTTTGGGGGGGAATTTTTATTTTTGTATTTTTTTTTTATTTTTACGGGTTAGGGTTAGCCTATGTCATTTTTTTTTTAAATTAACCCCTTATGTTTATAGTGTGGATAGTAGTTGTATTTTATTTGTAAATGTAATAAAGTGCTCTTTTCAGTTTGGGGGGTCTCCAGGGCAAGAATGGGGGGCTACCGATACATATATGGTACCGTTGTAATCGGGAGAAATGGGGCTATCACATGCAATATGGTTTTCATTAAAAAAAAAGGTTTTATTTAAAATAAAGGAAACAATTGTTTAAAAAATATATATTTTTTGTTTTTTTTTTTGTTTTTTTAAGCAGAAATATTAAAAAAACAGTAGAAAAATTACAAACAAGACATTTCATGTTAAAGCCTAAACTCTTCTGCAAAAAATGTATATGTAATGTATATAATTTTTCTGGAAATTCCAGCAAAAATCACGGTTAATCATGCCGCAAAATGGGGAAAAATGACCTGTCAACAGAGGGTGACAAAACTTCAAGTAGGCTGGCAATTAAAAGGGTTAATAGTACCTATGCATGTTGGGTATTGCTCTGCTCGGGGGACCTTGCGCTTTCAGATTTAGCTTGTTTTTTCTTGTTTGCATATTGATATTTTAGGAGAACATGGTTTTTATTCTGCTTTTTTATCGTTGTTTTTAGGGAAACCCTGTGCAACCTAAGAATTCTTCAATGGATTAGCCCACTACAACAAGCTCAGTACTCTTAGAAAGCTTAACATGTGTACTTTCAGGGAATATATGGTTTGTGGGGATATTCTAAATTTAAAGGGTTGTTTTGGTTGAAAAATCGCAAGGTGCGCACTTTGTCTGCAGAGCTGAAATTTTTAAGCAAAATTACCGTTATGCGCATGCTTTACTTTGGGGTGTATGGCAACTCTTCCCTTGACAGTACCTATGCATGTTGGGTATTGTTCTGTTCGGGGGTTGTTGCTTTTTCAGATTTTACTTGTTTTTTTCTGTTTGCATATAGTTTTTTTTAGCAAAATGTGGCTTTGATTCTTCTTTTTTATTCTTTTTTAGGGAAACTCTGTGCAACCAAAGAATTGATTGGGGGATTACTTCCAGAAAACTGTGCCCATGTCAACAAACCTGGTACGCCTAGAAAGCCTGAGGTGTATACTTCCAGAGAATATATAGTTTTTGGGGGGTATTTCAAATTTAAAGGGTTCTTTTTCTGGAAAGACCGCAAGGTGCGCTTAGCGCGGTGCATAGTTGTATTTTATCTGAAAATCTCCTAAAGCGCTGTTTCAGTTTGGGGGAGTCTCCTGGGCAGGAAAGGGTGTCTACCTATATATATGTGGTAACGCTGTGACCGGGATTAATTGGGGTTTCACATGCAATAAGATTTTATTGACAAACTTACATTTTTTATTACAAAAAAACACTACAAATTGCAAAAAATAGATTTTTTTTTTTTTGCACATATTTCACCCAAAAGTATTGAGAATACACCTAAAAAATTACAAACAAGACATTTCATGTTAAAGCCCAGACTCTGCTGAAAAAAAACAATATATCATTTTCCTGGGAAATCCCTGGAAATCCCTTCAAAAATCACATTTGAACATGGGGAGCGCAAAATAGTGCAAAATGGTCTGGCACCAAGCGTGACAAAAACTCCAGGTAGGCTGGCACTTAAAGGGTTAAAGCACGGTTTAGTTACACTGGAAGTTTCCCCCTCAATGGCTTATTTAGTAAAATGGTATGTTATGTCCAGTAGGGGAAGACAGATAATCTAAGGGAAAAATAGTGCAGTTAATAAAGAATATTGAACACTAAAAATGACTCCAAGAAAAGATGATTTGTTTAGTGTTTCTATGAAACAGGACTATCCCTGACACACATCCCCAAGCTGTAAAGAAGGGTTCAGCGCTTTAAACTTTGAAGCCCCACATTATAGAGATATTTAACATGTAATAGTAATTTAGAAGAAAAAAGCACACTCTATAATATACACAATAAAAAGAAAATGGAATAAAGTTAGGTGAAAATCAAATTGCATTTACAAATAAGTATTGACAGTAACAAGGGCCTTGTTGTATGTGGATTATAATTTTGATTATTGTTTATTTATATAGTGCCTTCTTTATTTGTAGCACTGTACAGTACATGTAGTGTATTTACAGGCAGAGTAAACCATAAAGTACATAGTATATTACAAATAAGAAGCTACACAGATTGAATGAATGCTATGGAAACAGGGTGCAATAGGAGAGAGTCCTGCCCACGTGAGCTTACAGTCTAAGGCAGGGGTGGGCAATTATTTTTTCCATGGGGCCACATGAGAAACTAAAAATATTGTGGAGGGCCGCTGAGCTATGGGCGTCTAAGCAACGTCTAAGCTCAGCGGCTCTGAGTGCGCTGGCGGCTGCATCTCGAGCTTCCCCCTAACAGGGAGCGCGCCGTGCTGGCCATTCTCAAATGGCCGACACAGGCACGCGCCCTGCTAGAGGGATAGCGGGCATGCGGCCGCAGCTCGTGCATGCGCCGTTGAACTGGGAAAGAAGGTGAGTTTATGGGCGACCTGGGGGTTTCACACAGCGGGGCATCCCGATTTTGGATGCCCCGCGGGGAGGGGATCTATAAGATTTCCGGGCTGATAAAGCAGGGTTTTGGTCCACTTCAAATGTTCTGATGTGATAATTTCCCAGCCAATCAGAGAAGCCCTTGGCTTCTGGCAGTCTGGAAGGAAAGTTCAGATCAGCTGGGGCAAAGTGTAAGAATGGTGGACAGCAGTAAGGGGCATGGTGAGAGCATGATGGACAGCAGGAAGGGGGCATGGTGAGAGCATGGCGGACAGCAGGAAGGGGGCATGGTGAGAGCATGGTGGACAGCAGGAAGGGGGCATGGTGAGAGCATGGTGGACAGCAGGAAGGGGGCATGGTGAGAGCATGGTGGACAGCAGGAAGGGGGCATGGTGAGAGCATGGTGGACAGCAGGAAGGGGGCATGGTGAGAGCATGTGGGCAGCAGGAAGGGGGCATGGTGGGCAGCTGGGGGAGCATGGTGGACAGCAGGAAGGGGGCATGGTGGGCAGCTGGGGGAGCATGGTGGACAGCAAGAAGGGGGCATGGTGAGAGCATGGTGGACAGCAGGAAGGGGGCATGGTGAGAGCATGGTGGACAGCAGGAAGGGGACATGGTGGGCAGGTACATGGTGAAAAAGAGACAGCAGGCAGGAAGGGAAAACACAAGCAAACGACATAATCTTTCTGAGCAGACTTACTGATGCTCTGGAGCTCCTACTCTGCCCTTTCAAAGTCCCCAGGTCTCTATCACCTGCTCATCGGGTCTGGCTTCCTCAGAGGAAGGGAGAATGTGCCAGACCCGACGAGCCGAGCGGCCGATCAGCTGCTGCTTAACCTAAGCCTCTCGCACTGTACACAGGCGATCACCTAAGTTAAGCAGCAGCCGATTGGTCACTCGGCTCGTCGAGTCTGGCATGTTTTCCCTTCCTCTGCATCTCTTACTGGCCAGCTCAGCCCGGGCCGATAAGAGCCTAGCAAAGGGCCGTATACGGCCCGCGGGCCGTACATTGCCCAGGTCTGGTCTAAGGGGTACAATCAGTAAAAGCAGGAAAATAGTTGATTAGTTGATTCCTCCTTCATTACACAGATAATTAAAGGGTCATTCCACTCTCCATGGCATTTTTAAAAATGTCATTATTGTGTGATAAATTGATATCTTCATTGTGTAAAGCGTATCTTTTTATTTTGTTTTACATTTGTTTGCAACCCTGTGTTATAAAAGAAAACAATTTTCCTATATGTTCACCAAAGTGGTGATTTTGAGTACATATCATAGACTTCCTCAACTCTAGCTTGCTAATCATCTGATTGGCATGGGTGGCAGGTCTAACCCATTCTGCTGAAGTTCAACTTCTTAAGTTTGGAAGGATTTCAGTCTTGTGTTTTAGCAGCAAAAGGGTTAATGGCTGGGTTCTCAGCTGGTGAGCTCATTAGGCTGCTTAGACTTAGCCAAACCTGCTAAAATGTTCACCTGTTAAGAATTGTGGGACTTGTAGTACATTATTATTACTTGAGGCCATGAAAACCACTCCCGCTGTAGCAAAATAGAGTCCCAGGAATATGAGAATCATGGAAACAGCATTAAATAAATCACAGGTCTGGAAGAACAACCCTAACACAAATGTTTATTTTACATTACAAAAGAGGGAAACAATAAGGCAGAAAACCCCAAAACAGGTCAAAAAGGGAGTTTTCCTTTTAAGGGTAATTCTACTTTTGATGGGGTTTTTTAAAATTTTCCTTTATGGTGTGTCAAAATGATCTTCAATGTGCTAAGCTTATCTGTTATTTTTTTATTTGTTTGCAACAAAGTGTTATAAAAGAAAACTGTTTTCCTAGCAACAATGTGTTTACCTATAATGTACATCAACTGGTGCATTAGATTAGATGCACTCTACTTGCTAATCATCGGATTGGCTAAGACACAGGAGACAGATTTAACCCATTCTGCTGTAATTTAACTTACTCAGATAGGGAAGATCACAAATTTTGTATTCAGCAGCTAAAGGGTTACTGGCAGCCTTTCCAGCTGGGAAGGGTCATTAGTGCTGCTTGACTTAGGGCCTTATTTATCAAGGGCTAGCGCCAGGTAGTGTCTGACGAGCGCCAGGTACCGCCAGCTAACGGCGGCTACCGACTCAAGTACTCCCGGCGGCGGTCACAATGACGCATTTATCACGCTAAATGAGGCTAGCGCCGGCGAGAGCGTCAGCTAGCGCGGGATTCATCATGTAGCCGACTGCAACGAACAGCGCCGCTACTAATCCCATCACAGCGCCAGGTATGACCTGTCGCTCCCTGGCGCTCTCCAATGCATTTCAATGGAGCAATCTTTAAATATTCATAATTAATTGATTTTATGTTTTGTTTTGTTTTTTTTAAACTGTCAAAAATTCTGTGACCACTACGGCAATGTTAGATATTTTTTTTAAGGTAAAAAAAAAAATATATATATATTGTAGACATGTCACTGGAGAAGTGATCGAGGGGGTGTACATTTCACCTAGGTTACTACGCTGGGTGAGATGGTAAGTCCAGGATTGATTTGTTTCCCAGCAGTGATATGCTGCTGAGGTGTTGTTCAATTTTGCCGGGCCTGGATTTATATGGAATGGCAGGTAGGTTTGGTAGAGGGACCTGTCATTCCACACCCCTCCGATCCGGTTTGGGTTTTGGATCAGGTGAGCTCTGATCCTAATTAGCCTGGGAGGTAAAAGCCCTGCAGAGACTGCAGGCTATTGCTCTGAGCCAGAAATGAACAGCCTGAGTGTGTGTGAAGGAAGCTGCGAACACAGCCATTGCTGGAGCTAAAACTCACCCTGCGATATCCAGGCTAACGCTGCGTTATGAAACTGCTAGATAGGTGAGAAGAACCTGTTAAGTAAGCGCCCAGACGGGCTAGGTCTTTATTTTGTTTGTACACAAATGAAGCACGCTGCTGCTGTATGTTTTGTTACTGGACTGTTTATGCCATGAATAAACGTCAAGACCTGCTTTTATAACACCTAAGTCTGCCGTGAACTGTGTCCAAACACACCATCCCCCGGGAAGATCCCTACAATTGGTGCTGCGGAGCGGGCATTACGGTTGCTAGGGGCAACGGTGTGGACAGACTTAGCTACAGCTGCTTATGTCTTGGGTGAAAGCTGCAACTACACTCCAAGAACAGGCGGGCAACATGGAGGAGATGCTGAAGCAGTTTATGCAAGTAAGTTTGCAACAACAACAGGCTCAGATAGAGGCCAATAGACGACATGAACAACTTATTGAATACCTGATAGCAAAACAGGAGGCGCCTGTGGTTGCTAACCCCCAAACAGTGGTGCGAGCCGCTCCAGAGACTTTTGATGTGAGAAGAGCTGTGCAGCGAGCGCTGCAAAAGATGACTGCTGAGGACGATGTTGAGGCCTTCCTAACTGGGTTTGAGCGTGCGGCTGAGCGAGAGAAGTTACCCGTCGCTGAGTGGGCAGAGGTAATTGCGCCCTATTTAACAGGGGAACCTCAAAAGGCCTACTATGACCTCAGTGAGCAAGAGGTTAAGGACTATACTCGGCTAAAAGCGGAGATACTTGCCCGGCTAGGCGTTACTACTGCGGTCCGTGCCAGGAGGGTACGCAACTGGAGCTACAGTTTGGACAAATCGGCGAGGTCCCAGATGTATGACCTGATCCATTTGGCGAGAAAGTGGTTGGAACCAGACACTTCTACTCCTGCACAGATCCTAGAGAGGGTTGTGATGGATCGCTACCTCCGAGCACTTCCTGCTGACCTGCAACGCTGGGTGGGACAAGGTGACCCTAAGAATGCAAACGAACTTGTCAGCCTTGTGGAGAGGTTCCAAGCGACTGAGGACTACCTCCGTGATGTTTCTACAGCATCTTCACCTCCCCGGAGTGCCAGATCTGTGCCATCAGCTGGTAAGAGACTTCCATCTATTGGGGGAGTGTGGAGGGGTGCTGAGGGAGGAAAAAGGGCTCAAGTGGTGTCTCAGGGGCAAAAGACTGGGGATGGTCCCGGGTGGCTAAGTGGCCCTAAAAAGGACTCCTTGCCAAGGAGACCAGGCCCTATCCGGTGCTGGAGATGCCATGAGACGGGACACGTGTCTGCCCATTGCCCTCTTACCACTGAGCCCATGGAATGTGAGGCTAATCGGCGTCAGTCGCTATTTGCGGAACCATCTTGTGTTGCAGTTCCTGGACTAGAGACTGAACCGCAAATCTGCAACGTTACAATTAATGATTTTCCTGTTAAGGCGTTGCTGGACTCAGGAAGCCTCGTAACCTTGGTGCATGCCAGCCTGGTGGCTGGGGACTTTGAGTGTAAAAAGCATATGAGTGTTGTTTGTATACATGGGGATACAAAAGTGTACCCTATAGTGCTGGCTGAAGTCGGGACTGAACAAGGCACCGTACAATATGAAGTGGGTGTGGTTAAAAACCTCATGCATAACGTAATATTGGGGCGCGATTTTCCATTATTCTGGGCTCTCTGGGGAAAAAGAAAATCCCCCGAAAGGAGTGAGGATACTCCTAAGGTTGTTGCATTACCCCCTCTAAGTGATAAAAGTGTGCAGGATGAAAATGATTGTTTTCCTTTGCAGGTCCTGGCTGGAGAGGAGGAGGTTCCTCCCACTGAGCAAAATATACCAGACTTAGAGGTGTCTAGGGATAATTTTGGGACTGCACAGTTACAGGACCCCACTCTCAAAAATGCAAGAGAGCAGGTTTCTGTCATGAATGGGGTACCTCAGGAACCAGATGCTGAGAAAAGATTTCCACATTTTTCTGTGACTAATGATCTTTTCTATAGAGTCACTAAGATTAAGGATGAGATTGTGGAACAGCTTCTGGTGCCTAAGCCGTACCGGCGTCAGGTGCTGGACATGGCACATAACCATGTTCTTGGGGGACACTTGGGGACTGACAAAACGCAGGAGAGGGTTCTCCAGAGGTTCTACTGGCCGGCGATATATAGTGATATTAAAAAGCACTGCGAGTCGTGCCCCACATGTCAGCTTAGTGCCCCAGTGTCACATTTTCGCAGTCCTTTGGTTTCGCTCCCTATTATAGAGGTGCCTTTTGAGCGTATAGCCATGGATTTAGTGGGTCCCATTGTAAAATCCGCTAGAGGACACCAATATATTCTGGTGGTCATGGATTATGCGACCCGCTATCCTGAAGCTGTGCCCTTAAGAAACACCGCATCTAAAACAATTGCACGTGAGTTGTTTTATATGTTCTCTAGGACTGGAATCCCCAAAGAAATCCTAACTGACCAAGGTACACCCTTTATGTCAAAGGTGATGAAGGAGTTATGCAAACTATTTAAAATCTCACCCATCCGTACCTCTGTATACCACCCCCAGACGGACGGATTGGTGGAGAGATTTAACAAAACTTTGAAACATATGCTGAAAAAAGTGGTGGAAAAAGATGGCCGTGACTGGGATCATTTGTTACCCTACCTCATGTTTGCTATTAGGGAAGTGCCCCAAGCGTCCACAGGGTTCTCACCATTCGAGTTGGTCTATGGTCGTCACCCTAGGGGTCTACTGGACATTGCAAAAGAGACATGGGAGAGCGAGTCCACCCCATACAAGAGCGTTATTGAGCATGTAGCACAAATGCAGGACCGTATAGCCGCTGTAATGCCCCTAGTAAGGGAACACCTCCAGAGGGCGCAAGAGGCCCAAAGTAGAATTTACAACCGGTCTGCAAGAATCAGGACATTTAACCCAGGCGATAGGGTCCTTATACTAGTTCCCACTGTTGAGAGTAAATTCCTGGCGAAGTGGCAAGGTCCCTATGAAATTGTGGAAAAGGTCAGTGAGGTGAACTACAAGGTACACCAACCAGGTAGAAGGAAGCCTTTCCAAGTTTACCACGTAAACTTGATTAAGCCCTGGAAAGACAGGGAATCCTTGGGGGCGACAAATACTGTTAGTAATTTGCCACAACCAATCCCTCCAGTCAAGGTTGGTGATACCCTATCAGTGTCACAGAAACAGGAGGCTCAGGAATTTTTACAGAAAAACAAAGACAAGTTTTCTGACCTCCCAGGGCGTACACACCTCATCTATCATCACATTGAAACTGAGCCTAGAAGCAGAGTAAACCTCAAGCCCTATAGGATCCCAGAAGCCCGTAGGGAAGCCGTATCTGCCGAGGTAAAACGTATGCTTGATCTGGGAGTAATTGAGGTGTCACAGAGTGAATGGTCCAGCCCGATTGTATTAATCCCAAAGCCTAATGGAACTTGGAGGTTCTGTAACGATTTCAGAAAGTTGAATGAGATCTCAAAATTTGATGCCTATCCTATGCCCAGGGTAGATGAGTTGATTGAGAAGTTGGGTAATGCCAGGTACATAACCACCCTCGATCTCACAAAGGGCTACTGGCAGATTCCACTTACTAATGAGGCTAAAGAGAAAACTGCATTCTCCACCCCTGATGGGCTATTCCAGTATGTAGTGATGCCGTTCGGGTTACATGGAGCACCTGCGACTTTCCAGAGGTTGATGGACTTGATTTTGCGACCACATCGTGATTACTCAGCTGCCTACCTCGATGATGTGGTCATTTTTAGCCCTGATTGGGAAAGTCACCTCTGTAAGGTACAGGCTGTATTGGATACCATAAGTGATGCGGGGTTGACCATAAATGCCGAGAAGTGTGCAATAGCCCTAGAAGAGGCCAAGTATCTGGGCTACATTATTGGAAGAGGGTTGATTAAGCCACAGCTAAATAAAGTGGAGGCAATACAGAATTGGCCAAAACCCCTGACAAAGAAACAGGTCAGAGCTTTCCTTGGTATTACGGGCTATTACCGTAGATTTGTGCCGAACTTTGCCTCAGTTGCTGCTCCCCTAACTGACTTGACCAAGGGCGGAAAGAGAGCCATGATCACGTGGACTCCAGAGGCCGAGAAGGCTTTCCAAAGCCTTAAATCTGCCTTGTGCCAACAACCTGTGTTAGTTACCCCCGATTTCAGGCGAGAATTTCTGGTCCAGACAGATGCTTCTAACACAGGCTTAGGTGCAGTACTCTCACAAGTAGTAAATGGTGAGGAGCATCCGGTGATGTACTTGAGTAGAAAGCTAACCCCGGCCGAAAAAAATTATGCCATTGTGGAGCGTGAGTGTTTGGCAGTGAAGTGGGCCCTCGAATCCCTAAAATATTACTTACTAGGAAGGAAATTCAAGTTAGTGACAGACCATGCCCCCCTGACATGGATGAAGTTAAATAAGGAGAGAAATGCAAGAGTGACTAGATGGTTTCTGTCCCTACAAAACTTTAATTTCACTGTGGAACACAGGCCAGGGAAATTACAGGCAAATGCGGACGCATTGTCGAGGGTACATTGTCTGTGGGGACAAAATGCTCAGCCCTCCGGTCTGAAGAAGAGGGGGGGGATATGTAGACATGTCACTGGAGAAGTGATCGAGGGGGTGTACATTTCACCTAGGTTACTACGCTGGGTGAGATGGTAAGTCCAGGATTGATTTGTTTCCCAGCAGTGATATGCTGCTGAGGTGTTGTTCAATTTTGCCGGGCCTGGATTTATATGGAATGGCAGGTAGGTTTGGTAGAGGGACCTGTCATTCCACACCCCTCCGATCCGGTTTGGGTTTTGGATCAGGTGAGCTCTGATCCTAATTAGCCTGGGAGGTAAAAGCCCTGCAGAGACTGCAGGCTATTGCTCTGAGCCAGAAATGAACAGCCTGAGTGTGTGTGAAGGAAGCTGCGAACACAGCCATTGCTGGAGCTAAAACTCACCCTGCGATATCCAGGCTAACGCTGCGTTATGAAACTGCTAGATAGGTGAGAAGAACCTGTTAAGTAAGCGCCCAGACGGGCTAGGTCTTTATTTTGTTTGTACACAAATGAAGCACGCTGCTGCTGTATGTTTTGTTACTGGACTGTTTATGCCATGAATAAACGTCAAGACCTGCTTTTATAACACCTAAGTCTGCCGTGAACTGTGTCCAAACACACCATCCCCCGGGAAGATCCCTACAATATATATGTGCAGAATTGATATTACAGGTCTGATATTCATGTATTCATATTACAAAATGTTTAGAAAAACTTGTAAAATTTTTACATTAAAAAAAAATGGTTGTTTGGGGGTTAAAAACTACTTTACACACATCGCCGCCAGCGCTCTGGGGTTTAAACAAGGAATTCACAGCGCGAGACATTTTTGAGCGTGATTTGTTAATGAATCTGCAGCAAGCTGTTCGCTCTGGCCATTCACTGTCAGGCGCACCCATACAACGCAGAACCTGTGAAACATCAACCCCTAACCCCGTATTCAACATTACCGCACACCGACTGAGTCGCTGTCAACAAGCAAACCCCGGCCAAGCACAGCGAATACTAGCTGGCGCTGTGAAAATCACGCTACTGGCGCTCATCTGTCGCTACCTGGCGCTATTAATGAATCGGCCTCCCCGCCAAAGCTACTAATGTGCTCACCTGTGAAATCATTCTGGGATATGTAGTCAGTAATTTTTACTCTTGATCAGAAAAACCCCTCCCATCTTAGGATCACAGACACACAGAGATATAGGGAAGCTGGAAACAACATGCTGATAAGTAAATCACAGGTCTGGGGGCACAATCCTAACACAAATGTTTATTTTACATCCCAGATGAAACAATAAGGCAGAACACCAAAAACCTGATAAAAAGCAAGTTTTCCTTTAAAGCCATAACTGCACTTATTAAACATAGCCACAAGGTGGCACCAGTTAGTCGTGTTTAGCACCTCAGAGGAAATGGGCCTTGACACATATGCAAGCAAATATGAGAAATTCTTTAATATTAGGACCTCTTTTTAATATGAATATTATCTGGCCATCTAGCAAGAGGGAACGCACCAACCCATGAGTTATGTAGTAAAACCTAACCTGACCCTATGGGCTATGCAGAAAAAATGTCAAAATCTTTAGAATGCTGTTATTTCCAAACTTCCAAAAAATATCCTTACCTCATAGGGAAAATGATCTACCTCACCTGTAAAAAAATATGCACTTTTTGTGTCTAAAAGTGAAAAAGTTCACATCACTTACATTTTTTTTATTTTATTTTTATATCGGCAATTGGAAGGAAGTGAAACAGACTGATCAGATGCGCTAAGGAGTGTTTCGAGAGCCTCTGCGTTTTTTGGAGTATTCAGCAGACAATAAAGTGTTAAAAAATACTACGGGAAATTTTAACAAATTCAGGAAGGCCAATTTTAATATGTGGAAATAACCCAAAGGGGCTATTCCCAAATTCTTTTGTAACCCCCCCCCCCCCCAATCCGGCTGAAGTGCCAGGGCAGGGGTTACATGTAGACTTCGGAACATCGGACCTAAAATAAAAAGGAGCCAATTCCCCCCCCTCATCGGCCCCAATTTACATTTTGGATCACATCCGGCGGCTTCGGGGCCTGATTCTCACTCTGCCGCCTGCTTAGCCGTCTCCTAATGACAAGCACGGCCTTAGCCATGCTCGTCAATGTCCCATGACAATCTCACAGCTAAGCAAAGTCTTGCGGGATTATGGGCGGCCCCATTGCATCCCATTCATGGGCACTGTGCAGGCGCAAGATCTAGGGCTGTGCCAGTGCCTGATGGCATGCAAGATGGAGCTGCCATCAGAAGGTCGCCCATAAACCAAGGAACCCAGAAGATGGATCCCTAGGCGAGGTGAGTAAATAATGCCCAAAGGTAAAACCGGAGAGGGGGCAGCAGATCGGTGAGGTTTGGGGGAGATTTTAACCGATGTTCCTTTTTTAAAAGCAACTCCACCATGAGAATGCTCTATATCGGCTAAACTGCTGCTCATGTCAGGGGGATTACTATTCCAGATGCTCCCCCCACAACCCCCAAAAGTCCTCAAGCTCACCCGTCCTGTACTCCTCTTCCTGGTTCTGGACCCACATGACCAACGGAGTCCAATTGCTCATCCAGCCCCCCAGAGAGATGAGTTTTTGGGGCCTGGGTTTTTTGGGTGTTGGGGGGTATGTGTAGGAGGGGCATCAGGACGCCCCCCTCCCCCAGACACAAGCACTCAATTCTTCTGGGACATGATGAGCAATAGGTGGACATTGCCAATATATCCCTGCAGAAAAGGTTGGCGTGACCTTTAATGATCATTAATTTATCATTTTTTATTCTAGCCAAAAAAAAAACAACTACTTTACTAAGTTACTTGCCTGACCAGTGACCACCCTCAGGTCAGGTTCCTGACATGCATTTGGCATGCAGCACACACAAGGCTGGGAGCATGCTTGTCAGCACCCGTGTTGATACGCTACCTCTGCAGGCTACAGGAGTCCATTGTATCGAGCATAGTGGCATGCAGGTAATTTTTTTTTTTATTTGCCTGGAAATAGCTTTTAATATTTATAACTTTCATGAATTTCCAGGAAGGGATTAACTGTACCTGGTATTAGACATAAACATGACTCTGATCAGCAGCACTATACTATTCCCTTTATACATCAGATTTGTTGTCAAATGATGAAAGCTTGTAAAACATTAGAGTGTATACCGCTCTGAGTCACTCTGTTTAGGAGAAAATGGGCTGGAGCCATATTTTTCCCGGATGCCTGACTTATAACTTAACAACTATACTTACTAACGTCAGTTTTTTAAAACTGATCCTTCAGCTTCGTTCTGTGATAGTCATTGACTACTGCCAGGATTTGTGTACAGTCAGCCTGCAGCGTCATGGATGTGTCATCTTCTAATTAGCATTACCAGTCGGCCTTTTTGGTGAGTTTTGTAAGTTTACCAGTATTATTCATTGCCACCAGGAAACACAGCGGAGCCTCTGTCCGTATGACGCAATATATTCTGTACAAAGCAACACATTGCAGCGCAGCCACATGTGTGTGACCACACAGTAATATGAACCAGCCCTGGAAAACAACTGCTTACACATCTCACAGGAAATCACTGGATAAACTTACTGTTGAAACAAATAAAGCAAGATTGTGTACTATGAAATTTGTCTGAGAACTTTTTATTAGATCCATTTTCAAAATGACGTCATAGGTGTCACTAGCCATGAACTTTGTAAGTTATTACTTTTATTTTATTACTTAAAGCTGAAGATCTAAAGTCAAAAATAGACATAGGTCCTGATCAAAACCCTCCCACACACAACAACTCCACTGACAAGTTTGGGATATCTTGTTTTATAAAATCATTACAGGTGCTGCAACATAAACATGTATTACCCCTCCATTGTATCTACCCCTCCATTGTTGGCATCCCTATACCAGACATTGCCCGACTTAGGGATCAAACTTATGCCCCCCAGATTATAGGGTAATTCAATGGCAGTTTTCTTTAGCAACAACGTGTTTACTGTAGCAATGTACACCAACTAGTGTGTCTGGTGTACCTGGCAGATACTTCATGACTCTGGTTTGCTATTCATCAGAGATGGCACTCTAAATTCATGAGATCAATGGTTTAACCCCTCCTGCTCTAATTCAGCCTCTTCAGATGGGGGATCACAATCTTGCATTCCAGAAGCTAAAGGGTTACTGGCAGCGTTCTCACCGGGGAGGTCATTACTGCAGCTTGATTTAGTCAAAGCTGCTGTTGAGCTTACACAGTGGAAAGATTATGGGATAGCCACAAACTGTTATGAGAGCTACAATATAATATATAGATAATATAAGAAACTTGGAAACAACATGCTGATAAGTAAATCACAGGTATGGAGTCATAACCCTAACACAAATGTTTATTTTACATTCCAAAAGAACAAAACAATAAGGCAGAACACAAAAAACTGACAAAAAGGGAGATTTTCTTTAAGGGACTCTACCAACTGAGTTTGCCAGGCTCTAAAAGGGGATTAAACCATGTAGGATTCAAACTCACAACCCTGAGATCAAGGGTCTCATGTACCACTAACTGAACATTCAGGCAAGTCTCCCGCTCTTCATGTGTCTCTCTCTTCACTTGGGAGCAGGTCACTGGGTGTACCATCATGGCAGTGCCCACAAAATACAGAGGCAGCAACACTGAAAGCAATTTAACCTGAACTGTTCACTTTAAAACGTGTGCCTCTGCTGTGCTTTACAATGTAACAAGCAGGAGAGAAGTCCAGCTGTTACACTGGAAAACGCCAGCCAGCTCCCTGCAGTGTAAATGTGTAGAGATTGTGAATAGTCAGGTGCGAGGCTGCTGTTACAATCTAACAATGGATGCGCCCCTCTGTGATGCTGAGAACATTTCAATTGAGGGAAAAGACCTTTTTAAATCCCAAGCTAGTGCACTCCCATGTGAGGTTCGTATCCTAAGTGATTGAACTTAAAGTGAACCAAAACCTGCGATTTTTACTATGCTCAGTTTTGGGCCTTACCCCTGGGGCACCCTGGTTTGGGGTGCCCTGCTGTGTGAAACCCCACCAGCCCATGGCGCAGCTAGAGCAGCTGAATGGAATCCTTGCTGCACTCGAGAGCGACGCACGGCATCACTTGCACCATTCGGCTGTGCTCAGCCATGCAGTCATTCAGTTGCGGCAGGCGGTGCTGCACACAGCCATAAAGGGAGGCAAGTGATGCCGGACCCAGTCATGCATGTGCCGTGGGCTTAGCAATGTACAACAACTGGTGTACCTGTCAGAGACTTCATGACTCTGGCTTGCTATTCATCTGATTGGCTAAGGCAGAAAATGGTGCTCCAAATTCCTGAGCTCACAGGTTTAACCCCCCCCTGCTCTGATTCAGCCTCTTCAGATGAGAGGATCACAATCTTGCATACCAGTAGCTAACGTGTTACTGGCAGCGTTCTCACCTGGGAAAAGCATTACTGCTGCTTGATTTAGCCAAAGCTGCTGTTGAGATCACCTGTTTCAGTGGAACAATTCTGGGATTTGTAGCCCAAAACGATTTTAAGGGCTGGAATATATGAAACTTGGAAGCAGGTCACTGGGTGTACCATCATGGCGGTGCCCACAAAATACAGAGGCAGCAGCACTGAAAGCAATTTAACCTGATCTGGTCATTTTAAAACTTGTGCCTCTGCCAGGTTTTACAATGTAACGAGCAGTACAGAAGTCCCTCTGTTACATTGGAAAATGTCAGCCAGCTCTGTAAATGTGTAGAAAATGCAAATAGCCAGGTGCGAGGCTGCTGTTACAATGTAACAATGGATGCGCCCCTCTGTGATGCTGAGAACATTTAAATTGAGAGTTAAGAACTTTTGCAAATCACAAGCGAGTGCAATCCCAAGTGAGGTTTGCAAAATCTTTTTATGTTTTCTGTTAATAAAGGTATTTGAGCAAAGCAATGCTGTCCACATACATTCAAGAGTTTTGCTTTCTTTCAAACTCAATTACTAAATACTAAAGGGACAGTTCAGCAATGACAAGGCGCAAACCAAAGGCTGTCCCATGTGCCTCTCCTTCTTTCCCTGCAGTCTGCTGTAGATGCTGCTGCAGGTGTCGAAAGTTTGCCACTTCTTTATTTTTCATTCCTCCATGACCACCTATAAATGTGGTTGCACAGCTGTCACTTTCCATCAACGCTCCCATCATGAGTGAGCCTGTAAAGGCACAGTGGTCGCACCTGCCAAGTTCAATCATGATGGTAGCACTACGCGACAGGGGCATCAGTGCAACCACATTTGGAGGTGGCCATGGAGAAATGGAAAGGAAAAAATAGGCAAACAATGGAGACCTGCTACAGCATCTACCACAGACTGTAGGAAATGGAGGAGGCATCAGGTGAGCTCATTGCTGCCTTGAAATTAACATTGCCTTGACTGATACTTTAACTAAAACAACGGGAACCCAAAGTTTTTCTCTTTTTTCTATCTGGACCCAAAGCTGTACTGTTGTGTGTGATTCAATTAAGTTTAGTTGGGGGAAGGGGGGAAGGGGGCTGCACAAGTAAATATATGTAAATCACTATCTGGGTTACTGATATGTTACATATAGCTTCTGCCAAAGTAGTAATCATGCGTCACTATATATACAATATTATCTGCATTAGTATTCATAAATAATTTGCCCTGGAACAAATGTTTTGTGCATTAGACTTCAGAAACTACAAAATTCAGTTGACTGTAATTTTCACTTTGAACTATGACATTGGATGTTTACCCAAACTCAGGATAATTTCTTCCAAAGGCAGCATGATGGATTCTTAAGATGTGAATTGGATAAAGCAGTGGGGTTGCTTCAGGACCAAAGCACCGCTAGAATATGCACGTTTGGAAGATTTTTAATAGGAATTTTATATATATATATATATATATATATATTCTCTTTGTTTGAGACAGACCAAGGAAACTTCAGTCAAAAAAACGAAAGTATGTTAAATTGCTCCCCCCCGATGAGCAGTGGCATAAGCTGTTTGAGAGGGCTTTACCCTATGCAAATGTTGTGGAATAGCTGCGCTTCTTAATAGGAAGCGGCCATCTTACACAGGATCATGAGGGGCGAGCTGTGCCAGCAGAAATTCACATCAAACTGAGAGAGCTAGGTGCCTCAGAAACACAGGGAATATTGTCTATAATTCTAAACTCACTGAATAAACAGCTGCTGGATGAGCTCTGTGTGAGGGGGAACCCGTTACATTTGTTTTTCATGTTATGCAAATCAGGTGACAGCCACCAAGCATTCACACAGTCTAATGAATGTATCTAAAATGTATCTAGGATCTTTTTGCTGTGGGCAGAACAATGAGGAGCAGTTACAACATCTGTATAAAAAGCTAGAGCTTTCCACCAGTATAGCAGGTCCACAGTTTAGGCAAGCAGTAAAAAGTCTCTCACAGGCTTGAATCTTGAGACAGACTCTGTCTCATCACCCAGCTTCCCCCTGACTGCTTTGCAATGCAGCCCTATTCTAGCCCAGTAATGAGCTAACCTCAGCCCCCTGTGTGGGATGGAGAGCACAGGTAAAAATCCATGCTGGAAGGAAGGAAACAGCAGGTCCGAGCACCAACCTACCGCTCCATAAAAATCCAGGCCAATATAAACTCTAAACTTCAGTACTCAGCACTGCAGCTAACAGCCCTTCTGAATTCCTTATCTCACCCAGTTTAGCATCTTGGGTGAGATATACACACCTTCCAAGATTTCCCCCTCATCTCCTGCCAAAAGCATGCAGTGTACCCTGGACAAAGCATCAGCGTCGCTAGGAGCCTACCCAGCCTATGCTATGACCTAAGGGTAAAGTTTTGCAGTGAGAAAACCTTTTGGTCACTCTTGGTTTTCTTTTTTTATTTTGTTTCATCTATGCCAATGATGCATGGCCTGACAAGAGCTTGGATTTCCTACCCAGGAGGTAAAAAATACTTCAACTACTCAAGTGGTCATTTTACAGCTAAGAATTTTCGTTCCACAATCGAAGAGTTTTTCCAGCAGGGCTGAGATTTTTGCTTAAAGAGGTTAAAACCTCCCACAAACCTTACCGATCTGCGCCCCCCCCCTTTCGGTTTTACCTTTGGGCGCTATTTACTCACCTTGCTGGGTGATCCATCTTCTGGGTCCCTCAGATTCCGGATGACCTTCCGACGGGATGTACCATCTTGCATACCATTAGGCACTGCATGCGGCCCCCAATCTTGTGTCTGCGCAGTGCCCATGCATGGAATGCAATGGAGCCGCCTGAAATCCCCCAAGACTTCGCTGAGTGGCGCTGAAGAGCATGGCTAAAGCCGTGCTGTCACTTACAGATGGCTAAGCTGGTGGGGGGGCAGAGGATCGGGCCCTGAAGCAACCGGATCTCGTCGGAGCAGGCAACGGTGACATCCAAAAGGTAAGTAGGGGCCTCCTTTTTATTTTAGGTCCGATGTTCATCTTTAAATTCAAGATGAGGTTCTCTTCCCCATTCACAAATTTTGACAGCACTGTCCCAAATCTGCATCTGAAGCATCTGTTTGCAACAAGAACTCTCCTAAAATCAAGAGTGACCAGAACTGGCAGCACAGACTTCAGTCATTGGAAGACTTTTTCTGCTTCTGGGGATCACTTTACCTTTACTGACTTCCCACCTTTGATTAAACCTGCCAGTGGGACTGCAATTGAGGCAAAGTTTGGTACTGAGATAATAACCAAATGCCTAGGCCAGCTTTGTATTGACTCAACTTTGTTCAGCTGGACTAGACTAACCCTCAGTCAATAAAGTACCCAAGGTATTTTGGTTCCACAAGGGATAGGGCCACGTCTGTGAATTAATTATTATAAAAGGCCTGCATTACTGATGGCATCCAGTACCATACTGGTGGGACTTTTCTGATCTCAGCTGAAAATGATCACATCATCCAATTAACCCTTTAACTGCCAGCCTATCTGGAGATTTTGTCACACTCTGTTGCCAGACCATTTGCACTATTTTGCCCTCCACATGTTCAACTGTGATTTTTGAAGGAATTTCCAAGTATTTCCCAGGGAAATTATATATTAAAATTTTCCGCAAAGTCTGGGCTTTAACATGAAATGTCTTGTTTGGCCTTTTGTAGGTGTATTCTCAATATTTTTGGGTGAAATATGTGCAAAAAAATAAAAATATTTTTTACAATTTGTAGTGTTTTTTTGTAATAAAAAATGTAAGTTTGTCAATAAAATCTTATTGCGTGTAAAATCCCAATTTCTCCCGATTACAGCGGTACCACATATGTATTGGTAGACACCCTTTCCTGCCCAGGAGACTCACCCAAACTGAAAAAGCGCTTTAGGAGATTTCAGATAGGATACAATTAGGCTAGGCACTATGCGCACCTTGCAGTTTTGCAAGAAAAACAACCCTTTACATTTGAAATACCCACCACAAACTATATATTCTCTGGAAGTACACACATTAAGCTTTCTAGGTGTACCAGGCTTGTTGACATGGGCATAGTTTTCTGGAAGTAATACCTCAATGAATTCTTTGGTTGCACAGGGTTTCCCTAAAAAAGAATAAAAAAGCAGAATTAAGGCAACATATTCCTAAAAGTAACTATATGCAAACAATAAAAAAAAAAACTGAAAATCTGAAAAAGCAACATCATCCGAATAGAACAATACCCAACATGCATAGCTACTGCCAAGGGAAAAGTTGCCAAACACCCCAAAGTAAAGCATGTGCATAAGGGTAATTTCACTTAAAGATTTTAGCTCGGTTAACAAAGTGCGCACCTTGAGCTTTTTCAACCAAAACAACTCTTTACATTTGGAATACCCCCCATAAGCCATGTTAAGCTTTCTAAGCGTACCCAGCTTGTTGTACTGGGCTCATCTTTCTGGAAGTAATCCCTCGAAGAATTCATAGGTTGCACAGGGTTATCCTACAAAATGTATAAAAAAAGCAGAATAAGGAGCACCTTTTCCTAAAATATCAATATGCAAACAAGAAAAAACAAGCTGAATCTGAAAGTGCAGGGTCCCAACAATACCCAACATGCATAGCTACTTTTAACCTTTTAACTGCTTCCCTACTTGAGATTTTTTGGAGGGGATCTGCCACGCTACCTGTTATAAGGCTGATTTGGGGGATTCTGCCATGTCCTGTTCTAAGGGGGGATGGGGTATTGTAGCGCACAATTTGGTTCAGAATATTTATTATATTTCTTATGCCTAGGTGCGTGTTATGGACATATAGTGTGAAAAATACAGTACATTAAGGTAGATAGATTTCTATTTATCAGTATTGTATTCCTCTTTTAATGAATGTTTCTGTTAGGTGTTTGCTGAAAACCTTGGAAAAATGACACTAATTTTATTAAAAAAAATAAGGGTTAATCTCAAGCAGTCAACTAGATATGGTACTGTTCCATTTGAACTTTGGCACACCATCTTAAATACAGTATTTTATGCCCTATAAGAGGCACTTATCTTTCCCCAAAAGTGTAGGGGGGGGGGTGTAATAGCGTCTTATCGTGTGAATGTGGAAGAAAAAGGGAAAAATGGAAGCTACCCTTTCCATCGTTCCCGCACTGTTGACCAAGTTGTCACAGCCACGAGAGGCCAAAAGATGGAGAAGTGGCAGGCAGGGCAACTGATCCCTGCTCATGCTTTCCCGCCGTCCTTGCTGTATCTGCCACCATCACCTCCTCTCCGCGTGGCCTGCACACACAGAGTGAACACCCGTCTCCGTATAGTGGGTGGGCATGACTAATGCTCGATGCTCCTCCATCTTCTGGCCTCCCATGGCTGTGGCAGCCTGGCTAGCAGCGGTCCGATGGAAAGGTGATTTTACTTTTTTCTTTTGCCTGATGGGAATGGGAGGGGGGGATGCCACACTGCCTATGGGAATGGGAGGTGGGATTCAACACTGCCTATGGGAATGGGAAATGCCACAATTCCTATGGGAATGGGAGGGGGATGCCACACTGCCTATGGGAATCAGAAGGGGAAATGCCACACTGCCTATGAGAATGGGAGGGGGGAATGCCACACTGTCTATGGGAATAGGTGGGGGAATGTCATACTGCCTATAGGAATAGGAAGTGGGATGCAACACTACCTATATGGGGAATAAGAATGCCTATGGAATAGGAAATGCCACACTGCCTATGGGAAAGGGAGCGGAAATGCCACACTGCCTATGGGAATGGGAGGGGGGATGTCACACTGCCTATAGGAATGGGAGGGGGAATGCCACACTCCCTATGGGAATGGGAGGGGGAATGCCACACTGCCTATATGGGGAATGGGAGGGGGGAATGCCACACTTCCCATGGGGAATGAGTGGGATACAATCACACTGCCTATGGAAGTGGGAGGGAGAAATACCACACTGCCATGGGAGGGGGGATGCCACACTGCCTATGGGAATGGCATAGGTGGAATGCCACACTGCCTATGGGAATGGCATAGGTGGAATGACACACTGCCTATGGGAATAGGAGGGATCAAATGCCACACTGCCTATGGAAATGTGAGAGGGGATGGCCACACTGCCTATGGGAATAGGATGGGGGAATGCCACACTGCCCATAGGGAATGGGGGGGGATGCCACTCTGCCTATGATTTGATTCTTGGAGTAGAATATTTATTTTCTTATTTTCCTCCTCCAAATCCTAGGTGAGTCCTATGGGAAGGTGCGTCTTATATGGCGAAAAAGATGGTACATGGATCCCTGCTATACCTTTTTTTCAACTGAAACTTTGAATAAAACTCAGAATAGTAACATTTAAAGGCCTTGTCTGACCCAAAAAGGAACCTTCCTGACCTGACAGCCCAATGACTTGATTCCTTACAGCTTTGCAGGCTTAGCTGGCCTGGCTTCTTCATTGTGCTGACACACGTGCCTCACAGCCAGTCTCAGGGCTCATCTCTGCTTCTACTTATCATTAGGAAACATGCTCCTTCTTTCATTAGCTGCAGGAGGCATGCCACCTGAGCGTCATGTCATAGGAACTTGGTTTTGGTGGGTGCTGATATTTTTTTCTAAAAACATCCTTGGCTTGGGACTAATTTGTTTAGAAAGATTTCTGAAAAGCCAAGGTGGACAAGCCAGATAAACCATGTGTTACATGACGTAACGTTTTTGCTGTTTAAATCCATTTAACATTATCATGATAATACATTAATTTTACAACTGCATATAAAAATTGCTATTTGAACCTTTTGGCAGGCAAAGCAAATTTAAACAGGCAGTCATAGAAATAAACCTATTTAACCACATCTCCTTGTCCTTGCTAGAACTGGTGGTGCAGCATATTGAGTGCACTGTGACACGTTTATTCCTTTCAGGTTATGTAATAATATATCTATATATTAAAAGATCAACCTGTATGCTGTGTTTTTAATGAATCACAAGTTAATGATACCTATTTAGCAATATCACAATTCAAAAGCCATATGTTATTCGCAAGGGACAAAGAAATAAAATAGTTGAACAGCTTGAATCTATTTTAAGATGCTACTAATGAACTGACAGCTATTCCTTTATAAGTTTTAAATATATCATTGTAAGAATAAAAGCTGCATATAAAATATCTTATAAAGAATTCTGTAGTATCTGGATAATTTCTCTGAATGATTTCCTTACTGGGTTTATTTGGCAGGCAAAGCAAAGTATACTTCTAACAACTTGTGAAATTGGTATATTCATAAAGCAGGCTGCCATGGAAGCAAACCTGCATAACTACATTTTTCTATTCTGGAATTGATATTGAACAATGGCATCTCTATGGCTCAGTTTAGAAGAGTTCCTGGCAAAAATTATATATATATATATATATATATATATATATATATATATATATATATATTCATTCAATAGATTTTAGCTTTAAATGCTCACCGCTATTTTTTTTGTAAAGCTACATATGGCTGATGCCAAATAGCAATAGACAACTTCTGAGGGCTCATATATTTTTCCTTAGTGGCCTAATAAAATGTACAAAGACCCCTTTTTCCAGTGCTTAAAATATGATACACTTTCATTTGCAGGGAAAGCTGCTGATTACTGTGTAAATTATACTGATTTGATAAATCTTTTTCCACAATTGCTTCACTGGAAGTCGTATTTAATAATTCACCTAGTGCATTATGGACAATGGATACAGTATAAAACATGGATTTCAGGTGGATTTCAGTGGTAGAGCCAGTTAGGTCAAGACAACTCACAGGACAACTAGTGATTTACCTGGTGTAAGGGAAACTAGTGAAAACTCATAAAGGCAATTGGAAAATCTCTTTTCTTGGTTCCTTGGATGGAATTGTGGCATAAAGGGGTAGGTATGCCAAAGAATCTGTACATATAATGGAAGGAATATTCATAAAAGAATAATGTGACCTTCTAAAGTTGAGCTGCAGATGGAGAGCTGGCAGCTCATATATGAGAGTTTATTGGCGAGGAGGCTGCACGCCCCTTTTACCAGGGCACCTATACTTACATCAGGCTGGTAGGTGCTCATCTCTACCACTCACATCGGACAGATAGGTGCAAAAAGAATACACAGCACACATTTAACCCAAACATGGTTTATTTTAAAAAATCAGATGTCATCTGGGTACACAAGGGACTGTAAAAGACAACCACATGCTTTGTATTACCATGCTTGTTGAACATAAACACATATTTGCGTTCTTCATGTCAACAACTATAATACTCTTTTCTTCAAAATAATATTTGGTATATCTTTAAATGTTTCAATGTGGGATCCCTAATGATTGGGTTTCCCCTCTTGTTTTCTTTTCTTTTCAATCTTTGGCATCAGCTATTTAAAAAAAAAAAAAACGCGAAACTCTTTTGTATGGAAATTGAAATTTTGTCTTGTATCCATTTGTATTTAATTGCTCCATCAATCAGATCTAAAAACGCATAGTGATGAGCTGCAGCATATGGTGAGAGACTACAAAATCCCTGCTTCATGTGATAGAAATGGGTCTATCCAAATATTTGGAGTTTGGCGTGTCTAGGTACAATCAGATCAAGATGGGACTTGTACAGTCCCTACTATTTAAAATAAAGACAGAAGATATGGCGCTTATTTTAAAGGGCCATGAAAACTCTAATTAGATGCTGAACCCTCATTAGATTTGTGAATGCACTCAATGAAAGTGGACTTCTTCTGAGGAATTAACTGTAAAATCCCTATTGCAGTGCTTGCTTTTACTGGTAACAGTAGAGACCACCTGACCAACATACTAATACTAATTCTTAGGGATGCTTGTCCACACAGAAATGCCTGATAACCTGGAAACATACTGACTTGCTCATGCAGCACAGCTGCTGCCCATGTGACCTGTTGATACTGAAAAAAGTTCTTCCTACTGCCAACTATATGGATTGACACAGTAACTTTGCTGACTGCTCAAGGAGCATCGAGTGGTACATTGTCAATTGTCAGGCATTTCCTAGGGGCTTTAAGTTAGGTTTTGGGGGCACAATGGCCATTAGGGCTGCCCTACAACATGCTCCCTCTGCTCTGTTCACTCCCATTGCCAGAATATCAGGTCTGCTAGGCACACAGAGCATGCAGAGGAGTGTGCAAACATGAGATCTGGGAATTAGTATATGAAGATGCCAGGGAGTTCATGCTCTCAAATTGGGATGGCCCCTGAGGGAAGGGTTTCCCCTGGGGCCATCTTCTATAGAAGGGTCTTTGTCTACTTTAAGGGCCAGAGAGTTGTGATTTCACCATTTATTGGCCAAGGATCAACGATTAGCTTTCAAAAGTCAAGCTGCCTAAAAGTAACTGTTTACAGAGCACCATTTTAAACAGAATATCACAAGTCACAGGGAGAAAATTACAGTACTTGGAATATGTAATGCCACAGAAAACATGAACTGGCTATGGTATTTGTCTACGGCAGATGAAAGACGTTTCTCATCTTATGATACAGCTTTTAAAAAGGTCCAGTGTTTGATGTTAAAAACCTTCTGTTAAATGAGCACCTGGCCTCCTCCAACTGATTCAGAAACAGTGGTTGAAGGAGCATATAAATAAGGTTTGTCTAGACCCATGGTCTTCAGGCAGTGGCTTGTGAGCTTCATGTGGCCCCCTATGATGTTGCTCATTACCCGTATCAATACATCTACTGCAATTTACAGATCCCTTACACATGGGACCAAGCAGAGCCTGTGCAACTTCTCTGTCACCAGGAAGGCTCAGGCTGATAGTTACAGGCTTCAGTGTATGAAGAACCCATTGGACCCTTTAAACTAATGGGTTGGTCTGACTTTTTTTTAGCAAAGTGTAGACTATCAGGAGGTTTATAATATATATATATATATATATATATATATATATATATAATGTATATATATATATATTATATATATTTGCAAATTTTTCAAAGGGTCATATTGGTGACAGATGTACTATAAAGAATGTAAAGTTGACAATACTGGAGCAATCTGCTGGTTCACAAATGAAGCAAAAGCAATGGCTCAATTCTTACAGAGTTGAATAACAAACAAATGGTGATTTGTGCTTGTTTAAATTCACAATGCATGTCAAATAGCACAGCAAATAAATACACATTTACAGTTTACTGGGAGCATAGCAAAATTGTCCCCAAACATTTATTGAGCTGCGAAAAAATTTGAAAATGGTGTCTGGGTACCTGATCTCTTTTATATTTAATATGAACTAGCTATAAGTGAACCAAAAGTCAAATAGACTTCTGGTCAACTATCCTAATCCCTTAGAAACATTCCAAAGCGGGATATTCTGCACTATAAATCTCTAACAAGATGCATTCAGGTTGTTCTAGGTTCCTGCAGTGCTGAAATGCAGCAGCAGATGGCGGCGCAGAGCAGTCACATATCTGCTCAGTGTGTCTAGCAGTAATTTGCAGAGTGAAGAGAGCAGAAATAAGACAATTTGCTGCTGCATTTCATTGCCATGGGAGTCTAGAAAATGTTAGATTTTTTTTACAAATCCCGGTGTCTGTCTTACACTGAAGGGCATCCAAAATCAGGGAGCTCCAGGGAATATGATGGTGGACCAATAGTCTATTTGACTTGTTCACTTAATCAATTTTCTTTTTCTCAACCCTAAGCCAGGTGCTATTACATGTCATGTATAGTAATGATTTTATAATTTATTTAATGTTTTAAAACAGTTTCTAATCAAATATATACCATATATATCCCAAGTTATTGTGCTCCAGAACTTTTACTAATGTGCCAGATGTTCTTTTTTCACTTTTTAGTGCCTAGTCTAGAGATCGATGTATGGCTGTAGCCAAGCTTTTAAGTATGAGGCTTGGATATATGTGGGCTCTCAGTTGGTTAAAATGTAAGTCTCATTTACTGAGACAGTAGTTAAAAACTACACAAACAAAATGTCACAATATCAAAAGCCTACAAGACACCTTGAATACTGCACAGATATTTGAAGGGTGGGCTCTTATCGTCATGGTGCTAGTTATATAGGGCTTCATATCTAAAGGAGACCAAAAGTTAAATAAAAGCCCCCTAGAGAAGAACCCTGAATAAAATGTCTCATGGCTTAACAAGGTCTAGGAAGCCTGAAAATGCCTTCAGCCTTGTGCGTGTTCAACAATGGGAGAGGTAAGTTGAGTATCCTGATTTTTTGTGCATTTCCACAGATGCCCTTGAATTCAACCTTATTATGAAGTGTGTTTGTTGGACTGTGCATGGCCTCAAAATGCCTTTAGCATGAAATAGTCTACAAAGCACTTGATCTTTTCATCCATCAATGGAGTGCTTGTGCTGTTATCTGTTATGTTACTGGACTTGTATATTGAGCTTGTAGTTTAGCTTTAGAGAGAGATCAGTAGTTGTTATACATGGCACTACCAGAACTCTAAAGGGATTATGAAATATCTAAATATTTTCACACCTTCATTTGTTTTGATTAGGATGCCATTGTGTTCATTGGTGTTCTCATGCGTTGACATCTGAGACCCTTTTTTCCATTAACACAGTGCTCCCCAACCTTCTCCTTGTGAGCCACCAACAGGCCAAGTTTTTCAGATCTCCAAATGGACGTATAGGTGGAATGATTAGTGCAGCAGCAGATCTATAGAGCTGGGTATGTGGAGATCCACAAAATATGACCTGTTGGTGGCTCACAATGAGATGGTTGGGGAACACTGCATTAACACTTTCAATGGCTGGTTGCTCCTACAACCTGTTATTTTGGTTTGTGCAAGAAAAATGTAAAAAGACAATGTTTGAAAAATGAATTGCTTAAAATTTGTGATGAATAGAGTTATCTAGAACTGGCACAATAACTTGGGATTCATCTGTATAATTCATCTGTACAGGTTGCATTATTTAAGGCTATTTTTAAATTAGTATAACCAAAGCTGACATTTTATAAAAATACATGTAAAACATTGCCGCTTTTACATTGTTCTTCTTGAAGCAGTCACAGGTGCCATATCAAAAGTGGTCCATTAAAATAGTCACTGCCTCAACGCCCTAAAAAACTCTCAGCGCTGTCAAAATGAACACATGCTCAGATAGTTATTACGGGCTGTTTCTTTGGTTGATGTGCTCTGTAATTAAATGGGCTCTTCATTTTAGGAGATGTCTATTTGTATTTTCATTCTAAGAGTCTCCCCAAGTTCTCCAAGGAGGTAGTTGTCTTCATGTTTCTCTTCCAGTTTGGCAAAGTCACTTTTCTTATACAGAGGAATGCTGATTATACCCAGTGTGTAAGTTCCTGGTTGGATGTTCTTATGCGTTACATATAGATAGCTAAGCCCATCTCTTTGGTTAATGCGGAAGAGGGTGTTATTGCCTTGAGAGATAATATAGCGCACGTGATTTGTAAGAGCTTGTATCGCCGGAACAATTTCCAATATGTGGTTCTTTGTAGTGAGCTCAGAGGCGTTCAGCTTAATCCTTAGTGGCTCTTCCATAGCTAAACTTTTCATACTTATCTGCCCATCCTGAGGAAATGAGAATAGAAATGTTAATTGGCATGAAGCACAATTTCATACCACCACAACATTGTGCAGCAGAAAAATCTCATAAGATCCATAAGTGACAATCTAAGTCTTATGTGTGCCTCTACCATAAAATATGGTGAGAATATCTAATCATTGCTGAGTTCAGTATAGGTAAAAAAATTGTCAATACAAAGATCTGCCCCACGATCTGTTTAAAGCCAGGACTGTAACTAAAACTCAGGGGCATACACTAAGTTTAGAGGAAAGACGTTTCTTATACCAGCATAGGAGGGGAGTCATTACTATAAGTGCAGTGAAACTATGGAACTCTCTACAAGGGAAGGTACTCATAAAGAGTACACTAGTGTTCAAAAGTGGCCTGGATGCCTTCCTTGCATGTAACTAGGCTACTAGGCCACTAATAAACAGGCTGAACTGGATGGACTAAAGTCTTTTTTCAGCCTTACACACTATGTTACTATGTAATGCCCTGTTAGACACCTACCGTTTTGCCAGTCAACAACCCTAAAAGTCCACCAATGCTTCACCTATAGACAAGACCCCATTTGCCAGGACACTGGAAATGCCTCACAGGTATGGATACCCCAGGATTTATTAACACAAAGGATGCTGACTGACAGGACAAAGACAGATAGGCCACCTGGTCGGGAGCTGATCTGTTAGACAGCTGTGAAGTACTGAAGGAGGAGATGAGGTGGTACACCAGCTTGTACTGAAGATCAAGCCAAAAGGTGCCAAAATACAAAGATAAAGCTGAGGTCCATTGGTCAAGCCGAGGTCATAACAATAGAAGACAACGCAGGGAGTGCACCCTAGAAACTGCATTGGAATGAGGGAGAGGCTAGGCTTTATGTGGCCAGGGACCATATTATCTGGTCAAGATAATCAGTGGGGGGGTTACTTACAGCCCACTAACATTGTACCTTGGTAGGCAGCTCTGGCCACAGCATTGCAATGGTGTATAATGAGCAGGCAAATCTAAAGGGATGCTGGGGATGCCCAGGATTGCAAGAAATCTGAATCACAGATAGAGAGCACAGACCAGTTGATTCATTAGGACAAGCAGGACAGTAAGAAAAAAACGACCTGGAACATTTGATCTAACCAAGGTTCCAAAGAAAAGCCAAAATACCCAAAGAGAGTTTTCTAATATTTAGATTAAAGAATGGACCTGGAAAGAGATGAATTACAAGTGGCCATTTTGTTGACCTGTATATTTTTGGGTTTTGGATACATAGGGGTCAAGCAGTCTCCATGTTGACCAGTTGATTCATTAGGACAAGCAGGACAGTCAGAAAAAAACGACCTGGAACATTTGATCTAACCAAGGTTCCAAAGAAAAGCCAAAATACCCAAAGAGAGTTTTTAAATATTTAGATTAAAGAATGGACCTGGAAAGAGATGAATTACAAGTGGCCATTTTGTTGACCTGTATATTTTTGGGTTTTGGATACATAGGGGTCAAGTAGTCTCCATGTTTTTTGCAGTATGTTTAATGAAGATCCATGGCTGTCCTACTGAAGAGGCACTTCTGGGCCTCACTAGTGATCACCAATTTGTGTAACACTCATTGGTGCAGAATGAGGGACAGATGAGTATATTCAATAATACAATGGGATTATATATTTTTGAACTCTAAAGTCATATATATGCATGCATAAGTGCACAAGTAAACAATAAAAAAAGATTTACACTAAATCAATATTATTGACAGTAGATAACTGAATTCTTACCATCTGAGGCTGTGTGTTATTGGAACTTCTTTTGGCCCTGCCGGATTTCTTTGGATATCCATTAATTTTACATTCATAACATGCCTCTGGGGAGAGTGAGTTTTCCTCACTTTCTTCTCTAGCAGTCGGCAGGTACTGGCCTCTGTTGTATCCCATGCTGGAGACGCAATGCCTGCAACAAAAAGAGCAATGATTTATTCTGCAATTGAGAGCAGTTGGACCTAAAGACCACTCTTGCCACAGTAGCCTTGTAAATCCTGAATTGTGATGGCCATCCATAAAAATCTCTGTAGAAAAAAAGATAATTGGGCATATGCCATTCTTTAGTCTTATGTGACCACTGGTGGTCAGTTGGGTTCATCAAGAGTAGCAATGTACCTCCTTAGCTGGTAAATTGGCAGAGTGATTAATGTGCGGATGTATATGGTGGGACTGTGATAATGGGGTAGGCTGAATATTTTGAGGTGTCCTAGGGAGTTTCAAGTAGATGAGTATCTTAAATTGAGATACCCGGGGGGATGGATTGGCCCTATGGTCCCTTTTAACTTTAGGCCCAATTTAATAACAGCAGTTACTACATGATGTCTGAACAAAACATAACCACATGGAAGGAAGTGAACAAAAATGTTGATGATCAAGTAAAAAACACAATCGATGAAATGCACATATCTGAATATATATTTAACAATAGCAATTATTGCAACACTTTTTCATGAGATGTTGAGCTACATTTTTACATTAACTTACCTGCCTTTTCACAACCAGTCACTTCATTGAAAACACAAATTTGCCAACAGCTAGTCAAGTTATAGAAATCTATTTGAAGTAATCCTAACTTCTCTAATTCTTTTACTACCCCTCTGGTAGCCCACAGCCTAAATGTAGGTTTTTCATAGCCTTATCCATGTTCCAGTACTACAGAGAAGCACATCTGCAAGGCCCCCTCTCTGCACGTGACCACTGGGTACTTACCACTAGAGATGAGCGAACCGGTTCGGACGAACCGGAATTCGCTCCGAATTTCAAGAAATATTCGATTCAGCACGAACCCGAATATTTTGTGGTTCGTGCCGATCGAATTTTTCCTGAAATTAAAAAAAAAAAATGCCGGCATGGTGGGAGCGGAGCCGGCCGGCGGGCCGGGAAAGCCGCTCCCACCATGCCGGCATTTAAAAAACAAACAAAAAAAAAAAAAAAGCATTTTTTCCGGCATGGTGGGAGCGGGCCGGCCGGCTCCGCTGTCAGCGGAACCGGCCGGCCCGCTCCCACCATGCCGGCATTTAAAAAAAAAGCAAACACTTACCTGCAGGTCCGGAGCGTGGAGGCCGGCGCCGCTCTCAGCTGTCATCTGAGGGCGCGTCATCAGAGGCGCCCTCTGATGACGCGCCCTCAGATGACAGCTGAGAGCGGCTGACAGCGGAACCGGCCGGCCCGCTCCCACCATGCCGGCATTTTTGATGGGGAACTTCGTAAAAGTTCGATTCGGCCGAACCCGAATTTCTTTGTGAAATTCGGCGAATCGGCCGAATCGAACTTTTCAAAAGTTCGCTCATCTCTACTTACCACCAAAGCTGTGGCAACTACACTACACTGGATCTTGGTAATGGGAGGCACATTTACCTTACTTCTATTCCACAATAATGCTCTTGTAGGTCCCCCAAGCTGTGTAACTGATTATGTGAGTGCAATAGATTATCAGTAGCAATAAATTATGTGAATTTTATACTACATGTATGAATGTCCATGAATTTTTTGGGTTGCTAGGTGTTCTCAAATGCTCACATTAAAATATATTCAGTCAGCCTATAAAGAGTATTCCTTATTTCTTCACTTTTCTACTTTTCTCAAGAAGGTACAACACATTTCTCAAGCGAAAACATTTGCTTTGCTTCAGCACCTAGGGAAGTATTAAGACTGAGGAAACGATATGAACTTGCCAGATGAGAAATTACAGAAAAACGGTATAGTCAAAATACCAAAACAAATGACTGTCAGAAACAGTCATTTTTCACCATTTTTCTAGAAGAACCTACTATAAACTGTAAAGTAAGGTGGAAGAATGTTCTGGTCTGGAGCTCTACTGCAGCAAAATTTGGCCCACTCACCACCATAGAATGGACTGTGAATATGGATGGGTACTTGAGCATCAAGTTATACCATCTGTCAGAATTAAAACCAAAAGTGCCCTTACAACATCACACAGACCATAAACATTTCAATAAATAAAAAGAACCAGTCAAGCTCATTTTTTCACAAACATAACACAGATACACAGTCTTAAGAGTCATCTGCTTGAGGCTACAGCTGCATATCATATTCTACATGTCTATTTACTAAAGATGATACATATGGAGGATATAACCAGATGCCTGTTGTATGATTTAGGCAGGTGTACTAGATTTATTCTAAAGCTGCAATGGTGTTTTTCTTTCTCTCAATAGAGACATTAGAATATGATTAATTCACTAACGTTAAAGAAAGTCAATTGCTAGAATTACAATTACTGGAAATGTCAGCCCTTACCCTTGTCCAACTCTGTAGTACCCAGGAGGACAGCCACAAAGATAGCCTCCATCTGTGTTGGAGCAGCCATAATTGCAGGGATTCTTTGATGTACACTCATTCACATCTTCACAGGAAGCCGCAAACTGGTCAAAAGCAAATCCAGGTGGACAAGCACATTTGTAGCTGCCAAGTGTGTTGTAACAGGAAGCAGAACCACATGTGTTTGGTGCAGCGCATTCATTTTCATCTGTGACCGAAAAAAAAAAACACAATGCGATTTATGAGAATTTGCATTTAAAGCTTCAGTAGCAGCTTCTGTCACCCAGCTCTAGTGCAGCACTAGCACACTCCCTACATGCTCCTCTTTATCAGTGGTAAAGTACCCATCATGCTTGGCTTGACTGGGTCCCTCTGTTTTAGGCAGCTGTATACTGGATCCCCTCTGTTCCTCCATTGTTAATACCACATGCTAGTTACACTATCAATGATATTTGGAAATGTAGCTTTTTCAGCGCTATTATCCTGCTGCTCAGGTCTTAGTTGGAAAAAAGTGGTTCCAAGTTTACATTTCCTCCAGCAGGGCCCCCTGCACTCCCACCCCTGATGAATTTCCGACAAACATGTCCACAATCTGGCAATGAATATCACTCCCACTCATGGTATCTCGGTACTTCCCTTGGCTCATGTGACAGACAAAATCAGTGGGGTTCATCTGCATTATAAACCCTATTGACCTCTGGCAAACAAGGGAGCAGGCAATTGGGGCTGCAACAAATGCAGGGTGCCATCAGAGGATGACTTTCCTTCCCATTTGGATTCCTTCCTTGGAGATTTCATTGGGCAGACATCCTCTGGGATTTAATTGGCCATGCCTCTTTTCGGTTTAGATGTGCTTTAATTTGAAATACAGAGCAAAAATCATGGGAGTTATTTAATTGAAATTAAATGTTTAATGTGCTCATGTTTATTATGGGGTAGTTTAATATGTGGTGATCATTTGTAGCTAGTGTTTAATTCCACTTCCATGTGCATATTTTGCAGTTATAAAGGGAAATATTGAACACTTATTATGCTACCGCTATAATCTACTTTACAGCATTCTGCATTGACACTGGGTGCAAAGGAATATTTATAACTCAACACTGGATTGTACTACTGCATTTGGTGTAGCACCTTGCCCTATTTACATGTTGAACCTCTGGGCTTAACAACACCCAGGGATGATTAAGTTCTCCTACATAACATTATGCTTCATATGCATTTACAGCAGTGATAAGATTGATAAGGTTGGGGTGTAGATTTGCTGAGCCTGGTGCCATCAAGCGGTATAGGGGCCTGGTCATTGCTGGAGCTCAGTGGAGGTCAGTAGAAATGTTGTCCATGTTACATCCCGTGTGACATGCCCTCTATGAATCATGCCCACATGAGGTGGGGATTGAAGAGGAGTACAGATAGGAAAGGGATTGCAGGATAAAGGCATGTGTGTGGGGGAGGTTATAGATGTTAAAAGTGGCAATGGAGGAAAGGTAAAGGTGTGAAAGGGGAAAGATACAAAACTGGAGGTAGAGAGAGGGAGTGAGGGAGCCTAGAGGCGGAAGAAAAAGAGGGGGCCCATATGTGAAGAGTGCCCTCTGCAAGGCTAGGAATAAAAGAGGAAAGAGATTACATTAGTAGAATTCTGTGTCTCCCACATTACACATACATTTAAACAGCAACATTAGCTTTAGCATATTAGTTGACCGGTTGGACAGATGTCAAAGCAATATATAATAATCCAACTCTTACCAACACACTGGTTCCACTGATAATGTTGAACATATCCCTGGGGGCAGCTACATCGATATCCACCAACTATGTTATGGCATCCATGCTGGCATCTGTGAGATCCTTCACACTCATCAATATCTGTAAAGATCAGACACAAGAAAAAAGTAATATAACGAATGTCCATGTTTTTAATAAATCAGTAGCATGCTTATATTTGCATTATATAGACTAAAAAAACAAAGGCTAAAAAGAGGAAGACAGAAGAAATAAAAACAAAGAAAATAGAAGGAAAAAACAACTAAGCCCTATAGAAGGATGTGGATGTTGAACACTTCTCTTCCGGCCTTTGTTGCTAGCTGGAGCTCGTTGTGCTCCCATGAGCTCCTTTTATTGCAGAAGGCAGTTATTGTTGTGTTTATTGTGTGGTGTTACATTTGATCATGAGGCACTAGGTAGTTTGGACAGTGTCAATGAAAGAGAGTGACAAACAGCCAGTAGAGAAAGACAGGAAACAGAGAAGGTTACTGAGAGTATGGGAACATGGAAGATGCAAAAAGAGTAAAAAATACTGGTTTATTTTGTGGAGACAATTCTGGCCAAGTTGCAGTATTAAACATTTTCCCAAAATTTTCCCATAAATTTCCCTTTAATCAAGTGGTACAGTCTGTAGCAATGATTCTGGATTCATGCCCCCTAAAGAATTTTCTGTACCCCCTGTCTTATTGGCTACATACCATCACAATTGAAGCCGGTTGCATCCAATGAGAAGCCTCTTTGGCATTCACATGTGAAGCTTCCAGGTGAATTTTGGCACACTCCTTTTGATCCACATACATTGGGTTGTCCACCACATTCATTATTATCTACAATGCAATGTAAAGCATTTAGTAAAGACAAACATATGCTATAAAAGTATAATGGTATTAATATATTAACATAAAAAGATGTTTCGCTAGTTATTCGACTAGCATCTCAATTCAGAATGAGTCAACCGGCGGGATAAAAGTGAAACACTTTCAAGAAAATAATTTATTACTAAAGGTAATTACGAGTTTGTGCATATGTTCCTTGCATCTGGTTCCAAATTACTTAGGGTGAAATACTGATAAAAGAAATAGGAAGTGTTAAAGGATATGTGGTGAATTAAACCTGTTTTCATTTATACATACTACTGTGTGTGGTAGATAGTTTCTCACACAATAGATTGTATAGGCAAAGCATCTGAGGGAATATATTTCTTGGGACACTTAAATGGATGTATGAGGAGAGCCTCAGCGACCATTGATTTGTATCAGATTGATGGCCACTGGGCTGATATGATTATTAGTATTTGCGATATTTAAAATATTAATCTGTAATAGAAATATAAGAGTTTAATGTGTTGCAAATATTATTTAAATAATATTTCCCTCTTTCAGGAAGAATATACCTAAAGCAACCTCATGCTTTTTCCACAATTAGATTTAACATCAGTTCTGTGTTATGCAACAATCCTATGAAGGGCAGTCAGCAGAACTTGGCATATCTAAGTAGGTGCTGGGGCCCCTGGCATCTTCAGGGGCCAACTGACTGCCTACCTGAGCAAAACAGTTGGTGGGGCATGTAGGACCAAAATGAAGGGTACGGGAAGATAGGGGACTGGTGCAGTTTGAGGTTGTGCCAGTCACAAAGATGTGAGAATATTGAACACCATCACAGAGTCCATAAGGCTGCCGGTGGTTGTTTTCAGGTATTCCAGCCCAATCCTTTGTGAAGTCATTCATCTCAGTGGCAAAAGGTTTCTTTGACACTGGGAAAATGATGGATCTTACTTTGCACTGGATATTACTTTCAAAGGGAACTTCCAGGCAATAGCAAAAATAAGACTATACAATTCACAAACAAATAATGATATGAATGGTTATGGCTGATTGGCTACATAATAAATACCCAAATACAAAAGTTCCACCATCACAACAGGAAAAAATGTCAAGGACAACATTGTCACATCTTAAATACGGCCCCCATGCACATTATCCATACCACATCCACCACACCCCGCTATCTAAGCTGGCAGAAATAGTAATTGTGGACTGCAAACACAGTTGCGAGACCATAATAAAGGCAAGACTCCGAGTTGGAGCAGTTAATATCTAGTAAGGATACAATGCAAAATACCCACTGCATGGTAATAGTACCTCAAATAGTATGCAGGAAACCGGGGGGGCTTGCCACTAAAATTGCTGGTAGTAGTAACAGTACTGGCAGGGGCCCGAGCAACAGCGTGAGCCACCAATTCAGAGGCCAAGATCCTCCACTGGTTAGATCTTACCAAACCATATGAGCACCTCCACACTGCACTCACTGAAGAATTCACAAAAGGATTGATTGCAGCTGTAGACAACACACTCCCATGACCCCATGTGAGTTCCCCAACTGGTATTGGCAAAGCCAGGTCGGTGGTTAAAGGTGGATGGAAATAACAGCAGCCTATGGGGAACCAAACATTTAATCCCAGGTTTTGGTTTTGTTCCCCCCCCCCCCAAATAAGTATGAAACTGTAGTAATTCCTGTGTTCCAACTGCTTATGCACGGGCCACGAGCCAATCACTGGCTTGCGTTACATTCTGAGCTCAGATCGGTAAAAACAGCTGAATGGAGCTTGCGCTGCAGACTGCACCCCCGCTCCTCTGCATACCCATGGCAACTTTTCAAAAAATTGTTTGGTTTCAAGTACGTGTGAGTATGTGTATGTACCATGGGATCATCGGCTATATAAGTATAAAGTGCGATACGGGGGGGTTTACACACAGCCGGGAATCCCATATCGGAGACCACATCCTTTGGCGTCCTATAGACTCTATGCCGGGGGTTGATCCTCTTAAAAAAGAGATGAAATATGTTGTTGCATTGCTCTACTGACTCTGAATCACACCTCATTTTCTCTCAAGCCTTATTATAAAGTAAAGCATCGATATGACTCCTGTTTTCAGAAGGTATTTTAAGGAAAACTTACAGTGTTAGGGCCAATATATATTTTATCCAATTGGATAAATGCCTTGGGCTTCAGTATAGAGTTTCACTACAAAATGTGTCCCTCTAACACAGGAGTTTGTTCTATGACAATAAAACATGAAAACCACTATAGCATAATTTTAATAACAAGACTGATACTCTCAGACTCGTAAAATATTGAATCAATATTACTTACCAATGCATGCAGTGTGATGCTGGGTAAAGCCTGGAGGACATTTGCAGCTGAAACTTCCAACAACATTGACACAGAGGAATTGGCAGTTGTGTTGTTTGGTCACACATTCATCAAGATCTGTAAAAAAATGAGTAAATCAAGTGGTTTTGACCATGAACCTGTGAGCCATAAAGCAGAAGGATTCATGCTTTCATGTATTTTTTTCTTTTTTAGCTGTTTGCATGTCTGAACAGTCAAGATATTTCCATTTTATTTCCTGTTAGAGGCCACAGACCTAGATATGGAATTGTCTGCAGAATGTATGTGTAAGTTTCTCATGTGTAAATCTACATTTAGTTACCTTCTAAATGTAAAGCGTCTCTGAACTCCGGACTACATTTATCTTAGAGTTATGGCCATTTCTTTCTACTAAACCTTGTATTTGCAGTTGCACTAAAGCCACCTTTCGCCTGAAATGTTCATTTAATACAGGCAGTCAATACTGACCAATATAAACTAAATGGTGCCTGTGAGTAATAATATAAAACAGCTATCCAATAGGGGGCATGCTTTACAGCAGTCTACAGCTGTTTCCTGGTCCCTGGCCATATAGTGCTCTATTAAGTGAAGAGGAGTATTTCCTAAATTAAGGGCTTATAGTCAGTGTAAGATGGTGAGCTAGGGTTATTGGGGATATGGATCCTATTTAGACCAGAATTGCCAGGAAGGGGTTAGGTTTGCTTTAATAGGGTGCTCTTTTCCTTCTTTAAGGTTTTTTTGTGTGGGCTTCTCAATGACTTTTTGTGCACTTGACTAAATAAAGTGGTCTTTCTATGGCACCCTCTATGTCCTATGCTATAGAGCATCAAAACGTTACCTTGAATAATTAATAGTCTAAAACTCTATTCATTGTCTTAGAATTTAAAGCCCCTTCACTTTTTATTGTCTAGAGATTTTTTTATGATTGGTGTTTTGGGTGAACATTTAAAACTGCAGTCTTAATACTTCAGAGCTATAAAAGCCCTCCCAGCACAGTGGGCACTATAGCCAACTATAAGCTATATAACAAAAATGACTAGTCATTAATTGCTAAGATCAGATTTTTTGTCTTGACACGAACAGACATGGACAGATGCTATGGATAGCGTATGTCTGGTCTTAAAAGGACTGATGTAGGAAGAAGACTGTATATGCCTAAAAACAAACCATTTTAAACTATTCACTTTAGAAAAGGCTATATATTTTAAGCAGTAGAAAATTACTTTGGTACCAATATTTAAGCCTCACCTTTACACGTTTTTCCATCCTCTTGCAGAATGTAGCCACGAGGGCATGAACACTGATAGCTGCCTTCTGTGTTCTTACAAATAAAGTTACATGGTTTAGGGGATTGGGAACATTCATCAAGATCTAAAAGGCAATGCAATGCATAAAACATAGTTAATTCATTAACCTCGGCTAAATTACTAGAGAAAATACAGTTTTACCCTATCATAATTATATTTTTGACTTGATATCTTGATATCAGTTTAAAACCATGTCACGTCACGTGGAATGAACTGGCAGGTAATGTGATCGCTGGTGACGTAACCAGTACTACAGAGAAAAGGCTGGATGCCTCAGTGCTGAGAAGCAATCAGAGTAAAGCCATAAGTTCCCAGGTAAGACATATCATAATGGACTATTTAATAATTTTATAATAAATTAAAGGTTATATAACTAAGGAAAATGCAATTATTGATGCTCCTCTCAACTTCCTTTATGTTTCTTCCTACTGTTAGCAATTTAGTAGTTGGCTTTTATCCTAGCCTTAGCCAGTAACACAGTTTTTACAGTATGGGCAGCAAAAAAATATTTCTTCATTATGCCTGTTTTTGGAATGAAATATGCACTTTTTCAGGTTTGGGTGAAAACTATTTAACTATTTAAACATATAACAGTATTTTGAGTTTTTGAATGTTTTTTTTTGCAGTTTTTGAATTACAAAAATAAAATACATCCCAGCATACTTTTTTTTTCAATAAAAAATGCAATGCGGGTGTTTATTAATATTTTTGTAGGCGGCATCTTGCCAGCAGACTAGTCCTATGCCCTTTCTGTGTTTTCCATGGGTGCCCAGGGCATGTCCTAGGTGGGTTGCAAACAAGCCTACACTCCTTTGGCCCCTGAGCTCTGGAATACTAGTCCATATGCCTTATGCACCAGGCTGGTTGCCTTGGGGAGAAGCTGTGCTCTTGTTTTGTTAATTATATAATTTAAAAAATACATTATAAAAAAAAAAAAAATCAATAAATCAATAAACCAGATTTTTTCATTGAGAAAAGACATGCTAAGATGTGAAGAGTACTTTTTACACCTGCTTTATGCTGGCAGGACCGAGGGCTGGCTGATCGGACTTAGAGCCCTAGGATACAGGGCCTATGTGTTGTGCGGCAGGCTGGTTGCCATGGGGGAAGCAGGGGGCTAAGCATTTTTATATATATTGCTAAAAAGAAGTCAACAAAAGGCAAAGAAAATGTTCTTTTAACCCTTTCAGTTATAAGCCCATCATAAGCCTGGACAGGCTCAGCAATGTGAGAATCAACATTGCATACTTTCATTTGCCAGTGTAAAACGAAAAGTGCACTGGCTTTTGCACACTTACACACGTTAAGAATGTTTACCCTAATATACATTCCATAGTACTTTTGACAGATCTTACCAACACATGATGTGCCTCCAATGTCAGTTGTATAGCCATGATTGCAAAAACATTTAAAGGAGCCAATGCTGTTAACACACTGCCCATTTCGACAGAGGTTTGGCATCACTTTGCATTCATCTATATCTGTGTAGATAAGGTATACAGTGTCATTGCAAATTATAACATTCAGGATGATTGTAAATGATAGATAAATAGTCAGGTTAATATAATTAGTCAAAATACAGTTTCAAAAATATAAATATATCTACTGTGAGATTTTTATCTGTGGTTGTATAGAGACAATTAAACTGACCTGTCATTACTAGTTAAACAAGGACGTTTGTAAATAATAGGTGTAAACCTACAGTACCTCTGCCATCTGTTGTGTATCCCGGTCCATGTGGGCAGAGCTTCTTATACTGCGTTGTACCTTGCAGGGGGCAGATCTCACACTGGTTGCCCCAGCCTCTACCTCCATTGCAGCAACACTCAGATTTAGTGACGTGATTTCGACTGCTGGATGACATCTGACACATTGTTTGTAGAACTTCAGAGAAGCAGAATCCTTGGCGTGTGTCTGTGGGGCAGATAAACATACAACTTACACATAGCGTAAAGCAATCCAATGTCTGTATGCTTAATACTTAACTATAGGTTGTGTGGCTGCCAGTCATGTAAATGCTGATGTTGCCAACAGTTACATGATTGGTTGCCATTCACTTAACTATTCACTATATAGTTTGGGAATGGTGGGGGATTAGACAAGCAAGCTCTCTAGATAGTAAGCCCAACTGAGCGTAAAATCTGTATAGCGCCTGGCAAAAGCCAAGAAAATCCTGAAGGAACCTTCACACCCAAATCATGGACCTTTCTTCCTGGGAAGTTCTACCACTGCCAGATGTCTAAATACAGAAAGAGTGAGAGAAAGTTTTTTTTTCCCCACAGACCGGGAAAAAAAACAGGAAAACATGAAGTGGCGGTGTTGATTCTACCTCCACTTAACTCATTCAATCAGTCTGGACATCCATCCTCACATCATTGTAGATTTCTAAATGTGGATTGATAATTTGAAATTTGTTTAAATTCACATCTCTGCTCTTTTTATACTTTCTTTATCTTTAGGCTATACTTCCCTGATCATTTGTACATTTCATCCCTTATCATACTTGTATGATGATGTATGTGACACATATTTGAGATTTAGGCTCTATTCAGCAGTAGGCCTGGAAGTATTTAGTTGTATGGGCACTGTGTGAACAATTTCCATTCTAGGAAAGCACCCTTTATTTTTGAGTAGAGAGTGTTTTAGTCTCTTTAGCCCTTTATATTAAGGCTAACATAGGTCTCTCCACATGGTAGGTTGTGACTCACCAAGTCTCACCTACCATAAAGCCAAACACTTCTGGGCCAGTACTCATGAGAGCCAAAAGCTTGAAACACGTGTTCACTAATAGAAGTAGTTTGGCTGTGTAAATTTAAAGCTAATCCTTGACATTGCACACTCAGAGGTTTCTGAATGCCTTGGATGGCTCATAATCATAATCTCAATCTTGTGGATGCCTTAGAGATATACAGAAGCAAAGGAAGAAATAAGTCACTTGAACATTCAACAGAAATCACCTAGATTTCATCATGTAATTTATCATCAGCTGCTTGGTCTTCTTTGAGTTCTAAGCTGCTTGCAAACCACAGGCTGATAATACTAACAAAGTTCAGGAAGATTAGAAGCCCCTTCCAAAATAATTATGGCTATATATTAAATCATTCATTCACACATATTATTTATTATTCTGTATTAAGAAGTGACCAAGGAAACCAGTGGTATAGTGATAGACAAATTACAGTGGTCAAGTAAGACAAATCTCATATCATAGGGATTTGTAAAAAGTTTTTAGGAAAATAAATACTCATGATGTATGGCCCTGATTTACCACAACCCCTAATTACCACAATATCTCTCTCTCATCTTAAAATATTATTTATGCAGCTTCATGGGATCATTTGTACTGGTCCCATTCCAAGCCAAACTTCAGATCAGCTATTGTTATGATTATGAATAGGAACACTACTAATGTTTCCTTTGGGGTCTCATTCCTGTTACTCTTGGAAAACGTAATGATTATTATGCTTCTTGCATAACTTGCATCAGAAAAAAGAGGCAAGTAAGTCATAAATGATATAATGTTGCAGTAGGATCTGCTATCTCATGTTTTCTTTTGTTGAATATGGATTGGCCAAGCAGCTTGGAGATCACACCAGACATTTTATCTTAACAGCAGGGACTTAGTCTGGTTAGATTTTATACATAACAATTTCTTTAAAAACCTGTGTTTATGATATTTTTGGGGGTTTGGGTATTTTTATTTGGCATTTTGGCAGTTGGTATACTCTTGTAGCACAAACTGGTATTTCAGTGCTCAAAAACTTATGATATGAATATAAATATGATATAATTAATGTTACATTGTACTTGATGAATGATACCTAGAACTTCCATGTGCTTGCAGAGCTACTTTTGTTGCAAAGCAGAGGCCAAAGATCATGGACCCCATGAGAGCAAAAAGCAGAGGCCAAAGACCATCGACCCCAGCCGACTAGTGACCAGCCCATGAGCTGCTGAGCTCCACCCCATTGTACTTTCCAGGTGGTCAATGAATTTGTTTGTCAGCAGAGTTAAGACTATAGCATTGCAGAGGCAGGTCATGAGCAAAGATGTATAAGGTCCCCTTTTAAAGAAATAGTACTGAAGCTAAGGTATTGTAAGGTCAGATGTTGTGGTGAGGGAGTGTAGCCACCACAGCCAAGAACATAGGCTTGGGTGTCTCGGTTGGGGGTACAGTGGGGCCAGCGGGGGTAAGGTTTGGGGAAAGGCTGTGAGTGGAGGCTGTGACCAGCCCAGTTGGCCTCAGAGCAGTGAGACCCACTGGAAATTCCCCCTGTGCTGTCACCCCTGCTTGCAGTCAACATATTGGCATTGGATGGTGATCCTGATTGCCTCTAATCTATTGTTCAGGTAGGCCCTTTTGTCCCAGGACAATAAGTGGTTGGAGTGCCTGAGCAACCTGTGCTACCTAGAGAGCAGAATGGCCAAGAAATCAGATGTTCTATGATATCAACAGATAAGCTGCTGAGCTCTGCTCCAAATATGCTTCCCAGTTGATCAAGGAGTGTACACTACAGCTTAGGCATTGTAGTGACACACCATGACCTTGGTGGATATGTATTCTTGTAAAGCAACAGAACTTTAGCTTTAGTAGTAAGGGAAGATAATTTAGCAGCGATGGATATGCCCCCGACAGTCACAATACTTAGTCTATAGCATTGCAGAGACAGAACATAGGCAGGTTTTTAGATGGGTGATACAGTGGGGCCTGGTCTAGGGCAGGGGGTATTAGGGGGGTATGGGAGGTAGAGTGAAGGGGGTGTCAGAGAAGCAAAAGGTTCTGACATATGAGCTGGGTGAGGTAAGTTTGTGCTTGAGGGCTATTCTCTGCCCAGCATACCCAAAACAGTGCAACCCACAATGAACACTTCAAGTCCACCTCCACCAGAAAGCCGCAGTCCCCCTAGTCTGGTTGAGAAGTAGCTAAGCAAGATGGTATGACAAAACTCAGTTTTAGGATAAAAGTGAAATAGAAAATAAAAATCTGATTAAGAGAGATTACTTTACAATTGTAGTTAATCATGTTAGTCATTTCTTGTTTTTATGTGGTGTGCTGTGTACATGATGATTCATTATAACGCAAAACTTTCCATGTTATACAAAAGCTTCATGTTTACCAAAGTGTGAACTGTGTGCAACCAAATATAACCATAACCTCTCTGGGGAGGAGGTCACTAATCATATGACGTACACATGAACAAAGACATAGACTAGGGATAACATTTGTTATATGACTACTCACCAAGGCATTCTGTTCCAGAGACAGATGTCTGAAACCCTTCATTACAATCACAACGGTAGCTCCCAGCAGTGTTGACACAACGCCCGTTCTCACAAATACCAGGCTTGATGCGACATTCATTTTCATCTGTATCAAACCAATAAGAAAACCGATAAACATAAACAATAAAGTAAGCATGTCACCACAACGTCCTTAGATAAACTTGGAACAGTGCTGTTAATAGAATTGGCTTTCCAGTTTTAGTTATGACATGAGCACATGTGGTGGATGTAATCTATGCTTTTTTATTTTGTCTAAGGTGGAATAAACAAATTACAGAGTTTAAATAATATGTAAGCTTACGAGAAATAGGAGACATTTGTATGAACACACCAAATGTGCAGTGCTGGATTCCCAGCGGAGGAACGAGTTAAGGTGAGCTTTACAGACTTTCTGCGGGGTTATGTGTGGGGAGACTCTAGCATTCTGGATGCCCCCCAGACTGTCATTTAGTGGCGGTATCATCATCGGCGCATGCACAGGTGTTGATCCGCCTCAAAGAAACCCAAAATAGAAACCTTTGATGTATTTCTGTAAACTTCAAAGGAAAGTATATAGGGTGTTGGAGGTACTGATAACAATATTGTACCTATTAATCCAACTATACATTTATTAAAGGGCATCTGAAACTCGCTGCTGTGTGCCTCAGTCACTAGCTAACTGATTTTTGTAGAAAATGTTTCAAATTTTAACTTGAATCTAAAAAGCATTCTCCAGTGAGGCTCCTCCATACATGTAATCAGTGATCTAACAATATTAACCTTCACTCTGCCCCTGAATTATTTTGGTCCTGGCCCCTGGTCACATTTTCTTACTTCCACCGCTCCAGGACTTTCATTTCCACTTCTCTGAAATTTCCTCCCTTGTTTATTTTGTCCCCAAACATTGAAACTTTCAAAATGCCCTTAAATGCACCCTTTAGACAAGAATATAATGCTATAAATACTTCTTGTTATGCCTTTCACACAACACATGTGATACCTCCCCTTTGTCTCCCCCCATATCCTTTAGATTGTAAGCTTATAAGGATAGGGCTCACACTAAAAGTCTCACATCAAGTCAACATGCCACTAAACTCACGGTATTGTTATGCTGGCTTTTTTGTAATTGAAGGTATTCTTTACACTTGGCTCTTTACAGTGGAAGGGCAAGCTAGTGCGAGGTTTCAACACAAGGAAACATTGTTCAGGGCCATCTCCTTCCCTGCACACTATTTCAGATTTTTTTAAGGGATAACCTTGCAGTTATGCTATTGCATGAGCACACTAAACACTAATCCCTATCGAAATCATACAATAACTTTATTGCATTGTGATCCTTCAAAAAGAAACAGTATTGAAGAAGGAGATGGATACAATGCTCCCCTATGCTGAAGCCTTGCATCTTCCAGAGTAAATAGCCAAGCAGGAGCGGTGCAAACTGGGGGTAAAATAATGCAATAGCTTAATAACATAGTAAGCCTTTAAAATAATTCAGAAAGAGTGTTGTATGAGAAGAGGGCACCCCCAACAATAGCCTAATAACATAGTAAGCCCTAAAAATGTTTCTGAAAGAGTGTTGGATGGGAAGAGGGCATCCCCAACAATCTCCCTCTACCTAAATAGACATTAGCATGTGCCCCTTTTGCGTGTAGCAGTTGCTGCACTCAGACAATTCTACTACTGTTATTCCAGTAGCTGTGAATAATAGAGCACCTCATTTAAAACCCCATCACAGTCTTCTTGTACTCTGTAGTTTCTTACATGTAATAGTATATGTAGTAAATTTCGTACTCCATCTATAATTGCTACTGTACAGCAATATGGAAGAAATATATATATATATATATATATATATATATATATATATATATATAAATAAAATCTGCTCCTATGCAGCCGGGCAATGATGTTTTGAGCAGACTGTGGTGAGATTAGCTGTGACATCGTGTGTGTGGCATGAATACTACTCAAATAAATTGTTACAAAGCAGACCTACCAGAAGCTATCAGTGCCATGGAAAGCAGAGTAAATAGTTGGAATATTCTGAAATGACTGTATAACCATATTAGCTTGAAAAAGCGAACCAGGAGGGGATTATAAACCATAATGGCTACATTGCACAATGCTCTTTTAATTCATCACTTGGGATTATATGATTTTCTGATTTTATTATGGTCTATTGACACAATGTGTAAAATATTTGCTTGCTGTGAAAATTCAAATTAATTTTTCAGCTTCACATGAGAAGCAATAAATCTAAGTATCTTATGTCAAAGTACTTGACAATAACAATGGGGTGTGGCTTAAGGTTGCATGGCTTAAAAAAATCAGATTGCATTGTTTTATCAGGTAACACCAGGGAAAAAGAACTTCTATAAGTGAGAGCAGCCTTACCAATCTAATTGTATTCATATATTTTGTGAACAACTATGACAATGTTCATTATAATCACCACTATGGAAATTTCAATGTTTCTTCAATTTATCTCCTAAATACAGTTTACAAGCACCAGAAGGAATCCCAAATAGTTGATTATTTTACCTGCAAGCTATTCTTACTAATAAATCAGGAAACATGCTGCTGGATTTCATTTATATTTCCTGGTCAGTTTAAAAAAAAATATTTGTGGGGGTGCGCATGCGCGTCGGAGCGAGATGGCTGCGTGCTGATCAGCTCCGGACCCGGCGGATGTTTATGGAGGTCGCGCTGTGAAGCAAGGCACTTATCTGACTAACAGCCGGTCTGAGAGGAATCCGGGAGTGTCGTGGGCTGATAGGAATACATCAGACAAGGCGGCAGACGACATCTGCGAGACCTGCGCAGCTGCTCACAAAGTGCGTGCGGCGGCTTCAAGATGGCGGCGGAGTTTACCTCGGCTGAGTTGGGGGAGCTGGAGGAGCTGGAGGAGATTGCATCTAGCGAAACCTCCTTTCTGGCCAGTGAGAAAGATGAAGCACAAGCAATCGACACCGCCTCACAACCCACAGTGAGTACTGCTATTTTGACTCAGTTTGAAACACTCCTGCAAAGAGCCCTGGCATCTAACACTAAACTTATTATTGATCACCTATCCAGGGAGCTGGAGAAAGTTTCCCTAAGCATGTCTACATTGGAGACTAAGATGGAGGAAGTTACTGCTAGTCAGGAAGCCCTTGAGGAAGAAGTTGGTCAATTAAGGTCCCATAATGCGCTCCTGGCCTCTAAGCTGGATGAGTTTGAAAATAGGGATAGACGTTCAAATCTTAGGTTTCGGGGATTGCCAGAACATATTGAAGACGTGAGAGCGGCGGTTACTGCTTTATGTCAGGAGCTAGAGCCGGGGTTGATGGCTGACCGGTTGGAGTTTGACCGAATTCACAGGGCGTTGGGCCCACGTAGACCTCCTGAGGAACCCCCAAGAGACATTATAGCGAAATTTCATTTCTTTGCTACTAAGGAAGCTATACAGAGAGCGGGGAGGAATGCCAATAAGCTGCAGTTTCAAGGCCACACATACCAGATTTTTTCAGATTTGTCAGCTGCGACTATGGCAAAAAGAAAAGAATTGAGACCTATGCTTACCATTCTCCAGGAAAAGAAGATTGCTTACAAATGGGGGTTCCCCTTTCGGGTTTCTTTTTCCCATAATGATATCCAATATTCAGCCACCAACCTTGAAGAATTAAGATCTTTGATGTCTACAGCTGGTATCTTTCGCTTGCCACCCTCTAAATCACCAAGAAGTGAAGAAAATTCCCCCAAAGTTCAGAGAGCAGGAAAACGACAGAGAAGGGGGCTGCGTGTGGGAGGCAGAGGATCCTCCTTGGACTTTAATGTCACCTGAAGATGAATGCCGATCCATAAGTCTGTTAATGCTGCTCTGGTTCAGTGATGTTCTGGACAGTCACTTGTTTCTTTTACTTCTCTCTCTTCCATTGTTCTGAATGATGTCTCCTACATCTTTGACATTACGAGATGGTCCCTGAAATGTTTTTTTTTTCCTTTCTTTTTTGCATTATTATAACTGGCCTATTTAAATAACTTTGGAATTAATGCTTAATAAGCAGTAGTTTATGTTTATATGGCATTGTAGGCCTAATTCTTGAAAGCTGTGCCTTATATTTAATTAATGTTCCTTTATATTGGCGACCTCCTGTTGGACATCCGCTGGCATATTCTTGTCGCACTTCTCAAGAGCTAGAGGGTCTGTTCCCTGTGGCTTAAGTACTACTGGTTCCTAGTTGGGTACACCGTTGGGTACCTGTTTAAGCTTAATTTACTGTATATACATTTTTTCTTTTTTTGTTTCTTTTCTGGTTTTTCACTGTCTTAATTACCATAGGGCGGTGTTTTATGGGGTATTGTCTTCACTTCTCTGAAGGGTCAAGTGATCTTCCCTTTTGAGGTGTGTAGAGAGACCCTTTTATGCCCTGAGGGGGGGTGAGACCTAAATACCTTCGGGGTAGAGGTCCGTTTGTACTTTGGTCACACCTTCCCTTTTGGCTTACGTTTTGATAATTCTACTCCCCTCATTAGGGGACTGTTAACTGATAATATTTTATCCTATTGTGTTTTCCCTTGTTTCCCTGCCCTCTTTGTCTTTTACCATCTTGTCTTTTTCCTTCCTCCTTTTTATTTTCTTTTTTCTTTTATCTCTTTTCTTCCTCACGCTGGTGACAGCTATAGTTCATATAATGGCCTCTGTTCTATCTCTAAATGTACAGGGATTCAATTCCCCTAACAAAAGGAGCATGGCGTTCCGTAAGATCAGATCATTGCGCCCAGATATGATTTGCCTACAGGAGACCCACTTCTCCAGGTCCTCCAGACCCAAATTCTTGGATGCATCATATAATCAGGTATTTGCAAGTTGTGCTGAGACAAAGCAGAGGGGTGTTTTGATAGGGTTTCATAGGGGGGCTCAATTTGTTTGTCAACAAGAGGTTGTAGACTCAGATGGAAGGTTTGTGATTGTGGTGGGAACTATACAAGATGAGGTAGTGACAATAGCTAATTATTATGCTCCTAATGTTAACCAGGTGGAATTTCTCTCTCAATTTTTTACTAAAGTGACCGATATTGCACAAGGAATGACAATAATATGTGGTGACTCTAACCTTACTTTGAATCCTTATCTAGATAGGCAATCCCCTAAGCACCCTATAATTACTACTCAATCGGCGGGGGCTTCAAAAAAATTCAGGAAATTGCTAGAAATGCATTCTTTAGTAGATGGGTGGAGAGAGGCGCACCCTGGAGGTCGAAATTTTACTCATTACTCGGCCCCGCATGATATATATGCGAGGATAGATCATTTATTTTTGCCTCAAAGATTTCTACCCCAGATGAAATCAATCAAAATTCTCCCAATCTCATGGTCTGACCATGACTGTCTATTTCTTAAAATGGGTTTTTTGTCCTCTAGACCAGTGGGAGGGTCATGGTCTCTTAATGCCTCACTTCTTTCTGATCCGGAGGTAATTGCCTTGATCTCGGAGAAGCTGAATGAATATTTTTTACAGAATGAAACTATGGAGGTCTCTAAGACTATATGCTGGGAGGCACACAAGCCCACGATTAGAGGGTATCTTATTCAAATGGCTTCTAAAAAGAAAAGAGAAAGGGAGGAGCGAATTCAGGCATTAGAGGAGGAATATAGGATTGCTGCTGAGGAGGCAAAAAATAGTATGTCTCCGTCTACTAGATCTAAGTTGCACAGGATTTCTCAGGATCTTAACTTGGCCCTTGCTGGAAAAGCAGAAAAAGCCCTTAATAGGATCAAACATCGGTTCTACTGTAAGGCAAATAGGCCTGATACTTTGTTGGCCAGGAGACTAAAGATGCCAGATGGAGACTTTTGCCCAGTTAGACTGAAAGATGAGAGAGGAGTTCTCACAGGTAATCCAGAAAAAATTACAACCATATTTAGGTCACAGTTAAGGAAGCTTTACGCTGAATCAAGTCCCCCAAATGCTGTTAATCTAAATCTGTTTTTTGAGAATCTCTCCTTACCAGAGATGCCCGTGGGCTTGTCCGAAGCATTGGAGGCTGACTTTAAGCCAGATGAGGTTCAGAGGGTTATTAAGAATTTGAAGTTACATAAGAGACCAGGTCCGGACGGATTTTTAGCGGCCTACTACAAGACCTTTTCTGATATTTTAGTTCCTAAATTGATAGCTATGTTCAATGATGTTAGAAGTGGTAACTCTTTCTCACAGGAGTCCCTTACAGCTGCCATAAGCATGATACCTAAACCAGATTCTGACCACTCTGTATGGTCTAATTTTCGTCCCATATCCCTGATAAATTTAGATATGAAAATTTTTACTAAGTGTCTGGCGGAAAGGATGTCAGAGTATCTTCCAGAAATGATTTCCGGTGACCAGGTGGGCTTTATCCCGGGGCGGCAGGCGGGGGACAACGTTCGGCAGATAATCCAACTTACCCATATTGCTAAACAGAGAGGAACCCCGTCGATAATTCTTTCTTTAGATGTGAGAAAGGCGTTCGATACGGTCTCGTGGGGTTTCCTTTTTAGCTTACTAGAGAGGTGGGGCTTTGGTCCCAAATTTCTAGGAATTCTGAGAGCTATATATGCGAATCCAATTGCGTATGTTAAATATAATGGGTATAAGTCTGGTTCCTTTCCTCTTGCGAGGGGTACAAGACAGGGCTGTCCGTTGTCCCCTCTCCTGTTTGCCCTGGTGGTAGAGCCATTAGCACAGATGGTCAGATCCTCTGCCGATATATCAGGGCTAGAGATAGGGGGTGTTCAGCATAAACTTTGTATGTTTGCTGATGACATCTTACTGATGGTAACTAATCCCCTTATCTCTCTCCCTAATATAATGAGAGTTTTAAATGTGTTTGCAGAGGTGTCCGGCCTTCAGGTTAACACCAGTAAATCTAAGATATTGAATATTAATGTTGAAGACAGAGTTAGAGCCCAACTACAGGCATCATTTGATTTTCAATGGCAAGGTACTGTAAAATACTTGGGGGTTAATTTAACTAATGATTATGAGACTTTATTTGCTGCTAATTTTATTCCCTTACGCCAGAAATTGCAAGCGCTAATGTTAAAATGGAAGGATTACAAGCTCTCGTGGCTTGGTAAGGTGGCGGCGGTTAAAATGTCCCTCCTTCCTAAATTTTTATACTTTGTTAGAGCTTTGCCATTGAAAATCCCACCTGGCTTCTTGAAGGCTTTACAGAATAAAATTTTTGCTTTTATCTGGATGGACAGAAAACCCAGAGTCTCGAGACGAGTTTTACTTAGAGCTAAGGAATTTGGAGGGATGGGAGTCCCATGCTTAAATAGATATTACCAAGCGGCTCAATTATCACAGTTACTGTCTTATCATGCTACTGACGACGTTCCCAAATGGGTCCAGATTGAATCTGTTATTTGTCATCCCCTGGCGATGGATAATATTCTATGGGTATCCCCAAATGTTAGGAAATTTGATAGTAACCCGGTTATAGGTCACTCTCTACGGATTTGGGATAGTCTTAAACTTTCTAGAGGCCTTATGTCTGCGTATACGCCTTTAGTTTCCCTCTGGAACAACCCTATGTTTGAGCCGGACTTAGCTAACCCCGGGAGGTTTATAAGATGGAAAACAGGAGGTGCCTCGAGATCAATAGACTTCATGGAAGGTTCCTGCATGCTCTCGTTTGCTCAACTTAAGGATAAATATGGATTAGAACATAAGGACATATTTAGCTATCTACAGATAGCTCACTTTATAAGAGCGTTACTTAAGAAAGGGGGAAAAGTAGAGGCCCTCACCCAGTTTGAATCTAGATGTTTGGAGGCCCCAAGAGGGAAGGGGGCGATAACAGAGATTTACAACAGTCTATCTATGTCCCTTAATCAGAAACGTCTGCCCCACTGGGAAAAATGGGAACGTGAACTACAAGAGTGCAAAAGTGATTGCGAGTGGCTTAAGATGTGGTCTAACTCGTTTGGTTCTGCAGCTTCGGTGACGTCTATAGAAGCTAACATCAAGCTGATCTCGAGATGGTATTTGGTGCCTGAGAGATTGGGACATGTGGGAGGAGGTAGCCAGAAATTTTGTTTTAGGGGATGTGAGGTTATTGGCTCATATCGACATATGTGGTGGGACTGTCCCGTGGCGAAAAATTATTGGGATAAGATATTTCAATTATTGAGCGAGGTACTGAATAGAGACATGACCCCTGACCCCTGGGTGGCCTTACTTAATAGCCCAGTCAGTAATTGCTCTGTTGACCAAAAGAAACTTATATACCATATTTTTTCTGGGGCTAAATTAGTGATAGCGAAAGCATGGAAATCTCTTGATTTGAGTATTGAGGCATTCCGAAACAGGGTTAACTTGATTATGGCGATGGAGAAAATCTCCGCTCTCCATGGAGGGTCTCTGGAGGACTTTCGGGAGGTGTGGTCTCCTTGGGTACATGCAATCTTGGAACCTGGGTTCGATGCTTCCCTTTTGGATATTTGAACATATGTGTTTGAATATAATGTCGATTGATAGGCTGTAAGCTACGGATTTAAGATAAATGGCTGTGTCTGCTCCCAGTGGAATATCCTTTTTTCTTTTATTATTCTTCTCCCTTTTTTTTTTTCTCCTCTCCTTATTGTCTATACCCTTTCCTTCTCTTCCTGTTTGTCTTGTCTCTTCCCTTCCTCCCTCCCCCAGTTAGGATGTTAAATAATGCTTCCTTGATTTGCACTACTGTACAGAGTTCCTGATAAGAACCTCGTTGGTGGCCGAAGAGGTTATGTTAGTTTTATAGATATATGGGTTTTATTTTTATACATATACATATGTTTATATAATTTTATAGCTTATAACTTATAACAATATTTTTCTCATGGATGTGAGTACCGCTCTTTTATAATGACATTTTATAATGACTTTTTTCTTTATATTATGTAAGTAACCTTTTGTAATATATACTTGCTTATTGGAATCTCATTATGATGTACATTTTGATACTGATGCTCGGAATATGTTACAATAAAATTATTGAACAAGAAAAAAAATATTTGTATGTCTCCATCTACTGGGAAAGGAATATGTGTAATTCTGTTGGCATGCATCATACAAATGCAGTATGCAGTAACAACATGCCAGGGCTCTTGTCCAATAAGAGCTGTTTGCCGTGCTTATGTAACAGCTCTGATAGTCTGTAATGGGGAGCGCAAGTGGTGAAAATCCTAGCTGTTGTTTCACACTGTGAATGGTGAAAAGAGACCTACAGAGATGCTTGGCATGGCTCTGCCCACAAAGAGTGATGGGTAATTCATTTATTCTTGGTCACTATGCACTATACACATAAATTCTGTTGCCAAAAATCACTCTTTAGTTGAATAAAAATAAAAAAACCATAAACAATGAACATATTGTAAAATAGAATATTCTAACCTGTGATACTAACAATCAAAGTTAACAAATGGATTTGTAATCTCACCTATGCACCCTTCTCCATCTGGTCTCTGCGTCATTCCAGGGGGGCAAATGCACATGAATGTCCCAATCAGGTTCTTGCAAAGCATTCCTCTGGTATCACAGTCATGGAAACCCTCTATACATTCATCCAGATCTGTTATATCACACAGATAAAAAGCTGATAGCCTTCCTTCTTCCAATTTATATTAACATCATATAATAAGCTATTAAGAATATTACAAGAAGAATGCCTTTTTTATTTACCTTTACACATTCTCTGATCTTCTCTAAGAACATAGCCAGCCGGGCATGTACATTCATAGGACCCATAAGTGTTAATACACCTGAATGCACATATTAATGGATTTATGGCACACTCATTTATATCTGGAAGGGAAACCAAGAGCAGTAATTTATTAACTACCGTTGAAAGCATGACAAAGACATAATAGAGTTAAGAACTGGGGAGTAACAGTAATACATGTACCACTGGTCGGGTGGTAATTGGCAAAGTTGTAGAATGATCTGTACACGTTCCGATCTTTACCCAAGCTTGATTTGTACCATATGTACAATACTGCTCCAAATAGGGAACATTATTTATGTGCACTTAATGATTGGTGCGATTGTAACACAATTGTTGGTGACAACCCACACCTACCACTTGAGACTGGCTTATATTTTTCTTTAAGAGTGGCCATATCCACCCCTGCCCATCATCTACTAAAGCCTCAGCTATAGAGTTCACATGCTGACTGGCAGGATAACACATTGGGCATGGCTTAGTGGGGATGGTATAGGGAAGCCTGGAGGGGGGTGTCAGTAAAATTCTTGGCTGATTGAACTACTTAAAATAATTTATTTCAAAGATAAAAATTAGTTAACAGGAAGGCAGTCCTACCTTCACAATTCATCATTGGTCCAGGCTCAAAGCCTTCATCGCAGGAACATTCAAAACTACCAATAACATTTGTGCAAGTTCCATTACCACAAGGGTTTCCAATAGAACATTCATCCGTATCTAGAATATGAAATGCATTCTTGTAATAAAAGAGACAACATTTTTGGAAAAAAACTTTAAAAGCATTTAAGTTTTTCTTAAGACAGAAAATGGCTTAGGGTGGTGATGGTTCTTATCCCCCAATACAAGAGCCAAATGTTTTTTCCATTATTTACAGTATTCTTTGGTGCAAAGTGTAAAGTTTGATTTGCATATTACATTTGGCCTTCTGATAAGAGATAAGTGCAAAGTCTACATGTTTTTGAATTAAACAGACAAGCTTTTCTTCTCTTTTCATTTTCATATTGTCTCTAACTTGTATAAATCTGATTAGAGTCAGAGCTAAGTTGTTTACAGGGGTCAATAGAATGTAGTTATAAATAGTACATCGTAAGGGCTCTTACAGGGGCCTTCTTTACAAAAAGAATATAGACAGGATTCTCCTGCATTCTTACACAAACTTAGAGCTTTAGCTTGAAAGAGTACAGAGCAAGGAGTCATTACAGAAGTTTATTTTACCAGAAGCTCAGTATGATGTGCAGAAAGAGGCCAAAAACAACTGATTGGGAGTCATACTAACTTTTTTGGGAAGCCAGGTTGGCTTCCGATGTACATTGCGGTCTTCATTGTAACCTGCAGCTCAGTGAACTTTTTAGCATTTAGACACAAAAAATGCAAAAGAAAATGTTTGTTATACTTTTTTTTCTCCAAAAATTACCTGTTCCTGCACCCGGCATTTTTACAAGTGAGGTTTTTCCTAGGAAATAATGACTTTTTATAAACTTTTTTTTAAAAAAACTTTTGGAAGCAGCACCCTATGAGCTATGAGCTTTCCATACTTCCATACAACAAATTCCTTACCTTAATGGATATATAATGTGCCTTGCCTGTAAAATGCTCCATCGCAGGTACAGGGGATTCTTTTGGGGAAAACATAGGACAAACCTTTTTTTGCACTTTTGTAAAGCTAAAAAGCCCACTGAAATGTAGCTTGCAATCCACACCACAATGCACACCAGAAGTCACACTGGCTTCATCAGATAATTAGCATGACCCCTATTGCGTATTCCTATGGTCAAAACTAGAGCTTTAATGGCTATACTGAAAAGTATATTAAGCAACAACAGACAAAAATGTACATACCTATACAGGTGACTCCAGAATAGTCTAGATTATAACCCATTGGACACTCGCATCGAAACGATCCATCAGTATTAATACAGTGACCATTTGCACATATTTCTGGATTTTCTATGCATTCATTGACATCTAAAACAGAAAGAAATCATAATTAAATCATAATTTAAATGATAGTCAATGCATGTCTCCAGTGAAAAAAGTAAGTTGAACACGGTTTTGTCTTTTTGTTTTATTTATTGCGCTATTTATAACAGTATTATTATTTTTCTGCTCTCCACCACCCCTTTCCATTACCACACATCTGCATGCAAACAGACACAGGGCCATGCTGACAGTAGAGTGGTTTCTTGGTAAAAAAAAAATATATTAAAACTGGAAGATTATTATTTTCATTAGGTGGGGGTATGTGTGCATTTAAAGACTTTGGCTGTAACATATAAGCTTCTGGAAATTCTCAAAATAGACCTAAACCCCAAACAGTGCATCCTGATTTAGGGGTGTCTGTCCTTGTAAAAGCCTGATAAAAATGGACCCTGCAGCATCTTGTATGTCATCACAAACACAAAAAATACTGTCCACGTGACTGGTGGCAGCCACAGGGCTAACATGGCCATTAGAATGGCTTTATGATGCAGAGCGGGTGCGTTTTTAATGTATTAGGATGTCATTAGTTGCTGAATACAACAGCCCTTAGGGGTGCTGCAGCATAAATGATTATTATATTTTTTGCATAAAACTGATTGAATTCAAGTAGCTTTGAGTATTACGACTACATAATAAAAACTATTGCCCATTGTTTTTAAACGGATTTTTTCATATTATATGTTAATTTTATATTTTACCTTCTCTGGTGTCTCCAATGCCTGGAATAGCACCATGCCCATATGGACATAAGGTTGAGAATGCCACTAAAAGAAGAAACACACAACAGTATGAATACACTGAAGGAAAAGAATATTGCTCTTTTTTATAGGGTTACATTTCTTGTCAAGATAAAGACTTATTTTAACAGAACACCAAAACAGCAGAAGTTATAGAAATGGCATACATCACAGACAAGTAGACAAAACATAACAGCAGCTGCCAAACCGGATTAGAGTACAGAGGTTTGCCAAAGAATAGTGAAAGGCAGAGCCAACTGGAAGGGCTGCTGTCTGAGTTTTATCATCTTTCTTCCCAATCAATTTTCCACTGAATTCAATGTAAAAATCTCAGTCTTGGCTGCCCTCTAGCCACAGGTTGTCTCACCCTTGTTGAGAAGCTCAATGTTTCTAGCTAGGAATTTTAACCCCAAACTATCAAAATATAATACAGCACAATCAAGCAAATGACTAATCTTTGTCACACCCACCTTCTCCTTCCTTAGGACAGAGTTCACAAGGATCTCCCCAGCCCTCTCCAGGCATTTTACTACAGCAGCAGATTGCCTTTGTGCTGTTATATGCTTTAGGTACTGAGCATTTTCCATTTTCAAATTTGGTGAAACAGAAACTTTGACGGGTATCTGTGAAAAGATATATATTTAAATATATAAGTTTATGAATTGTGTGTTTTTCATATGTATTATTCATATGTATGATATAAATAGTTGTATACATACATTTAAGAGGCTGATTTAATCTGCAGTTTGTTTTTTACTTTGCCTTTATCATCAGGTTACAATTTTTATTAGTATTATTATTATTATGTGTCTGCTATTTGCTACTTACCATAGCATCTTCTTCCATTATCTGATAAGACAAACCCTTCTGGGCAGGTACATTGAAAACTTCCTTGTGTGTTTGCACAGTTGCCAAAAAGACAGATATTTGGGTCTTCAGTGCATTCATCAATATCTGCAAACCAACCAATAAATATGTAAAGACGATATTAATAATCATGTTTAATAACACAAATGCACAATGGGTTGGAGAGTAGACACATATAGAACTTGAGAACACAGAGGGCAAGCTTGTGGGTGGGAGACCTTGTTTGTAGACAGCAAGAGGACATTGAGGAGCCCCAGATGTATAGGCTTGAGTTTACTGTCTGATGGGAGCCCTAATGCAGAATCCAGTCCTTAATGATTGTTTTGGCAGGGAGAGGTGGAAACAAGGCCTTGAAAAAAAGCTCCACACCCTGGTAGGATAGATGTTCAGGGCCTTTGAAATGCTCCAAGTAGCCTGTCTGAGTCGCCACTACTTTTGAAGCTTGAAGCATTGACGGCAGTGGAAACGCAGGCCGGCCTGCGGCTCAGACAGGTTGCATGGGGCATTTCAGCAGCCCTGAACCTCTATCCTGCCAGGGGGTGGGGCTTTTTTAGTTAAGAAATGTACATTTATTAAAGAAAATTACGTTTACTTTGGGGGACCCTGAAAAATCGGTTAGCAGAAGGGAGCAAGTTCTAGAGTTTTTTAGGGGAAATCAAACTGCTGGGGAATGAAAGAAGGTGCCCCTGACAGACAGCATTGGGCAAGATGACAGCAGGCTAATTTAACCCTTTGCCTGGAATGTCCCTCTTACATGTATAATGTGCTGCTAAGCTATCTTTGGTTCCATAAAATTGAATAGAGCAGAGGCCACAAATGCTGCTGTGTGGGGCTCAGTATGGGAGTTTTGTTCTCGGTATAGGTGATGTCCCAGGGTGGGATCCAGAGCTATAACACATTGGTATCTTAGCGAAATGCCAACAATGAGCCTCCTAGCCCTTACAAGGTACATTTTACAGCCATTTTACACCACTTAAGTTTGGGTCCCCATTTACCTCTATGGGGTTCAGGGTCTGAAGTCAAGTTCTGGTCCTGAACCATACATTTTTCTGTCTGAACATGAACATCCACCCTTCCGCTCATACCTAGTCTTAAACGCAAGTGGCCACTGGCAGTTACAAGGTGGTTTTCCAGCCACCTGACTGGCTAATAGCAGGGCCTGGTTTTGCTGTGGTCACAAGAAGCAGGGGCCCTCGGCGATGGGGGGGTATGCGTGGGGGCATCTGACTGATCTCATTTGTGATCAACATCCATTTTGTATAAAATAGGCGTTAGATCGCTGTAATGCATCAACACTGACTGACACTGACATTTTCTACACCAGAAAAGAAAAAGCAGATTCAATCATTTATTAAAGTCTTTGAGATGCCTTACTAATGCAAAATCTACTCCAAAATCCAGTAAAACAACTAAAATATACTGAACTTAGTGAGTTGTAGTATTTGTTTCCTAATTACTTACTGTTACTGTGTTAAATAAGATCTGTTGCAAATAGGTCCCTTCCTAATATCAGATAGAATGTTTCCACAAAGATGAAAATGCTCTGAAACCACTTAAAAAGATCTCCGACTGTTCACAATTCTCAGGAAACACACAAGCTTTTCTGTTAGCAGTTGAACGTGATTCTTGGCAAACATTACAGCTTAGCAGACACTGACAGTAACTAGACTGTCTACATTCTGACATGTGCAAAAGTAATTATCTACTCAATGTAAAAGTGTCCTTTTCCATTTGTAAAATAAGTCAATTCCCTTGCTGTGCTATGTATTTAATGTACATCTTTATGTGTAATGCAATATCTTTATTGTTTTTAGGTTTTACATGAAATGAATGTTGCATATAGGAGTGAAGCTGGCAGTGTACTATTTAATACAATGAACAGACAGCTACTGTGATATGATGAAAGAGTATCTAGTGTTTTTTATCTGTCCCTTCCCGCCCAATGACCATTAGCTGTTCTTCACCTTATTCCTTAAGCCATTGGGTAAAAGACCCATAGCTCCCCTTCTCTTCTTCCAAACTTTAAACACTGTTTTGTACCCTACCCTACAAGTTACTCTTGCTATCACTTACTTAGATATGGCTTCCCCCCATTTTGGCACCTTAAATTGGAATGGCAGCCTTAGTGGCAAACTCCTAGATCAGGGAAATCTCCTTCTCTCCACACTCCAACCATCTTGTCATCATTTCCTTGGTCAGGACCCCACCCAAATGATGCCTTGAATCAAATAACTATCTGTATAGGAAGGTCTTAGTTCAGGGAAAACCTTAGTTTGTGTTCCATTCAAATATCTTTTTCCCATTAGCTACACTTTGTCTTGACTTTCTGGAACCAGGACTCCCTCCATCCACGTGGCACATCAGAACTGGCTGCCTGGATAGTGGCTTCCAGGTCTAGAGAAGGCTCTGTCCCCAAATTCCTCACCCAGGCTCTCTGATCCTTTATTATGCCAATGCAAGTATTGTTAGCCTACCTGCCACAAGAAATGCCTAGTACACATGCAATATATACCGTATACCTTGCAAACTAAAGCTGATTCTGATTTAAACATAACTGGCTAAATCCTCTTTAAATGTTCTATTTTAATATTTATGACATACATTTGCAAAAGTTAATTAGACTGACGTGTCTTTTTCAGGAGCTTAAAGTTCTACATTTTCTAATTTTGCTTGTTAGAGTTTTTTTCTCTTGCTATAAATACCAAAGCTATTTTTTTTAGAAAAGCAAGACGATTTTTTATACACTCCAACTGAGTATATGGCACAGATCTTAGAATGTAAAGAGACACACAACACACAAGATATAATAATACAATAATATATAATAATTTATATACAAATGTGGATTGCATAATCTTACCTATACAGCTATCACCTTGGACTTCATATCCCACAGGACATATGCATCTAAATGAGCCTTCTAAATTCTGGCAGGTACCAGGAGCACATGCACCAGGATAAGCTACACACTCATTGATATCTTCAAAAGAAAATAATGGTTATCAGTCATTAGTAGCGATGTCTACCAATCAGTTTGTATAGTTTTAAATGTAGGGGCTCTTTCTCTAAAAACATACACACACCAGATACACTTTCCAGGAGAAGTGGCACAACTACGAAATGCATAGGTGTTCTGCCAGGCATCTTTGCTATTATGACCTCAGGAGGGAACATGGCCATAAATTAATCAATAGGCAATTCATTTAGATAGGCAATTCATTTAGATAGAGCACTTTAATATGGGTCACAGATTATTGTTTATTGTTTAGATATATTCTTATTTATTGCTGCCCTTTAAATGATATAACATTTAGTGGGGATTTGTGTATTCTGTATTAAAGCTAGCGGAGCAGATGGTGCCCATTCTGCTTGTTTTTAATTTTGTCTAATGCTTTTTAGAGAATAAACCTCAATAAATGATGAAAAATGCATGCTGTAGTGGTGCAATCTTGTGATATTTGGGACTTAAAGCGGTCCTTCACTCTGAATAAGAGCCTATCTTATATGTTTCCCACACCCTGTATACAGATTGCATTAAAAATCATCCTACCTGCATCTACTGCATGTTATGAGCCTTTAAACATCCAAGATGGCGGCTCATGGAACATCAGGCAGCCTGCAAACAGGAAGTGCCTTCTGACTGTGCTGCTCTGCATTCTGGGATCGCTGACCTTTTCCTGACCCCAGCTCTGCTCTCTCTGAGCAAAGCACAGCTATAACCTGCCCCCCTGTACTTTATCCCACTCTCCTCAGTAAGTGTGATGCTTCGGAGTCAAGATGGCGGCGCCCATATCCTAAAGTCCTGAACACAGTTGCAGCCCAGTGGGGGGAAAGAATAATAAGTAAGTGACTAAAAACTTAAAATATATTAATTTTAGATGCTGGGGAATCGTTTTTTAAGGGTTTGGGCTTTTCAATAAATCATGGTGAAGCCATGTTTCAAGAGGGCAGACTGACCATGAATAACTGCCCAGCAATTGGCTGACTAAGCAGTCAATCTCCAGTGGCAGCTTTTTTTAGTTTAACAAGAATTTGTTATCCCACGGTGGCTCCTAAAAACCCTGTATGAAAAGTGCTGCACACACAATTTTTTAGCCCTCCCTGTGATGTTTTCCATTTCCTGCCAACATGCCAATGGACAGGAAGGTGAAGTGAGTTAGTATTTAATAACAAATGTTCACAAAATGTGGTTAAAAGTGACAAAGAAAATAGCTTAACTTACCAATACAATTCTTTCCATCTATACTAAGTTCATATCCTTCATAACATAAACAAATGAAGGACCCAATATCATTAAAGCAGCGCCCATTTCTGCACACTTGGCCAGTATAAGAACTGCATTCGTCAATGTCTGCAAGGTAAACATATATCGGTATTCAGTATAAATAAGTAAAATCATCTAACAGACTATAACAACATTGATGTGTTACAACTTAGAACATTGGCAATGCTCTAAGATCAAAGTTTGAAGGCATTGAGGGTGAATCAGTGAACACTTTAGGTGAAAAAATGGAAGTATTCTGTTTCCACATGGTGCTGAATCGTATACAATGAAAATAAAAGTTAAAAATGTTAAGCAAACAGGTGGAGTTTTATTCAGTTTCATTAGTGAAGATCCCAAGTTGGATAACTTTTTAGCAGCATATGTAGAGTCTAAAATCCTGAAGGAACTATGCAGCATATGTACTTGAACAGAAAGAAAATGTAACTAAAAAGTTATCGCCGTTAAGCAGGTTTCCTTTTCAGTAAGAATCAGTAGATGGAATTTTTCTACCTGTCATCAATACAGAATTCAAATTGGGCCCATAAAATGTGCCCTATGAATGGCCATGTTTAAATAAAACATTTAAATTGAGCACTTAAATTCAGGCGTATAATGACATTAAAAGTACTGAGATCCTGAAAGTTAAACAGAGCTGTTTAACTTTGCTTTGGTTTAAATATTAGGCTAGCAAATGTTTGTTTTTTTGTATTAGAGAAATTTCAGTTTGTACAAAATTCACAAAAAGCACTGTATGCAGTGGGAGCCTCATAATAATAACATATAAAGGGTAAAAGGACTGGGCAAACTAACCTTGTAATAATATATAAATGTATCTTCGTGTATACTTTCCACATCATGTAGTATTGTAATTATGTATCTACAATGAACTCTCCAGAGACAAATCTATGTCATAGAGACTTACCCATACAGTCATTATTGTGTGTGAGCTCGAACCCAGGATAGCAGAGACAGTTATATGATCCTACTGTGTTTTTACAAGTTCCGTTTCCACATGGCTGGCGCTCGCATTCATCAATATCTGCCAAAGAAATAGACATGAAACGGTAGGACGCATTCTTCCTGCTGTGGTTAAACGTCAATCTTATGATAGTTAGACTTTTTTTCTCAAACACAGTGGTTGGCTAAAGTAAAACCGGCTATAATCCAGAATACGCTAATTCTGCTGCTCTATAAGCTTACACAAAATGTACTCTCTGCAAAATAGGTCATACATATAGAAGATAAGGGGCATGACAATTTCTGTACTTCTCCTGTTGCGCATTAAAATATAAACTACAGTAGAGCACATGGTGTTAGCAACATTATGGTTGGAGTCAAGTAGTGGGACAGCACATGATTAAAGCCATATATTGCTATGGACACTGAATTTGACAGCATCATACCTTAATTAAAACTGGAGCCCCCAACACATTCCTTCTTGCCCCTCATGTAGCTTGCTAGGCACTCTCCAGAGCCACCTTCCATCTTCACATTTCCTTACTGCTCCTGCCTCAAGTATCTACAGGGCACTCTGTGCAGCCTCCTCCACTGCCATTTCTTCCTTGCTGTGGTGACTACAGACCCCTTCAGTTTTTCTTGCTGGTCCCCCATGTACCTTCTGAGGATCTACCTCCTGAACATTTGTTGTTTCCCACAAAAACCTTTCAGCCACCGTACTTGTTTCTTGCCACTCCCCTTAATCTCCTGATTGTTTGCCCTTATCTACTTTTTTGCCCAATTTTCACAGTTCTATGCCTATTTCCTATTTAATACCCTCATTCTAGTTTTCTATTATTTTACAGATCAGGACTCCCTCAAGTGTTGCCATGTATCGGCTGTCTGAGCAGGGAATGCCTATCTATCCTTCTTAACCCTTTTACTATTATTCTTGTATATGGTATGGGTTCCCCCTCCCTTTCCAATGTTAGTAAGTAAGTTCTCTTATCACTAAGAATGAATTGTACGTATATACCCAATTCCAGATTCCATTGCATCTTCAAATGTTAGCCTCATAGCAGTCGTACTGCATGTTTTTAGAAATAAATCTAAATTTCACAACTTTGCATACAGCTATAAAGAAACTATTAAAAGCCATACCCATGCACATAGTCCGATCAGGGGATGCCTTAAAGCCATTGTTACATATGCAGCGGTAACTGCCAAGTGTGTCTTCACATATGCCATGACTGCAAACATTCGGAATTTCCAAGCATTCATTGCGATCTGTTGACAGGAGATAAAAATTAATCATGAAAAGGTTCTTAGACAGATAGAACTCTAAATAATTTCATGAGCGAATATATGTATTTATTGTTGACGAAATTGCTAAATAATCCTACAAAGACATGATTTAAATCAGATGATTTATATATTAATATATATATATATATATATATATATATATATATATATATATAACTAATTTTTCCAGATAAATTTGTAAATGATGTAAACACATGTAGTGGCTGCAAGATAAAAAAACATATATATTGTTCAGTGTAAATCTGTTATTTTTATGATCAAAGGGCACTTTAAACCAGACCAACAGCCTTGCACAGTTTAGAAATAAACTCCCCAAAACTCACTTGCTCCATCTGTATGCATGATATTGAATATGGATTTACATTTGCTCCTGTGCACAGTCAAAGTTAAATGCCACCTCATAGCTTCTTCCTTTCCCTTCATCCCAGACACTCTGCTGCTTGGACTCAACCGACATAACCCACAATGCAAAGCAGAAAACCCTGTGGCACGTCCTCTTTGCAGGCCACTGGCATATCCATTGGATGCCATTATGGGGGGAAATCGACTATGGCATGAGTTACAAAAAGGTAAATTAATTTTCATGTGCAAAAAATCTGAATTGCCCTGGGGAAGCATGCATATAAGCACTGTTTCTTGTAAGGGTGTTGGTCCGGTTTAAGTTCATACTGGTTTATCTTACGTTTGTCTGCTTGTAGATGAAACATATATTTTACAATACAAGTAGAAAAAAACAAGGTTCTCTCTTACCAATACAGGCGCCATTAGGCAGGAGCTTAAATCCAGCTGAACACTCGCAGCGGTAACTGCCAGGGCTGTTTAAACAATCTGCATTTCTTTGGCAGATGAAGTCACCACTGGAACACTCATCAATGTCTAAAATATCAAAAAGACACATTTAATCCAAGTACAAATAACACAAACATGAGAATTCAATATCCTTGCCACACTGGAAATATACATTAGGTTTTTTTCCTAAACTTCCTACCTAAAAGCTAATTTTTAAAGCTTTTGGTGACCTTTTCATCACTATTTGGGAGCTGTGTATAGGAATAAGGAAAACAAAATGTTGTTTATAGTATCAGAAGAGGGCTTTAAATAGTATGAAAGTGAGTGCAGCAATATGTAGGTAGGACAAAACACTGCAAGAGAACAGTGTAAAAGAAGCCATTTCAAAGCATCTCAAAACCTCAGACTATATGTAAATATCTTATGCATCCTAAGCAAAGCCAATTTCCTCACATCAATTACATGGCCGTGGAGTGCCCACTTTTTTGTGTGGTCCTGAAGCAATGAATTTGAAAGAAGAAATTTTGGAGCCCTGCTATGGCTTCAACCCAGTGCTGAAGGAAATGATGGAGAGGCACCTGGGGCAGGTATTTGGTGAGCTACTTGCTGCCTTAAAGCAGACCAAAACCCACATCCCCCCCCCCCCCCCCCCCACATCCCCTGAATTGCTCCTGCTTCACTCTAATTCCAAACAATGCTGCCTGTTTTAGCTATAACGCTCTGCCTCCTCCATTCATGCCACTGTTGTGTGTGGCAATGGTGTAATTGCCCCAGCTATGCAATGATTGATCATCTGTCATCTCACACCGAGAAACAGCAAAATGATCAGTGTTCCAGGGCAATTTGAAAAGCAAAAATATCCATTTCTAGTTCTACACCCTATGAAGGGAGTATCAGCAGGGGCTCTGGTCAAATGTATCTCACAAGTTCAGTGGGTTTAGATCCACTTTAATATTGGGTTTACAGTCCATTTAAGCACTTTGTGCCAAATCCACTTCACTAATCAGCTGTCCCATCAAATGTAAAGGTATGTACCCTTCTCTGTGCAGTCCTTAAGACAAAGATCCAAGTACCAACAAAGATTAACAAAGATTAAGCACAATGTACCACCTGATTAACATTTTGAAGTTAATCCCCAAAGTATCTACCAAGACTTTTAAAGTATTGTCAAAATTCCCTGTCTCGCTTCTTCCTCCTAGGAAATACCTGTCTCCTTAAACCAACTTACATTTTAAGACATAAGGAAAGAGAGAACCTTCAAAAGCAGTGATTGTTTCTTCTCCTAAAGGAGAAGGACAACAAATATGTTGTCACAGTAAGGGAATAAGAGTTAGTTCCAAATTTTAAATATTTGACCATAGAATGTTGTACACATGGTTTTCTAAATACTTCTCGCTCTGGTATATTATACTCAAAGCTCAAATACTCAAGTGTTTTTGGACCGAATGGAGTAAAAGATGTTTACACATAATTCAAGTCATCTAGTGCTTTTTTATCTTCACCAAGAATATGAGCCTAGTTGGGTAAGGCCTGCTGGAAAAGCTGGGAACCCATATGTATGATCTGTAATTACCTTCACAACACTTTTAGAGCTATCTCACAGCTACAAAGGAAATGATAGGATTGTCTATATTTTTCTGAAGTGAAGGATTAATCCATAAAAGGTTTTCAGGACCCAAAATATGTAGTGGTGCAACTTCAGTCAATAGAAAGCACGTTTCTTATTAGTCTAATCTAAATTTAATAAAGCATATTTTTATAGAACTTTTTCTAATAATTACCTTCACAAATAAGAAGCAAATCATTGTAGCTGAACCCTGTTGGGCATTCACAGCGGAAGCTGCCAATCTGGTTAATGCAAACCCCATTCGCACAGATTCCAGGGATCTCTTTGCACTCATCAATATCTAAAAATCCAGAACAGATACAGAAAGAAAAAACATGAATGCAGACATTACTATGTTACTAAAAACCATTTCAATCAACTAACTGTACTAATTATGTACAATAGGCAATCCTCAAAGTATTTATCCTGAAGATTTTATTAGTGAAATATATTAAACCTCATACAATAAAATTACCAGCATGCAACACATGAATACACATTGCAGAAAGAGGTTAGTAAGTGACAATGATGCGAGGGTCTCTGTTGAGCATTGTCCTTTGACTTTTAATGAGTAAGTTTAAATTGGCCCCAGATTTAACTGATTTTATAGCTTACCAACAGCCTTCCCCGTGTGAATATCAAATGTGAAGCCAGGAATTGTTCCACATAGGTTTCTGAAATTAACTAAACAAAAAAAAACAATATATAAAAATATTTTTAGAATAAATAATGACATGTTATTTGTTTTAATTACATGACTACTGACAACCCAAAATGTTGCATCCACTCAAAGCTGAAACGTCTCCTCACCAATTTTGGATAGCTGGCATTTTGAAGCACCCCTGAGGCTTCCTTTCCCAGCAGCATTTGTTCTTTGCAGGATGCCTACAACCCACAATGCATATCAGCAGGAAACCCAGTAGCACTTCCTGTTTGCAGGCTACCTGCAGCTCCATAGGAAGCCAATGTGTTGTTTCTAGCTGAACTGCCCTGGGGGAGGGATGCATCTGAGCACTCTTTTTGGGTTGTTGGTCTGGTTTAACGTTTGTACCATGGCCACAGCACATTTAGTTACACTCTGAGTTCCCTTATTAAAACCAAATTTTAAACTTAAACCGGACCAACACCCGTTATTACATTAATGGGTGTTGGTCCCGCTTCTTGCAGCTGAGAAGAAGCTCGAGGGGGGCATCCAGAATGCTGGAGCCCCCTCGCACCTAACTTCACAGGATGCTTAAAACACTCACCTTCCTTACGAGCCAGCGGCGGGAACGGAGCCCCGCCCGACAGCCAATCGCGGGACTCCTTTCCCGGCGCTGGCTCGTAAGGAAGGTGAGTGTTTTAAGCATCCTGTAAAGTTAGGTGCGAGGGGGCTCCAGCGTTCTGGGGGCTCCAGCGTTCTGGATGCCCCCCTCGAGCTTCTTCTCAGCAGCAAAGAGCCGGACCAACACCCGTTGTAATAACGGGTGTTGGTCCGGTTTAAATGTCTTTTTGTATGATATAATACATCAATAGTTACATAATAACCATGAGTGCTTATATGTAAGTCTTTCATTTATTAAACCAGAACAACACCCACTGTTCACAATTTCACAAAAAAGGGTCTCGCGAATCGGGAGGAAGGGGAAAAACGGGAGTAAAACATTTTTGCACATGAAATGTATGTCTACTCAGTCAGCATCAATTTGAATACTTAACATCAAGTAAAACTGGAGCCCACTACTTTGAAGTTCTGTTTGGACTCTAAGCTATTTTTATAGGCTAATAAATATGTCTCTTTGCAAAGAATGAAGTAGTGTCTGTCCCATCAACATATTTGAAAACGTTGCTGCAAAATGCTTCCAGGTCACTTTTGGTTTTAATTTATAAGAAGCTGCAGACTTTCCCTACATAAAACTGGCAGGCCTCTTTCCGTTGCATGACACAACTCCCAAACTGTTTAGTAATTCCCAGCTGGCATTGTACAATTAATTTAGTAAATTTAATAACATAATTATAGAGCTATATTCTAATCTGAGTTGAGTGAGACTTGTTTCCACATAATTCAATCCTTATTAAAATAATGTTTAAATTTATAAGTGTGCTTAAAACCACCTCCTGCACTCTTAAAGCTTAATGCCAGCCAGGCAGTCATTGCTGTGGAATGTTAATATGTTCAATGTACAGTACATGTGTATGTAAAAAAATAGAAATGATAAGAAATAGAAAAATCAGCTACACTAAAGAAGTTACCAGAACAGCATAATGGAAATGGATGACAACACATTTGAAAAAAAATCTCTACCTTAACACACATAATCAGTTTTATCTGGGTAGGTTTAGAGAAGTTCTTCATACTTGAGAAAATAACCCTACTAATGTCTATTGTTTTCACCAGGATTATGTGTGATGTTTGGGTGTATTCTGTCTAATAAAATGCAGACATTTTTCTTGGTTCTGGATGTTGGGCTCACACATGCACAAAGGCAAGAGTGAAATAAGAATGTAAAAGCAAATGCTGGCCACAGGTGCCTGCCAGTAGTATACCACTGAAATGGCACATCCACACTGGATTGCCCTAATGAGGGTGAATGTGCCGTGGTGTATAAAATGTGCCACTTATCTAGGGATTAATGCAGGGCCTCGTACCTGCTGACCAGCTTATTCTTACTACCCTTGACTTCACCTTGATTGTCCTCAACATGGAACTTCCACTGCCTACCACCGACTTTGGCCTGCCAACTATTTGAGAACCTTTCCTTTCTGCCCCCAACCTCAGCTCTCTCTAACCCTCTATAAGTGGCTCCAAAATACCTCAGTTATTGCCTTGGTGCAAAACAGGCAAATCTGTAGACTCCAGGCGCATTTGTTAGAGGGTGTGCCCTCAATGGAACACCTCAGACCTGGAATTCCACCCTGTTTGTGACACCTTCATGGCTAGTTCTTTTGTGAAGCAGCAGTGTGCCATGTTTAGGTTGCCTAAACTTAAAAGTGTAACCTTTGTCACCTTAAAAGTATAAGTCCAACTGCCAGTGGCTATGTAAGTAGCATGCCACCCTGACCTTGTCAATGCAGAGAATGAATTATTGTTGCTGAATGTAAAACCTAGCATGACCTAGCATGTAGGCTTTTGTTTAACTAATCTAATTATCACTTATTAACTGTCTTTTTCTGCAGCATCTTTTGGGAGAGGCATCACCGAAGACAGGTCTAGTTAGCCCCACTAATGCCCATATCTGACGACACAGCATGGGGTAAATAAACTGATTTCAAATTTTTGTCATTTTAACTTCACTGGAGAAGTACATCACAATTCATATTTGGGGTCATTAAAAATCATTTCTTGCACTCATAAAAATTACCAGCATCTCAAGGATATATTCTGCATTCATCATCATCATTATTATTATTATTATGTATTAAAATGTCTTGAGATAATAAAAATGTCCCAACATACACATGTTTTTATTACTATATCTATATCTGAAGAACCAAACTCATTGTCACACATTTGGGCATTAAATTGATGATTGGGTCCATGGTTAGAATATTTCTTCCAATGGAAATAACCCTATAAGATGCACCTGTCCATAAGATGCACCTCGGATTTGCAGTAGGAAAAAAAGGAGGAAATTAATGAAATGAGGGGGAACTGAATAGTATTATGGTTAATCAACAAACCTTGTGACCAAAACTTAAAATGCAATACAAAAACACAATACAGTAAAAGCCCAAAAAACAGCTCTTGGTACACAAGTACAGCTATAATTTTGACAAGTGATTTGAACAGAAAGCTTTTTTTAGGTTATGTACCTGTTCCAGGGGTAGGGCATGGCTCACAAGGCTTACTCCAGGCTTTTCCGATGTTATAGGTACAGCAGCACATCTTTTTGGTAACGTTAAAAGGAAGCTCGCTTTCACATGCAGTTCCATTGTAAGTTCGGTAGCAATAGCTCTTTCTCATATCTGTTATAAGTTAATACACATTTTTGAAGTATTATTCATAACGATTCACATAATAGGGAAAAGGAAATACATAGAAAATTATGCATGTACTATAGATGTGTTTTATCATCAGTTTCCACCATTGGTTTATACGAAGATGTGTTTTTTCACAAAAAGAAACAAATGAGAACTTCAACACTTTTGTGCAGTTTGAAGGTGCTTGTGTGTGTGTGTTGGTGGTGGCAGCAACGGCGGGGGGTGGGTATGATATTATATTATTCCATAATAATGGAAAAAACAGAACTAACATTCTTAGAAACTGGCTTTCATACAATATATGGTTCAGTTGTTCTCTAGACATTAATGCATTCCATCTGTTTTCTAATATCTGCAGGTTTTATATTAAATGTAAACACATTTCTTGGTGATCATGATGGAATTTTCTTTCTTTCATTAACTGGTACTGGCTCATTTAGATAAGGACATATGATCTAATACATTAGCAAAGCTAGGACTTTTGGGAATACTGGATATATGCACATGACAAGTTAATAACGGATAGGATAAATTAGAGGCATAGCTGAATTATCACCTCTGTTACTCAAGAACAGCTGCACTAAAGCGGAGTTACAGTACATCCACCCTGCCAACTCTGCCCCAGTTATATATATATATATATATATATATATATATATATATATATATATATTATTCGTAATAAGATAAAACAAGTTTAGTATTTTTTTAACAGATAGTCTAAGTTGATGAAATGTCACAAATATATATTTGGAAATAAAAAACTTAAATTGGCATATGCAGATATGAAGCCCCTAAAAACTACTAGTGCAATCAATTACCTTCAGAAGTAACATGCTTAGTGAAATGTCCAATCTAAGTGTCACATGGTCTGTCAGTATAAACACACCTTTTCTAAAATGTCCCACAAACTGCCACACCATTAAGCAAGGGGCACCGATAACCAAACACCACCATGAAAACCAAGGATCTCTCTAAACAAGTCAGTTACAATGTTGTTGTGAAGTATAAGTCAGGGTTATAAAAAAATATCAAAATCTCTGCTCATCCCCTGGAGTACCAAATCAAATGGAAAGAACCTGGTGCCACAACAAAAAAGGCAGTACAGAGACCAAAGGTAGCCCTAAAGAAGCTGCAGAGACTGGAGTATCCGTCTATAGTACCACAATAAACCGACACTTTATAGAGCTGGGCTTTATGGAAGAGTGGTAAGAAACTTACATATGGGCAAAAACACAAAGGCTTATGTTGAATTTGCTAAAAGGCATGTGGGATACTACCCAAATGTATGGTGGAGGTATTCATATGACCAGATGTCCAAAATTGAACTTTTTGGCCACAAAAGAAAAAGCTATCTCTGGCGCAAAAATAATCCCCTCTCGTCAACCCAAGAACACCACCCCCACAGTGAAACGTGGTAGCAGTATCATGCTATGGGAATGTTTTTCAGCAAAGGGTCTAGGGAACTGGTCTGAGTTCAGGGGGAATATGGATGGTGTTAAATACAGGGAGACCCTTGTGTCTGTCTGTCTGTCAGTAATTTGATACTGGGATGATTTCCTTCCTGCATGTATGCACCACTGTTCTGGTTAGGAGGTAAGCAAGTCAGATTGGGCGGGTGGTTTGGGCAGACTGGGGGGGGGGGCGGACCAGCCAATTGGGTTGGGGGTGGTCTTGGCCGATCAGGTGGAAGGTGGAAGATAAGGTAGGTTGGGCATTCGGAGAGCAAATCTGATTGGCAGCCATCAGGTCTTCCTGGCGATGGTGAGGGAAACACCCCCCCCTCACTGCTAGAAGTGCTCGCTCACTAGCAGTCAGTGAAGCTGGAAGGGCAAGGGGCGCAGCTCTAACTGTCCGTGTAGCCTGAGGAAGGAGCGGTGAGACCGTTCCCCATGACCAAGGCAGGGAGTTGGGTGAACCATCCCTTCTCACTGCTGTCTGTATGCCAGGGAAGCGTGGGAAAGGCGTCTCTCTCCCCTGGCATTCAGCATTCTGCCAGAAGCAGAAGGAAAGGTTAACCCCGCTCCATCCCCACAGCAATCAGTGTGGTCAAGTAAGGAGCAGGGGAAGGTTCTCCCTGCTCCTTCCTCTGGCTGCCTCAGAACTTTTTAAGCAGACAGGATCAGCACTGCTAATTGCAGCGTTACACTACCCCGCTGTCTATGATTGGGAGCGAGAGGCCTCCCTGTAGGGGAGGAGGCGTGGTTCAGTTATTGGACCACAAAATTTGATTTGACAGTGCTGAGCCATGAATGATGAAGTCTATTTCCCCATTGACGGCGCTGACCTGAGGAGGGACAGTGATGGAATGACGTTTGGTAAGGTAAGCTATTGTTTAATTTTTTTCTTTAAATTTGCCTTTAGAGTTACTTAAAAGAAATATCTGGGCCTGTGTGGGATCAAGCTTGCTGGAGGCCAGGTGAGCCTAAGCTTTTTATGTGTTTGCCTAGACAAGCCATTTAACATTACAAAGATATATAAACACTGTTAATTGCTACATTCCTCTTTGAAATAAAATCCTAACTTTAAAGTATATGCAGCTTTTCTAACATTTCTGTTTTTTTGCGTGTTAGCTTTTTGCCATGATATTGTCAGGAAATGAGTGTACCATAAGACATTTTGGGCTGAAGCTGGGGACTGATGAAAACATGAAAATGAAAAGTAGTCCAGGTTTCTATTTTTGTATTGAAATGGGTGAGAGTTCAGGTTTACAATAGATCTGCTGCATCCCCCCTTCACCTTATAGACTAGAAGTTTAGTAAGATCCCCAAAAGAAAAAAGGGAACTTAGAATTTCATCTAAAGAGCTTCTTCCCCATGTGTTGTGCTGCCCTAGGCAGACAGGACTTTGAATTCTTATTAGGGAATACAGCTTAAAGTACAGTAAAATACAATTTCTGTGTTTGAGCTCTGTAGCTTACTGATGAGGCTCCAGACCCATATACTGACACCTGAGGACTGAGTAACTCCATGGTAAACAAAATTTGGTATATATTAATGTAAAGATATGCATCGGGGGGGGGGGGGGGGTGCAAAACATGTATGCAGAAAAGGCTAGAAGGGACCATAAATGTATTAGGTTTTAGTAGAAACAAATATTTTGGTGAAACTTTAAAAAACATCACGCTTGATTTAAACAAATACTAAACACATTTTATGAGCAAAAATTGTCTTAAACCGGACAAAAAGCCTGGCACAGTTGGAAAAGAAAGGTAGCGGCCATTTTGGAGTTTCCTCTCCCAGCATCTCGGCCATGCTGCTGTCTTGATTCAACTGACATAACTGACAATGCACAGTAACAGGAAGCCCATCAGCACTTCCTGTTTGCAGGTGGCCTGCAAATGCATGAGGCACCATTTTGTTTCTAAAATTTACTACAGGAGGAGTTAGAAAAAGGTAAATTAAATGTTATGTGCAGCAATCTAAACTGCCCTGGGGAGGGATGGATATGAGCACTGTTTGTTGTGTTGGTTTGGTTTAAGTCATTTTTGACCGTTGGTTCACTTTAATTAGCTTTTATAGTCTGCATAGAAATAGTCAAAGACTGAACTCAATGGCATCTTACCCATACAGTTATGTCCGCCGTTGACCTGCATATACTCTGGAGGACATATGCATGTGAAATTTCCTAGTGTATTATAGCACGTTCCTGGGCCGCAGACTCCGGGGCTTGTAAAGCATTCATCAATATCTGCAGTTTATTAAACAGAAAACCACAACATCAAATTCCATGAAAGCACATAAAAGCTGTTGGAGGCATACGTTATGTTTTGCTTTGTGGTTCTAATTACCTTCACAAATGCGGGTCTCCTCACTGAGGTAGTAGCCTTGTGGACATTCACACTGGAAGCTTCCAAATGTGTTAATGCAATTTCCGCCTTGGCAAAGACCCGGCAGCTCCTGGCATTCATCAATATCTTAAAACAGAAATGAAAGAGATTTAAACCGAACCACCAGTCAAGTATACAGCAGCTGATGCACCCCTTACCCCCCAGAGCATCCTGATTTGGGATACCTATCTACATTTAGCACCCTAGAAATGTGTGAAATCTGGCACTAATACTCATCCCCATTCAAGCCCCTTCACTGATCCTGTGGCCCACATGACTGCTGGTGAACCCTATCTGTGGACTATGTGAATGTTTACATGGGTGGATCACCTTTAATAAAGTTACTGTATGTATCTGTCAATATGGGTTACATTATATATTATACACATTTGAAAATCACGTGAGTTGGCAGAAAGTCCTAACCTTCCAATAGAATGGTGATTGGATTAGGCCTGAATCCTTCGCCTCCAGGACACAAAGTGTTGTATTCAGCTAAAAAAACAACAATATTTATTAGAATTTAAGCAAATACACGTTCCTTTTTTTTAGCATATTTCAAATATATTTAAAGCAACCTTATAGTGGTAAATGAAATGGTCCCCTCCCATCCACCAGAGAAGACTAATGTGATAGAAAAAACAAAAGGAAAAACTCTCCTGGCTTTTCGCATGCTCCTGTGGTGAAAGTGGTGCACCTGTGTCCCATATATCTACAAGTCTTCTCCATCTGATACAGCCTGGGGATGGTGACAGTTCCTTCTCCCAATCACTGCAGCAGCCTTGACGGGTGACGGGTTACTCATCATTCCCATGTAGGCATTTCTTGATGTCTCTGTGGGCTGAGGGCTAGGGCTGAGTGGTAGGGTTACTGTTTCATTATTGCCCTTGTCCTGCTCCTCCAGTCTGTATAATTATCATGTCCTGCTGATTATTGTTGCCAAGATCTGCCAGGTCTTGCCCACATCCTGCCGATTTTTGCTGCTGAACGTTTCCACTTATTTTGCACCACTATTTCCAGTCTACTACAAGCCCACAGCTTCTGCTACATTCGCAACTACATCCAGCTTACTGCAATGCTCTTGGGCCAAGATTACCACCAAGACTTTTGAGCCATGGTATGTGATTTTGACTGTATTTTATCTATCTTAGCTTTACAGACTCCATGTACAGTTTGCTATGGTTACTGATTAATTTGTAGTAAAAATTGTAGCTTACCAAAAATTCCAAATAAATTACCAAAAATGTTCAAAAATAAACCCGCGGGCAGTTTCAATGTTAAACTGAAGGCCTTTTATAAGTGGTATTTAATAAAACAAACAATTAAAACACATTTAAAAATAAAACGTCAGGCTTTTCTTCATTAGATAAAAATTGAATCTAACCAAAACTGCCCAAAAATTACCCAAAAATATGGAAAAATAAACCCACGGACAGTTTCACTGTTAAATTAAAAACCTTTCATAATCCGTATTTAGTAAAACACTTAAAACTGAAAAAAATACAATAAAAAGGAAAAAGTCAGGCTTTTTTTCGTTAGATAAAAATTTTATCTGACCAAAATGCCAAAAAATATTAAAAAATAAACCCGCAGGCAGTTAACTGTAGCAGGAATAAATTAAACATTTGAAAAATTTTTTTTTGTACTTTCCCAAACCCATTTTGTGCAGGGCAATCGCCCTGGTGCCCCTTCCCCTCCAATTTTTGCTCTCATCTTAAAGTGGACCAACACCCAGGATTTTGACTATCCTGGGTTTTGGTCCACTTCGGTGGGGCACCCCGATCAGGGGTGCCCCGCTGTGTAAAACCCCCCAGAAAGCCCCAAAAACTCACCTGTCCCCGCTCCCACGTGACCGCTGCAGCCAATCCACGCCAACGGACAAGCGAGGTCCATCGCTGGACAAGCGAGCGCGGCCGCCGCCGCCTCCCGCGCGTCACTCTTACAGGGAGCGCGCCCGCTCCGGCCATTCACAAACGGCGGCGTGGGTGCGCGCCCTGCTAGAAGGATGCGCGAGCGGCGGTTCGCGCATGTGCCGCTGGATCGAGTACCAGGTAGGGATTTTGGGGCTTTCTGGGGGGTTTCACACAGCGGGGCACCCCCGATTGGGGTGCCCCGCAGACACGATGCTGATCGGCCCGGGAATCTTATAGATTCCTGGGCCGATCAGCATTGGGTGTTGGTCCACTCTAAAGCCAATTTTGGGCCTTCAATGGGTTTTGTGTTCGGAGTCCCGAAACAAACTTTTGAAGCAAGTTTGGCCGAACTTGTCGAACCCAAAATTCAGTGGGCTCGCCCATCCCGATTTATATATTAAAGAGAGACACATTATAAACCTGACCACGCCTAATAAAACCCATGTTACACAACTAACTGACATTAAAGAAACAATTACATTACACGGTGACACCAGTCAGTTTCTGCTTGCATATTAAAACTTTGGAAAGTGAACAAATGTTTACTTACAGCTGTTAACAGGAGGGCATATTTCACATGGGTTTCCCCAAGCCTTCCCAAGAGAGCAGCAGCATGAAGAACGGCTGACTACAACCCCAATCTCTGTGCTACAAGACACTGTGCCATCTCCGCGAGGTCCATGATTTAGGTAACAATTACCAACTCTGGTATCTGAAAGAAACATTATGTACAGTTACAGATGTATCTTTACCCTTTCTCATAATTAGATATGGTATGGTCATTGTATGTCATGTGATTTTCAAAACTATCTATTTTCATGATACATTATGGTTATTTAGTCTACTGTCAGTCAATGGGAGATTAGCTGGCAGGCATTGTGTAAATGTAGCCTTTCTTAGCATTTTATGATTTTAGGGCCGGTTTAACACCATTCTTATAGTGCAAATATATACTTTTATGGTGCGAATACATTTTTGCATGTGACTTCAATTTGAATGCAGGTGCTTTTCAGCAGTACAGATGAATCTATCCAGTGGGTACGAAAACCAGTTTTGCATTGCGTGTGAAAAGGTATGGGAAGTGAGCGAGGGCTTTCAATTGGATATGGCCGATTCAACAGCATGCAAATATATATTCTTATGAAAATGGCAGATCTGTGCGAATATATAAACGAATGGATGCCAATGGATACATCTCTGCTTACACAAGAAAACATGTATCTATCTGCACATATACATGCAGAGATGCCTGTGGGTGCTTACATATGATAATAGATCTGCTAAGAAGAGAAAGTATTTTATTTGCACAAAATTGTGCACATAGATAAATGCTGTTTTATCTAAGCAGGTCTATAATCATCTATGCAAAAAGCAAAGTTATTCACTGCTTTTAGATTGTATTATTTGACATGTATATTTGATTTAATTGTAATCTAAGTGTTATTTATGTCAATTTATTCTTCTAATGTATCTATTTTTAAATTGTTATTTCTGTTTTGGCTTTTTTAGTGCTATTTTAAAATGTTATTGAATACTCACCCCCCTGTGTTCCTCCTATAGTCACCCAGGAGCCCCCTTAACTTATCCTACATACCCCTTGGACTGTGCCGGCTAACCTATCCCCCCCCCATGTCATTGGCACTGGTTGATTGTGCACAAGGTGAAAAAGTGCACTACTTTTTAGGAGAGAAAACTGTAATTCACATTCAATTGAATGGCAGTTTTCTCTCCTAAAAAAGGAGTGTACTTTTTCTCCTGGTGTTGAATAGACTCCTTCATGTACAATATAAAAAATGTAAGAATATATATATATATATATATATATATATATATATATATATATATATACACACACACACACACACACACACACACACACACAAAAAGGTGGCTGAAGTTTCGTGTTTGCATATAAGCATGTGTTTGGGTAAGTAGTGCCCTTGCTTGCAATGTGAGCCTTGTTTGCAATGTGAGCCTAAGTACATTAGAAGTTGTCAGTTTGAAGGTTTTTTGCTCCATAGATACTTACTTGTTCAGTAATTTGAGAGTGACAACACAACAAAGTATGGAAAAGTCTATTTTCATATGAGAAAAGGCCACACTCGCCAGGTAAATGGTGAAGAGCAATTTCCACATACCTTGGTGCCTTTTTTCGCATGGGAAAGGTCAGGTAACTCTGCTGAATTATGCAAACATGCGTTAGTATGCATGCACATTTCCAAATGCGAATATATTTGCCAATATGCATACGCATGTTTGCACTTTTTTTGCAAAAATTACATTTGCAAAGGAAAATAGCAAAACTGAAAAATAGCATGCAAACATGCATACTCTCACATAAAACAGAGAGAAAATTATAATTCTCACCCCTGAATCGGCCCTATTTTGTTAAACGGCTGACATGAGAAAATGTAATCTTTAACCAAATTCCAGTTAGAAGAGGACAAGTCGGTACTGAATGCCACAGAGGTAACAGCACTCAAAGTGCCAAAAAACATTGGGTTTCATTATATATCTTTCCTGCTGTAAGCGGAGTCATCATTAAAAGCCTGCCAGTTTCCTGACGAGTGTTACATTGTATTACATTGTTATAACTAGACTGCAGCTGGTGTATTATAATTGTTTCAGTTGTAATCAGCTATGATATATTTTAACCCTTTAAGTGCCAGCCATCTTCGAATTTTTGTCACCCTTTGTTGACAGACCACGTTTCACTATTTGGCGCTACATATGTTCTACCTTGATTTTTGAAGGGATTTCCAGGGATTTTCCAGGAAAATTATATATTGTTTTTTTCAGCAGTGTCTGAGATTTTTTAGTGTATTCTCAATACTTTTGGGTGCAATATGTGCAAAAAAATAAAAAATTTTTTTTTGCAATTTGTAGTGTTTTTTTTTTGTAAGAAAAAATGTAAGTTTGTCAATAAAATCTTATTTCGTGTGAAAACCCAATTTCTCCGGTTACAGTGGTACCACATATGTATTGGTAGACACCCTTTCCTGCCCAGGAGACTCCCCCAAACTGAAACAGAGCTTTAGGAGATTTTAAGATAAATACAACTATGCTATGCGCTAAGCGCACCTTGCAGTTTTTCCAGAAAAACAAGAAGCCCACATACCCAGGGGGGACCCCATATTATTTTGAATTTTAAGGGTTAAAAACCCTTAAAAATCCCCCCAAAAATGACATGGGGTCCCCCCTACCCATCATAACCAGCCAGGGACCAGCTATGGGGGCCTGTAGAACAGGGTGCAGGAGCCAGCTCTGATGGCCCCACACCCTGCAGCCTACAAGCCCACATACCCTCTGTGGGCCCGGGCTCTTCTGCCCCCCCCCCCCCCCCGGGCTTTGGGGAGGCAGGTAATGGCAAGTCACCCGCTGACTGCAGTTGACTTGCCAGCCACCAGCCTTGTGAACTGGTATAGGGGTCTCATGGATCCGTTACCAGCTCACAAAGGGTTAAGTGTAAAAAAACACACAGAGACAGGGAGAAAAAATATTTTATTCATTGTTTTTTTTAATACTTACCCCCCATCCATCCCTGGGCTCCATCCCACGCTGATCAATCTGGCTTCTGCTCTCCTGCTGCTGCTGAAAGCCTTTTATAGCTGCTGGCCGACAGAGCATAAGGGGTTAATTTAAAAAAAAAAAAAATGACATAGGGTCCCCCCTCCAAGGTGGGACCCCATTTTTTTGGGAATTTTAAGGGTTAAAAACCCTTAAAAATACAAAAAAAAAATACAAAAAAAATGACATGGGTTCCCCCCTACCCATCATAACCAGCCTGGGACCAGCTATGGGGGCTTTTAGAACAGGGTGCAGGGGCCAGCTCTAGTGGCCCCCCACCCTGCAGCCTACAAGCCCACATACCCTCTGTGGGCCCGGGCTCTTCTGCCCCCCCGGGCTTTGGGGAGGCAGGTAATTGGGGTGTCGGGGGCTAATGGCAAGTCACCCACTAGCTGCAGGTGACTTGCCAGCCCCCAGCCTTGTGAACTGGTATAGGGATCTCATGGACTCCTTACCAGTTCACAAGGGGTTAACAGTAAAAATAAACACACACACACACACATTAGAAAAAAAAATGCCATTTATTAGTTTTTATTTTTTCTACTCACCTCCGATGTCCCGATCATGTCCCACGATGCTCCGATGACTGGTTAACAACGCTGCTGGTGATCGGTGGAGAAGGGCTGGAATGGGGCGAGAGATCAGAGCCATCTCACCCCCATCCAACCTTCCTCCTCCGATCTCTAACAGCAACTGAGCTTCTCGGGTCGCCGGCTGGCGGGTGACAGGTGGCGGGTCATCTATGACGTCACCCGCCCCGACCACAAGGGGCAGGGCTAGCAGCCGGCGACCCCGGAAGTGAAGGAGAGCGCGATTTCTCGCCCTCTCTTCACCACGGAAGAGCCCGGGGGCGATCAGAGGCCCCCCCCCAGTGAAGAGGAGACCCCGTGGGAGGGATCACGGCTGTAGGTGAGTAAATGGCTTTTTTTCTCCCACAGTTTGTGCCAGCGGCCAAAGCAGGGGGGGGGGAGATGCAATTTTGGGCGCTCTCCTGAAGAGAGAAGAGCCCCGGGGGGATCTGATACCCCCCCCCCCCCCCCCGGGTGAAGAGAAAACTCAGCCTAATCTAACAAGAGGGCAGGTGAGTTTTTAAATTTATATTTTTTTACTGTGTGGGTTAAAAGTTAGCTACGTGAGTCTCACGTAGCTGGCACTTAACGGTAGGAGAGGCGGCTATGTGAGACTCACGTAGCTGGCACTAAAAGGGTTAAAGCAGAAATGTATTGAAATGTAAATAGCTGACAGCTGGCTTACAGCCTATCGTGATGTGTGCATTGCACTACTGCGAGAGAACACTGTGAAGATTGTCTTCTCTGTAAATCACTAATTCTCAGGACTGCCATGTCAAAACTTACCTGCAATACTAAACAAACTATCTCCCATTAACTGCTTGTGTTCGGTATTAAAACTCATTTTGTTATGTTTTGTATCCTGCTGAATAAATAGGTGTGATTGTTGACATATTTCATATTTCACTTTGTTCTCTCAGTGTATTAATAAAAAAACTGCACAAACTGTGTTACTGAACCAAGTATTTGTCAGAGCTTTGGCTCTATCCCGCAAACGTCTGAAAAATGCTGAACTTTACTTTGAAGCTTCAGAAATGTGCCAAGTGCCCAGTGCCTGCTTTCCTGTAGGATTAGGTCAGTTATAATAAAAAGGGATGACATCTGAACAGGTCAAGAAATCAGTCATTAAAAGGGAATCCTTCCAAAAAATGATCAAGCTTAACAGTACTACTCAGCGAAGAAAGACAAACAAACTGGCAGAGGTTGCATTGCTGGAGTGCTGGAAGGTTTCTAGATGTCGTGGCATAGCCGGCCGTCTATTTAAATAAAAACAGGTGTGCTGAGTTTTTTTTTTATTGGCATCCCCGTAGATTCCTCCATACTTTACTACCAACATCATGTGTATCGTGACATTAACTACACATGAAAAAAATGAATTTAGTCTTGTTCCAATTGAAAATATATATACAGTTACAGTAAGGCTCTAGGCAAGTAGTTAAACATTCAGATAATATATATGTATGTGAACTTTTCTGATATCTCCAATGTGCATAGCCCTTGTGCAAAGACAAGCAGGGCAGTTCATAATGGAATTCATCACTATGGCAAAGAGGTCTTTTTACTGGCAGCTATAAGGTAGTTTGTATAATTCAAATCAGAGGAGCCCCAATGCTGACAGAATCACAGGTTGTGTTTTGACATCTGGCCCAAATATCTTAAAGTGGATGTCCCGTCTTCATTGTACCCCTGGGCCCTGCCTCCCTCTCCTGGTCATTCTCAGTGCATGCCCCTGACCACCCATGGGAGAGCAGAAGCATGCATAGTGTGGGGGTTGCCATCTATGCACCGCCTGTACAGCTACCGCAGGAGAACCCCTTATTTACAGCGAATCCCGTGCAAGTTTCTTTCCCTGTAACCCACTCTTTTGTCTCAGGGCCAGGGGAGGGACAGTTGAGGGCATCTACTTTAACTCTTACTCCTTTTGAATTATAATACCCATGGAAGCAGTGAAATGGCATACTATGTGAACTTGTGTAATCAGTTGTCACATTCCTTGACAATTCGTACCTTATTTAGCGTGCATAAGTGCACCAACAGAAAAATGCATTAAGACTCTTGACTATGAACACCCAATTGTTTCACTTTTTACTGTATTTTGCTCTTACCCACGCAGCCCACTCCAGTGGGGTTGAGCTGGAAGTCAGGTGGACAGTTGCACTCGTATCTTCCAGGAAGGTTAATGCAAAAGCCATTAACACAATTTATTGGATCCGCACATTCATCCACATCTGTAGAACGAGAAATAGGAAGATTAATAAAAAATCATGGACAATGTAATCAGGACCTGATATACAAAGTTTGCTTGAAAATAACAACGAACAGAGTTATAATTGTAGCAAATAGAATTATAAATGTATCGGCAAAGGTAGGGAGAACTGACTATTTTCTGGCAGTAGGGTTTCCCTACACTTCACTTGGGCAAAGACTGCTTTACTTGGGCAAAGACTGGCATTTAATTTTGGCCCATGATGGAGAACCACTACACCAGATTTGGTTTTGGTCAACTAAAGAGACAATATTGGCAGAACATCTATTGATTCCAATGGTTTCCAATAGAAAAATTGGAACTAATGCTCAAGTTTCTGAAGGTCTTTGCCCAACTACTCTGAACTAGAAAACTTGGGCAAACATGCCACATTTTGTTAGGTACATGTGGTATAAGAGGCAAATACTCCCAAATGTCAAGTGAATATGGACGAAGCAGTCCATAGACCATAAATGCTTTTCATGCCTCTGTTCTAATCTGGTTGACCATTTTTTTAAAATATCCTGTTTAGATTGAGCTGAACAAAATCAGCTAAATTACGGTTGAAATACACTTTAAGTCGAATCTATATAGAATAGGGGGACAACCTCCCTGAGCAAACTGCAAACTGCCCTTTACCATACCATTACAAAATGTAATATATAAAAGTATTCATTTATTACACCAATTACATACATAATAATATACAAACAATTTAAAAAAGGGGACACAGGTTGCCCATATAAGCCCTAACAATAATTCTTATCACAAGTGCCTGATGCAACCTATCTGTGCATGCCATAAAAGAAATGTCTAAACACAAAACAGAAACACAGACGTTTTTACAGAAGAAGCAAACTTAAACTGAATCTCAAAACTAAAGGGTATAATTCATGAGTGACAAGTATGCAAAATGGAGTGACAAATCAAGGCATTTTAAGGCACTTCTAATGGGTAATTTTCTTTTTTATCTTGTACTGTTGGTTGCTTTGTTCTGGGCAGAATTACATTTTGGAACACTGAATGTTTCCGACATTCGATTTAGCATGTGAAAGGCACAATATAAGTGCCCTTTTTAAACTGGATGCTAAATTGACCCATAGGTAGACAATGAAGGTGCTTTCTGTTAAAAAAAAGAGAAAGAACACCCTTTTTGCCCCTGGTGCTTAAATGTTGGTTTAATTTAACTTTAACCCAATACCAAATAGCAACACTAATTATCATAGTACGATATTTGTTTAATTGTAAGCTGCCCAAATCGAATCTATGTTACTTGTATTATGATACATATCATATGAAACGTGATACTATGAGGTCCTTTCTCTGTTGAACCCCAACCTATTTGGAGCCTGTCTGTGGAACTAAAATACTAGAAATATATTGCTGACTTAACATTCATTACAAACCTGTACAGTTTCCTCCAGAGCGGTCTAGCTCATATCCATCATCACAGACACACTGGAACATGCCAGGGAGATTGCGACAAGTGCCAAACACACAGATATTCTCAAAATAGCATTCATTGATATCTAGAGAAACGACAGACAAGAGTGAAGATCTTATGATTTGATAGAACATCATTTCAATACTTTTTAAATAATACATTCATTCTTTAATTCAATGCAACCAGGCAAATATATGAATCCATTTTAATCAAATGCTTACCAATAATAATAAAGGACAATTAATCTAAATTGAAATATCTGTTGACATGCCTGAAATGCATTGCTTGCGGAGACCTGTGTCCTCATTCATTGAATACCCAGCCCACAAAGTTTTTTCTTCACTTTGCTTTGCGGAACACCCTAAAAACTACATAAAAGAAATTCCACGTAGAGGGTCATGCTAAATATTTGGTGAAGCCAGTGTGACTTGCAGTGTGCATTGCAGTGTGGATTGCAACCTGCATCTCGGTGAGGTTTTTAGCGCTCACACACAAAAAAGTGCAAAATAAAAATGTTTACAGGTGAGGTACATAATAGTTATAATAACATAAGGATATTTTATTTTAAGTTTGGAAATAACAGCACCCTATGGACTATGCTAAATAATTGGCCAAACATTTTGGCATAGCCCATAGGTTTCCATATTTAAAAAAAAAAACATCCTTACTCCATAGGAAAAATGATGCACCTCATCTGTAATAATGCCCCATCCCGGGTACAGGTTGTTTTTAGGGAAAAAAAGGTAGAAAAATCATTTTTTTGGGGGGGGGCTGGTGGGGCCAATTGTTCTGAACTAGTGAGTATAGACAAACTAGACCAGCAGCATCCAGCTGCAGAGAATTGTAGGTGACATTTTTTTCCTGTCTAGACAGGTTTTTTAATTCCCATCTCAGGGCTGAGCTTAACCCAGACCAACACCCGTTTTTTCTTTAATGGGTGTTGGTCCAGCAGACAGCTAATAAAAACAAGCTTGGGGGGCATCCAGAATGCTGAAGCCCCCCCCCGCACATAACCCCCCAGAATGTCCGATATCCTTACCTTTACTACAAGCCAGCTTATAGTATCATAAACATGAAAAATATGTCATCCAAAGACTTTCTTACATTGGACCCAGAGGAATACGCTCTTAAACTGGACCAACACCCATTTTTTCTTTAACAGGTGTTGGTCTCGCAGAAAACTAATAAAAACAAGCTTGGGGGGGTCATCCAGAATGCTGGAGCCCCCTGCATATAACCCCCCAGAAAGGAGTCCTCCACTTGGCTGTTGGGTGGTCATGTGGGCATGTCATGGGGGGGCAGTCAGGTAGCCAGTGCCGATGACACGACCATGGCCCACGTATATGCCGGTGGCCAGTCGCAAGACTCTTTTCCTGGCACTGGCTTGTAGTGAAGGTAAAGATATCAGGCGTTCTGGGTGGGTTATGTGCAGGGGGGATCCAGCATTCTGAATGCCCCCCAAGCTTGTTTTTATTAGCTGTCTGTGAGACCAACACTCGTTAACGGACACTGACGGACACTGACACTCTCTGGCTGTCAGCAGGGGGGCACACCCATGGTCTAAAGTGTGTTGGACAAGAATTGACTCAGTGGAGCTATGTGGCTGTAAGTGATCAAAGCATTTGGTTCCTAGTCAGGTAAGTATAGTTTTTTGTTCTTGCCTGCAGTTACACTTAAAAGTTAATCATATATCTAATATATAAAAACAAAAGATTTTTATTTCTATAAATCAGGTCATCTATGTGGGATCCGATGGTCAGAACTGAGTGCTAAGACACATGTCTAGCCTTGTACTGAATATGCCACTGTGCCATTCAAGGCTTTCTGTTGTCCCCTTTACCACTGTAAAAAAAAAAAATCTGAGCATTCCATTAAAAAGATGAGCATTTAGCTTTAGAAAGATAAATGGTTCTTATTTGTTCTTGGCCTTTTAAGGTTCAAAATTTTTCGTCCTTCCAGTGAAAGTTTTACTAGTTTAATAAGGGAATAAGGTTTAAGTTAATATGAGCAGAAAAGAACAATGCTTGACTTACCCTGGCAAGACTTGCTGTCTGGAGCTGGAGTAAAGCCCATCTCGCACTCACATCGATATGTGCTCGGTATATTCAAACACTGGCCATTCTCACACAGATTTATGTTTTCAGCACACTCATCTATATCTGTATAAGAGAGAACAGCAAATGAAGGCTCACTGAATCAATCCTTCCAAATGTATTAGATATTTAAAAGAAACACTATCGCGAAATTGATTAATAATAAAAATCGATATAAACACGTTGGTTAATAAGAGAAGTCACTTATAAACCCGAACTGAATAAAACCCCCGTCAAGCTTATAGTTTTCATCTCCTGTTAGGAATAAAATCCAGGGGTGACAGGTTTAGTGTATCAGGGGTGTCACCCCTGGTTTCCTCTTCCTTCCATTAAAATAAAAAGAAACAAGCCTGGCTGGGTATTTCTTGATGTCCGGTGTATATTTCACCCCTCCTTCTGCCATCCAGCATATTTATATGGATTATTATCATTGGGCAATTTTCGCGATAATGCTCCTTAAAGTGCATTTCATGGTAAAAAGCATTTTCTTGAATAATCCTCCAAATGCTCTCTATATATAACTGTGCAACCATGCTAATGTGGTCCTATCTATGCCCAGTCCCTATTATCAGTCTACATGCCAGTTTTTGCCTGTAGAATGACAATGCCATTTTTTTAACTTGTGAATATACAAACTATGCTACGTTTTATACTTGTCTGTACAAAGACATTGGCATTTTTTTTGCTTGTACTTTTTACAAACAACGATCCATAGTTTACTTGCTTGTAGAGTCACAGCTCTGCAATTTTGTTAAGCCAATTAGGTGTAGGCTAACAGAACCTCCCTGATGCAGGTAAAGGAGAGCTGAACACCTTCTTCCGCTATCCCGTAGTGTAATATGCTGCATTCATCAGAAAATACTGTACTTCCTTGGATGCTCTTTGCACTTTGTACCCACCATGGCTGGGGGTGGCATGCGCAGATGGTTGCAGATGCTGTACAGCACGCTCTACTGAATCGTGGAAGTAGCACTAGCTTAGAACTCTTTGTATATTTAGATACCGTGGGGCATCCCAGATCAGAAAGTCTCTTTAAATTTAGAAAAATCAGAATGTAATAAGATTACCCCCATAGTGTGCTACTCACACAAATAGCTCAAACGCTGTAAAAGTATTACTTATATTTTTCTTAGAGCAAGTATTACCAAATAAGAGACTATTTCCAAAGCCAATTTATTTATTGTAATTGATGGTTGCTTCACTCCCCTTTACCTTATCTAGCAAATATGTCATATATTTATGTGTCTCTTGTTATGTCAGTGTCAGCGAACAAGTGTTTACTGAAACCACATGATGGCCCTTTATTTTTATTATAATATTTTTCAAGCTAAGCCATACCTGAGCATGTGAATCCATCCCCAGTGTATCCTTCGATGCAGGTACATCTGTACGATCCAGGCGTATTTAGGCAATCAGCAGAAACACTGCATCTGTGAGTTCCATTTAAACATTCATCAAGATCTGCATTTACAAATATGTTACATTTGTTAGTCATTCACAGGACAAGGGGCATGCAATTATTTGTACTGTAAACATAATGCTATACATTCACCCTTCAAAATTTGTATTTTTTGAGAATTCAAAGCATACTTCTATAGATAAAATTATACTACACTTAAAATAGCTTCTTATACAACAAGTGTAAGGGGTTAATACATTCTATCTTAGGCTCCCTGCAGGGTTTTATTAATTCTTTAGCTGGGGAAATTCAGATGGAGATGTAGTTACTTTCATTGGTAAAAAATTTGTGTTATATAATGGGAAGTTGGAACAGGCTTAGAGGGTAATTCATGAAGAATAGTGGGCACTTGGCCGCTTTGTCCGAGACCCTCGGCAGCGCCCCGACTGCAATGCTGCAATCCACTGCAATCAGTTGCAGTGTTCTCGGCCGGGCAGTGTTCGCTGTGCATGGCTTGTAAATGCCAATGCGCTAGCAACACATAGCGCTGGCCTGGAGCACTGCAATTTGCCAATATTTAAGATGAAAATACAGAGTATCCAAAGGGAGTTCTAAAAATGGGATTCCAGGTACACAGCCCCTGTTGTAATCCCTGTTTTCATCGCAAAACAATCACAGCACAAAAGTGCCTAAAATGCATACAAAAATGTTGGAAAATAATTCCAAACGTTTCAGGGATCCTATGGCACATGCACCAGCCCCCACCCCCCAAAAAAAATAAAAAATGCCAAAATAATTACAACCAACCCAGCCCATTTAAATGCATGGGATAAGGCCACACAGTGCAGGGTGAGTGCCTCGTCTTATCTGGCACTGTAGGGAACTCAGCACTGATGATAGATGGGACACTACCTGGCACTATCAGAGGCGCTCTGGATTTTTGACTTGATAACTACATCTTTTGCACTGGGACCTGACATTCACGTTTATCTGGCACTAGGTGGCACTACATTGCATTAACCTTTCTTAAATAAACCCCATAGTTGTAAAGGGTGCTAGTTTCCAGAGGTGCTCTTAAGGCATGGGTAGCCTTTGTGAGGGGCTTGTTGAATTGGATCTGGACCTTCACTGGAAGAGGGGATTGGAAATGGGGCCTTCGAGAGTACCTTTCCAAGTTGTGTCCTCAGGAGTAAAGAAATAACAAGGCAGATGTAAAGGGTTCAACTTAGCAAATCTTTCGAAGAGCCTAGCCTGGACTAACAGTAGGACTGCCTATAGGGCTGGGGTAGCGGCAGGTGTTTTACCTTAACAGCCATGGGACAGACTCCCTAGGGAGGGTGTAAATGACTTTACTGTGATAGTGAGACAATACATTACCAATCAGCATCCACCATAAAACCCTTCAGAATAACAGTGTAGATACAGCTGATAAAAGGAGACATTATGCACTAATGTATATGCATACTTCAGCGTCAGCTAAACAATTGCTTCAATCTCTTTTCAGCTGCATCATTCCCCTCTACCAATCTGTGTTCCCTCCAACTCTCTTTCTGCACCCTGTAAACAGAGCCTTGCCTCCAATAAAATGGCCTCTAATACGGGAGACACTTCTGGGTTGCTAGAGCTCCCCTTGTGGTAAAACCAAATGTAACTGCAGCCAGGGACAACACTGCTTTCAGCACTGACATGCATGTTATGGATCTTGTTGTCCACCACCTATTTAGGAGTGCCAGAGCCTTGCTTATTTACAGCTGCCAACATTCAAAGCACTTGAAGTTAATAACTAGTAATAACTAATACTAAAAACTGTTGATGGCTAATCTACCCTACTAGAATAGTCACACAAAGATTCTGAAATATTGGTGATTCAGATGAGCTGGCTTGTTATTTGCGTGTGACCTTACAGTAGCCCCCACCCATCCACTTAAAAAAAACAGCCCCAATAACCACAAAGCCACCAGTTAATTTTTTTCTAATGCAAATGGTTTTGGTAATATTCTACGCATAATTTCTTATGCTGTAACATATATTTTCACTGGTTCAGAATTTGTGCAAAAATAACCTGCATGGGTCTATAGTAGTTGGAATAAGCAATCATGCTATAATTGCACCTACCATTACATACGATTCCATTGCCTACCCAGCCTTCCTTACAGGTACACACAAAACTTCCGGGAACATTGAGGCATGTTGAATGTAGGTCACAGTTGTGAGCTCCAATTTCACACTCATCCACATCTAAAATACAAAAAAAAAAAAAAAATTCAGAAATCACAAGCAAACATTTCTCTAGAACTCCAAATTCCTGAAAGAGTTTGGCCATATCTGGCTGTCAAGTCTCATCTGCCGAAGTCAACACAGTCTGCTTCATAATGCCCTTGGAGATAATGCCCTTGCAATAAATCTTACCCTGCATTCTCAAATATGATTACTTGGATAGGGGCATACAGGTGGAGCATTTTTTCGGCAGTGTTATAGATTTAGGTTTATCCTGTTAAAGGACTGTTCAGGCAGAAAAGAAGTCATACTCACCTTTTGTCCAATCCATTTCACACTCTGGTTCAAATAAATTCTATTGAGTTCTGCTGTGTTTACGGTCACCGGCAACTTATGGGATCAACAGCCTCTCACTGTCAGTTACAGTGACACATGCATTCCCACTCTGTTCACTCAAATAGAGAACGAATGCAATGAATAGAGTAGGAATACCCAGTCAATGCAGCCTTTGGTTGCCTATGCCCGGCATTAAGCCGAGGGCTCTGTCAGACGATCTCGGCACCCCGTAAGTTTTTTGGAACCAGATAAGGGCGAAAACACTGTAGAAGACAAAAGGTGAGTATGACTTTTTTCCTGCCTTGACAGTCTCTTAAGTCTTACATGATGTACATGTGAAATATTAGTTGTTCAACACTTAATACGATTTCATGTGTAGAAGTCTTGGTCACATAGGTTAAATTTAAGATCTGACTACTGAAACATATGAAAACTTTAGAAACCTTATTTACAAATGTATTTATTGGCTTGTTCCATATACTACATTTAAACATTCACTGAAAAGTCTATTTTCCTACATACAGTATACACTGTCGACAGTTCAGTAACAGCATGGAAACATTCTTAAGTCCATATATAAGCTGTGAGTAATCATTTCCTGTACACACGTTATATATTTTCCAAATGTTTTGTGTGAATGGATTTCATTTGTTAGTCTTAGTCATTAGGTAGAAGTCAGACCAACTTAGAGGGAAGGAAGACATTATATTACTGCCACCCAGCAAATAAATAGTTTGTGAAAGGATTAAAATTGTTTTTGACAAGCCAGATGGATGGCATTTTGATACTTCGATAACAATAAGCTGTCAAAAATAACTGTCTGTAGCTTAGAAAACTTTATAAATATATTGTTTCTGCAATAGAGATGTAGGTTTGGGAACACCAATGGGGTAAGTCATGAAAAAAAAAATTTGGCCCCTTGTCGCTAAAGTTTTGTAAGTTTTCCACCTCAACATAAAAAAATATGAATTTAAATTAAAAGTTTTAGGGTAGAAAAGATGAGATGCATACATTTTCCAGTAAGGTAGAAAGATTTTCCAGGAATTCAGTTGGCAACTGTTCACTAGTTTTGTGAGTTCTCTATCTTAACAGACAACATCCACAAAATAAATATTAGTTTTACATACCAGGTTTTAGGGTTAAAAATATGAGATGCATACATTTTTCAGAATAGCAGAAAGGCCTTCCGCAAACTATGAAATGACCACCTCTTAAGGGGATATTCAAGTGTAAAGAGCGAATCACATGAGCAAGAACTCACCATATTCCAGCATTCCCTCTAATGTGGGATGGGCAGTTGACCAAATTTTAGTGAATTACACCCACAAAGTGACACCTTAGCTTAACCATATGTGGACCATCAGAAATTTTGGGGTGAAGCCTGGAATAGATTATGTAGAGCTTAGGTTAACTATATAAAGTCCAACTGGGATTATTGGGAGAAGCCTGGGATAGATTATATAGATCTTAGGCTAACTATGCATGGTCCAACTGAGAATTTTGAGAGAATCCTGAGATAGATTATATAGATCATAGGTTAACTATATATGATCCAACTGAGATTTTTGGGAGAAGCCTGGGTAAGTTTAAAAAGTCTTAGATTAATGTACCATATGACCTTTCAAAGAGAAGCCTCAGTTAGATTATGCAGGGCTTCCATAGGGGCATGGGCATACTGGGGCCAATAATTAGACCAGGAATTAAATGACCCTGATCAGCCCATGATATGCTGCCCCAACATGCTTCCTAAAGTGATGGTATTGAAGCATTAGTATTGTAGGGACAGATAATGTGGCAGGGGTTATGATGATGCTGAGGTTAAAGAATTAAAGGGTCAGATCATAATCTGAGGTGTCTTGACTAGGGGAAACAGTAGGACCAGGTATAGGTGGAGGGAGAGAAAAGAGGAAAAAGTGTGTGTGCTGGGTACTATGCCCCACCCAGTTAGCTTCAAATGCAGCTTGGGCCACCAGAAATTCTCCCTGTGGTCTGCTATGCTATGGCCAGTCCACCCTTGCTTAGTTATCTCTTACATTGTATGGAAACTGTGTAAGGGCAGATTATGCTTTTTAAGGAAATTGAAAATATATTTACTTTATGAGGACTCTTGATGATTCGATTATTTTATGACTGTTTATTATGAGAATGTTATTTTAACTCAAGAAAAATGTCTGAAGTCTAAAGCCTGAAGTGCATTCTCAACACTATACACATAAGAAGGCCCATCTGTCAGAAAGTCAGAAAAAATACCACTGGAGATCACAAGGGCATGGTGGTGTTTTTGAGGATGGGATATATTTGCCCATCTGCTACTTTTGTTAAAACATCTGCCTGCCTATGACAAGGGCACCATGTGTAAGCCACGCCATATTATATAACAGGCTTCCCAAACCTATTCTTGCATACGCTTACTACTTCTAATGTGGTTTACTACAATTCCAAGCTGTCATCAAAACAATGTTTATATAAAACCTTACCCTCCCCAGACTTTGAAGTCGAACATTGCATTTCTAATCCATGTGTTAATAAGAGCAAGCTGTTCTTTGTCTGTTACTCTGGTTGATAAGACTTTTATTAAAGCATTTAATGGATAGTACGTTTTGCCTTTATAAACTTTTACCACAAGTATAACAATGGTCTACATTGGAAATAAGAAGTACCTCAGTGCTGTTGCAAGTAGGTAACATTAATTTGCTCTTATGTACACTGAAAAAATAGATGCTAGTGCAATCTCTTTCTAATATGGACCTGTAGACAGACACAGGATTCCAATTTCAGATGAATGGCTGCCACTGACGAATCAGGTTTGCCAAGAGAGATTGCACATCTCTATGTGCCTGCTGGCCAAGGAAACCCGAATGGTCACTGGTGATCACATGATTAAGTCACGCCACGTTCTGCTTAAACTCTGTTATCAGTTTCAGTATCAGAACAGATTAGTACTTTTTGACTATGACTTTAAGGCATGACCTAGAGGCTGGTAAGCTTCTCAGAAACATATGGACATTATTCATCATAAATGAGGCCCTATAGTCACATGAAATAATCTCTCTCCCGTAGCCACCAATGAGCTTAAATGACAGATTTACATCAAGATTAACCCCCCTAGTCTGCTCCTGCACTCCCCCCAGGCTGGAGGCCCCATTTTGTATTTCCAGCAGCTAGGGTAACAAGGTTATTAGGATCATCTAGTATGTGACACTTTCAGCACCCAATTGCTACAGCAGCTGCAAAAATATGGAATGTAGCATCCAGGCAAGAAAGGGACTGCATACGTAGACCTGGTAAATATATTTTGTATGTAAATGTGTTTCTAGAGGTTAGTGCTAGAAGGAGAATGGGAGGGGTCACTGTATAGGACTGCTTTAATCATGGGCCACTGAATCCAGTGCTACTTAATAGCACAATAATAACACCCATTATATATTAATGCATATGCTAATCATATATTTTTTGATTAAACATTAGTTCTGCTAAAAACATTTTTACAAATGGGTGTTGTTCACTGCGCATTGGGGCATCCCAACTCCTGATGCCTCCCTGTGCATTAACTTCCTGCAGACCAAGTTTTCTTACCTTTATGCTTGCTCCCCCTAGAGAAATCAAACTTCGTGATTGGAGTACAGACCATGTGACCATCCGCAGGCAATCATGGAGTTCGATTTAGCCAGGGAGCATAGATAAAGGAAAGAAACTAGGTTTGTAGAGGGTTAAGCCAGAAGCTCTCCTTCCCGGAAAGAACCACTCATTCTGCTGGGAGCAGTGCTTCTGTGTTCTGAACTCCCGTTCTGGCCATGACTAAGTGCCGAGTGCCAACCTTGACCGCGATTGTGTGTCTAGTCAGCCAATCAGTGCAGCAGCAGGGTTGGACACTGATTGGCTGACTAGACACACAATCGCGGTCAAGGTTGGTTGCCGTGGATCTGCAGGGGGAACGAGTAGCTCTTGTCATTAAGATAAGCTTTGTTATTTAACACCCTATTTCACCTCAGCATCCAGTGGGGGCTGAACTTTTGCTGTAATGCACAGGGGCTTGGGGTACCCCCTGTGCAAGTAACAACACCCAATTTGCGAAAAATGGGTGTTGTTCTGGTTTAAGTAAACATAAAAACTGTAGCATATCTGATACAATTAAAAACTCTGGGTAATCGACATAGTAGGTTTACATGATAATACATCTCAACAGACAGTGAATACATACACTCATTCTAAAGTGTAAAACCTTGCTTCATAGGGTGAGCATTCCACACACTTCAAGTACTCTATAGTTATCTGTTTTGGCCATTTAAAAAAAAAAAACATTCCTTCTTGAAAAAACCCAATCAAGTCAGAGAGAATCAACAAAATGCTTGTTGTACTTGAGGTTTGATGTCTCTACACTTGATTGTATAGGGGCCAGCTGAAGGGGAGAGCCCTCCACAGTTTAATGAAAAACACCTTAAATGAAATATGCATGAGTGAAGTACAAAGTATATACTGTACATGTCCCCTATCAAGTTAAAATACTTTCCACTAAGTTTAGTTGATGACATATGAGCAATGGTTCTGTTAAATATGGATTAAACAAACCTATTTGTAGTCTTAGAAATACATAATAGCATCACAAAACCATTAGGCATCACTAATAATGGTATGAATTTGAAAGTTTTAATGTTACAAAGTGATCTTTGAACTGTGAAATAACCATGCAATAAAGAGAAAGAGATCCCAGAGCCCACTAACATGCACATGCAAGCCCCTCATTTCACAGGGAATCATGACAGCTTCTTGTGACCCAACTGACATTTTCTTGCCTTACTTCATGCAATCACATGGTAATAAGAGCAAAAAAGGCAAAACACAGATGTCGAGTTAGAAAGGTTTTATTAGCATTGATGAAAAACAGAATCTGGTAATGACAAAATGTTTAATGAAGTATGATGTGCAATGTGCAGCAATCTCATCCAGGATTGTGAAAAAATGTGCACGTATCTTAAAAGTTCACAGAAACCGTAGAGTACCTGTGCATCCAGTTGTCCCCTTTTTCACTGAATACCCAACCTGACAGTGACATACAAACGATCCTTTGGTGTTTTCACATTCGCCAAACATGCAGATGTTTGAGTTGATGTCACACTCGTTCACATCTGAAAGGAAATGACAGTTTAATGATAAGACAAAGGCTCCCTCACCAGCATAACACACAAACATATTCAGGAATGAATTTCGATGCTGATTCACTTAGATCATTGAAAACAATTCCTTGGATGCTGATTTAATGACCAATGCGCATTTAGGCAAAATAAATTAGTAGCACAATGAGCTATGATGATTGGCACTTAAATACCATTTTTTGTTTGTTAATTTAGAACTACTTAATCCTGATGACTTATATTTGGTTACTGTGGATTCCATTTATTCCCCTTAAACATAATACAGGCAATGGGTGTAGCCACACATGTAAATGGTGTCTCTAACTGGTTCTTAAAGCTTACTTTAAAGCATCCATTGTTGTATGTTATTAAAAGGTTTATTGTAGCCTAAGTTAAAGAATATCCTATAACCATTTATACTAGTAATTTTTGGGGCACTCAAGCTTCCATCTGGTGGTTCACCAGGGGTGAAAATGGAAGGGACATGAAGCACAACAAACAAGCTACTGCTCCAAAAGAATGCAACTGGTAGCCAAGTCAACAAGCTGCATGCATAGAGTATCTTTAGATAATGACATTGCTTGGGATATGGGGAGCACATATAGCTCTTTAAGCCCTAGCAAAATAATCACATGTGCCTACAGTCACAGGGGCAGCTCCAGACAGGGGAGAGTGTAGGACACAGGGGGTAGTAAGGGCCAGCAGTCTGTTCAGGCAAAATTTTAGGCTTTGTTATCATTGCCTGAGCACAGGTTGAGCAAAACTGTTATGGGGTAAAAGTGGGCCCACCCGCCGGTGAAGTTGTATCAGTGAGAAAGTGTGGTATATCAGATAACTGGGAAAATGGGTAGTTGTAAAAAGTTTGGGAAACCATTTCCTATATTATCATGTGACAGGAAGAGATGGTTCTTCCTTATGCTCCTTTTGACTCTGGGATGAGCCACCTCTCAGCAACTGCACCCAACACCTGCAGTGCAGAAATGTCATCTGATTTCTAAGGTGGGGTCAGGAAATAGCAACCCATACCATACCAGCATGCGCATTCTGTGTGTTGAGATTTCTGGTCTCTATTCTAAGAGCAGGGAGTAGATGGGTGAGGTCACAAGGGGCAAAGTTGCCATGGAAAGTTTGTAAACTACCAATAGGATGTGATTAAAATTTTGTATCTTAAAAGGACAAACTCAGTATCTTTAGAAATCTTCACTGATTCAAATAAAAGGAAACCATAAACAAGGGCATGAGAAATATATCACTGTAGACTTCTGTGTATACATTTTGGAACATAGATTGAGTTATGTTCAGGTAAGGAACAGTGGGTTTTATTTGTGTTGGCTCCATAGCTATCATTTTGAATCTCCGCTATCAGCATGAATCTCTGTTTTTAAAATAAAACCTATAAAAAATAACTCATTTTAACTTGTAAAGTATAATCTTCTAATAAATGTTCTATAATAGTACATTTATAAACTGAATATACCTTAGGCGACATCATCTGGTTGTTCTAGACTTACCAGTTTGGCAAAGATGGGTCCTGGTGTTCATACTCCCCCCCCCCCGCCTTACACAGAGGTAGTGTGCCAAGGTAGTGCTAGGGCAATGTCCCAAACATGGCTCTTCTATTAAGAAATTGAGGCTGGACTAGAAATGTAGTGAAGGTAGATAAAAAGTAGGGTTGGTCGGTATAAGGTGCTGTCGAAGATCCCTAATTTGTAGACAGAATGGTAACATCAGATATGGAACCCAGCCTACCCCACCTTGGAAGTGAAGCCGGGTAGTAAAAGGTAGTGAAGTGCTCAAGATTAGATCTTCTGGAGGGGTAAGTATTAAAAATCCAATATGGGCATGATGTGCTGCAGGGTGAGCTTGGGCATCTTTATAGGAGGTGCAAAGGAAGCAGCCTTATATTTTATTTAGGTAAAGCAACAGGGAAAAGATAGGTTGCTGTATGATCCATGAAGAGGTCCAAATTAACATTTGCACCAGGGTCTGGTCACATTTACACTTTCGGTGGGGAACTAATGTGATTATACTTAATTTAGCCTATAGATGCCCTTTATGCTTTATTATTTTTTATCAAATACCTATTTTAAAAAATAGTAACAAAACAAGCCACATTCTGGAAATGTCCAGGAATTCAGTATTACGTATTTTTCCTGCTAAATATTGATGTCGCTATGGAATAATTCAGTAATATTTTCTTAGGAATGGCCCGTGCTGGCTGGATTGGCAATGCAGTGTTGTATGAGTGTAACTTCCTGTAAAGAGTTAAATGTGTATGGCATTTCTCATAAACCCAGGAGGACCTCAGCCGCATCTGGATTACTGTAAGTCAAAGGGAGTACAGCATAAACACCAGGCATGAAGGTGACAAGATTTATTTTTCTAATGAAAGATTTCAAAAGCAAACACTTGCAGTCCAAGTGGTTTGGGATTTTTGTGCTTGCACAGTTTTCCAGCACATCATACATTAAAGTGCTGGGTAATTTATCCCATCTCTGGCTTCCTGGTAAGGGAATGCATGTAAAATGCTCTTATATTTACAATCTACTTACAAGAGTTCTCTAAAGGGGCAGGAAGACAAACTATATATTATTAGAAGGACATTAAATTGATGACAGCCATAAGAGGCTGACAGTGTTTAAGGAGTAGCTTTAAAAATGACATCTCTTTCTAATTATATGTATAATGCTCTTTCACCCGGAAATATCTGTGACTAACATTATTTCATCCTGTGGTTTGTTGTAGCTGCTGGGTGGGAATTAATATATTATTCTGACGCACATTGTGACCTGTTATTTCAAATGGGTGAATTACATAACTTCAAACAAATGAAATATGATGTATGACTTAAGGCGTAATTTAATAATAATGCGTAATTTAAATGTACTATCACTCATCCACAGATTTTGTGTTTCTGTTTGTTTTACAGTTTTAGCTATCTAGAATTATAGACTAAGAACTTGAAGGGGACCAAAAGTTTAAAAGTCTGAAAAAATGTTTACTTGAGGACATCTTAATTTGGGATATCGCCCAATCTAAAGCCCTCGGGAACCCCCCGCAGCCTGAACAGCATACTCACTCATTACTGGGATTATGTGGTAATCAAATTCGGCATTTGTGCTTTGTCCTGCGGTTGCATCTCTGCTCCCTCTGTTGTGTGAGTGGATATGCAGCTGCACAGCACTGACCATAGGCAGGGGCTTTGGCCAAATGTATTCCACAAGTTCAGTGGGTTTTGGTCCGCTTTAAATATAATACTTAATAGGTACTTCTTATTATCATTGGATTATACATTTTATTTAGTGGTGTAAGACTGGTAACATTGATATGTATCACTTACCTATACATGTTTTCATATCTATGCTGGCCATATAGCCATCAAAGCAGAGGCAGCGGTACTCTCCTGGGATGTTGGTACACTGTCCTCCATCACAGATTTCTGGATTGTCCTCACACTCATCAATATCTGAAAAATGGTAGCAAATGTGAAACACAGCACCATGAGTAAGAGATAAATACTAAAAAAACTACAAAGCCATGAGGACTAGTCAAATTCAGTGAATTACAAAGGATCAGAAATGAGATACAAATGAATGGAACCTTAAGTGAACCTAAACAGGCCTTAGGTTGATGAAACCTCCAACCTCCCTCCCATCTTGGAATTTGTGTACTAAAATAATTGAAGCCCGGGAATAGGCTAAAGGGTTTACTGCTTCCAAGTGCCAGAAATGCCAAAAAGCTGACGTGAAGAGCATTATTTACTTTACCTATTTATTCAACACTGTAATATTTGTTACTAGCATTTCCAGTGTCATAATCTTTTATCTAGACACACAACCTAAAATAACTGCAGTTGTTTCATGAATAAAACTGATGAGGCCACTTTTCATAAATCATTTATCCGGTCTTATGATGGCAAAGTGTTGGCACAATTTTTGCAGAGTCTGCAAACTTTTTAAAATTTCCGTACAAAGTAGTGCAAACTTTTTTCTCCAGTTTTAACAAGCCAGATTTGTGTGCTGACTGTGTGCTGTAATTCATATGCTTTCTGTCCTGCCAGAATACCTGAAATATCAGCAACTCAGCTAACAAAATGACACACCTTACTATTGTGATACGGATTGCCAGGGCAGGAATTTGCTTTGGACTTAAGGGGCTCCATCCTCAAACATTAGGGTTCTCCACTACTTACAGTATGTGCAATCCATTCGGGCTGCTGGTGGGCAGTTTGGGTAAAGAATCTGCAAGAGATGCGTTACTGGCAGGTATCAGTCCTGCCAGGTGGGGGGGGGGGGGGCACACACACAAATAACTGCAGGATGGACCCCCAGAGTTTTCCTGCCAGGCCCCGTTAACCCTGGTCTGACACCGGCCTACACCACATTTTCCCGCAGGGAGCCTTTAGGCAAGTCCTAATCTATAACATGCCACTGCCAGCCTCCCTAAAACCGCCAGCATTCTGATAGTTAAAGGCAGACAGGGCACACAGAGCACCAAGGGACACAATGAACAACTGGGCCGGGCCACAGGACCTTCAAAGCTTCTGCCTAGGTGCCCCCACCCTACCTAATGTGGCCCTGAAAACTACAGACAGGCAGACACAGAATGTACAGTATGAGTGCCATGTTTTCACACTGTGATGACAGCAGGGAGCATTGTTTGCTCATTGTTTGCTAAGGTGTGGTTGAAGACCAGGGCTCTGATCTACATGACAAGTACATTTTTTCTAGTAAGAAATCAGCAAGCAGCACACAGACATCATTTACCTCCACAAGATCTTCCGTCAGGTAGTAAGGCATAGCCATGTAGGCAACTGCATTGATAGCTGCCTTCCGAGTTTTCACAGATGCTATCACACCCTCCGTTCATTATTTTACATTCATCAATATCTAAGAAAGGATTGTTATTGTTACTTGAACATGATTATATGGACTGCTATGATAACAAGTAAAACAAAGAATGTGTACAAATTAACCTCAAACTGCATAACACTTCTCTCTTCATAATGTTACTGTAGCTACTTTACAACTTATTTATAATAAATGCAATATATTATCATCTAAATATAAAGCTACAGTACTTGTGTCAAAAATTTATTCCATAGCCAGGTTTCCATTACTTACCAATGCAGCCAAATCTGTCTGGAGTGGATTGGTAACCTGGATTACATGCACACTGGTAAGTGCCAATCATATTCACACATTTTCCATTTCTGCACAGATTGTCACTGAGGGAACACTCATTTATATCTGCAGGATACACAAACATGAAATGAGACCTTGTTGACCACAGAAAATAAATGAATGTGTATAGCTCAAGCTTCTGATGATTGTTGGCCACTTAAATTACATGAAAGTCCATGAAAGACCTTGGATCAGGGGTCCCCTCAGGCATGAGACATCCCACTTACCTTTCACAGACTCCTGCCCCACAAATCCCTCAGACACCCTTGATCTGGTGTCTGATGGGAAAGTCCACAACCACCCAGTAATCCTAAACACATTCCAGTCACACAAAGAAATTCACCGTCACATGCTCATCTCACCATTTACCTACATCCCCAGCAGTCAAAACATACCTTCTCATGATAACCCCCCCCCCCACGCTCACACACATACAAACCTGACTACCAATACACATGCTGAGTCTCATATTTTAGACATTTCTCCATCAGTTCTGAACCTTAATATTCAATTTTCCATATCCCCAATCTCCAACCTGTCTAAACTAACAACAAACTTAGCATACAATTCATAAAAAACACGATTACCTTATTATTGTGCCAGAGAGATTATAAAGTGGCTTTGGTGATGTTGTACAAGAGATTTCCACATTTATTACTATTTGATATTGCCTTGGGATAGCACCACCAATCAGGGTCATCCCGTTCCTCCAAGCCACCACTGTCAACTCTTGTTGCCAATGTGCCCCACCTATATAACTCTCCTTGCAACCTCCCACCCACTGAGCATTCACAATATCCTCACAACAGCATGCGTATGTCCTTCCCCGCATATTGCGCCTGTCTCTGATGTGTTCCACCATCACATCCTCCTCCCGTGTGTCCAGTGTTTGAGGTCATGGGCCACATCAGACGGCTTTGTGGGCCACATGTGGTTCTCGAGCCATGGGTTGAGCATGGCTATCCTGGGCAAAACAATTCAACTTCCACATCTGGCTTGGGAAAAATAATTCTGTGTCTGTTATCATACATTTGAACTGTAGAGGTCGCGTTTTGTTTTTGTGAGATGAGACCTCGTTGACCACAGAAAATAAATGGATGTGTAAAGTTCAAGCTTTTGATGATTGTCGGCCACTTAAATTACATGAAAGTCCATGAAAAACCTCAGATCAGGGGTGCACTCAGGCATGAGACATCCCAATTACCTTTCAGAGACTCCCACCCCATACCCCCCTTACCCACACTCATTTGCTTTACATACCGGCGCTGCGAGTGACAGAAGTGCGGGTGTAAGTTAAGTGGGGTGTCTCATGCTTGAGGGCACCCCTGATTTGGGCTCTGACAGGAATGTCCATGACCATACACCAATCCCAGGAGATGAGGCCTCTGTATGGCGCACCCTGTGTAGAGAGGTGCCCATTGATCTCAATGGGAGCATGGCATACTAAGGCCGTGCCCACCAACCAGCTCTGCATGATCATGCTGGCTAATCAGATAGGCCTGCAGCTGGCCTTTCAAAGGCAACCAGAATGTTGATGTGGCCCTCAGTGAAAATGCCTTAGTACAATCTATCTATGAGGCACAATCTATTTTAATATTTACAGATAAATTAAAGTTCATGCAGCAGCACCAGGGCACATGCACCATGGCCTGGCCAGGGAGTGTTCTATCAGCACTGGAGCTGGAGCCGGAGTATGGAAACTGTGGGGCAGCCTGCAAAACTATGTCAAATTGAGTGCGAGTGTGGAAAATTAAGTGATTTTTTTCATAATAGAGGTTAAATAAGGTAAACAAGGAGGCGGTCAGAGAATTCATTTTCTACAACACCTTTTGTCTGACATGATAAAGAAGTATTTTGTGTTCCACAAAGCACAAGGCAAAACAACAGAAAATATCTTATTATACAGTATGTAACTCTTGAAACCCTTTTTAGAACTCACCTAGACAAGCATCTCCCGATGGTGTAAGCTGATGCCCAGGGGGGCAGTTACAGAGAAAACTGCCCTCTGTGTTTACACATGTCCCTCCTCTGCATAGAAGAGGATTACGTTCACATTCATCTATGTCTGCAAGGAAACACCACATTAACATTAAAATAAAATTTTACATGTAAGCCATTCTGGTGTTAAAAAACTGTCAGACGGGCAGCAAATAGACGTTTCTAAACCTAAACATAGGAGCAATGTTTCTTTTCCAGGGCATTAGAACCTTCTACTTTACACCAACCAGACAGTTGGAACGTTTGTGGAATTCTTTGGAAAATGTATCATTATATTTAAGAATGGGGTTATTGTAGAAAAAAAGACTGCAAGACTAACAAGATACATATGATATATAACTGTGCACTTTGCATTCAGACTTTTCTCAATCATTTTGTACAAATGTTTCCGTGACGCTTTTTTCCGGACTTGTCTTTTTGGTTGAGCAAAAACAAGTATTTTCTACCATTTTTCACTATTTTCCTTAATTTATTTTTATAATTTATTAGTCATGCTTCGATTTGAAAGCTATACACTGAATACACTCAGTTTTCAGGTTGAGGAGTTTTAAAAGGGATCAAGACCCAAGATATTCACTCTCTGGGGTGTGTTACTCCTCCTGGAGACATTTTTGAGATGGCCAGCTCTGTGTAAAACAAATAAAAGCTGATCATTTTTACTTCGCCAGGGATCTCCCTGTTAAATGTGCAGACTCCCCTCCAATCAGCTTTAAATCCTGTGCATACTGATGAATGGCATAAAGGGCTGAATGAAGGGTTAGCGGCAGGTATCCTCACAGCCGCTTCCGTACGACTGTGCATGTTCATGCTGGCTAATCAGATAGGCCAGCAGCGGGAGTGCATTGTGGTTTCCCAAATCAGGATGCCGGTGGTAGCTCCTCCTTAGAGTGGACCAACTACCAGGATTTTCACTATCCTGGTGATTGGTCCATGTCCATGGGGCATCCTGGTTTGGGATTCCCCACTGTGTGAAACCACCCAGATCGCTCAAATAACCATTCCCACCCTTCCTTCACCAACCTCTCCACCGTTCCCATGGTTCATGCGCAGATTCTTGTCCAGTGCATAATAATGTACTGTAAAAAGCTGGTGTATTGGACTAAGCGGCAGAAGCTGCATATCCGGTCTCCCTGTGAAGTGTGTGCATCCCCATAACCGGCCTATCTGAATGGTTGCGTATGGTAGTGTGCACAACTGCAAGGATACTGGAGCTGTGACCATGGGCTGCGATTGCGGAAAGGGCCCGGCGGAAAGGTAAGTGGTTTGTGGGCAATCTTGGGGGGGGGCATCCTGAATTGAAATGCTTCAGGGGCACCTAATACATAAAAAATGCTGCTAACTACTAACCTGCAGCTCTTATTCTTTTGTATGAAAGGTAAGTCACACTCATATGACATAGCTCCCTCATTTGCATTATTTTACTGTAACCACAACACAGGGATACAATAGATTATAAATGCTACTGAATATTTATAACTACATATATACCGGTATTTAGGTATTTAGATTTTATCTAAGATATATGTTCAGTACTAACATTACAAGTAATAGGAATGAGTAAATGATAGGTACTGTCATTTGCAATATATGGATAAGGAGGGGTACAATAGATTATAAATACTATTGAATATAACTACAAATATATTTTCAATTTTATCTGAGATATATGTTCAGTACTAACATTATTAGTAGTAGGAATGAGTAAATGATAGGTACTGTACATTGTAATTTAACTATATGGCTGAGGAGGCATTACAGCCTTCAGAACTTACCCATGCAGTTCTTCATCATCATGAAGCCACTCTCAAAGCCTTCGAAGCACTCACATTCAAAGCTGCCTGGAGTATTGACACAAGTGCCACTCCCGCACAGATCAGGAGAAATGCGGCATTCATCAATGTCTGCAGACACAAAAAACATTGTTGTGTTTACTTACATCAAAAACATGGAAAGCAGACACCTTCACTTGGGACACATTTTCTGACCAGAAAATACTTTTGCCTGATTCGGCAGATCTTTTTTTTTTGCATGTTTTATCCTGCCCCGGCTCCCAGGCACTACTCCTGGCTGGGAGCCAGTAAGAAAGGACAAGAAACTGGTGCCCCCTTTCTAAAAATGCAGATGCGGTTTTAGGATATGTTGTCAGGGAACTAGTAAGGGGTTCAGGACCTCATACCAGTTCATAGGATATGTGGGGCCGACATGCCACCTGGAGGAAGTCGGTACAGCCTCCTGATTACACATGCCCCCATTTACCCACACCCAGTGCCTATTGACACAAGACCTGTACAAAAGGGCATAGGGGCTGATTAATTAACAGGGCCAGGGACCAACCGTTCCGCCCCTGAGCCCTGGGTTACCAGCTCTTATGCTTTGTAATATTTAAAAAATAAAAATCAACATTGCATGTCTTTTTCAATAAAAAAAAAACAATCATGTCAGCATTTGTGGGACTAAAGTGAAAAACTCTCATGTGAGACGAAAAAATCTTGCATGCAAGCTCACACCATCTCTAACATGCAGACAAATCTGTTGGTTAGACCAAATTGCTGTTTGGGCTTCTGGAGATCCTAAAACAAGACTTTGCATTTGCCTGAATTAACATATTTCCCTAATTTGGAAACCAATAGAGACATCAAATGCTGGCATAAAGCTTAGCATGCATCGGAGGGAATTTCTCTGCATATATACCAAACATGCAATGCACTAAGTTATAACAGCAAAACTAGAATCAGAGAAGTCTGTAAACCCTTTAATATTACCAGTGCAATTTCTTTCTTCTGCATCTAATGCAAATCCGCTGTTGCATTTACATATGAAACTTCCAGCTGTGTTTCTGCATCTTCCATTAGTACATATTCCAGGGAAGGCTTTGCATTCATTTATATCTAAAGGGAAAGAAAATATAGTTTTTACCCTAGAAAGATGCAACAATTGGCCTCCTTACATTACAATAATGACTAATATGTTAGATTCTTTTGGATTTTTAACAACTAATATAAGAACATTGGACTTAAAATGAGTCATTTTTAATGGAGATAGCAAGCTTGCCACATAGCAAACAAATTAATGAAAAAACATGAAGTTACCAATGTTCTTACACTGAAATTGTCACATTTCTTTTAATTGTCTTTATAAACTTATAAAATAAATTACATTTATTTCCTTCCCCAACCTTAACTGTGCTCCTAAACTTGAAGAAAACTTTCCAAAAGCTGGATCTTCCTAAAAGATGCAGGCTGGCAGGGTGACTGCTGGATTCCTGGGCAGCAGATTCCACAGGAAAGAAATAATTGTCGTCCCCAAAGTCCCTTATATTCATCTCCACAGAAAGTCAGTGCTGTTGCGAGACTTTTGGGTGGGGGGCACGTCGGTGGAATGCTATGATATCTTAATATATATTTGTTCCTTAAGATATTGTAAAAACTCATACTATCAAAAATTGCCAACAAGGAGCCAGCATGGTAGAGAGAGTGTTTCCTTTGTTTCAGAAGGAACACGTTTTCTGGGCTTTGTCTGGCTAGTTTTGTGTGTATATTCCAATGCTTATTAAGGTAAGCAATATATACCTTGGATTGAAATCTGGGCCAATCAGAAGATCACCTGTGCTTGTTTGTCTGGGCCAATCTGAGATCACCTGTGCTATTTTGAATGAAACAAAGGCACAGTTGTTGAGACTTGAGGACAGATATGCTTGGGGCAGCTGGAGGAAAGATGGCTGGTGGGAGCTGAAGGACACACATATGATGGCTTGTAGGAGCTGATGTAGATGATTGGGCCTTTGTTGGCGATGAGAGACAGAACTGCTCTTTGTGGATAGACTCGGCCATCTTGTATAGGACTAGAGGCCTGCTGATTTTCTACCCGAAACACTAAAATCTAATAAGTAACCAGTTTTAATATATGCTTTTTGCCCTCTTTTGAGGCTTTCTGTGTTGTAACAGTGCTTGTAGCATTTTTGCATTTGTACATTTTAGCAAGCAAGGTATAAAAATAACTCTTTAAAATGCAACATCTAGCATTTCTTTGGAAGTTACTAATAAATTAACTTATTAGACAAGGTGGCATCATTAGAGATATGCATATATTTGAAACTTTTATTGCCTTATATATTTAAAAGCTGCAAATATACTGCAGAAATAGTGAGGAAAAATTACACCTGGGTCAACGCTGTTGTCACGGACCGGGTGGAGCGGACTCGGTGTGGATCTGCTTTAACTGTGGAACAGATGGCAGGTACCGCGTCAGGGGAGTGGAGTCTAAGAGGCCACCGGCATTCACCAGAGCCCACCGCAAGGCAGGTTGGTCTTGTGCGGCGAGTGACCCACAGGTCGCTACCCCCAAACAGCGGCCCAGTCCCACGGCTAGCTGAGGCTCAGCGGGGTACACAAGAGGCAGGCAAAAGGCGTAGTACACACAGGCAGAGGTCAGGGCAGGCAGCAGAGGTTCGTAGTAAAGGTGAGTAGCCAAGGTCGGGGCAAGCGGCAAAGGTTCAGCGTCGGGGACAGGCAGAGGTCGGTACACGGGTGAGCAATCCAAAAGCAACTGATTTACAACTGGCATGGAAAGACCAAGATCTGGCACTGAAGGAAAAGAAGTGCCTCTTTAAATAGGGGAAGTGGATGCAGGATTGGATGACCAGGCACCAATCAGTGCTGTACAGGCCCTTTAAATCTCAGGAATCCAGTGCACTCGCCCTCTAGTGGACGGGGACGCGCGCGCACCTGACCATGGGAGGAAGCATGGGGGAAGGGAGATGGCATGGAGGTGAGGGAAATGCTGTGAGATGGACGATGGCTGGATGCAGCCATGGAGGTAAGTGAAGTGCTGCGAGATGGGCGTGCAGCTCTCGCCCTAACAGTACCCCCCCTTGGGTCTCCCCCTCTTCTTGGGATCAAGAAAATCCGAGATGAGACTACGGTCCAGAATGTTCTCTTCGGTTTCCCAAGATCTTTCTTCAGGTCCACAGCCTTCCCAGTCGACTAAAAAATATCTTTTACCTCTGGAGAGCTTAGAGGCCAGAATCTCTTTCACCGTAAAGGCATCCTTGGTACCAGAGATTGGAGCAGGCACCAAGGTTTTAGGAGAGAACCGATTGACAATTACAGGCTTCAATAGGGAAACGTGGAAAGAATTGGGAATTCACAGTGATGTTGGTAGGTGTAGCTTATAACAAGCTGGATTGATCTGTTGCTTGATCTTGTAAGGACCCAGGTAACGGGGGCCAAATTTGTAGCTAGGAATTTTGAAGAGGATGCATTTCGCCGACAGCCACACCTTATCTCCTGGAGAATAGACAGGCGGATCTCTTCTCCTCTTATCAGCACTAACTTTCATACGGGCGGAAGCTTGACAAAGGGCACGTTGGGTCTCTTGCCAGATGGTAGAGAAATCCTGTGTAATGTCATCCACGGCGGGTACTCCAGAGGACGTGGACAAGGGCAGAGGCGGAAGAAGATGCCGACCGTATACCACCAAGAACGGGGACTTCCTTGTGGACTCAAAATCCTTGAAATTATATGAGAATTCCGCCCAGGGCAGAAGATCGACCCAATCGTCTTGACGGGCAGAAACAAAATGGCAAAGATAATGCCCGAGAATCTGATTAACTCTTCTACCTGGCCGTTTGACTGGGGGTGATAAGCAGAGGAAAAGTCCAGTTTAATTTTCATTTGTTTACATAGGGCTCTCCAGAACTTGGAAACAAACTGCACACCTCTGTCAGATACAATGTGTGTAGGAAGCCCATGAAGTTGAAAGATATGCATCAGGAAGTATTTCACCAACTGAGGAGCCGACGGGAGGCCAGGTAAAGGAACTAAGTGCGCCATCTTAGAAAACCCTATCCACTACCACCCAAATAACAGTATTGCCATGCGAAGAAGGGAGGTCAGTAATAAAGTCCATAGCAATGTGTGTCGATGGGGTATCTGGAATAGGCAGAGGGAGGAGTAGGCCAGCAGGTCTTTGGTGAGGAGTTTTGTCACGTGCACAGATGGTACAGGCCTGAATGAATTCCGTCACATCCTTTTCTAAAGAAGGCCACCAATAATATCTAGAAATGATAGCACAGGATTTTCTGACGCCGGCATGGCCGGCTACATGTGAAGAATTACCCCATCTTAATATTTTGCGACGCTGGCGAGCTGGCACGAAAGTCTTTCCCGGGGGTGCCTGTACAAAGGCAGCGGGTGCGGAGTGGACAAGGCATTCAGGCGAGATAATATGTTGTGGAGTGGATTCAACACCAGAGATGTCTGAGGAGCGAGAAAGGGCGTCCGCCCTGATGTTCTTGGCGGCTGGCCGAAAGTGGATTTGAAAGTTGAAATGGGCGAAAAACAACGACCAACGAGCTTGTTGAGGTTCCGTCGCTGGGCAGTTTCTAAATTAGACAGATTTTTATGATCAGTATAGATGGACACCTGATGGGCGGAACCTTCTAAGAGATGTCTCCACTCCTCCAATGGCAACTTGATGGCGAGTAACTCCCGATCTCCAATGGAGTAATTCCTTTCAGCCGGAGAAAAGATCTTCGAAAAGAACCCACAGGTGAGAATTCTGCCAGTAGAAGATTTTTGAGTGAGCACAGCTCTGGCTCCAATGGAGGAGGCATCTACTTCAAGGGTAAAAGGCCTAGATGGATCTGGCCTAGACAGCACCGGAGCAGAGGAGAAGGCTTTTTTAAGGCAATGAAGGCCTCTTCCGCCTGAGGAGGCCAAAACTTAGAATTAGTGTTCTTCTTCGTGAGAGCCACAATGGACGCCACTACAGTAGAAAAGTGGGGAATAAACTGTCGATAGTAATTGGTGAAGCCCAGGAAGCGTTGAATAGCCCGTAGGCCAATAGGACGTGGGCAGTCTGCTTTCAGTTTGCTGGGGTCCATCTGGAGACCACGAGCAGAGACAATATATCCAAGAAAGGGTAAGGTGGTTTGATCAAAAGGACACTTCTCCAACTTGGCGTAAAGGTGGTGTTGACAGAGGCGAGACAGAACTTGCCAGATGTGACGGTGATGTTCTTCCAGATTAGATGAAAAGATGAGTATATCATCCCAATATACAACTAGACAGGATTAAAGCAAGTCCCGAAAAATGGCGTTTACGTATTCCTGGAATACAGCGGGTGCATTGCAAAGACCAAAGGGCATCACTAAATATTCGAAGTTGGCGGGTATTGAAGGCTGTCTTCCATTCATCGCCCTCGCGTATACGTATCAAATTATAGGCCCCTCGCAGATCAAGTTTGGTGAAAACCTTGGCCCCACGCAGACGGTCAAATAATTCAGCAATCAAAGGCAATGGGTAACGATTTTTGACGGTAATCTTATTGAGGCCACGGCAATCAATACAGGGGCGTAGAGAGAGGAAGACTTCCGTATAAACCCTCTTTGCAGATTTTCTTGAATATTGTCCGACATAGCTTGTGTCTCCGGAGCCAAGAGGGGGTAAATACGACCATGAGGTGGAGTGGTACACGGCAAGAGGTCTATAGGGCAATTGTAAGGGCGATGAGGCGGAAGTACCTTCACTTGTTTTTTGCAGAATACATCGGAAAAGGACCGGTAGACTTCAGGCAGGCCAAGTAATGGAGCTGAAGCAGGAGTAGGTCGAACAGGAACGGACCTCAAACACCTCTTAAAGCAAGCCGCACCCCAAGTCTTTATGTCGCCGGTGTTTCAATAAAGCATGGGATCATGACGTCAAAGCCAAGGTAAGCCGAGAAGAATCTGAGATGTACAATTAGGGAGGACGTAGAAATCAATACTCTCTTGATGGAAAAGTCCAACCTTTAGAAGAAGGGGAACGGTGTGATAATGCACGGTACAGTCCAGCCTGTCACCATTGACTGAGGCGATAAATAAGGGCTTTGCGTGGCGGTTCACAGAGATATTATATTTATTAATCAAGGAGGCCTCTATAAAGTTCCCTGCAGAGCCCGAATCCAAAAAGGCGGACAAATTCAAAGAGGTGGTAGGTGCGATGGTAAGTTGCACAGAAACCGTGAGACATGGAGTGGAAGCACATACACCCAGGGATGCCTCTCCCACATCCACTAGGTGCGCCTGTTTCCTTGACGAGGAGGGCGAATTGGACAGTCTTTCAAAAAATGCTCAGAGCCAGCACAGTACAAACAAAGATTCTCGTTCGTTCTACGAGTTCTCTCCAACTGGGTCAGGTGGGATCGGTCGACCTGCATGGCCTCCTCACTGGGAGGTACATGCGCGGACAAAGGGTGTTGAAACACAGGGGCCAGACAGGATGCCCTCCTAGGGCGCTGAGTATCTCTTTCTTGGCGGAATTCCTCACGCCTTTCAACAAAACGCACATCAATGCGTGTGGCCAGATGGATGAGATCAGTGAGAGATGAAGGCAAGTCACATGCAGCTAGAGCATCTTTAATTTGACTAGAAAGTCCTTTCTTGAAGCAGGCACACAAGGCTTCATTATTCCAAGACAGTTCGGATGCTAAGGTACGGAACCGGATGGCGTATTCACCAACGGACAATTCGCCCTGGACCAAGTTCAATAGGGCTGATTCAGCAGATGAAGCCCGGGCAGGCTCCTCAAAGACCTGGCGAAACTCTGAAACAAAGGTGTGAATACTAGAAGTGAAAGGGTCGTTGCGATCTCACAAAGGAGTGGCCCAGGCCAAGGCCTTTCCAGAAAGCAAACTAATGACAAAGACCACCTTAGCTCGTTCAGTGGGGAATTGATCCGCCAACAACTCTAAATGTAGAGAGCACTGGGCAAGGAAGCCTCGGCATAACTTGGCATCCCCGTCATATTTAGCCGGCAAGGAGAGACGGATTCTAGCTGTAGATGCTACAGGTGGCTGTGGAGGCAAAGCTGGGGCCAGTGGTGGCACTTGCTGTTGCTGAATAGATAGTAACTGCTGCATCATAGCCGAGAGCTGATCAATTTGGTGGGACTGCATAGCCACAATAGCAGGCAATTCAGTGGCATCAGGCAGCGGCACCTCAGCGGGATCCATGGCCGGATCTTACTGTCACGGACCAGGTGGAGCGGACTCGGGTGTGGATCCGCTTTAACTGTGGAACAGATGGAAGGTACCGCGTCAGGGGAGCGGAGTCTAAGAGGCCACCGGTATTCACCAGAGCCCACTGCAAGGCAGGATGGTCTTGTGCGGCGAGTGACCCCCAGGTTGCTACCCCCAAACAGCGGCCCAGTCCCACGGCTAGCTGAGGCTCAGCGGGGTACACAAGAGGCAGGCAAAAGGCGTAGTACACACAGGCAGAGGTCAGGGCCGGCAGCAGAGGTTCGTAGTAAAGGTGAGTAGCCAAGGTCGGGGCAGGCGGCAAAGGTTCAGCGTCGGGGACAAGCAGAGGTCGGTACACGGGTGAGCAATCCAAAAGCAACTGATTTACAACTGGCATGGAAAGACCAAGATCCGGCACTGAAGGAAAGGAAGTGCCTCTTTAAATAGGGGAAGTGGATGCGGGATTGGATGACCAGGCACCAATCAGTGCTGTACAGGCCCTTTAAATCTCAAGAATCCAGTGCGCTCGCCCTCTAGTGGACGGGGACGTGCGCGCACCTGACCATGCGAGGAGGAAGCATGGGGGGAAGGGAGATAGCTGGGAGCAGCCATGGAGGGGAGGGAAATGCTGTGAGATGGACGACGGCTGGATGCAGCCATGGAGGTAAGTGAAGTGCTGCGAGATGGGCGTGCAGCGCTCGCCCTAACAGCTGTCAGTAAAGGTGCATTACATCACCGGAGATGAGGAGGACACGCTCGGCCCTGCTGGATATGTATGGAAAGCCACACACACACTTCGTACAACTGCTGGCACAAGAGGGGAGCGCTCGCCCCTACTCTGTCTGACGACACACTACACTACAGAGCATGCGCAAGTTTATTACACTACCAGGTAAACTGGGAACAAAACCCATCTCACTGATTCCACAAACAGCGGCGCCTATTATAAATAAAATCAATTATAATGATACATTGATTTTTTTACTTGTAAAATAATTTAATTTAATTTAAAGTGGTATGAAAGCAGTGGAGTGGGTTTATAGGGACATACTTTTAAATGTATTTATACACTGTTGGTCCACTTTAAGTCTTGGGTTCCAAACTTCTACTAGTGACGCTTTTTCTTAATTTCCTAACATCGGTACTTCCTTCATTTGGCACTTGTGGATCTTTGGACTGGGAAGGTCCTTCAATAGACACGGAACCCTGCAATCTTCTATTCTTTATATTGCCTATACTGGATTTACCCATTTAGCCACCCTAACCAATTTCTAGTATGTTTGTAATGTGTTTATCTGGGGAGATACTTTTGAATCTATATAGTTAATGCTTTTCTTTGAAAGAAAGGTTCTTCAATTTTAGGAAAGGAATGTTACCTTTGTAAAATGGTCTTCCTGTTAAAACATCTCCCCTGTTGGTAAAGCCTGGTCCTCTGGGACATATCACTTCAAATTCATTAGTACCAGGCTTGGGACATTCCTCACACTCTAAACCCCATGCAGCTCCTACAGTGCAGCAGCAGGCATCCAAGCGGAACCGGCCAGGGACTGGCTGAACGCATTCATCTTCATCCCATTTTAAGAAACATTGCTCCATACGTAGATCTACAAGTAAATGTGGTAAAATGTCAATTCAAAACTGTAGGACGATATTTCTCTTCAAGAAAAAATCATGTTATAGCTTTAAGGACGAGAAGTGAAAAATTTCATATCTGATATATATATATATATATATATATATATATATATATATATAGCCATTGCTATAATTTGCATTACCTACCTGAATACTGAATACTTCAGGCTTGCTTAGTTATGTAGTGGCCAATTAGTAAATTACCCAGCCTACTGTATTCTCCCAGCCATCATTTCCTTTACTCCAGATAAAGTTACTAGGGATGAGCGAATCGATCCGGACGAACCCGGATTCGATCCGAATTTCAGGAAAAATTCGATTCGGATCGAATCCGAATTTCCCCGCGATTCGATCACTCGAAGTTTTCCTTTAACATCCATTCATTTACATTACAGGCATTCTAAGATGGCGGGCGGGACATGTCTGGACATGTATCCCGCGCCAGTGCAAGCTGGGGCAGTCACATGCAGCCTATCAGCAGCCAGCAAGCCCGGTGACGTCACACAGCGGTATTTAACGGCGGCCATCTTGCTTTTCCTCATTTCTCTATTGCATTCGTGACAGACAGACAGAACGCTGTGTAGCTGAGGCAGTTAGACAGGCTGGAGACAGGCTGGAGACAGGGACAGACAGGGACAGGCTGGAGACAGGCAGGAGACAGGCAGGAGACAGGCAGGAGACAGACAGGAGACAGACAGAAAGCCAGGGAAAGGTAGGAAAAACGGAGCTGGCTGACAGGGAGATTTTTTTTTTTTCATCCAGCCTTTGTTAGCGTTTTCAGGCTGCTTATAGTAACTAACTGTGCATATATACTGAACTGATCTTAAGTCTGCTGTGAGGCATCCCATTCTGTGACTAAAGCAGCCTCTGTTTAAGACCATATAAGCATTTGCTCTAATCATATTTGAAATTAGGCCTGATAAAGACACTTTTGCTGGCCAAAGCACTACTGTACCCTGGCAGCTCGATTCCTGCCCGGGGCATCCCATTCTGTGACTAAAGCAGCCTCTGTTTAAGACCATATAAGCATTTGCTCTAATCATATTTGAAATTAGGCCTGATAAAGACACTTTTGCTGGCCAAAGCACTACTGTACCCTGGCAGCTCGATTCCTGCCCGGGGCATCCCATTCTGTGACTAAAGCAGCCTCTGTTTAAGACCATATAACCATTTGCTCTAATCATATTTGAAATTAGGCCTGATAAAGACACTTTTGCTGGCCAAAGCACTACTGTACCCTGGCAGCTCGATTCCTGCCCGGGGCATCCCATTCTGTGACTAAAGCAGCCTCTGTTTAAGACCATATAAGCATTTGCTCTAATCATATTTGAAATTAGGCCTGATAAAGACACTTTTGCTGGCCAAAGCACTACTGTACCCTGGCAGCTCGATTCCTGCCCGGGGCATCCCATTCTGTGACTAAAGCAGCCTCTGTTTAAGACCATATAAGCATTTGCTCTAATCATATTTGAAATTAGGCCTGATAAAGACACTTTTGCTGGCCAAAGCACTACTGTACCCTGGCAGCTCGATTCCTGCCCGGGGCATCCCATTCTGTGACTAAAGCAGCCTCTGTTTAAGACCATATAACCATTTGCTCTAATCATATTTGAAATTAGGCCTGATAAAGACACTTTTGCTGGCCAAAGCACTACTGTACCCTGGCAGCTCGATTCCTGCCCGGGGCATCCCATTCTGTGACTAAAGCAGCCTCTGTTTAAGACCATATAAGCATTTGCTCTAATCATATTTGAAATTAGGCCTGATAAAGACACTTTTGCTGGCCAAAGCACTACTGTACCCTGGCAGCTCGATTCCTGCCCGGGGCATCCCATTCTGTGACTAAAGCAGCCTCTGTTTAAGACCATATAAGCATTTGCTCTAATCATATTTGAAATTAGGCCTGATAAAGACACTTTTGCTGGCCAAAGCACTACTGTACCCTGGCAGCTCGATTCCTGCCCGGGGCATCCCATTCTGTGACTAAAGCAGCCTCTGTTTAAGACCATATAACCATTTGCTCTAATCATATTTGAAATTAGGCCTGATAAAGACACTTTTGCTGGCCAAAGCACTACTGTACCCTGGCAGCTCGATTCCTGCCCGGGGCATCCCATTCTGTGACTAAAGCAGCCTCTGTTTAAGACCATATAAGCATTTGCTCTAATCATATTTGAAATTAGGCCTGATAAAGACACTTTTGCTGGCCAAAGCACTACTGTACCCTGGCAGCTCGATTCCTGCCCGGGGCATCCCATTCTGTGACTAAAGCAGCCTCTGTTTAAGACCATATAAGCATTTGCTCTAATCATATTTGAAATTAGGCCTGATAAAGACACTTTTGCTGGCCAAAGCACTACTGTACCCTGGCAGCTCGATTCCTGCCCGGGGCATCCCATTCTGTGACTAAAGCAGCCTCTGTTTAAGACCATATAAGCATTTGCTCTAATCATATTTGAAATTAGGCCTGATAAAGACACTTTTGCTGGCCAAAGCACTACTGTACCCTGGCAGCTCGATTCCTGCCCGGGGCATCCCATTCTGTGACTAAAGCAGCCTCTGTTTAAGACCATATAAGCATTTGCTCTAATCATATTTGAAATTAGGCCTGATAAAGACACTTTTGCTGGCCAAAGCACTACTGTACCCTGGCAGCTCGATTCCTGCCCGGGGCATCCCATTCTGTGACTAAAGCAGCCTCTGTTTAAGACCATATAAGCATTTGCTCTAATCATATTTGAAATTAGGCCTGATAAAGACACTTTTGCTGGCCAAAGCACTACTGTACCCTGGCAGCTCGATTCCTGCCCGGGGCATCCCATTCTGTGACTAAAGCAGCCTCTGTTTAAGACCATATAAGCATTTGCTCTAATCATATTTGAAATTAGGCCTGATAAAGACACTTTTGCTGGCCAAAGCACTACTGTACCCTGGCAGCTCGATTCCTGCCCGGGGCATCCCATTCTGTGACTAAAGCAGCCTCTGTTTAAGACCATATAAGCATTTGCTCTAATCATATTTGAAATTAGGCCTGATAAAGACACTTTTGCTGGCCAAAGCACTACTGTACCCTGGCAGCTCGATTCCTGCCCGGGGCATCCCATTCTGTGACTAAAGCAGCCTCTGTTTAAGACCATATAAGCATTTGCTCTAATCATATTTGAAATTAGGCCTGATAAAGACACTTTTGCTGGCCAAAGCACTACTGTACCCTGGCAGCTCGATTCCTGCCCGGGGCATCCCATTCTGTGACTAAAGCAGCCTCTGTTTAAGACCATATAAGCATTTGCTCTAATCATATTTGAAATTAGGCCTGATAAAGACACTTTTGCTGGCCAAAGCACTACTGTACCCTGGCAGCTCGATTCCTGCCCGGGGCATCCCATTCTGTGACTAAAGCAGCCTCTGTTTAAGACCATATAAGCATTTGCTCTAATCATATTTGAAATTAGGCCTGATAAAGACACTTTTGCTGGCCAAAGCACTACTGTACCCTGGCAGCTCGATTCCTGCCCGGGGCATCCCATTCTGTGACTAAAGCAGCCTCTGTTTAAGACCATATAAGCATTTGCTCTAATCATATTTGAAATTAGGCCTGATAAAGACACTTTTGCTGGCCAAAGCACTACTGTACCCTGGCAGCTCGATTCCTGCCCGGGGCATCCCATTCTGTGACTAAAGCAGCCTCTGTTTAAGACCATATAAGCATTTGCTCTAATCATATTTGAAATTAGGCCTGATAAAGACACTTTTGCTGGCCAAAGCACTACTGTACCCTGGCAGCTCGATTCCTGCCCGGGGCATCCCATTCTGTGACTAAAGCAGCCTCTGTTTAAGACCATATAAGCATTTGCTCTAATCATATTTGAAATTAGGCCTGATAAAGACACTTTTGCTGGCCAAAGCACTACTGTACCCTGGCAGCTCGATTCCTGCCCGGGGCATCCCATTCTGTGACTAAAGCAGCCTCTGTTTAAGACCATATAAGCATTTGCTCTAATCATATTTGAAATTAGGCCTGATAAAGACACTTTTGCTGGCCAAAGCACTACTGTACCCTGGCAGCTCGATTCCTGCCCGGGGCATCCCATTCTGTGACTAAAGCAGCCTCTGTTTAAGACCATATAAGCATTTGCTCTAATCATATTTGAAATTAGGCCTGATAAAGACACTTTTGCTGGCCAAAGCACTACTGTACCCTGGCAGCTCGATTCCTGCCCGGGGCATCCCATTCTGTGACTAAAGCAGCCTCTGTTTAAGACCATATAAGCATTTGCTCTAATCATATTTGAAATTAGGCCTGATAAAGACACTTTTGCTGGCCAAAGCACTACTGTACCCTGGCAGCTCGATTCCTGCCCGGGGCATCCCATTCTGTGACTAAAGCAGCCTCTGTTTAAGACCATATAAGCATTTGCTCTAATCATATTTGAAATTAGGCCTGATAAAGACACTTTTGCTGGCCAAAGCACTACTGTACCCTGGCAGCTCGATTCCTGCCCGGGGCATCCCATTCTGTGACTAAAGCAGCCTCTGTTTAAGACCATATAAGCATTTGCTCTAATCATATTTGAAATTAGGCCTGATAAAGACACTTTTGCTGGCCAAAGCACTACTGTACCCTGGCAGCTCGATTCCTGCCCGGGGCATCCCATTCTGTGACTAAAGCAGCCTCTGTTTAAGACCATATAAGCATTTGCTCTAATCATATTTGAAATTAGGCCTGATAAAGACACTTTTGCTGGCCAAAGCACTACTGTACCCTGGCAGCTCGATTCCTGCCCGGGGCATCCCATTCTGTGACTAAAGCAGCCTCTGTTTAAGACCATATAAGCATTTGCTCTAATCATATTTGAAATTAGGCCTGATAAAGACACTTTTGCTGGCCAAAGCACTACTGTACCCTGGCAGCTCGATTCCTGCCCGGGGCATCCCATTCTGTGACTAAAGCAGCCTCTGTTTAAGACCATATAAGCATTTGCTCTAATCATATTTGAAATTAGGCCTGATAAAGACACTTTTGCTGGCCAAAGCACTACTGTACCCTGGCAGCTCGATTCCTGCCCGGGGCATCCCATTCTGTGACTAAAGCAGCCTCTGTTTAAGACCATATAAGCATTTGCTCTAATCATATTTGAAATTAGGCCTGATAAAGACACTTTTGCTGGCCAAAGCACTACTGTACCCTGGCAGCTCGATTCCTGCCCGGGGCATCCCATTCTGTGACTAAAGCAGCCTCTGTTTAAGACCATATAAGCATTTGCTCTAATCATATTTGAAATTAGGCCTGATAAAGACACTTTTGCTGGCCAAAGCACTACTGTACCCTGGCAGCTCGATTCCTGCCCGGGGCATCCCATTCTGTGACTAAAGCAGCCTCTGTTTAAGACCATATAAGCATTTGCTCTAATCATATTTGAAATTAGGCCTGATAAAGACACTTTTGCTGGCCAAAGCACTACTGTACCCTGGCAGCTCGATTCCTGCCCGGGGCATCCCATTCTGTGACTAAAGCAGCCTCTGTTTAAGACCATATAAGCATTTGCTCTAATCATATTTGAAATTAGGCCTGATAAAGACACTTTTGCTGGCCAAAGCACTACTGTACCCTGGCAGCTCGATTCCTGCCCGGGGCATCCCATTCTGTGACTAAAGCAGCCTCTGTTTAAGACCATATAAGCATTTGCTCTAATCATATTTGAAATTAGGCCTGATAAAGACACTTTTGCTGGCCAAAGCACTACTGTACCCTGGCAGCTCGATTCCTGCCCGGGGCATCCCATTCTGTGACTAAAGCAGCCTCTGTTTAAGACCATATAAGCATTTGCTCTAATCATATTTGAAATTAGGCCTGATAAAGACACTTTTGCTGGCCAAAGCACTACTGTACCCTGGCAGCTCGATTCCTGCCCGGGGCATCCCATTCTGTGACTAAAGCAGCCTCTGTTTAAGACCATATAAGCATTTGCTCTAATCATATTTGAAATTAGGCCTGATAAAGACACTTTTGCTGGCCAAAGCACTACTGTACCCTGGCAGCTCGATTCCTGCCCGGGGCATCCCATTCTGTGACTAAAGCAGCCTCTGTTTAAGACCATATAAGCATTTGCTCTAATCATATTTGAAATTAGGCCTGATAAAGACACTTTTGCTGGCCAAAGCACTACTGTACCCTGGCAGCTCGATTCCTGCCCGGGGCATCCCATTCTGTGACTAAAGCAGCCTCTGTTTAAGACCATATAAGCATTTGCTCTAATCATATTTGAAATTAGGCCTGATAAAGACACTTTTGCTGGCCAAAGCACTACTGTACCCTGGCAGCTCGATTCCTGCCCGGGGCATCCCATTCTGTGACTAAAGCAGCCTCTGTTTAAGACCATATAAGCATTTGCTCTAATCATATTTGAAATTAGGCCTGATAAAGACACTTTTGCTGGCCAAAGCACTACTGTACCCTGGCAGCTCGATTCCTGCCCGGGGCATCCCATTCTGTGACTAAAGCAGCCTCTGTTTAAGACCATATAAGCATTTGCTCTAATCATATTTGAAATTAGGCCTGATAAAGACACTTTTGCTGGCCAAAGCACTACTGTACCCTGGCAGCTCGATTCCTGCCCGGGGCATCCCATTCTGTGACTAAAGCAGCCTCTGTTTAAGACCATATAAGCATTTGCTCTAATCATATTTGAAATTAGGCCTGATAAAGACACTTTTGCTGGCCAAAGCACTACTGTACCCTGGCAGCTCGATTCCTGCCCGGGGCATCCCATTCTGTGACTAAAGCAGCCTCTGTTTAAGACCATATAAGCATTTGCTCTAATCATATTTGAAATTAGGCCTGATAAAGACACTTTTGCTGGCCAAAGCACTACTGTACCCTGGCAGCTCGATTCCTGCCCGGGGCATCCCATTCTGTGACTAAAGCAGCCTCTGTTTAAGACCATATAAGCATTTGCTCTAATCATATTTGAAATTAGGCCTGATAAAGACACTTTTGCTGGCCAAAGCACTACTGTACCCTGGCAGCTCGATTCCTGCCCGGGGCATCCCATTCTGTGACTAAAGCAGCCTCTGTTTAAGACCATATAAGCATTTGCTCTAATCATATTTGAAATTAGGCCTGATAAAGACACTTTTGCTGGCCAAAGCACTACTGTACCCTGGCAGCTCGATTCCTGCCCGGGGCATCCCATTCTGTGACTAAAGCAGCCTCTGTTTAAGACCAATAAGCATTTGCTCTAATCATATTTGAAATTAGGCCTGATAAAGACACTTTTGCTGGCCAAAGCACTACTGTACCCTGGCAGCTCGATTCCTGCCCGGGGCATCCCATTCTGTGACTAAAGCAGCCTCTGTTTAAGACCATATAAGCATTTGCTCTAATCATATTTGAAATTAGGCCTGATAAAGACACTTTTGCTGGCCAAAGCACTACTGTACCCTGGCAGCTCGATTCCTGCCCGGGGCATCCCATTCTGTGACTAAAGCAGCCTCTGTTTAAGACCATATAAGCATTTGCTCTTATTATATTTATATTATAAGACACTTTTGCTGGGCATAGGCTTACTGCTGCCTGCCAGGTGCACTTCTGTTGAGGCATCCCATTCTGTAACATAGCATACCCCTCTTTATTTACACTAAGCAGCTCTCTTATTTACACTAAGCAGGCCTGTTGGAGGCTGAGTGTTACTGCTCACTTTTGGTGTGCATTATATTCTGTTTCATATAGACCCACCGCTGCCCGGGGTTTTTTTAAATATCACCTACTACCACGCCAGTTAGACTATGTCGGGCAGACAAGTGCCTGGAAGTGAAAAGAGGAGTGGCAGAGGCCAAGATTCCGCAGGAAGAGCTCGCATCAGACTGGGGGCCAGTAGCAGCAGGAGTCACGCTGAGAGACCTAATCTGCCAGTATCTGCTAGCGGTCGGGTCTCCACCAGTAACGCATCTGCCGTGGTAGATTGGTTGACGCGCTCATCAACAACATCATCACAACTTACGTCTGAGACCCCCAGTCTAGGGTCGGTAGGTTCCTCTGACACAACCCCTGAGTTGGCATGCCCCGAGAGCAGTCCCTGTCCTCCCATTGCCTCTGGCCTACGCCGTTCCCTCCA